>CM071594.1:71330000-72580000 GCA_036435485.1 Saposhnikovia divaricata
TTGTGGCGGATACACATGTTGATGTGTCGGGTGATGTTCCGCCTCCAAGGTTGAAGCGGGGAGCTATTGATGATGTTGGTCCGTCTAAGCGTAGACGGATTGAGGCTTCCAGGGTAGGTGATTACATTCCTCCCAACCTGGTTGTTGATGAAAGCACAGATGCTGCTTCTGATGGTACTGAGAAAGAAGATGGTGAGGATAGCGGAGAGTCCTCTGAAGAGATTTTTCATTATACAAGTAGCGACGATGAAGTTAATGACGCTGAGTTTGGAAACAGGCCTGGCTATGGTTTTCTCTTTAAGTCAGGGCATAATACTTTCACAGCGGAATCTATGACTGATGACGATCTGTTGAGGATGAATGAGTTGAGTTGGGGGCGGATGTGTCGCCTTTCTCAGAAGTACGCTGCACGGGTATGCATCTGTCTAGTAGTTTTCTGTTTGCTCTTACTTGTGCCTATTGTTGACTTGTTTTATCTTCCGTGTTGTGTTTTTTGTAGAATCAATGTATGTATACGGGCCTGATGGCCGAGGTAATATGTACCGCAGCAGCAATATTGCTTTAAAAGAGAGAGTGAGATTGCTTGAGCGGGAACTGATCGCTGAGGGGATCATAAAGGATAATGCTGCCAAGGCTTTGTATGAAATTGAGACCGAGAAAACTGATATCAAAGAAAGCTACGCCTATAGCTCTGATCTTCGAAGGTTCTTGGCGGAGGACAAAATCGAACTTGAGGCTGAGAAGGTTGCTTTGACGAAGCAAATAAAGAACTTAAATACTTCGCTGAAGTTTGAGAGGGATCGTGCGAATGATGCTGAGGACCATCTTGACTCCCGTCCTACGGAAGAGGCTGCTATTAGGAAATTTAGAAACAGTGCCGAATTTGCTGAAATTGTGAAAGAGGAAGCCGCCAGGATGCGTATAGCGGTATCTAAAGATGAGCTTATTGAGCTTGGTGAGTTAAGGCGGAGGGCCGTCGAGAATGCTGCGGAGATTGACCGTTTGAGAAACGAGGCGTCCAAGCTGAAGTCTAAAGCAAAGAGAGCCAAACGCAAAGTGAAAACATTTAATGCCCGTCTGGGGGAGACGGTCACAGTGAGTGTCGGTTGTCAAGTTGAGCCTGTGGCAAGTGAAGTTGGCGTGCAAATCGCTGAGCGTGGAACGGGTGGGGATGAGTTGGATGTTGTAACTCCGTTGTCGGCTATAGCAGCTGTGTATGGCGAGGAGCCGGGTGAAGAGGAGCCGTTGATTGGCATGTCTAGTCCGCTGAGAGCTTCCCGCTGGGGATCAGTTTTTACTATAGCTATGTCCGTTGTTGGCCTGTCTAGAAGTCACTTTGCGGGTCTGTCCGCTGTGTGACTTGGAAATAGTTTGATATATTTTGTACTTGTAATTTTTTTTTAAAGTCTGAAATACTCTGTGTGTGTTTGGCGGGATATATATTTTTGAATTTTTTTGGTGAAATATAACTGCATTGTGTGTGTCATGTTGTTTGTCAAAGGGAGGAGTAAATAGGCCTTCGGGAAATGTTACCTGGAAATTATGCGTTTGACTGTGGGAATTTGCTGTAAGCATTAAATGCTGCATGGAAATCACATTCTTTTGACCGTGCCTTTACTGCAGTCTGCATGGGGATGGAGGTTTTTTGACTGTGGGTTGTTTTAACCCTCTTTCACCCCCTATAAATAGGATAGTTTAGCTTTTGATTTGGATTACACCTCCTCTGCTTTCATAAAAACTCTTTTCTGTCACCTCGACCAAAAATGGCCAACCGTGAGATGGATGCGAATTTTACCCCCTTCTTCTGGGGTCGTAAGCTCCAGATTTCCGAGGAGACGGAGGCTGCTTGGTTATCATGGGCCCTTATTTATGAGGAACAGGGCAATTTGTATAAGGCTGAAGAACTTCGGAACAATGCTCGGAAAATTGCCCGCACTCGTGCTGCGGAGGAGGCCAAGGAGGCGGCGAAGGATGGCGGGTTGAACTTCCGTTTCCGTGCCCCTCCGCAGGGTGAAAGTTCTGAGAAGGATGCGGACGCTGAGAAGAAGGCTCCCCAAGCATGAAGGTTTTTAGATGTAGGAAACTATATCTTTGTAACCCGTGCTTGTAATAAACTTATTTGATATAAATAAAAATTTCTTTTCCCGTTGCATTTGTTTGTATTTGTCTTCATTCTGCACATATTGCCTTTATTTTAGCATAGTCGATTGTAGACTTTGTACTCGTTTGTTTTAGCATATTTGTTTTGCTAGATGTCTCTTGATGAGACCTGAACGTCTATGTCCGCCAAGAAAACTGGCCTTTGTTGTGCGTCCGTTGTGGGCATAGCAGATAACTTGGCTTTTGTAGTATTGAGCTTTTGTAGATAGCCGTTTGGCTTTTGTAGTAGATTTTGTTGTTGTAGATGGGTGCTTGTCCTCCTAGGGATTTGTAGTTGGACCCTCTTAGGGACTTTGCTACTGTAGATGGTTGCTTGCCCGTCTTAGGGACTTTGCTATTGTAGATGGTTGCTTTCCCGTCTTAGGGACTTTGCTATTGTAGTTGGATGCTTGCCGTCTAGGGGACTTTGTTATTGTAGTTGGATGCTTGCCCGTCTAGGGGACTTTGCTATTGTAGTTGGATGCTTGCCCGTCTAGGGGGCTTTGTTATTGTAGTTGGATGCTTGCCCGTCTAGGGGACTTTGCTGTTGTAGTTGGATGCTTGCCCGTCTTAGGGACTTTGCTATTGTAGATGGTTGTTTGCCCGTCTAGGGGACTTTGCTATTGTAGATATTTTTGTAGAAGATTTTTCATTCAGAATAGAATAATCCTGGGTTACAGAAGTGTAATTGGTTACTGATAATACTTTCTTAGTTTATCCCCGTGCCAAGTATTGTTGACTTCAGTCCCGTCTAGGCGGGCAAGTTTGTAAGAACCCGGCCTGAGTACTTGGGCGATTTTATAGGGGCCTTCCCACTTGGGCATGAGTTTGCCCGTATGTCTTGGGTCGGATGCTTCTGTTGCTCGATTGACCAAATCGCCTTCCACATAGGCTTTGATTCTAGCCCGTCTTCCGAAAAATTCCTTTGTTTTTTCTTTGTAGGCGGCCATTTTTTCGATGGCGGCCTCCCTTGCTTCGTCTAGAAGGTCAAGGTTTGTTCTAAGTCCGTTGTTGTTTGCTTCTTCTTCGAAATTGATGGTACGGAAAGATGGGGATCCTCTCTCGATTGAGGCAAGAGCTTCAGTGCCAAAAGCTAACTTGAAAGGGGATTCTCCCGTACTGACCTTGGCTGATGTCCGGTAAGACCAAAGGACGTTGGGTAGCTCATGTGGCCATTTTTTCTTGGAAGTCGTTAGCCTTTTTTTTAGGCCCCTGACAATGATGTGGTTGGTTACTTCAACCTGACCGTTGCTTTGAGGGTGGCATACTGAAGCTTTTTTGTGTTTGATCCCGTAGTCAGATAAGAACTTTGTGAATTTTGACCCAACGAATTGTGTGCCGTTGTCGGATATGAGTAGCTCTGGAATGCCAAATCTTGTAATCACTTGTTCTGTGTCGAAACGGATTGCATCGTCTTGCGTGATGTTTTTGAGTGCTTTTGCTTCGGCCCATTTGGTCATGTAATCGATGGCGACCATTACATATTGTAGGTCACCTTTGGCCTTGGGGAAAGGTCCCATGATATCGTTGCCCCAAACCACAAACGGTATAGGTGACAATATCGCCGCTGGGAGGGCTGGTACTTTTCTAGACATGTTACTGAACAGCTGGCATTGGTGACATTTCTTGGTGAATGTCTTGCATTCCTTGTGCATTTTGGGCCAGTAGTAACCCTGCCTGAGTATTTTATGTGCCAGTGCCTTCCCAGCCATGTGGTCTCCACAGATGCCTTCGTGGACTTCTCTCATGCAATAGAGAGCTTCTTCTTCGTCGACACATTTGAGGATGGGAGAATCAAAGCTCCTTTTGTACAGGGTGCCTTCTTGGATGAAGTATATTGTTGCTTGAGATTTGATTATTTTAGCTTTGATATTGTCCTCTGGCAGCGTGCCATCTTCTAAATAATGGATGTAAGGGCTCATCCAATTGTCAGTTGGTGGATTTATTTCCATGATATCGAGGGCACTGACACTGGGAGTGGTAAGTTCTTCAAAGTACACTGTGTCCGCTTCTGTCTTTTCCCCTTGGGTTAGTTTAGATAACATGTCCGCTATTGCATTGTCTACCCGGTCTATCTGTTCTAGGGAGTACTCTTCGAATTGAGGGAGCATGGCTTGCACTAATTCTTGATATTTGCTGAGATTGTTGTCTTTTGTTGCGTAATCCACCGTTGTTTGTCGAACAACTAGTTATGAATCGCTGTAGATGGTGATTTTTTTCACTTGTAAGTTTTTGGCCAGTGTCAAGCCGGCCAAGAGTGCCTCGTACTCCGCCTGGTTAATTGTAGCTTTGAAATTCAATTGTATGGCTTGCTTAACTTGAAACCGTCGGGGCTAGTGAGGATGAGTCCAGCCCCGCATCGAGCGCTTGTGGAGGAACCGTCCACATATAATTGCCAATTGTTGTCCGTTGTTGTAAGGTTTTTTGCGGGAGCATGGCTTCGTTGTTTGTGGAGGGAAATGGAATATGAATCGTTTTTCTTGTATTAGTTTAAAAATAAAAATGGAAATTGCTGTGAAAATCCACGTGTACCTTGATAGTTGTAAGCGGTTTATGTGTAGGCGTACTGGGTTTTTACTTTGAAATTGTGTAGATGGGTGATGAATTCGCATATACTGGGACCGGAGAGAGGGGCCCGTTGATAAATTTGAACGGGCGCTGGGCGGATATTGGGCAGATGACCTACCCAGCTGTCCTTCGGAGAAATCGCTATAAATACTTTGAGAGTAGTGAGAGCTTGTTTCGGGCAACCAATGTGGCACCGACAGCATATTCGAAGGCGAAGATGGATGCCGTCTTTTCTAAATTTCCTCATCTTCAACACGACAGTACGTTCGTGGCTAATGAATGGTCAGAGTATGTTTGCAGGATGTTCCGGATTGAAGATGGCTACTTCTGGAGGCGGGCGGAACCGTCTGAGAGGCTGTATCACCGTTTTGATGACGATTCTGTGTGTATCCCCGTTAGTCATTTGAAGGCTGGTTTCCGGGTTCCCCCACACAAATTTATCATGGATTTATTCCGGGTGTATTTTCAGTGTCCGTTAGCCCAGTTTACGCCCAATTCCATAAGAGCTATTAATTGGTTTATAGCCAGTAGTGAAGCAATGAGTAAGCAGCCGACGTTTAGGTCGTTTTTCTGTCTCTTTGATGTGAAAGCTAGTCGTGCCAAGCCCTTCTATGAATTGTAATTTGTGAAGCCGAATACCGCTATTGGGAAGGCCTTGGATGGGCTTCGCCCGTTTTTATTTCCCAAGGGCATGGCGGGTTGGCATGAGGAGTTCTTGGTTATTGGCGGTGGTGAGTTTCCTTGGCATAAGAATTTTACGGAGAAAGTAGAGTGTACTTACAAAGTGAACCGCAATAGACTGAGCCATGTTGAGATTGATATCTTGGTCAGGCTTGTGAAGGCGTTAGGCGAGGTGTGGACGGAAGCCAATTTAGTTGATCCGGCCGATTTGAGAAGACATTGCCGTAAGTCTCTGTTTCATGTTTTTTGTTGTTTTTGTTGTGTCTGCTATTGACGATATCGTCTATTTTGTGTAGTATTGGATCCTCGTAAGCCGGAGCTGGATGTACACCCAACCCTGGGTCTGAGTGAAGCGAGATTGTATGCAAAGTTTATGTTGACGGTGCCCTCCAGACCAAACTATCTCCGCGGTGGTCATTTTTCCGCTGCAAATATATTGGATGCTTTTGACCTATCAGGTGAGGGTAGAGGGGCTGAGCCTTCTGTTCCTTTTGAAGATCCAGAAACCGTTGTGGAGGAGGAAGATGCTGAGGAAGATGTGGACGAGGATGACATTGATTCGAATGCCAACTCTCTATCTGAGGAGTTGCTAGGTGAGTCTGAGGAGTTTTTGGGTGGGGAAGGTCAGGCAGTTGATGAAAGCATCGATTCAAAGTCAGAGGGAGAGAAGCCTGCACAAGGAGAGAGTGAAAAGGACGAGGTTGCGGTTGAAGTTGACTTGTCCGCCGTGGCAGATGTACAAACTGAGGGTGAAATGCCCGCCGATGTTGAAGCACTTGTTGAGGAGGACGTGCCCGCTGAAAGTGGAGTCAATAGTCCCGGTACAGTGGCGAGGCTATATGCTGCCAGCCTGGGAGTTGGTGACAAAGAACCGGATATTCTTTCAAGGGAGTATAGGGCGTCAATTCGAAGAGTTGAGCGGGGCTTTTCTGATATTCCTGAAGCGGTTGCCACTCATAGGGGCAAGGTAGTAGTTGACTTGGATTCTGAAGAAGCTCTGCCGACCTTTCAAGCGGTCGAGGTTGTGGCGGATACACATGTTGATGTGGCGGGTGATGTTCCGCCTCCAAGGTTGAAGCGGGGAGCTATTGATGATGTTGGTCCGTCTAAGCGTAGACGGATTGAGGCTTCCAGGGTAGGTGATTACATTCCTCCCAACCTGGTTGTTGATGAAAGCACAGATACTACTTCTGATGGTACTGAGAAAGAAGATGGTGAGGATAGCGGAGAGTCCTCTGAAGAGATTGTTCATTATACAAGTAGCGACGATGAAGTTAATGACGCTAAGTTTGGAAAAAGGCCTGGCTATGGTTTTCTCTTTAAGTCAGGGCCTAATACTTTCACAGCGGAATCTATGACTGATGATGATCTGTTGAGGATGAATGAGTTGAGTTGGGGGCGGATGTGTCGCCTTTCTCAGAAGTACGCTGCACGGGTATGCATCTGTCTAGTAGTTTTCTGTTTGCTCTTACTTGTGCCCGTTGTTGACTTGTTTTATCTTCTGTATTGTGTTTTTTGTAGAATCAATGTATGTATACGGGTCTGATGGCCCGGGGTAATATGTACCGCAGCAGCAATATTGCTTTAAAAGAGAGTGTGAGATTGCTTGAGCGGGAACTGATCACTAAGAGGATCATGAAGGATAATGCTGCCAAGGCTTTGTATGAAATTGAGACCGAGAAAACTGATATCAAAGAAAGCTACGCCTATAGCTCTGATCTTCGAAGGTTCTTGGCGGAGGACAAAATCGAACTTGAGGCCGAGAAGGTTGCTTTGACGGAGCAAATAAATAACTTAAATACTTCGCTGAAGTTTGAAAGGGATCGTGCGAATGATGCTGAGGGCCATCTTGACTCCCGTCCTACGGAAGAGGCTGCTATTAGGAAATTTAGAAACAGTGCCGAATTTGCTGAAATTGTGAAAGAGGAAGCCGCCAGGATGCGTATAGTGGTATCTAAAGATGAGCTTGTTGAGCTTGGTGAGTTAAGGCGGAGGGCCGTCGAGAATGCTGCGGAGATTGACCGTTTGAGAAACGAGGCGTCCAAGCTGACGTCTAAAGCAAAGAGAGCCAAACGCAAAGTGAAAACATTGAAAGCCCGTCTGGGGGAGACGGTCACAGTGAGTGTCGGTTGTCAAGTTGAGCCTGTGGCAAGTGAAGTTTACGTGCAAATCGCTGAGCGTGGAACGGGTGGGGATGAGTTAGATGCTGTAACTCTGTTGTCGGCTATAGCAGCTGTGTATGGTGAGGAGCCGGGTGAAGAGGAGCCGTTGATTGGCATGTCTAGTCCGCTGAGAGCTTCCCGCTGGGGATCAGTTTTTACTATAGCTATGTCTGTTGTTGGTATGTCTAGACGTCACTTTGCGGGTCTGTCCGCTGTGTGACTTGGAAATAGTTTGATATATTTTGTACTTGTAATTTTTTTTTTAAAGTCTGAAATACTCTTTGTGTGTTTAGCGGGATATATATTTTTGAATTTTTATGGTGAAATATAACTGCATTGTGTGTGTCATGTTGTTTGTCAAAGGGAGGAGTAAATAGGCCTTCGGGAAATGTTACCTGGAAATTATGCGTTTGACTGTGGGAATTTGCTGTAAGCATTAAATGCTGCATGGAAATCACATTCTTTTGACCGTGCCTTTACTGCAGTCTGCATGGGGATGGAGGTTTTTTGACTGTGGGTTGTTTCAACCCTCTTTCACCCCCTATAAATAGGATAGTTTAGCTTTTGATTTGGATTACACCTCCTCTGCTTTCATAAAAACTCTTTTCTGTCACCTCGACCAAAAATGGCCAACCGTGAGATGGATGCGAATTTTACCCCCTTCTTCTGGGGTCGTAAGCTCCAGATTTCCGAGGAGACGGAGGCTGCTTGGTTAGCATGGGCCCTTATTTATGAGGAACAGGGCAATTTGTATAAGGCTGAAGAACTTCGGAACCATGCTCGGAAAATTGCCCGCACTCGTGCTGCGGAGGAGGCCAAGGAGGCGGCGAAGGATGGCGGGTTGAACTTCCGTTTCCGTGCCCCTCCGCAGGGTGAAAGTTCTGAGAAGGATGCGGACCCTGAGAAGAAGGCTCCCCAAGCATGAAGGTTTTTAGATGTAGGAAACTATATCTTTGTAACCCGTGCTTGTAATAAACTTATTAGATATAAATAAAAATTTCTTTTCCCGTTGCATTTGTTTGTATTTGTCTTCATTCTGCACATATTGCCTTTATTTTAGCATAGTCGATTGTAGACTTTGTACACATTTGTTTTAACATATTTGTTTTGCTAGATGTCTCTTGATGAGACCTGAGCGTCTATGTCCGCCAAGAAAACTGGCCTTTGTTGTGCGTCCGTTGTGGGCATAGCAGATAACTTGGCTTTAGTAGTATTGAGCTTTTGTAGATAGCCGTTTGGCTTTCGTAGTAGATTTTGTTGTTGTAGATGGGTGCTTGTCCTCCTAGGGATTTGTAGTTGGACCCTCTTAGGGACTTTGCTATTGTAGATGGTTGCTTGCCCGTCTTAGGGACTTTGCTATTGTAGATGGTTGCTTTCCCGTCTTAGGGACTTTGCTATTGTAGTTGGATGCTTGCCCGTCTAGGGGACTTTGTTATTGTAGTTGGATGCTTGCCCGTCTAGGGGACTTTGCTATTGTAGTTGGATGCTTACCCGTCTAGGGGGCTTTGTTATTGTAGTTGGATGCTTGCTCGTCTAGGGGACTTTGCTATTGTAGTTGGATGCTTGCCCGTCTTAGGGACTTTGCTATTGTAGATGGTTGTTTGCCCGTCTAGGGGACTTTGCTATTGTAGATATTTTTGTAGAAGATTTTTCATTCAGAATAGAATAATCCTGGGTTACAGAAGTGTAATTGGCTACTGATAATACTTTCTTAGTTTATCCCTGTGCCAAGTATTGTTGACTTCAGCCCCGTCTAGGCGGGCAAGTTTGTAAGAACCCGGCCTGAGTACTTGGGCGATTTTATAGGGGCCTTCCCACTTGGGCATGAGTTTGCCCGTATGTCTTGGGTCGGATGCTTCTGTTGCTCGATTGACCAAATCGCCTTCCATATAGGCTTTGATTCTAGCCCTTCTTCCGAAAAATTCCTTTGTTTTTTCTTTGTAGGCGGCCATTTTTTCAACGGCGGCCTCCCTTGCTTCGTCTAGAAGGTCAAGGTTTGTTCTGAGTCCGTTGTTGTTTGCTTCTTCTTCGAAATTGATGGTACAGAAAGATGGGGATCCTATCTCGATTGGGGCAAGAGCTTCAGTGCCAAAAGATAACTTGAAAGGGGATTCTCCCGTACTGACCTTGGCTGATGTCCGGTAAGACCAAAGGACGTTGGGTAGCTCATGTGGCCATTTTTTCTTGGAAGTCGTTAGCCTTTTTTTTAGGCCCCTGACAATGATGTGGTTGGTTACTTCAACTTGACCGTTGCTTTGAGGGTGGCATACTGAAGCTTTTTTGTGTTTGATCCCGTAGTCAGATAAGAACTTTGTGAATTTTGACCCAACGAATTGTGTGCCGTTGTCGGATATGAGTACCTCTGGAATGCCAAATCTTGTAATCACTTGTTCTGTGTCGAAACGGATTGCATCGTCTTGCGTGATGTTTTTGAGTGCTTTTGCTTCGGCCCATTTGGTCATGTAATCGATGGCGACCATTACATATTGTAGGTCACCTTTGGCCTTGGGGAAAGGTCCCATGATATCGTTGCCCCAAACCGCAAACGGTATAGGTGACAATATCGCCGCTGGGAGGGCTGGTACTTTTCTAGACATGTTGCTGAACAGCTGGCATTGGTGACATTTCTTGGTGAATGTCTTGCATTCCTTGTGCATTTTGGGCCAGTAGTAACCCTGCCTGAGTATTTTATGTGCCAGTGCCTTCCCAGCCATGTGGTCTCCACAGATGCCTTCGTGGACTTCTCTCATGCAATAGAGAGCTTCTTCTTCGTCGACACATTTGAGGATGGGAGAATCAAAGCTCCTTTTGTACAGGGTGCCTTCTTGGATGAAGTATATTGTTGCTTGAGATTTGATTATTTTAGCTTTGATATTGTCCTCTGGCAGCATGCCGTCTTCTAAATAACGGATGTAAGGGCTCATCCAAGTTTCAGTTGGTGGATTTATTTCCATGATATCGAGGGCGCTGACACTGGGAGTGGTAATTTCTTCAAAGTACACTGTGTCCGCTTCTGTCTTTTCCCCTTGGGTTAGTTTAGATAACATGTCAGCTATTGCATTGTCTGCCCGGTCTATCTGTTCTAGGGAGTACTCTTTGAATTGAGGGAGCATGGCTTGCACTAATTCTTGATATTTGCTGAGATTATTGTCTTTTGTTGCGTAATCCCCCGTTGTTTGTCGAACAACTAGTTGTGAATCGCTTTAGATGGTGATTTTTTTCACTTGTAAGTTTTTGGCCAGTGTCAAGCCGGCCAAGAGTGCCTCGTACTCCGCCTGGTTATTTGTAGCTTTGAAATTCAATTGTATGGCTTGCTTAACTTGAAAACCGTTGGGGCTAGTGAGGATGAGTCCAGCCCCGCATCGAGCGCTTGTGGAGGAACCGTCCACATATAATTGCCAATTGTTGTCCGTTGTTGTAAGGTTTTTTGCGGGAACTATGCTTTCTGTTGTCAAAAATGAACATTCAATCAAGAAGTCCGCCAATGCTTGTGCTTTGATTGCGGTTCTGGGTATGTATTTTAAAGTGAATTGGCCGAGCTCTACGGCCCAGTTGATCAATCTGCCTGATAAATCTGGTTTGTGGAGAATTTTTCTGAGCGGTTGGTCTGTGATGATCCTGATCTGTCTTCCTTGGAAGTAATGTCTCAATTTTCTACTTGCTACGACCAAGGCTAGAGCGAACTTTTGGACGTTCGGATAGCGGGTTTCCGCATCTTTTAGCACTTGACTGACATAATATACCGGCTTTTGCTCGCCATTCTCCTCTTTTATGAGTACTGCTCCCACGGCTTTATCTGTTGCGGATAAGTATAGTGATAGCGGTTCTGAAGGAGCCGCGACCGCGAGTAGGGGAGCCGAAGATAGATAAGTTTTGAGATCTTCGAAGGCTTTCTGGCAGGCGTCCGTCCAAGATATTGCTTTAGTTTTTGTGGCTCCCTTTAAAGTGTCAAAGAACGGAAGGCATCTGTCTGCTAATTTGGCAATAAACCTTCTGAGAGCGGCTAACCTTCCTGTCAATTTCTGTATATCTTTCAAAGTTTTGGGCGGTTGCATGTCGATTATAGCCTTTATTTTTTCCGGGTTGGCCTCAATACCTTTGTGGGATACTAAGAAGCCAAGGAACTTGCCTGCGTCTAGTGCAAACGCGCATTTGTCGGGGTTTAGCTTCATGCTGTATTTTCTGAGGGTTGAGAAACATTCTTCTAAGTCTTGAAGGTGGGAAGTCGTTAAGAGAGATTTTACTATGATATCATCCACGTATACTTCCATATTTCGGCCTAACTGTCCGCCGAAGATTTTATTCATGGTCTTCTGGAAGGTGGCACCGGCGTTGGTTAATCCAAAGGGCATGACTTTGTTGCAGTACACCCCCTATGTGTGATGAAGTATGTTTTTTCTCTATCTTCAGGGGTCATTTTGATTTGGTTGTAGCCGGAGTAGGCATCCATGAAACTCAGCATTAGATGACCCGCTGTTGCATCAATGAGTTGGTCTATTGAAGGGAGTGGATACGGGTTCTTTGGGCATGCTTCATTTAAGTCCGTGTAATCCACACATATTCTCCATTTCCCGTTAGATTTCTTCACTAGTACTACATTTTCAACCCACTTAGGGTTGGTGACCTCGCAAATTAGATCTGCATCCAAGAGTTTGTCGATTTCGATATCGATTGCTTGTTGTCGCTCTGGTGCAAAGTTCCTTCTTTTTTGTATCTTCGGAGCCTTATCCGGGTCCACATTCAACTTGTGGATAGCTACTGACTCATCTAGACCTGTCATGTCTTTTGGGCTCCATGCGAAAACATCCGCATATTTTCTTAAAAGGTCTGTGAGGCCAGATTTGAAGACGGACTCTAAACCCGCTGCTACACTTACACTTTTGTTCGAGTCACCAGGTATGATTTCTATTTTTTCGGTTTGCACCGCAGGGCTTATTGGCGGCCTTTCTTCTCTTTTGAGACATTTCATGAGATTTGCGTCGATACGAGGAGGGTCTTCTAGCAGCGGGTTATGCCCGTCTATGAACTGTACTTCCTTTCTCCTATTGTTTTTTGCGCGCTGATTCTCGGCGTGCCTTTGCCTTTTTGCTTGTTTTCTCTTGGTTGCCTTTTCTCTGCGGATATTGCTAGGCTCTGTTTTTGCCAGCGTGATTGCTATGCCATAGCATCTCTTAGATGTTTTGAAATCTCCCTTGATCTCCCCGACCCCGTTTAGAGTGGGGAATTTGATTTTAAGATGGGGGGTGGAGGTGACTGCCTTTAGCATATTGAGGGTAGGTCTTCCCAAAATCATGTTGTAAGAGGAAGCGGTGTTGATGACATAGAATTTGACCGTTCAACATACTTGCCTGGGCGATTCACCGAAATAGACGGGAAGTCTAGCAATGCTCGCAATTGGGACGGCGTTGTGCCCAAAGCCGTAAAGAGGCGTCTCATCGGGACATGTTTCGAGTTTCTCGCCATCTAACTTGAGTCTGTCCCAGGTGTGTTTGAAGCAGATGTCGACTGAGGACCCGTTATCAACGAGGATCCTTTTTACCTCATTGTTGGCCACGCCCAATGATACAACTAGTGCCTCAGTGTGATTAGGGTTAATGCCTTCATAGTCTACATCTGTAAAAGTAATGATATTCGGGGGTCCCTCGTATATCTCATAAATGTCGTGGTCTTCTCTTGGTGGGGAGGATTGTCCGCCGAAGACGGTATGTACTATGTTTCTGTTTTGACCTTGCGGGGTGGATGCCCCTTGCACCTGTCTTGGCAAGTACTGCGATAGATTGCCCGCCTTTACCTGTCTTTCCAAGAAATACTTGAGGGACAAGCAACTGTCCGTGTAGTGCCCATGCGTCTCGTGGTAATCACAGTGTTTGTCTTTAGGTCTGTCCTCGGGTGGAGAATGCATTGGTGCCGGTGGGAGATAGAAAGGTTTCCCTCTGATTTCTTTCAGAATGCTCGCCCTGGGGAGGGTGAATTTGGTCCACTCCAGCTCAGGACGCCTATCTGGTCTTTGCGGGTTTGCCGGCCCTAAGCGGTCTCTGATCGGGACTGATGATTGTGCTCTTTGTGCGGGCGGTGGCGGTCCATGAGTGGTCTGTACTTGGTGTGAGGCCGGTGTTTGCCTTTGATAGGACGAAAACCTTTCTCTTTGAAAATATGGTGGAGGTGCAGGCGGAGCCCTGGATTGCTTCAGCACGCTCAGAGACTCGGCTTCGTTGATGGCTTGGGATGCCAGGTCATATGCTTTTGCTAATGTGGTGGGTTTTGTCTCCATAAGACGGCATACGTATTTCTCGCATTCGTAAGGATTAATACCTCTCCTTAAGTGGACCAAAGCTTCTGTTTCATTGACACAAACAACTTTGTTGACGGCCTCCTTGAAGCGGTCAATGTAGTCTTGCAGTGTGTCCCCGTTGCGTTGCGCAATGGTTTCCAAAAACACGGTATGAACCTCGTGTTGCTGGTTTGCTTTGAACTTATTGAGGAATAGTCTTTTGAATTCCAGCCAAGTGTCTATGGACCGGGTGGTTATTCTGCAGAACCACCTTTGTGCATTTCCGCGGAGAGTTGCGGCAAAGAAACGACATCGCGTTAGATCATTGTATTCATAATGAAGAGCTAGCTGATCAAAGTAGCTAAGATGCTCCTCTGGGTCGCCTAACCCGTCGAAAGAATTAAAGCTGTGATGTTTGATTTCCTTTTGACGGGGCTCCGCTTCCAACCTAATGGTAAACGGCGTGCCACCCGACTCTAGTTCGCTATTTCCCTCAATCTTTTTCTTGAGTTCCATAATAGTTCGCAACATCTCTGCGTTTGTGGGTTGCGTGCTGTCAGTATCTTTTGGGCGGGGAGGGGAACGCTCTCTTTGTTTCTGTTTTTCGTACTCGGCCAGAACTTTTTCGTAGGCAGCTTTCTTATCAACGATCACCTTCCTTAGGTCTCTCTGCTTTCTGTTCTGCTCCCATATTTCGGGTTGATGATGGCCTTTGTTGTGCCTCTTATGGATTGTTTCTTGGGATGAGCCTAGGCGAGAAAAGGCGGAGTTTGTTTTGTGTGGCCGGCTGTGTGTCTCGCTTCGGTCGTCGTGTGGATTTACTCGGGATTCTTTCTGTTCGGGTGGCTTTTCTTGTCTGGCCTGGGGAAATGCAGAGGCTATTTGCATGAGTAAGTTTATTTGTTGCGGGTCGTAGCCTGTTAGGTCGAGGCTAAGAATTTGCTCTTGGTTGCCTCCTCGAGGGAGGTTTGTCTGGAAGCGGTTTTCTGCATTTACTGGCGGGTCCTATGGCGGGATGCAAGTGTTATTTCCTTGTATCTCCATTGACGGTCGCTCATCGGGGTTTTCCATCACGATTTTTGGGTCCGATGTTTGTGATTATACGGATGCTGTGTATCTTGTGTTTTTGAGGCTGATGTTTGTGTTTTGTCTTGTAGAAGTAGCTATTCTGGTAGAGCAGGCGAGGGATTTTTCTTTAAGAAAAATGGCCCCCTCCTTCCAGCGCCAAATGATAGTTCCCACGGCCGATTAGAGGCTTCTGATCACCGTTCTGGGCACTTTTCCGGGGGTATTTCACCTGAGTTTGGGTATCTGCAAAACAATGCTTGCCCGGGGGTGGTGGCCGTCAAGCACCTCCGGTGTGAGAATCAGTAATCGGAAATAATAATAACCAAGCAGGTGAGAATATATCGTGTCTGAAAAATATGTAGAGAGCTTTTGTATTATAGGAGTTTTGTGTGTATGAAAGTTGTGTCCTTTGTTTGTGTGTAGAATGGGGGTATTTATAGGTTGGGTTTCCCAATCACTGCTGCCCACTAGTTGTGCCGTTAAAGCTACAGTGAGACACTATTGGAATAGTGATTAAAGCTACAGTGAGCCACTATTGGAATAGTGATTGGTGTCCCCTCCGGACATACCTTGATTCTGCCACTGAGCTACTTTAGTCAGATTTTGTCTGTTGCAACTGGGCGTCCTTGAATATTATATAGCCTCCTTGTCTTATGGAGCAAGATACCTTTATGCAAGTGGGTGTACCTTTATGCAAGTGGGTGTGCAAGTGGATAAAGCAAGATACTTTTGTGCAAGTGGGTTAGTATAAGAGAGATAATATCTTGAAGCACAATTTGTGAATATTCTTTATTTTGTGACCTGTATTTGTTGAAATAATATTTAGCTCGATACTTTTGAAATTAGATATACTTTGTTAAGTGCTTCAGAATTGTGTTTTTAGAAAACAAGTATTTTGTTATTAGCGGGTGCCCGCTGATAATTATCAGCGGGTACTTATCAGATAGCATGGTGTGGTTATCTAAGTTTTCTTCGTTGAAACATTTAGATCTCTCTGGTGTAAATCTTTCTAGCGTCATTGATTGGTTTTCGTCTATTAACATGCTTTCAAAATCAATATTGGTGCTTGACCTATCTGATTGTCATCTACCCAACAATATCCCTCGTCGTCTCCCTTCAATGAATTTAACTTCTCTTGTTTCATTATCTCTTTATAATAACCGTCTCAACTATTCTTTCCCTTCATGGGTTCATAACAATAGTAACCTTCCACTTCTTTCTCTTGGGTATAATAATTTTGATGGTCCAGTACCTGAATCTATTGGAAGATTGTCTTCTCTTTCTTATCTTAATCTTTGGTTTAATAAGTTTCAAGGTTTGATTCCTCAATCTATTGCAAATTTGACTTCACTTTTTCTACACTTTATCTTTCATTTAATGAATTAAGTGATTCAATTTCACCTGAGATGGGCAATCTCACTAAGCTTACAGCCCTCTCCATGGGGTCAAATGGTTTATGGGGTAGCCTACCTTAAACATTGTGTCAGCTATCAAAGTTAGAAATGTTGGACGTCGAATACAATCAATTGACTGGAAACGTTCCTAAATGTATCGGAAGATTATCAAATTTGATTACTTTAATCCTTATGGGTAATTCCTGGGAGGGTTTTGTATAAGAGGATCACTTTATCAACCTCAAGAGGCTAGTTTCCTTGTCAATTTCTTCAGATTCTAAGTTAAATCTAACTATAAGTTCTGAATGGGTTCCTCCGTTCCAACTCGGATTTTTATGTATGTATTCCTTCCAAATAGGGCCCAAGTTTCCGCACTGGCTCCTCACGCAAAGAAAAAGTTAGACTTTAGTGTTGTCAAATACGAGCATATCAGATACCTTCCCAATCGATTGGTTTTCGAGTTTGCTCTTAATTCCTTTTTCCTTTTTTGATCTATCTAACAACAATTTCAACGGGGAGCAATTGTCCCTGATTTCGAGAGCTCCAAATGGTTTAGCTGTGTTGATACTATCAGATAACCGTTTTCTGGTATATTTCCAGCTTTTTTATGCAATCAGACGTCTTTGGTGACTTTAGAACTCTCCAATAATAATTTCTCGGGAGAGCTCCCCCGGTGCTTAGAAAATATGACAGAAATGAGAAATCTGGATTTAATGAATAATGACCTATCTAGTACAATTCCTTCTTTGGGTTCTCTGAGGAGTCTCGAATATTTAAACTTGTACAACAACAAGTTCCAAGGGAAACTCCCTTCCTTCCAGAATTTGACGCAGCTGTTTGGACTTGATGTGGGAAAGAATAACTTGAGTGATGTGCTTCCAATTGGACAGGAGAACAGTTACCGAAGCTCAAATATTTGAAACTGCATTCCAACAATTTCTATGGTGAAATTCCCACACAGCTTTGCCAACTCTCATCAATTGAGGTTTTAAACTTGGCAGACAACCAAATCACAGGGAACATTCCTGCTTGTTTTGGCAATTTTAGTGCAATGGTTATGGGTAACATCACTCGGAATATTTTGTACACTTGGGGAGATGTTCAAATGATAGATGAAACAAGAGGATATGAGCAAAATTACACCACTACACTTCAATTTTTGTTTTCCATTGATTTATCAAACAACAATATCGGTGGAGAGATTCCTAAAGAGTTAATGGATCTGCATGGTTTATTACATTTGAATTTGGCGGGTAATCATCTAGCTAGAAAGATCCCTAACGAGATTGGAAAACTGGAAAATTTGATATTTCTTGATCTTTCTAGAAATGAGCTTTATGGTCCTATTCCACAAAGTCTGTCAAATTTATACTCTTTAAGCCAATTGAACCTCTCTTTCAATGATTTATCAGGAAGAGTACCCACTGGTTATCAGCTTCAAACCCTTAACGATCCCTCCATTTATGCTGGCAACGATCAGCTCTGTGGCCAAGCTATCCGGAAACCCTGCAATGGTGACAGAGATACACATAATGTTAACGACTACAACAAAGCTGAAAATGATTTTGATTCAGATGATGAGCTCATGTGGTTTTTTGCTGGACTTGGACCTGGTCTCCCGGTTGGCTTTTGGGGATGCTTTGTATTTTTCAAATATTGGAGGTTTCTTACTATTGTTGTGGTGAACAAGTTCTTGACAAAATTGAGGTTTCCATTATTGCATTGAGGATGAAGGTCCATAACTAACGCGTAACTTTCATCTACCTTAATCTCATCTCACAATCAAGCACACACAAAGAAGCACTTGTTGGCAATTATTTTTTTTTTTCTCCATTTGCTTTCTTAATGATTTTTGCATGAACAACTCAATGAGTGCATATTTCTTATGCACTGACATAGTGACGTTATTGACATATTTCCTTCAGGGGATCGAGATTCGATATCAAGCGTAGCCTTACAGGAAGAGGATGTTGCATAATTCTACATCCTATATCTTATATAGGTTCTGTTTCTTGTTTGTCGAGTTACATATTTGATAATCTTATAAATTTGAACTTGTAATAGCAAGAAGTATTTAAGTTGGAAAATAATGTTGTATCCAAATTTTTTATTTCAGATTGACCATAATTAAGTTTATCATGCCTGCAGCAAACTTGTTTGTCCAACCTATTAATTTACACGCATCACGTCAACTTATTGTTTTACAGGCATCACGTTGTCCTCGACTAATATCAGCTCTCGGTAAAGGTCAAATTACGAAAAAACAAGATGACATAGGCTTCTTATAATAATGAGAAAGGAATTAGGGATGGCAAAAAAATCCGATCCGACGGATACTCGATCCAATTCGATCCATTTGGATCTTACCGAACCCGATTTTTGGATTTGGATTTGGATTTGATTTTTAAACCCGAAAGAGTTTGGATTTGAATATTAGCCAAATCCAACCCGATTCAAACTCGAAATCCAAACCCGAAACCCGAAAAAACCCCGATATATATATATATATATATATATATATATATATTTTATAATTTACTCCTTATATATATATTATAATTTATTTGCAATTTTAATTTTTATGAAATTTAGCATAAAAAAATATTACTACTTATTTACAAGAATTCAAAAATTCGGGTTTGGATAAACCCGAACCCGATCCAAACCCGGTGGATCGGGTTTGGATTTTGAATTTCCAAATCCAATTGGATTTGGATCGGGTTTGAATTTGGATTAAAGATTCGGGTTTGGATTTGGATATCACAGATATCCAACCCGATCCAACCCATTGTCATCCCTAAATGGAACTGAATATATACACAATACCTGAAGGATCAAGTTTTTAGGCAGGATTTACATGCACTTTAGTTGAACAAATTGAAGCTATATCAACATATCTTAATTCCTGCTAGTGAAGAATTCCAAAATTTTACCATTATACCCACCATTTTTAATGATTTATATTACATTTAAGGTTACATTGGTAATTGACTTCAACTACTTGGGTTTATGGACTATCCAACTTGACCCATTACATAAAAATTTAGTTGTAATTCACTGCTAATATGGGTTATCGGACTATCCATCCAAATTACTTATCACAGCTTTGTTATTTTTGAAATCTTATCAGCGCTAAATTTGGAACAAACCCTATTAACAGAACAGATCCTTCACGCTCAAACACCTTCCATTATGCCATATTCTTTGCTAATCAACATTTGAATTAGTACGAGACCTACACCATGTTAACCTTTATTAAATCATTCTTCATGATTGTTTATCTCTTGGCGACAATGATATGTTAGATTTGTATATACGTACATACAAAAAATTACAATATGAAACATTTTGTTAATCGTCTTCTACACATCAATGGATGAATCGACTAGCAGTGATACATCATCTAGACAACAGAAGGGTTAGTACTACTGATATATACACATACACATGTTCTTATTGTATCAAACCATATCTTAAATAATTTTCTGAGTTTTTTTCATGTTATTAGGAAGCAAACGTCCGCCATTAGTTCCAATACAGCTATCTCCTCCTGCTGTTAAACACGGTACTCTGAATATAAAAATAGTCACTACTTCCTGTTTATGGTGCATTCAGACATAGGTATTTTTCTAACTCTGTTTGTTTTTTTAAACCAATAAACAAGAGACGTATGAATCCTATTGAGAGATTTGCAGCTCATAATTCAAGTTGGAACATTTTTCAATACTAATCTATTTCATCTAAAGAGACAATTAATGGTAAGTTTTGCCTAATTGATAGATATTTCAGAAAATTATTATAGATGATCTTTGTTATAAGTTAATGTATTAACATTCATGATGATATATTCTTCCCATAGCTCCCAAATTACCAACTCATGTCAATGAAAATGCCAACACGAACATACTACAGTACCAACCGTTTCAGGGTATGTTGCGTACTTTGTTAGTTTTGATTTATGTGATAACAGAAATAATCAGTAATCTAACCAACTGATGCAGGTCACAATATTGATCAAAGTACTCAAAAACTAGCCTCAAAGATGCAACCACCTTTTGGTCAAAAAAAATGGTTTGCTATCAAATAACCACCAATGGCTTATAACTTGATTATGCTTCGATTTGATCTATGTGTATAATTAATGCTTATCAAAAATTTAATTTTTAAACATTGTAGTCAATCGATCTCCGCTCTCCGTGTTGTCTCAGAACATTACAGTGAAACAAGAAAGTTCAGTGAATTCACATAATGGGCACGCTAATTTGCTACGAGGTACATTGCAAATGTTGACTTCTTTATGTCATTCTCTGTTTAGGTAGTTTACATATTATATCATAAGATTCAATACTCATTATCAACAGATACCTCAACACCTTTAGCGGGCTCCAGTGATAAAACGAAGTTTCAGACAACTTCGCCAGTTTTACAAAATATGCATTTACGTGACTATGTGTTGCTCGCAAACAGATCACCCCATACACCCAACTTCGAAGGATTTCCGAAAAATACTTCTGTCACACCAACACAGATGAATGAGATAAGTATGCGTTTATTTATTCTTATTGTAATAGTTTGAGCATAACGTGGTAGATTTTTCCAAAACACTCCTTGCTAAAGTTATTACATGTTATTTGCATATTCATCTAAAATGCTTGATAAAGAGAACAATTATGAGAATGTTGATAGAACATTGATGACCCCAGATATCACTATTTCGGGGGTGTTTGGGGAAATTTATTTACCAGAATAAGTCAAATTATTTTAAGTTGAAAGTTAAGATTCCTAACTTTCCAATTTATTTTCCAACTTATTTTTGTAACTTATTGAATATCAAACATACATTAAATACTTATATAAAAAAATTATCAAAATATAAATTTTTTACCCGAAAATAAGTCCATAAGTCCTTATTATAAGGTTAGCCAAACAGGCCATTCTTCAGGTAGATTGTTGGACAAATAATCAACATATATTTATCACTGTTTCCATCTTTTTTTTCATTTACATTCTCATACACATTTCAGGTGTTACGCAACTACATCCTTTCAATGTTTTAAATCAATCAAAACTATCGCCTCATTTTGCATCTAAGAGTCTTTCAGGTGTGTAAATTAAAAGCTTTAGTTTGTCACTATAATGAGTTGCGTTCATTAATTTCGATGGAAATTACACAGATCAGAAGAAAAAACTTTTATCGGATAAGAGATTCTCTTCACCTTCATAACTGAGATTACGGAATGTTGACTTGGAAGGTGTAACATAACTGAGATTTTCCGTTAAATTAATTTACAACTTTTACGATTTTCACTATTAATCTATCATTTTTATTTTATTTGTAGCAGGGAATCGGGACAACAATGGAAGCCTTGATTAGACAGCACAATCTAATAAAAGTCATCTCACCTTCCAGTTGCCTCCATCTACCATATCACCTTCAAACAATCCAAGTAACAATTTTTTGCTGTTTATTTTTTTTTACAATTTTTATATTACTACTGATCATATTAAACACAAAATTTTATTTATCTTGATCAGGGAACCAGGACAATAGAAAAAAGTATGCTGCAGCAACAAAGTCAACACTATTACTTAAAAGTAAAGGGGTAGCTCTCTGCATAAAGGGGCAGTCGCCAAGTTTGTTAGGAACGGTGTAAGAGGCCTTGACATAGACTTCAAAAGGGGTTGTAGCCATAGATAGTGAAATTTCTGAATCTTGGTTTGAAATAAGGTGAAGTTTTAGTAATATTGGTGGGAATGTGAGGGTTTCTGAAGTTGTAGGCAAGGTGTTTGATAGTTGTTGTTAAAGAAAGCAGTGAAGAAGGTTTGTATCAGACTCCGTTGTTATTTGTTTTTAGTGTTATCCAAGATGGTTTTTGTTCAGGCGAGATACATGCTTTTAATGTTTCATTCAACCAGTGGCACAAAATGGATGCTCAAGTCCTTAAAGGAAGGTTCATGTTTTTTGTTGCAAGCATTCAGGATGATATTTATGTTGTTGGAGGTTGTTCTAGCTTGAACAATTTTGGTAAAATGGACAGAATCTCCTACAAGACACACAAAGGAGTGGTGGTATTTAGTCCCTAGACAAAATCATAGCGCAAAGCTGTGGTTCATGCAGCGTTCACCTTTTGCACCAGCTCTGGCAGAAGCTCTTAGGGACAGGGTATATGCAGGGTATATGTTGTGGATGATTCTGAGAGGCAACTACATTTACTTTTTCTTTCCAATGACATCTTATTTGACAGCTTACAGAGACAGGCTAATACTCATGATCTTAGTAACGAGGCACTTGCATTTAGACCTGTCTTGGGTTCCATGCTTGCAAGAATTTACCACAACCCTCAAAATAAGAAGGAAAATCAAGAACGCTTGCAGAAAGTTTTGCAATTCTAGGCTTCCAAAGAAGTATATGATAAAGATATTATTCGTTCACTAGAGAATAAGATGATGGGTGGATTGCCAACAAATTCATTTGTAGGGCATCAACAACGCGACTTTTCTTCTGTTTCAGTAGATCTTTCAACATTTACAGGACATCCACATCAAGCATCCAATCATAATGCCTTGCATTGGTAGTCTAATAAACAAAATTTCTCAGATCAAGAGCATCTCAAAAAATAGATTCCTTCTCTATCAGCAATACCACAACAATTTCTTGCTGGTGGTTTCCCTGGGGCTATTGCTATGATGTCTTCTGCTCAACCTTCAAACCTTCTTATATTAAAGCTGCATCTATGAAGTATGCGAGATCAGCACCTATATTGGGGACATACAAAATTAGTTCAGATTGCTCGATTGTGAAAAATCAGCATATTAGGCAGGAAAGACGTTTTCTCAGGTCACGCGTTTGTGGCGTATCATATGTTTATGAGGATCCTCACAGGCTTTCTTTAGACGTTAAGTCAGGAGCACTCTAGATGAGAATGAAGTTTCATTCTTTTCTAGCATGAAGCCAAAATGAAGTTAAAGGGAAACTCTAATGATTCTAATGATATGAAGATAATTGAATAAGTGGCGAAAAAGAAATCAAAGCGCAAGGCAGAATCAAAGTTAGGTGAAGCTGTTGCTCGTTCAGACAAGTTGAATTCAGAAAACCGTGAGGAAGAACCACTGAAAATTTTGGTTGAGCTATTGAGTACATCTTTTAAATGGAAGTAACTGCCATAATGTGTTTATTAATATGCCATTGTTTCGCTTATTGAGATGGAAGTCATTGTCATCATTTACATGGAAGTAATTGTCATGATGTATTTATTAATTTGCCATTGTTTGGCTTATTGAGATGGAAGTCATTGCCATCATTTACATGGAAGTAATTGTCATGATGTGTTTATTAATTTTCGATTATTTGGCTCACTGAGATGGAAGTCATTACCATCATTTACATGGAAGTAATTGCCATGATTTAAGCTGATAGGTCACTCTATTGAAGTGATTGAGTACTCATACTTAGTTTGAGCTCCGTGAGCATTTGAGCAACTTGCATAACCAAGTTGATGTATTGTGCCTCGACTCTTTTTTTGAAGTCCACCAAATTATGTTGAGGTAGGCCATTGAGTTCTTGAAAAACTGTTTGGAGACAGAAATTATTGGGAACGAAGAAGAAGAAAGATCGAGAGCGATAGAGTCCAGAGCTCGAAGCCAGAGCCACAGACAGCCAAGAGCCAGCACCGCGAGCAGAGCCAGAGCCAGAGTCAAGAGTTTTTAACTTCAAGCCAAAAGTTTCACTTTGTTATCACTCATTGGGTTAAGAGGGAATATTTAAGAAATAATATAGATATAAGGGGTAGTTTAGTAACATTGTAGTTAAATAGAATTGGGGCTAAATATAAAGTCTCTTTACTCTAGTTTCTAACCAAGATCAACCCAATGTAGCCTTTTAATATATTCAACTTTTACGTACATATTTTATCTTTTTTTGTCATTGCTTTCATGGGCGGTCCTGACCCAGTGCGGGCCGTGCGACCGCACAGGACCCATTGTGGTTCATGAGCCCAAAAATTTATAAAATCCAGTTTATGTGTATATATGTAACTAATTTTAGATCAAATTTTATGCATGCATTTATAGTTAACAGTCCAAAACATTACAAGCAAATCATCAGTTAGTGATTGATAGAAATTTTTTAGTAACGGCTATATTTAGTAGAGACCCCTGTATAAATCTTCGCATATAAAAGGGAACTCTTTATTTTGTAGTTAAACTTTGATTTATAAATATGTTTAAAAAATGAAAAATACGAGAGAATATTTAGTACATTATTCGGTTCTAAGGTTTTATATTTTTATTTTAGTAAAACTTAAGCATCAAGTTTAGATATGATTACATTTATACTTGGTTGAATTTCACATTTGAAATTAAATTTTATTTTACTCAAAAAAAATTATATGAAGGGCCTAAAAATTTTTTTCGCACCGGGCCCCCGAAAGTTCAGGACCGGCCCTGATCGCTTTGTTCTACAATTATTTGTCTTTGATTATTCACCTTACAAAAAGTTATCAGAAACAAATGTTACAACTAAAGTAAGTTATTTAGTTCTTCATAATAATTACCAAATTTAAACCAAAAAGAATATGTGTATATAATAAACTCCTCTGCCAATTGTTTTCATTCACCGGGACTGGAAGTACTAAAATACCTACAATAAGTCAATAACACAAAGAAAAAAAATGGCTGGACTGCGAATACAGCATTTCATGTTTTGATTAATATAGTTTTTGTTAATTAAAATGTTTGTTTTTCGTATCAGATGTTAAGCAAATAACAAGCCAAGTAGTCCCTAGCGAGGCTACAGATCCCGCTAATCCTTGGTAAGTAGTCTCGAAAGTGAACTGTTGTTTCATGTACTCCAGGTTCAAAATCCCAAGGAAGATGTAATTTTAATGTGTAAGAATACTTGCTGGGCATTGCAAGAAAAATACATGTCATTGTATGTGTTAATTTTCACATGTTCTTCTTTATCATTATTGTAATTTTTGTATTTTTTTTGTCAGCAATTTTTGTAATTTGAGTTAAAGTGTCTTATCAATAAATCTGTAATCAAAATCGATTTGTCTATCGTATGCGGGAGAAAGGGACTGATTAAGGTGCAGTTATTGTTTAACAATAATCTGCAGTTATTGTTTAACAATAATCTGCATGGATTATATTCACTCTTTATCAATTACACGGACCCTGTATTATAGTCTTAACTAATCCAAAAAATTAATAATCTAAGACTGCCAATCAACTGACGGGTTAGCAGGTGAAATATTTTGAGCAATATAATACGACTCATATTTACTAAGACTCTGAAAGTATACACAATATAAATATTGAAGATATTAAAAACGTACCAGAATCTACACATGCATAATTTGATGTAAGCACAAATTAATTTATAACTAAGAAAACATTTTCTTTGGAGCATGAAGAAACTCGCACAATTTGCTTAATGTCTTAAACCATCAAGCGTCCAATCCTCTGTCATATCATATTAGTAGACTTGCCTTGCATTGCCATAAGAAGATTAATCGCATAATTCATTGACTACATATATTATGAGTATATCAGTCCATGTCACGGGTTATTCGCGTTGGAATTAGGATCCCGAAACAGTGATTAAAATAAAATATTATCAAATTTTTTTATGTTAGTCTGGACTTATTTTAATTTCTTTTTTTCTGATTTTTAACTGAATATTTAGATTAAAATTAATTTTCTATTAAAATATTCGGCTTAACCGGCGGTTCCGTCCCTACTGGTTATCCATCCCTCTGCATGATTAAAGAAGATCGTAAATATGTATTTTTTTTTAAATTAAGTTAAATTTATAAGAGGAAGCATCCGTAATAAGTGGCCCATCTAGAATTAGTAAAAATTGATATCACTATGCAAACCAATGAGTGAGCTTACTCGAAAGAAAAGTTAAGGAACACTCAGAATGCATGGCTGGTCCTAGAGGGAGGAGCTGTGAGGGAGATTGATTGGGGCCGAATTTTCAGAAGGTCTAATTTTTAGAAAATAATATTTTATGTATTTATAATTTGACATATTTTAAGTAGAACCCTTTCATTAATTACTAGTTGTTAGTACTATAAGTTTGTTTATATTCGCATTTGAAGTTGTAGAATTCGTTAAAATTTTAACTCCAAAAGTATAATATAATTTAGTAAAAAATATATATAAGTGAAAATTGATGTTAGAGCATCTTCAATGGAGAAGACCCCTTAGCTAAAATCACATATATATTACCAAAAATAAAATTTATAGAAATTATGTAAAAAAAACATCACTCCAACGGAACATTACTGTTAGCAAAAAATTTACATAATCGCTTTTCGTTGGCTATATTTGGCCAACCTCTAGAGACCTGTAAACAAGATTTTACATGATCTATTACCTTAAAAAAAATAGATTCTATTAATAACAACCTGAAATAATAATAACATACTATATTTACAATATATACAACATTATAGCTAATATACCATTGGAGCACAACTTCTTACAGGTTCAGCAAATTTTACATAATCAATATTTTATTAAATTTAGCCAACCATTTTTAGCTAATACCATTGGAGTTATTGGCAATAACAACGATTTTACATCTAAAAATATTTAAAAAAGCTGTCATTTATCGTCGTTAATTAATTATTGCTTATTTCGATATAACAATCAATATGGATAATTAAAGTGTTATTTTAAGGGATCCATATTTTGTTGTCGTCCTAGACTCCTATCTTGGAATGAAATATAGATATAAGTGTTTGTTTAGAACTGGAAAGAAGTAATATAGCAACGTACATTTATTCAACACAAACAAGCTACTTATATAGGACCTAAAGTACAAATTAATGACACTAGAACATGAGTTGCAGCTGCCCAGAACATGCATTCCATGACAACTCCTTTATTCCACATGCACTCCATCAAACTCTCCACTCAGATCTGTCCAGAACATGTAACCAACTACATGCTATGACAGCTTTACAACACACAACCAACTCAATGAAATAAAATACTGAAGTAACAAAACAAGTTCAGATTACTTTCCCAACATTCTCCCCTTTAATTTGAACTTGTTCATGCAAATCTTTCACACCCAATAGCTTCCTCATGCTCTCGAATTTGGCTGTGTTGAGAGCTTTAGTCATGATGTTAGCTCGCTGACAGTTAGTGACCACATGCTTGATTACAATCTCCCCCCGTTCAACACACTCCCGAATAAAATGATATCGAATGTCTATATGCTTGCTTCGTCCGTGAAAAACTGGGTTTCTTGCTAAGTCAATAGCCGATCTGTTGTCGATGTACAACACTACCGGACCCACATAATTTCCAGTTAACTGTCCCAAAAGTTTTCTCAACCAAACGGCTTGGCACGCAGCTGCAGTTGCCGCCATAAATTCTGCTTCACACGTTGAAAGTGCCACACACCGTTGTTTTTGTGAAGTCCAGGTTACGAGACTTTCGTTCATATAGAACACCATACCTCCCGTGCTCTTGCGATCTTCAATGCTCCCACCCATGTCACTGTCTGAGTACCCTGTGAGCAAATTATTACCACTTTCCTTTGTATACACCAAACCGAATTCCAGTGTACCCTTCACATAACGTAGAATACGTTTTTCTGCGTTTAGGTGGAGTATAGTTGGACGTTCCATGAACCTACTGACCATCCCAACCGAGTAAGCTATGTCGGGTCGAGTGTGTACCAGATAACGCAGGCCTCCGATTAAGCTTTTAAACTGAGTTGCATCCACCATTTTACCACCTTCATCTTTCGTGAGACACTCCTTAGGATCCATAGGGAACTTTGTTGGGTTACAATCCACCATCCCAGCCTTCTCCAGAATTTTCTTAGCGTACGCTGTTTGTTTAAGTTCAACAAACCCAGGTCCTTGTGCTACTTCAATTCCCAGGTAGTATGACAATCGACCCATGTCACTCATTTCAAATCTCTCAGCCATCTGTTTCTTGAAATCCTCAATGGCTATAACTGATGTTCCTGTCACCAAGAGGTCATCCACGTATACGCCAATAATTAGTCTCTCATCACCAATCCTTTTTGTGTACACAGCATGTTCATACGGACACCTGTTGAAACCAAGAGATTCCAAGTTTTTGCTCAGTTTTGCATACCAGGCATGAGGGGCCTGTCTTAGGTCGTATAGAGCTTTAGTGAGTCTGTATACGAGGTGTTCTTTTCCCTTCACCACGAAACCCTCTGGCTGACACACGTAGACCTCCTCTTGAATGTCACCATTTAGGAACGCTGTTTTCACATCCAGGTGATGTAATTCCCAACCATATTTTGCAGCCAGAGCCAGTAAAAGTCGCACCGTCTCGAGTCGAGTGACGGGTGCAAAAATCTCTTCAAAATCCACCCCCCGTTTTTGCACATACCCTTTAGCTACAATTCGTGCTTTATACTTTACAATTTTGCCATCCTTGTCCCTTTTAAGCTTGTATATCCATTTTAGACCAATAGCTTTGTGGCCGAGAGGTAACTTGGACAATTTCCAAGTATTATTCTTTTCAACTGCACTCATCTCTTGTTTCATAGCCAGTTGCCAATTCTGATCAGTCACTGCTTGCTTGTAGTTCGATGGCTCATCCACGCCCATGAGCAGTAATTCTTCATCTTCAAGTTCGATTGCCTCAGTGGCATCGTATATCTCTTGTAAAGATCTAAATCTCCTTGGCTCAGTGCTGTCTTCAGACTCAGAATTCGACATACTCTCCCTTGTTCGACCATTTGAACTTTCACTTCTTGGGCTTTGGTAGCTTTCTTCACTTGGGTTTTGATCAAATGTCTCTGGTGTTTGCTCCCCTTCAATCGTTTCTTCTTCTCCTTCTATAGGCATAGATAACACAGAAAACATACCCGGTTGAGCTTCTTCAACTTCACTATTTTTCTCCCAGTCCCATGTTTTTTTCTCGTCAAACACGACATCTCTGCTCACGTGCACTGTTTTATTTTTAGGGTCATATAACCTGTAGGCTTTAGTCCCCGGTTCCTTGCCAAGATTGATTACAACTTTACTTCTGTCGTCGAGTTTTTTTGTATATTGTGATGGTATTTTCATGTATGCTATGCAGCCGAAAATACGGACATGCGCAATGTCAGGCTTAGAACCAGACCAAGCCTCGTATGGTGTTACTCCAGACATGGCTCTTGTGGGCAAGCGATTTAAAATGTACACTGAGTGTCGAATGGCCTCTCCCCATAACATGGACGGTACCTGCATCTGTTTCAAGAAACTCCGAGCCATTTCAACCACCGTTCTGTTCCTTCTTTCTACTATGCCGTTTTGTTGCGGCGAGTAGGGGGCTGTGAAGTGTCGATTGATTCCCGCCTCTTCACAATACAAGTGAAGGCCTTTGAGCAGAATTCTCCTCCCCTATCTGTTCTTAGCGTTTTGATTTTCTTCTCAGGACTGTCTTCGACTAGTAATCTGAATTTTTTGAACGTTTCAAGTGCATCATCCTTGTTCTTTAGCATGTAAGCCCACATCACTCTACTATAATCATCGACCAACAGAAGAAAGTATCGATTTCCGGCAGGTGTTGCTGGTGTAATCGGCCCACATAAGTCGCCATGAACTAGTTCTAATATCTTCTTTGCACTGTAAGTAGCTTTTGACGGAAAAGGTCGCCTTGTTTGCTTTGACATCAAGCATCATGAGCACACTTCATTTTTCTGTTTGAACACTGGCAAGCCTCGTACCATCTGTTTTGAGGACATCAATGACATGGCTTTGAAGTTTACATGGCCGAGCCTAGAGTGCCAGAGCCATGAGATTTCATCACACTTTGACAAAAAACAACTTGATTTCCTGCTATCTATAATGATTTTATACAATCTATTCATCGATCTCTTGACCTTCATTAACAACAAATTTTCTCTGTCATAGACCCACAAGTACTCGCCATTGATAACCACCTTATTTCCTTCCTCCGACATTTGTCCAAGGCTAATAATGTTATTGCAAAGAGTGGGAATGTAGTATACCTCACGAAGAACTCTTTCCTCTCCATTTTTGCAGCATAGAATTATTGAGCCTCTTCCTTTAATGTGCACAACAGACCCATCTCCGAATTTTACCTGTCCTGAGATGCTCTCATCCAACTCTACAAATTTAGATCTTTGGCCCGTCATATGATTTGAAGCGCCGTTGTCCAAATACCACATATTTGATTCTTCTTGGTTCCCCTCATTGTTTTTATTTAATTTTGGCACCACTTTATCTTCATTGAGCAGCATCATCTTCTCGTTACTTTCTTCAAGTTCTGTTAATAATAAAGCTGGTTCATCATCTTGCATTTGCACCATATTTGCTTCTTCCTTATGATCCTTATCTCGTCTTGGCTTCTTACACTCAATCGCATAATGACCAAATGCACCACAGTTAAAGCACCGGGCTTTACTCTTGTCACGTCCACCACGTCCGGACTCTCTACTTCGATAATCACTGTTACTTCTGGATCGCTGGCCCAAAGACACATCGGTTCCATTTCTGTTGTTTTTCCGCATCCATTCCTCTCGTGTGTACAACAGCTTTCCTTCCTCTTTGTCTTTCTTGGCCCACTCTTCCTCTGTGAGAAGTAACTGTCCTCCAGGGGTCTCTACTTGACCTCGTAGCCTCTCTTCATGGGCTTTAAGAGACCCAATAGTCTCTTCAATTGTCATCACCTCTAAGTTCCCAAATTGCTCAATAGTTGAGGCAATTTGCAAGAACTTTGCAGGGACTGCTCGAAGCAGTTTTTTCATGACGTATGCTTCCGGTATTTCTTCTCCCAACGTTCGTATAGTTGTCACCAGTCTGGACAATTTCATGCAGAAATCATCAAGTGACTCATTGTCTTTCATGTTTAGGAACTCGAATTCAGATTTGAGGGTCTGAATTTTCGCTTTCTTAGCACGATCGGCACCCAAACACATTGTCTTAATTGCTTCCCAAGCCTCTCTCGCCGTCTTTTTCTCAGCTACTGACAGCAAGAATTCCTCCGGAATGCCCTGGTACACAGCAGCAAGAGCAACTTTGTCAATTCTTTCTTCAATCACCACTTTCGGATCCTTGGGCTCTATTGCATCCCATACTCCGTGTGCCTGCATAAAAACTCTCATTCTTATAGCCCACGCTGTGTAGTTTTCTTGATTCAACATAGGATAGTTTAGTCCGATTTCTTTTGTTTTGCTTGACTCCATCCTTTTGGTTTTTGGCATACACTTGGGCATCCACTTATTCACTGTGGCTCTAATACCAGATTCTTGGAATGAAATATAGATATAAGTGTTTGTTTAGAACTGGAAAGAAGTAATATAGCAACGTACATTTATTCAACACAAACAAGCTACTTATATAGGACCTAAAGTACAAATTAATGACACTAGAACATGAGTTGCAGCTGCCCAGAACATGCATTCCATGACAACTCCTTTATTCCACATGCACTCCATCAAACTCTCCACTCAGATCTGTCCAGAACATGTAACCAACTACATGCTATGACAGCTTTACAACACACAACCAACTCAATGAAATAAAATACTGAAGTAACAAAACAAGTTCAGATTACTTTCCCAACATCCTAGGCCTCAAAAATGTCAGAAATGATCCTGTCAGAACGATTTATCACAAACTGTGCGGTGCTCGTGTGGTACGTTAGATCGTGTGGTCTACGTTAGAGGCTGCAATGTGTGCAGATAGTACTGATACAACTTACAAATAAGATTATTATGCAAAGACTTTTCTATGTGGAATTCCAGAGCTGCTAAAGAAATGTCAACTCATGTTAAGCTGTTCACCTTGGACACATAAGGTGCTGTTGAACGACTATAATTTTGCAAGTCTACTTGCGCAGATGGCAGATCACAAACACGTATATGTAAGCTAGCAGCATTTAGGTTCTTATATATACAACACCAGATAATCAATTCACTGTACAATTCTTATTTCATTCTAGCAATGCAAAAATATACTAGTCTAGCACTTTTTTGTGCATTGGGTTTTCTAGCAAGTTAGAATATGGCTGTGGGAGCATAGTCGGAGGCTCTTCGCATGGAAATTGTATTGAGGGTGAGAAACAAGCTTTGATGCTCTTTAAGAAAACTATGATTGACAAGTACTCCAGTTACTTATCATCATGGGTCGGAGATGATTGTTGTGCATGGCATTGGATTACTTGCAACCAATCACGTCACACGATTAGAACTTCGAAATGGTGATTTAAGTGGTAAGATACTTCCTTCTTTGCTTGATTTGAAGTATCTGACTCACTTGGACTTGACTTACAACAATTTTGGTGGTTTTCAAATTCCAAATTTTTTTGGATCCTTTAAAGATCTAATATATCTCAATCTCTCTTTCTCTAGCTTCGAAGGTTTGGTTCCTCGTCATCTAGGAAACCTTTCGAACTTGCAGTATCTTGACTTGAGTTATTATGATTATACACAGGGCCTTCAGTTAAGGATGGATAGCATGGGGTGGTTATCTAAGTTTTCTTCGTTGAAACATTTAGATCTCTCCGGTGTAAATCTTTCTAGCGCCATTGATTGGTTTTCGTCTATTAACATGCTTTCAAAATCAATATTGGTGCTTGGCCTATTTGATTGTCATCTACCCAACAATATCCCTCGTCGTCTCCCTTTTATAAATTTAACGTCTCTTGTTTCATTTTATCTTGATAATAACCATCTCAACTCTTCTTTCCCTTCATGGGTTCTTCACAATGGTAACCTTGCACATCTTTTGAGGGCCTAATACCTGAATCTATGGGAAGTTTATATTCTCTTTCTTATCTTAATCTTGGGTATAATAAGTTCCAAGGTTTGATTCCTCAATCTATTGCAAATTTGACTTCACTTTCTACACTTGATCTTTCATTTAATGAATTAAGTGATTCAATTTCACCTGAGACGGGCAATCTCACTAAGCTTACAGCCCTCTCCATGGGGTCAAAGGGTTTATGGGGTAGCCTACCTGAAACATTGTGTCAGCTATCAAAGTTAGAAATGTTGGACGTTGAATACAATCAATTGACTGGAAACGTTCCTAAATGTATCGGAAGATTATCAAATTTGATTACTTTAGGCCTTATGGGTAATTCATGGGAGGGTTTTGTATCAGAGGATCACTTTATCAACCTCAAGAGGCTAGTTTCCTTGTCAATTTCTTCAGATTCTAAGTTAAATCTAACTATAAGTTCTGAATGGATTCCTCCGTTCCAACTTGGAGTTTTATGTATGTATTCCTTCCAAATAAGGCCCAAGTTTCCGCACTGGCTCCTCACGCAAAGAAAAATTGAGACTTTAGTGTTGTCAAATACGGGCATATCCGATACCTTCCCAATCGATTGGTTTTCGAGTTTGCTCTTAATTCCTTTTTCCTTTTTTGATCTATCCAACAACGATTTCAACGGGGAGCAATTGTCCCTGATTTCGAGAGCTCCAAATGGTTTAGCTGTGTTGATACTATCAGATAACCGTTTTTCTGGTAAATTTCCAGCTTTTTTATGCAATCAGACGTCTTTGGTGACTTTAGAACTCTCCAATAATAATTTCTCGGGAGAGCTCCCCCGGTGCTTAGAAAATATGACAGAAATGAGAAATCTGGATATAATGAATAATGACCTATCTGGTACAATTCCTTCTTTGGGTTCTCTGAGGAGTCTCGAATATTTAAACTTGTACAACAACAAGTTCCAAGGGAAACTCCCTTCCTTCCAGAATTTGACGCAGCTGTTTGGACTTGATGTGGGAAAGAATAACTTGAGTGATGTGCTTCCCAATTGGACAGGAGAACAGTTACCGAAGCTCAAGTATTTGAAACTGCAGTCCAACAATTTCTATGGTGAAATTCCCACACAGCTTTGCCAACTCTCATCAATTGAGGTTTTAAACTTGGCAGACAACCAAATCACAGGGAACATTCCTGCTTGTTTTGGCAATTTTAGTGCAATGGTTATGGGTAACATCACTCCGAATATTTTGTACACTTGGGGAGATGTTCAAATGATAGATAAAACAAGAGGATATGAGCAAAATTACACCTCTACACTTCAATTTTTGTTTTCCATTGATTTATCAAACAACAAAATCAGTGGAGAGATTCCTAAAGAGTTAATGGATCTGCATGGTTTATTACATTTGAATTTGGCGGGTAATCATCTAGCTGGAAAGATACCTAACGAGATTGGAAAACTGGAAAATTTGATATTTCTTGATCTTTCTAGAAATGAGCTTTATGGTCCTATTCCACAAAGTCTGTCAAATTTATACTCTTTAAGCCAATTGAACCTCTCTTTCAATGATTTATCAGGAAGAGTACCCACTGGTTATCAGCTTCAGACCCTTAACGATCCCTCCATTTATGCTGGCAACGATCAGCTCTGTGGCCAAGCTATCCTGAAACCCTGCAATGGTGACAGAGATACACATAATGTTAACGACTACAACAAAGCTGAAAATGATTTTGATTCAGATGATGAGCTCATGTGGTTTTTTGCTGGACTTGGACCTGGTCTCCCGGTTGGCTTTTGGGGATGCTTTGTATTTTTCAAATATTGGAGGTTTCTTACTATTGTTGTGGTGAACAAGTTCTTGACAAAATTGAGGTTGCCATTATTGCATTGAGGATTAAAGAGTAATAGAGCAATATGCAAATCTGGAAAACAGAATCAACTTCAGAGAACAGAATTAATCATTCATTCACACCTTCGACAATGATAGTCTCTCCATACATATAGGAACGTAGCAACAAACGAGTAACAAACTAGGAAAAGAAATGACAACTAAGGGCCTCACAACATCAAGCTAAAACAAACAAACTAGAGGACAATAGAGACATTTATTTGAGTGGTCCTGCAGGTTTATTGAGGGAGTGGTCCTGCAAGGCATGAGCATGGGAATGAGACAAGTTTAGGTGTGTGAGGTGTCCAAGTGATGTGGCACAATAGCAACGTAAACATTCTGCATTACTCCCCTTCAAGCGGAGCTGGAGATGCAATGGAGGCTCCAAGCTTGTCAAGGAGATGGTAGTGTTGCTTCACAGAAAGGGGTTTAGTGAGTATGTCTGCCAGTTGAGAGCCAGTTGGAACGTGAGCCGTTTTTATTTCTCCAGCTTTCACCTTATCTCGAATGAAGTGGTAATCCACCTCGATGTGTTTAGTTCTGGCATGCATCACTGGGTTTGCTGCAATGGAAAGAGCAGCCATGTTGTCACAGTTCAACACTGCAGGAGGGAGTGAGGAGAGACCCATATCCTTAAGCAGAGCAGATAGCCAAGTTATTTCACAAGCTGTCAACGCCATTGAACGGTATTCCGCTTCAGCTGTCGATCGAGCAACAACCTGTTGCTTCTTTGTCTGCCAGCTGACGGGGGAATCACCTAGAAGTAGGCAGAAACCAGAAGTCGAACGACGAGTTACTGGACAGTTAGCCCAATCACTGTCCGAGTAGGCTTGAATGCGAGGTGTGGAGGTAGAAGCCAGTAAAACACCCTGAGAGGGATTGCCTATCAAATATCTGAGCAACTTCTTTGCTGTTTGAAGATGTGCATCAGTTGGATGATGCATAAATTGGCTCAAGGTATGCACAGCAAAGACAATATCAGGACGAGTCACTGTCAAATATATAAGTTTGCCCACCAATCGTTGATATGGGTGAGGGTCTGTTAGAGGTGTGCCAGTAGTTGGTGTCAACTTTAAGTGTGCATCCATGGGCAATTTTAGAGGTGAGAAGTTTGTCATACCAAATTCGTTCAGGAGATCCAGAGTGTATTTCTTTTGAGAGATGAAGAAACCAGCTGTTGATCGAGTGATTTCTAGACCTAAGAAGTATCTTGCTGGCCCAAGGTCCTTCATGTGAAACTGCTTAGCCAACATCACTTTGAGGTGTTCAATTTCTGCTTCACTGCTACCAGATATAAGCAAATCATCAACGTAAACAAGAACCAAAGTGATGAAGTTTCCAGAAGTCTTAGTGAATAAACTGTAGTCTGTTTTTGACTGCTCGTACCCTAGACTCAGCAACACTTCAGACAACTTGCTAAACCATTGACGAGGAGCTTGTTTGAGCCCGTACAATGACTTCAATAGCTGACACACCCATTCATCAGATGACCATTTTATATCAGAGATTGACTTACCAATTCGTGATCCCATTCCACTATATCCTTGAGGGAACTTCATATACACGGTTTCATCAAGATTTCCATTCAGAAAAGCGTTGGAAACGTCCATTTGTACAGTTGTCCAACCTTGTATTGCTGCTACGGCCAAGAGGGTACGAACAGTTGTCAATTTAGCAACTGGTGCGAAAGTTTCTGCATAGTCAATCCCATAAACCTGTTTACAGCCCAAAACAACAAGTCTTGCCTTGTACCTTTCAATTGTCCCATCAGGATTGAACTTTGTCTTGAAGATCCATTTGCAGGCAATGGCCTTTTTGCCTGGTGGAAGTTTAGTAATTTTCCAAGTGTCATTGCCTTCCAAAGCATTCAACTCTTGATTCATTGCCTCTCTCCAATGTTCATGTTGCACAGCTTGCTTGAAGCCAATAGGGTCAGTGCTCATTATCAAGTTAGCAGAAAAACAATGAAACTGATCTGTTATTGACAGATCAATAACACTAACCACATTTGCAGATGACTTAGCATTAGTCACAAAATCTCCAAACCAAGCAGGTTTTTGTGAAACTCGTGAAGATCTTCTGACTTCAGGAGGTGTAGGGGGTGCATTGGTGCTGTTCTCTGCATCAGGGGTTTGAATTTCATCAACCACAATATCATCATGACAGTAAGCATTTGTCTGTGGCATATTTACAGGTGTAGGTTGTATGTAAGTTTCTGGACCTGTATTGTTAAGAGGAAACACTGATTCACGAAAGGTCACATCACGAGAAACAAAGGTCTTTTTGGTTGTTAAATCCAACAGAGTATATCCCTTTTGAGCAAAGGGATAACCAACAAGTACACACGGCACTCCCCTTGGCCCAAATTTATCGCCAGTATGAGAGGGATTCGCAGCAAATGCCAAGCAACCATAAGCCCTCACACGATCATAATCTGGCAGTTTATCGAACAAAACTTCATATGGTGTTTTGTTTCCCAAAACCAGTGTTGGAAGGCGATTAATCAAGTACACAGCTGTAAGGACACATTCACCCCAGTGCTCTAAGGGTAAACCAGCCTGAAAACGAAGACATCTAGACACTTCAAGAACATATCTGTGCCTCCGTTCCACACGAGCATTCTGTTGTGGACGGTTAACACACGATGTTTGATGCAAAATACCATTATCAGCATAGTATTGTTTGCAGTGAACATCACCAAATTCGGCTGCATTATCTGATCGTATGGTCTGTATCTTCCTTTTGAAATGCACACCAACATAGTTACAGAAGGATTTTATGGTCGACAAGTAATCAGACTTGTGATGAAGCAGATACACCCAAGTAACTCTTGAGTAATCGTCTACTATGGTCAAGAAATGCTTATACTTGCCCCTTGTTGCAACTTTATACGGCCCCCATGTGTCCACATGAATGAGTTCAAATTTTTCAGAGGCATGTGAATCACTTAAGTCAAACGGAAGCTTAGCAAATTTGGACATCGGACAAGTGACACAGATTTCATTAACAGGCAAGTCATGATGTTTGAGAAAAGGAATGTGCCTCAATTTTGCCAGTGGGGCATGGCCCAAGCGTTTGTGCCACAGGGCATAGTCTGACTCCATGTGCCTTGAGACAGAGATGACTAAAGGAGATTCATCTTTCAAGTAGTACAGACCGTTCTTAAGTACACCAGTAGCTCTTGTCTGATTTGTAGCAGCATCAATAACAGTGCACCCTTCCGTGTGAAAATTGACAAAACAACTGTTGTCTTGTGACAACCTGTGAATTGATAGAAGGTTGTGCTTAAACTGAGGCACATAGAGTACCCTTTTTAGAATGAGACCATTTTGCATTATTAAGTTTCCAATGTGCGTTATTCTTGTGCTTGCCCCTGTTGGCAACTTAATAAGTAAATCAGAAGGAGCCAGCTGAACATTGCAGAGTTTGTCCAAGTTATTTATCATGTGGTCACTAGCACCAGAGTCGACAATCCAGAACATGTCATCAAGAGTAGACATATGACAAGACACCATGCCAGAGAAACACTGCTCCAACTCATCATCTGTAACAGATGTGGCATTATTTGAAGCAGCTGTAGAAGGTAACATCTTTAAGAGTTGTTGTAACTGTTGAGTTGTTAAGTTTATATCCGTAGCTGGGACTGCATTATTAGCTTGTCTGGGTTGTCGAGAAGCAGTAGCAACAGGCCTTGCATTTGGTGGTTTATACTTTCGATGCCAACGAGGATAGCCAACAACTGTCCAACATCTATCACTAGAATGATTTTTCTGGCCACAGACATGACATGGGGGGCCTTTATACTCATTCTGAGTGCGTCCATACATAGCAGCTACATCTGTAGTGGCTAAATGAAACAGATCTTTTTGAGATTCCTCTTGTTGCAAAACAGAGAAAGCCACTTCAACAGTAGGAAGTGGATCACGCATCAAAAGTTGAGAGCGAACAGCAGTATATGTATCATCAAGGCCATTTAAAAATTGAAATAGACGAGACTCAGCCTTATTATTTTCAATAGCAGAGATAAAATTTGCAACATCTGTGGCAACAGTAGTAACTACAGGCAAGGAATTCAAGGATTCTATCTCCTCCCAAAGGCTACTTAAGGTAGTGAAATAATCGTTCAGTTTCATGTTGTTTTGTTTAAGAGCAAACAAGTCTCGATTAAGCTTATACTTACGTGAACCATTGCACAATAAGAAGCGTTTTTCAAGTTGAGACCATACCTCAGAAGCAGAGTTAACAAAGAGGATAGATTGTTTGATACTGTCAGATACACTGTTGTGCAACCAAGAAATCACCAGATCATTACAAGTGTCCCATTGTGTTGCCTGGACTACATCGGCTGTGTCTTTAACAACTGTTCCATTTAAAAAACCAAGCTTGCGTTTTGCAGAGATCTGTATTTCAAAGGAACGTTTCCAAGATCTGTAATCTCCAGCGCCTTGAAGCTTGGAAACACTAATGGACAAGGGACCATCTGATGGATGAATGAACAACGGATTTTGCATATCCGCAAAAGTAAATCTCGTACCAGTCGCCATTTGAATGAAACAAAGGCTTAAGCTTTCTCAGATCTGAACAAAGAAAAACAGAAGAGAAAGGGTGTAATGAGATAACTGTCAAAAATTCTAGGTTGATTCCAGAAAAAAAGAAACAGACAAGCATGTAAAAGGCTCTGATACCATAAAGAGTAATAGAGCAATATGCAAATCTGGAAAACAGAATCAACTTCAGAGAACAGAATTAATCATTCATTCACACCTTCGACAATGATAGTCTCTCCATACATATAGGAACGTAACAACAAACGAGTAACAAACTAGGAAAAGAAATGACAACTAAGGGCCTCACAACATCAAGCTAAAACAAACAAACTAGAGGACAATAGAGACATTTATTTGAGTGGTCCTACAGGTTTATTGAGGGAGTGGTCCTGCAAGGCATGAGCATGGGAATGAGACAAGTTTAGGTGTGTGAGGTGTCCAAGTGATGTGGCACAATAGCAACGTAAACATTCTGCATTAAGGATGAAGGTCCATAACTAACGCGTAACTTTCATCTACCTTAAGCTCATCTCACAATCAAGCACACACAAAGAAGCACTTGTTGGCAATTATAATTTTTTTTTTCTCCATTTGCTTTCTTAATGATTTTTGCATGAACAACTCAATGAGTGCATATTTCTGATGCACTGACATAGTGACGTTATTGACATATTTCCTTCAGGGGATCGAGATTCGATATCAAGCGTAGCCTTACTGGAAGAGGATGTTGCATAATTCTACATCTTCTGTCTTATATAGTTTATGTTTCTTGTTAGTGGAGTTACATCTTTGATAATCTTATAAATTTGAACTTGTAATAGCAAGAAGTATTTAAAGATGGGAAATAATGTTGTATCCAAATTTTTATTTCAGAGTGACCATAAGTTTATCATGCCTGCAGCGATCATGTTTGTCCAACTTACTAATTTAGAGGCATCACCTACTTGTTTGTCCTAACTATTGTTTTACAGTCATTACGTTGTCATTGACTAATATCAGCTCATGGTAAAGGTCAAATTACACAATACCTGAATAATCAAGTTCTTTGCAAGATTTACAGCTCAAAAGTGGTAAAAATTTTATTAGCTGGTGTACTGCACAATACACAATTATGCTGAGAAAGGTACTGAATAAATACACAATACCTGAAGGATCAGGTTCTTTGGAAAGATTTACAGAAGTGGTAACATTTTATTGGCTTGTGCACTGCACAATATAAGGCACTTTGGTTGAACAAATTGAAGCTATATAGTGTAACACACAAGCTCAATATAAAATAGGAAAACCTTACATATTACGGACAGAATCAGAAAAACAATAGTACCAAGGTAGTGCTGAAAACATATTGAACACACTAATCCAAAAATGTATTCGAACTTAACTAGTGTTACAGTGCTCATCCATCTGCTAGTGTTAGCAAGTATAAGTATAAAGCTGCTTTCTATCAGGCTCTCACCATGCGCAGGTATCAGTGACTTGCCTTGGATTGTCATATATACAGACTTAGCTCCTTAACATACAGACCAAAGTAAGAACATATTTTCTTTGGATTTTGGCCCAAAATTGTTTGTGGCAGAGGCCCACCCTTACATAAGGCTATTTATATCACATACTACTGCTATTCTGCATAACTAAATAATTTCCAACTACTTAGTATGTCCCATATTCCTGAATGATATTGAAAACAATCTTTTGAAATTACAATAAATGTATATAAGCAGTAATTTAGAAAATTATTCGAACCACATGATTGATTATTTAGAAGTCAAATTGTGTTCACATATTTATCATGCATGTGTGTAGTCCTTGGTTATATGACAATTTGAGAAGTTATTTTTTCGGTAAAATTTTAGGTAAACATGTTTGTAACCTGAAAGGGAAAGAACAGAAAGAATTAAAAGGAAAGGGAAGTTCAAGAAAATACATGAAAATGAAAGCTTTCAAAGTGATCACATGGATCGGGTCCATTCCCAACTCATTTTTTGTTCAAGTTTGTGTGGCCTCACTATTTAACAACTTGTCTTCCAATATCTCATTGTCTGTCCTTGTCCCCTAATGGTGTTTACACAAAATCTGAACACCCTCCGTCCCATTTATATTGTTCACGCTTAGAATATCACCGATTATAAATGGAATTGAGGGAGTATATGATTTGCTATTTCTTAGAATAAAAACCTGTGAAGCTCCACTTCTAGGCTTACTTTACTATGGTGTGGTTAATGAAATGTCCTGCCAATAGCATTTCTATTTCATGTATCCGTTTTTTTTTTCTTTTGAGATTCTTTTTCGAATTTTCTGATAGCTAGATTCCAAATAAACCAATGAAATGAGAAAGCAAAAAAGAGGGAAAAATATATTACTTTATTCTCATGTCTTTCTTTTCCAACTTTTAGGAGGCACTTGTAGCATTTGCATAGATACTTTTATCATGAAAGGGAAAGGTAGTTGGCCTTTTGTGACTTTATATTCAAGTTTATCTTTAAAACAAAGACCCTACTTAATAAACTTGTCTCAGCTTGTCAAATTTTCCCATTTGGAATGATATACATTTATTCTAATATTTACTTGTACTTGTGATATTAAGAAAAAGTTGTTCATATATTTCATAAGATTTATTGCAACCATATATGAACCACTGATCCAAAGGACATTTGAAAATGTTATAGGTGGATTCTTGGATCCATCAAAACATGTGTTGGCAGAAGTGACATGATCAACAATCATGTTATCATAGATCCCTGTGTACACAATAATTTGTTCATGGACATGCATTGATGTTCCATTCTGGAGTTCTTGATAAGACAGACTATACTCTTGTAGCTTTTTCCTTGTTCCTTTTGCCAGAACGGGAGCGATCCACAAAAGACTTTATGCGAATACGAGAGGTTTTTTTTTTGGGGGGGGGGGGGGGGGGGGGTTCTGTCAAAACCATGTTTACCATTCACTGCTTGCACACAAAATCAGTTCTTTTGTATTTATATGTGAATCTCATCATTCAAAGCGCTTAATCTGCTTGAGTAATTAGTCTTGCACAAGAAGAATAAAAGGAAGTGAACTCTGATCCACCAATTCAAAGGCTTAAAAACTGACAGATATTTGATATTAGTCTCAATGAGAAATTAACATTTTGGATTCATAATTATTCAAAAGCGTTTGCTCAATGCTACAGCACGAATCTCTTTGTTCTTCCCTACCTTTATTCCTCTGTCTTCTGCTATGTATTTATCAACACTTACTAGCACATTATAAGAAATAAAGCAGCTAATTTACATATTACATACGGGCACCTTTCTCAAAAAGAGAGTGGTGCCATATCTTCTTCAAAGATTAATCCCAGCGCGGAGAGTCTAATCAACAAGACTTTACCAAGAAAAAAAAAGTGAACACGCTTTACGAGTGAGCCTTGAAATATCCAACACCATTTTTAGCCTCAAGCGTTGTGGTTGAAAAACTTGAACTATGAACATTCAGTTCTATTCATGTGGTCTCCTGGAAGTTAAGCGACCTAGACATGGCTGCAGGATTTGCTTGCAATGCCAGAGATGTCTCCCTTATGTGATTTTTCTCAGCTGCCTTAGGCAAGAAGGCCTTATATAGGCTAGTCCCTGTGCCTGAATCAGTATTTTCTGTCTTGATACCTAGAGTTGACCATATAGAGCTCTTTGCAGCATCATTTGGATCATTGATCCTCAAGGTCTTGGGAACCAACACGGCTTTTTCATCATCATTTTTGTCCAAGTCATCTCCTTTCCTTGGTTTTGATGGTCGTAGCATGCTTCCATCCCTAGAATGTTTTCCTAGTGTCTGGGAATCAGGACTGGAGCTAAGGGCAAATTGATCTGGCAACGATGGTTGTTGCGATAGCCATGGCATATTCCAAGCATACGGTACGGTGCAACCCCAATAAGGTGGTGGCGGATAATATGATACTGGATTCCCCGAAGGGCCAAAAGCAGGGTGTGCTGTCTGAGGCCTCCACTGAGCACCATTCCATTGACAAGGCCAAGGAGGCATAGGAAAGCATGGTACTTGGGCAGTTGATCTGTGTGTACTGTTTTTTAATACCGACTCTTGACCACCGCTGAATCCCTTCTCGGCTGGATTTGAAACTGTGCTAGAAGATCCACTTGAACGATCATCTGCAATCTCTCCACCTTTATAAGAAACTGGAATTGTTTGCTCCTGACCGTGAAATCTGTTTATAACACTATTTCGTGATTTCTCTGCAAGGATCAAAGAAGAGGCCATGGATTCACAAAGCGGTGAATCTGATCCAAACGTCAGGATGCTGCTAGTGGGATTGTGCATCCCATTTGCAGCATCAGCTCTGGCTGCTTGGACTGCTTCTGAAACCAATATATGACGATAATGTGAAGCGGCAGAGCTTTTATTCTTGCGACGACCAGAACCAACTGGCACATTTCTCATTGTTCCTCCAGCCGTCCAGTATCTTTGACAGCCTTTGCAGAAATGACGGGGCTGACTAATATTGTAATTGTTGTAGTAACAGAATTTTGTGTCCATGCTATTGCACCTTGGACAAGGAAGTATTTTGTCAGGCTTTTTCAGTGTCCCATCAGAGTTGTTCAAGTCAACTGGATCTTCCTTTTCACCTGTTTCAAGAGAAGAGGATTCTTTGTCGACAATGGGTGTTTTAGAATCATCACTCATCCCTGATGACGTTGTCTGGTTTTTCATCTCTTCTGCTGAAGTTTCTTTGTCAACATTGGGTGTCCTGGGGTCCTCGTTAATCAACTCTACTTTTTCTTCTTGTTCTTCTGGATTATTTTGAACTGAATCCTGTATTGGGAAACAAGGATGATAAGTTGCGGTATAAAACAAAGACAAAGTAGACATCTAAATCTTTGGTATACAGTTATTTACGGAGTATCATAAGAGTACTTAATTATGATTCTCTAATCGTCTAGAGAGCATATCTCTATGCGAATTTACCTATTGATTATAAATTTATAATTCGGTTGTTCCGAAAAATAATCCATCTGATAAAGAAGCCAGATTGGATGATGGATACTTGTAAACAATGAGGCACGAGATTAAGAATTTGTTACATTTTTCAATCTTACTGCCTACAGTTTTCTAATAAGCTACACTGCTGAAAATATTTTCTATTAATAAGAAAAAAACAAACATTTCAGCAAAACTCTAGCTGCCACTATGACGAAACGAAGAAAGTCCAATTTATTCGACCCTGTTTTTCGACACATGACGAATGACCACAAAAGTTTCCAGGAAATAACAGAACTTAGACATTAAAAGGCTAAGAAGGAAACTTAATTACGACTTCTCTGTGTCCAAAAAAAAATTACATTCTTTCAATTCCTAAAATAGACTTTGTTCCGGAATGTAACATGTTTTTAAATAAAGAACATATGGATCAATCAGTTATCACGTCTGGTATGGGAATTGTAGATAATAGAAATACAATAAATAAAAGAATCAGATGGATCTCAGGATCTGAATTGTTTTTAGCAATACTGGAACCTTTTTACATATTATATGGTACAGATTGATTTAAAACTTACATACAAGTAGACAACTTTCAAAGCACAGAATAATCTACTTTTAAAGGCAAGAAACAAAATCTAGCACATGAAACGACATTACTACAAAATCTAGTAAGTGCTGATTTAAAAGGGTAAACAAAGTTTCAAATATTGGAATCAGGGTTATCAATTAATCAAACTTTAACACAATAAAACATGATGATCAGATATAATCCCCCACAAACTGAAATCAATTTAATACCCTAAAATTCACAAAAAAAAAAAAAAAAATAGATAACTTCTAACAAAATCATAAGCAAAACAAACCAATGACTAATTCTACATACTCAAAACACAACATGATGTTGTCCTAAATGAATAAAGCAACCTTCACACACACACAGTTGATATGGATCAAGAGACTAATATCATGAAACCATGGAAAGATGACCCATTAAATATTTATGACCACTGAAAAAAGGGTTGGTCTTAGAAATCAAAAAGTAAATAAATTAAAAAATTGGAAATCAAGAACAAGAAGTACAAGAACTGACCAGCTTATGATGATTAAGTAAAGAAACATCATCATCTTCTTCAGGAAGTAACAACTGAATGGTCTTACCAAACAACTTAATACTAGGGTCCTTAACTTCTGACATCCTAGTATATATGATCTTTGTGTTCTTGGAAACTGTACTTGAGGTAATAGAAAGGGAAAAGAGAAGAGAAAAGTCTTGGTTAAATTTTCTTTTCTTTTTGTGGGGAGTTTGCTTGTTGTAACTAATAGTTTGGTGTGCAGTAGTAGTAGTATTAAGGAAATAAAGAGGAGAGCAGTGGTGGGGGAGACTTGACACCTCAGCTAAGGTGAATGGATTCTTAGCCACAAGTTTTGTATTGGGGACTTTTTGGCAGATCTTTCTTTCTTTATTGAGGTTTTTGTGCTTTCATTTTTTGATTATCCTCTCCTCTCCCCCCTTTTTACTTATGGTTCTTCTTTTTCCTGCTCTTTCCCTTCGCTTTTTCAATGTCAAAAAGCTCATACTCATAAAGTCTTGGAGGGTGTTTAGAGCCCTTTGGAGTATTTAAAATAAGTTATTTTTGATTTAAAATATTTTATTTTAATTATAAATTAAAAGTAAAGTTTTTACTTAAAGTTGAATAAATGTGTTTGGATAATTTTATTTAAAGTTAAATGGGTATTTGATAATTTTGACTTAAAGTAAAACTGGATTTAAAAAAAATTAATGTATACTCCCTCCGTCCCATCGGGTTCTTTACATTGGGAGACGGGGGCTCGGCACGCATTTTAAGGCTCTTGTAAAGTATAGTTCCTTAATCTATTTTTAATTTTTTTTCTTCTGAATAAAAATTTAATGTTTAAATTTTTATTCAAAAAAATAAAATTTTAAAAATAAGTTATGAAACTATATTTTGGGGCCGTTTGGCTTACCTCAAAATGAGTAGCTTATGGCTTATAAGCATAAATGTCATATAAGTGATAAGTAGATCAGAAATTATAAGTCAGTAGAGTGTATGGTAAATCAGAACTTATAAATCAGTAGAGTGTTTGGTAAATCAGAACTTATAAGTTAACTTTTTTTATTATTTTCAAAATATTTGTTTTCTAATATATATCAATGGATGTCAATGGATAGATCTCGATGAGTAGAGAAATTTGATATATACATATCAATTTTCTAATGAACGGATCAAAAGATATATGATTTTGAAGATTTGAAGGATATTATATATTGCGTGTATCGAGAAATAAGAATAAGTTGAATGTTGAATGTTAGGATTACTAATATTCAACTTATCAACATATAAGTCATAAGTTGAGCCAGTTGGGTAGATAAACTTCCCCATAAGCTCTTACGGAATTATAAATCATAAGTTACCTACTATATGATAAACCAAACATGCACTTTATATGCACTTTAAAATGCGTGTCAAATATTATTTAAACTTTACAAAAGACCTGGAAGAAGAAGAAACAAAAAAAATAAAAATAAATAAAAATAAAAAGCTAAAAGTCATAAGCCAAAAGTTGCCAAATATGAAACAAAATGACTGAAAGCCGGCTTAAAGCATAGGTTGCCAAACGGGTCAAAAACTACCATAAGCTATTTTTAACTTATAGCGGTGCACCCAAACACCCCCTAAGAGCAAGTTGTTCCATATCTATATTATAAAATAAAAATTAAATTAAATTTTACCATTTTATTGATATACTAAACATTATGTTAAAATAGTACTAAACATTATGTTAAAATAGTATGTTATTATAATTTATTCTAAATATAGAACAAAAGATAAATGTAACTATAATTAAAATATCATCAAAAATTGAAAAATAAAATAAAAATTGATAAAGAAATGATATTATTTTTTATACTTAATCAAAAAATATGAGTTCACATTTATTTTAAAACAAGATTTAGAATACTACATTGAAAATATGATGCTATTTTAATACCAAAAAGTGATTTTTGGTAATAAATTATAACAATAATTCCATTTATTTTTGTATTTAATAATGTGCTATTTAGTGTGCTATATCTATAATTTTGCACAAAAGTGAAAATTTGTTAACTAAATTTTTTGTTAAAATAACACATTGCTCTAGTTTATGTTATATTTGTTCCCTCATTTTCTTTTTTTAAAAAGAACGTTAGTTGAGAAAGTTAGTTATATATTAAATAAGTATAATTAAGTTTAGAATTATTTATGAAAGACATATGCTATTTTAGCACCAAAATAATAATAATTACATTTATTTTAACATGAGTTGCACTCCATGAAGAACACCTTATATAAAGAATAATAAAGAACACCTCATATTTAATTCAATATAAGAGTTCCGTCATGACACCCAATACAAAAAGTTCTTATTTTTTATCTTCTATCCATTTAGCAAAAAAAAAAATTAAAATATTTTTTTGTGGAAAAATCACTGTTCATCATGACATCAGCAGTGACGTCATCATGAATAGTGATTTTTTTCAAAAAAAAAAATTTTAAAATTTTTTTGCTGGATGGATAGAAGATAAAAAAAAATAAGAACTTTTTGTATTGGGTGCCCCTGACGGGGCCAATGGATCTACTGGAATAATTGATTTTATAGTGTTCTTTATTGTTTGTTATATAAAAGTGTTTTGTATGGAACAAAAGTCTTTTAACATAATCATTTAGCATTGTTCTTAGGCCAATCTCATCCAGTTATCTCTTATTTGTTTAAATTTTTATATATAATTTTTTAGAAACATTAAAGTATTCTAGTCCTCCCATATCTTGAGTATTTGCACTTTAGTTGATGTTTTCCTTTACTGTGCAACTATAAGCTTTCCCCTCAAATCAGTAAAACGAGAATAACAGAGCTAATAATTCAAGTGATAAGTACGAAATTTATTTTTATTATTGCTTGTTACTTGTTAGTCTTTAAATTTATTAAAAACCAAATATTACTTGCTAATTAAATACATTATAAATATGATAAACAGAGTAAGATTTCAGATAAAATCCTCCTAAAAAGAAAATCGAAAAATGTGAGATTGATTTTACAAAAAAATCACATATTTACATTTTAATTATCATTATATAATTTTTAAAATCAAAATTATCATTAATTAAATATTGAAAAGGATTTATGCATATTTTTAAAAAAAATTAACCGAGATTCAAAACTAGATTTATGAAATTTAAGAGATTCGAAAACAGATTCTAAAAAATGTATGAGATTCAAATAGATTATTAAATTTTTTCATAATTTTTTTAATATTTTACAAAAAAAAATTATTATTCATAAATGATTTTTTGGAGGTATCATAAAAATAAAAAAATGATTATAATTTTTATCAATTTTTAAAAGTAATTCTCTCATTTTAAAAAAAAAATAATCTACTATATACCTAATACCACAAGAGATTTGTGAGACAATTTAATCAACATGAAATTAATAAATTACCCCTCATATATTATATCAATAATAAAAAAATTGATAAAAAAATTTGTTTCTAATGATAATTGGACCCTTGACCTCTAACTTAGAAATTAGATTTTTTACCACTATGCTATACATCAGTTTTGCTTATATAATGAAACTAATTATTAAAATATCGTGAGATAATTTATTCATCATGAAATTACTAAATTACCTCTTCTATATTATATTAATAATAAAAAAAAATTGTTGCTAGTGTGAACTGAACTCTTGACCTCTTAGAAGCTAGATTAATTACCACTATGATAAAATATACTGTTATCATAAAAAAGTATTATTGTCCAAATGAATAATTATTCATTTATCAATAATTGAATAATATATTCATTTATTAATAATTGAATAATATATTTATTTATCAATAAATAAATAAAAAATCGACAAATAAATATGTCACTCAATTATCGAAGGGTCGTTATATTTTAGTAAGCTAACTATCACATTTGATGAAATTAACTATCAAGAATATATTTAGATACATTATTTATTTTTAGAAAATAAGAAATCATATTTATGGAACGTTCGTTATGTAGGACTCGAAAGATAGTTTTTAGATAATATTTGCATAGTTTTGTCGTGTATGTACTTTGATCCATTCAAAATCAATAAACCTATGAACATTTTAGCTAGCTAACTATATCATGTTGTTGATGAAATTAACTATCACAAAATTAAAGTTTCAAGACACTTCCAAGATATATTTCTTACAAATAACATCCTGTACGAATGTAAATCCTGATATAAAATGAAAAAATGTATATTTTACAAACAACATATATTGTTAACGTGTATCATAACAATATATGTTGGATTCCCTTTACTATTATAATTAACGAAATTGGTAGAGTTCCTTTATATTATATTATTGTTAACGTGTATCATAACAATATATGATGGATTCCCTTTACTATTATAATTAGCGAAATTGGTAGAGTTCCTTTATATTATATTAATTTTCATTATTATTAATTAGGAATTGACTATATGAACAATCATAATATTATAATAAATTTGAGGTTTATACCTCCATCATTGGGAGGAAAATTTAAGAACATTTTTATCATATATTCTATTTCTATAAATTTGTATATAATTTAATAACATCTGAGATTAGAACATGCCCAGACGGGTTCTAAAATTAGTTATCCCTTAAACCCCAAACATGATAAATGCTACTCCCTTCGTCCCATCAAATTGTTTACACTTTTTAAGAGTTGTCAGACACGCATTTTAAGGTGTATTTTATGATAAAATGGTTCCATAACTTATTTTTAAAATTATCTTTTTGTATAAAAAATCAATGTTTATATATATTTTTATATAAGAAAAGAAAATTTTATAAATAAATTATAGAACTATGTTTAAAATACGTGCCAGACACATTTTAAAAATGTAAATAGTTGGATGGGATAGGGGAAATATAAGATTTGATTAAATGATCACCCTAGAACTTTAAAATGTAAAGAACCAATGACTCAACAGAATACTAAATAAAATATTGAGATAAATCTGGAATTTGATTACATCATATTCTCAATGTTCTATCCATACCTCCATGTATAAAAGTAATATTCAGATGACTATGCTTAGGAAAATCTCACTATTTTACTCACGTGCAAAGAGACGACCTCACGTGACCAGAAGGCGGCTGGGCTGTACATTAAAAACACCCTCTTGGAGGGGCACGTGCCAGCTAAGCAACAAACAACTAAGATTATGGGCGGAAAGGACCCACAATGTAGTAAAAGTTGGGTCGGGTCTGACTAAAATCACCTGCCGTTCATTTTACAGCTCACCGTGAACCGACATGTGTCCCCTCAAAACAACAGAGGGCCGTGCAATTTATAAATGCGAGATAGATTCTATATTACACAGTACTTCTCTGTTGGTTGACACGTGTACTTTTACTTGGTTCTTGATAAGCTTTTGGGGACCATCATATCTATTCCTTCTTCTTATCCAACTATTTTCTTTTATTTTTTTATTATTTTTTTTATTCATTCATTTGCCCCTTTCCCTTTCTTTTCTTCCCACCACATTCGCTTTTTTGAATGTGGCTGTAATCGACCATTTAAATACTAGGGTCTGTGTGTTCGTGGTATAATTTAACAATTATCTTTTTATGAGTTACTTAATCATAATTTGATAAAAATTTTATATATATATAAAATTCGAGAAAATGACCAAAATACCTCAAATGAGGTACCCATAACCCAAAATACTGATTTTCGGAACAGTTGGCCCTCACTCCCCACGGGACAAGCTACTGCGGGTAGCGTGTCCGTCGAACTGTAGCAACCACTGTAGCATCTGTCTCTCTCCCGTCTCTCACGATTTCTCAGAATCTCTCTGCCTCTCGCCGCCTCGTTCGTATCTTTCCGGCTACCACTACCATAACTGAGCATAGCAAACTAATGACCATATCGTGCTCTTCGTCTCTCCCCAATTGATTTTACGGAATATGGGAGTCGTCGGAAAAAGCGAGGAGAGAGATGGGGTTCGAATTGGGGATGTAAAATCCGGAAAAACAAATGATTTTAGATGGGTATAGGCTTGTAGATCGTCGAAAGACGATTCCAACGGTGTATAGTACATACACGAACGTTACCTGAATCAACCGGACAGAACTCCGTCGTTATTGGTCAAAACGTCGCCTGAAAATCGCCAGAGCAGTGTTTTGGAGAAGACGGCGGATACGCAACTCCAAAATGCGTCTCAGCAGATACGTATTTCAGAACTGCATATCTGCAGCTACAGTAAACGACTGCCATCCACGAGACTGCTTGTTGCTCCTTTTCCAATGGCGTGTCTACATAACACTCCGTTACCAGTAGCGTGTCATCAAGACACTCCTTCACCAATAGCGCGTCCCGTAGCTATTTAGGGCCGCCCAAGTTGGCGGTAATCATTTTGGTAATGGGAAGTGGAAAAAAAAGGTATTTTGGGCCATCACCCAAAAAATCCACTATTATTAATGAAGTTAAAATTAATTAAAACATGTTAATTTTAAAGGAGGAATGGTATTGGAATTCAGAAGTAAATATATTATCAACTTCATTATTTTATTAAGACTATCTCGATAATATTAAAATTGAAAAAGAATTTATAATTTTATTAAAATTGTAATTTTATCTATTATTACTTAATCGAGATCTAATTGTACATTATCATTGAGTTTTATTTATTTTTAATATTTTTTACATTTTTATAATTAATATATTCAATATCTTCATTTACATTGAATAAATTTAAGGAATGATCAATGGAAACTACTCCACTCCAAGTTTAAAATAAATTTTGTTACTAAAAAATTAAGATAATAATATCACAATGAGAATTCAACTTTCAATTAATTATTGATTTTTAAAGTATCCAAATTTTAAATATACCTTAAAAAAGCTTAATTTTTTGACATTCATATTAACCTTATATTTAACAAAGTACTTGTATAGAAAAGGAATGACTGATGGCATAAAATTCTGGAACCGGATCCTCCGTCCCATCTCTATGCCCCCGTCTCTGTTTCTGCTCTCTTTTTTTTTTTTTGTCAAGAATATATATTTTCGTATATGAATTGTATCGAAATACAATACCAGCAAAACCGGAGAAAGGGGTTTAGTTTCTTTCATTCAATAAAGTTTATCATCTAACCGAAGGGCATGCATAGATGTCCTCGAAAATTTAGATAATAAGACTTTAAATTCCGAAAAGAGACTTCCCAAAGTTTTCTCACCTGAAAAAACAACAAAAAAATAAAGTAAATAACACAACAAAAATTATTCCTAAATCCTAGTGATATTAAAATATTATTTCAATGAAAAATAAAAGTAAAATCTAATCAAAGGGAAACCCTTTGATTAGACACAGTAACACACATTTAGATCTATAAAATTTAAGTACACACATGTACTTAACAATAAGTTAGACACCTTACTCAACTTTAGAAGCTAATGAAATTTAATAAATACTATACTATTTCATTTAATTAACGCGATCAAAATTCGTCAACGAACTACCGATAAAATTCGTCAAGCGAACGATCGATAACAAAACCAATATATGATCTATAAGCCATCAAAAATGGCACAACCTGTAATTAACAGAGTTTTTAAGTTTAGTCTTTTAGTATTAAAAGAGTACCCCTGGGGCCATTTTAAGGAAAATAAAAATAAAAATATTATTTTCATTAAAATAGATCCGTCAAGAACATTCTTTTATTAAAAAGAAGGAGACACAGAAGGGACAGGGGATCCCTACTCAAAATTCGGGCTTGTTTATTGCAAAATTAGGACAGGTCACCAGAGTACTTGGCTAAAAAACCCTGCAGCACCTTTCCTAACTTCTACAATTAGGTAAAGATCTTTTGTTTACCTAGCCCAATAACAGAATTGTTAGTACAATTTTGGATTCATGCGCCTGGAGGCTGGAGTTGGCATGCTTAAGTACATCTATGGAACACGCTAAAAACATAAGTGGACACATAATTAGCACACAGTATATAAGTTTTGACAGGTAAACTTTGTTAAGGTGTATGATGTAACATACTTAGGTTAATATTCTTCTTAATCTCTTGAAATTTTGTGGAGAAAAATCGAAGTAATTATCTTTTCTTTTTAAGCCGTTACGTTACAGTTCAAGTCAGAGCACACATAGAAGTCGATCCTTAAGGTGTATGATTTTCTTTTTAGACAAGTGGTCATTAAAAAGGCAACAAAGGTAATTGAGAACAGAGGAGAAAAAGGAGAAAAAATGAGGAAATTTCTTTTCATTAATTTGTTGTTGTGAGACTGAAACAGTTGATAGCAATCGATGAAGTGGAGAAGACATTATCGAAAGTAAATAAAAAAGATTAATTTACTAGGTGGAAATTTATGACTTCTCTATCTGTTCAAACCAAACTCCACCCATTTATAGAAAATCCGTAGTCAATTTGGCCCACCAGATGAGATAAGTATAATTGACATTCACATAATCACAAAGCTCCAAAGTGATCTGCAGTAACTGTTGCTACAAATTTTATTTGAAAAAAAGAACTTAAATTAAGAGGATTTGAATGCTAACGTTTATTTATTACTCCTTTCGTTCCATTATACATGTTTCTTTTAATTTTTGACGGATTAAATTGATCAAAATTTGACTGAAATATGTACTCAATAACTGAGAAAAGTAAAAAATATTATATCTCTAAAAAGTACAGGTAATCTATTTTAAAATGTAAGTTTTGATTTTTTAAAATAATAATTGAGTAATTTCTAATGTTGTTTTGATCAATTTGTCGTGACAGTGGCTCCTACAAAAAAAGGTCGCCCGATCCGGGCAAGCTATATTATGGAACTGATCTGACCGAACTGGGTTCTTTAGTATCCAACTGAGTTTCTTAACAGAGTTTCTCATTCACATTTCACAAGATTTGGGCCAAAAGTAATGTAAAATCTTGAAAATTTTGGACTTGGCAAGCTATATTAGTTTAAAAGAACATTAACCATGTGATGTGATCATAATGCCCTAAAAAACAATGTGATGTGATCATATAAATATACCCTCTGGAGTATGGTGGACATAAACCTATTCAAGGGCGGAGCCACGAATTTTTTTCTCACTGGGCTAATGAAAAAAAATACAGCTGTAGGGGGAATCTTTTGTTTTGTTTTGATACTTCCTTTTCTCTATTTTGACAATTAGGTAGTAAAAAATGAAAAAAACTCTATTTTGACAATTAGGTAGTAAAAAATGAAAAAAAAATGCCACTGTTGGGAATCGAATTTCAGCCTTTTGGGACAAGTTCCACCCCTAAACCAAAGGAGCTACATCAATTAATTGAAAAACTTGTAGTAGTAATTAATAGATATTAGAAAGTTTACCCTGAGCTACTGCCCAGCACAGCAAGGCTGTGGCTCCGCCCCTGAACCTATTGTGCACGGAGTTGCCTAGGCAAAGATTGATGTACTCTCCACGAGTCCACGTTCATTTCATTTAAGAAAGTTCATATTGGATTACATAATATTAAGAAAGCTTGAATTTTTTTGGTTCACCCATTGGTTTTTCAAATTTGGATTACATAAATTTGTTCTTGCCTCCCCATGCGTTCACATGAACTAACTACAAGAAAAGCCAGATTCGTAAACAAAATTTTATATCGCACCTTGCCTTCATGGTTACATTCAGCTGTGACACGGAGACACAAAAATATAGTAACTGATCATGACAATTAAATTCGTTAAATGTGCATGTGTGTTGGTGTTTGAATTTCATCTCTGAATAAAATCAGATTCCTTATTGTTTAAAGTCTATAGATTTTGTATTCTCTCCAACTCAAATACATTGTGGTGTTAGTTACTTCCTATAGCGAGGAAAGGATTGAGAACTTACCATTTCAAATTCTAGTTCCTGTCTTCTCTAGCATATCTTCAAGAGAGCTGCAGTCACCCAACAGAACATTATGATAAATCTCTATATAATTTATCGTGACTCGACAAGAGGCTGCAAGAAATATGAGACATCGCACTTCACCTTGTCGTCGGTTAATAAAATGCTAAAATTTGATCTGATTCCCCTCCAATTTTAATTTAGTTCCCTCTAAATTATGTATGATAACTCACTTTAGGATGCTTCGAAGAATAATATAACAAGACAACATAGTATAATATTAATATAATACAATTTAAAAGGAATACAAATTTGACAATTTTTTTGCATTCAACATTTGATGCAATGAATATGCAGGATTCGCAAGTATAATTTAGTTTATAATACATGAAAAACACGATTTAGCAAAAGAAAAATTATATATACAATTCACCAAAGATATAATAGATACTCATGCAGTAAACTCGGCCACAATAACAGCAACTGAGCCTCCTTTTGAGAGCCCTCATAATTTCTCGGACATGAAAATAGTAACTGAGTGCAATATGATGAGCCTACTTTTGAGCCTAGACCTCAACAATAGCAAGCAACTGAGCGCCTCCTTGAGCCTACTTTTGAGCCTAGACCTCAACAATAGCAAGCAACTGAGCGCCTCCTTTTAAGAACCCTCGTAGTTTCTTACTGCATCTGCCTTTTGAGGACTTCCATAGTAGCTGCTTGATACTCTACTTGTTTCTTCTTCCTGGTGCTGCCTGTATACATGTAATTTGACTACTTGTTACACAAGTAGACATCTACTATTCCGCATGTTATAACTGTGGAATATAATGTGGTAATTAGAATCAGGCTGAAGTAAATTATTCTTCACAACAGATTACGGTGAGTTCAGTTCCAAGTTCATATTCACATCAAGGGAAATGAAAACAAATTGTATGGAGAGAATCAAAGCCAAATTTAACAACCGACTACAAAATGAACAGCGATGACTACAGTCTAGCGAATATATTTAGTACATTTAGGATATGTTTGACTCACCTTTTTTTAAGTCCTTATGGACATATTTTCTGATAAAAATTTCATATTTTAATAATTTTTTTATGGATGTATTTAGTATATGTTTGAGATTTCATAAGTTGCAAAGAAAACATACTTTTTTCCAAAAAAAACTTGAAATCTTAGCTTCTTTCTTGAAATAAGTCAACTTTTCTGAAAAATAAGCTCCCAAATACCCCCTTTGAGCATCTCCAATAGGGGTTGCCAAGTCCTATGTGTCATGGTACCCTTGGTTGCCCACCTATTGGAGGATCAATGTTGCCAACCAAAATTGCCAAAAGTTGGCAACTTCCCCAATTAGTTAAAACACATACAACTCCCCAAAAGTGTATTTAACTTTATCCTTTTTTATATCTTCCATATTTTATTATCTCTTTAATTTTTTTTTCTTTTTTTCTAAATACCTCACATATCTAATATCGTTAATGCACATGAGAAGAAAAGAAAAAAATATCATTTTTTTCACTATTTTTAATCAAATGATATTGATGTAAGGATAATATTATTTCATATTTAAAAATTTAAATAATTTGATATTTTATATTAATGTAATGTTAAAAAAAGGAAAAAAATCATTACGGGAGGGAATTAAATATTTTAAATATCGAAATTTTCAATTTTATTTAGAATATATAATATGTGTTTATAAGATAATATAAAATTGATGTATGGGACCACATTGACAACTTTTAAAGTTGTCAACTATTGGAGTAGATTTGTAACAAAAGTTGCCAACAATGAGATGGAGGAGAGAAGAAATAAAAAAATAATATATATGATGATGTGGTAGAATTTGGCAACTATGTTGACAACTTCTATTGGAGATGCTCTTAGTCATCGAGGCGATAAATTGTGTCATCCGAAAGACTATTAAGTGGGGAGGGGTTTCTTAATAAACACAAATTGAAGATCTACATAGAAATTTACAGGATACATTGGATACCAATTACATGTTCCAAACAAATTAATTACAGTACGGGTTAATGAGCTATTTCATCACTGTATAATATAGAAACTTTTAGTTGAATCACTATTCCAAAAAAGTTTTCAATTGCATAACTGTATAATTGATTGCGGGCAATCGTAACACTATACTTTTAAAAATTTTCACGACCGTTAAATCGTATTTGAGTTTGACGGAAAACGTTAAATTATTTATCACAAACGTTAAAAATTTCAATTAGGTCATCGAACTTTAAAAATTTCAATTATGTTACCGAACGTTAAAAAAAATTAAAATTTTAGAAAAATTATATGAATTTAAGTAAATTAAATGAGTATGTATGTTTAGTTTTAAATTTTATTAGATTGTAATCACTCGGAAAAAAAATTGAAATTTTTTAATTTGAAAAAATTTGAAATTTTTTAATTCGAAAAAATTTATACACATATCTTAAAATATTCGCATATCTTGAAAATTTTTAATTCGAAAAAATTTATACACATGAAACTAAATGAATATGTTCATTTTTAAATTTGAAAAAAATTCAAAATTCAAAAAAATTTCATTCGAATGAGTATGTTCATTTTTAAATTAAATTAAATTCTAATCATTCGAAAAAAAATTAAAAATTCACTTTTGATTTGAAAAATGTGATATCTTAAAATATTTGTTCGCATGTATCCATTTATACGCATATAAATTTAATAGATATGTTCATGTTTAAATTTAATTAAATCTAATCATTCGAAAAAATTTAAAAATTAGAAATAATTACTCTAAATATTCATAAGCCCTATGTACTAATTGTTTTGATATTCAAAAAAAATCTGAATATTTAACAATCCAGCTTGAATAAATGAATTTTAAAAATACTTACAAATAATTTGTAAATTATTAAATAAATTGTAAATTATTAAATAAATTGTAAATTATTAAATAATTTGTAAATTATCTAAATACTTTGTTTGCTTTTTTGAAAAAGATATCCTTAAATGTTTGTTTATTTTTACTAATTAATTTAAAAAATAATAACCCAATTTAACGGTAGTGACCTGTTTGAAATATTTTATTGTTCAAGTATTTGACTGAAAATTTCATTGCACCACGTCACCTGCCACATCACCTTTCCGTTAGTAAACTTAACGGGATTAAGGGCAGTGACCCGTTTGAAATATTTTTATTGTTCAAGTGTTTGACTGAAAACTTTTTTGGACTGGTAACCCAACTGAAAATTTGTGTATTGTACAGTGATGAAATAGCTCATTAACCCTATATTTAAAGATGTAAAATGTGAAAAACTCATACTACATTTGTCAATGGTATTCCTACTTCTCATAATTCTAGAACTTGTTGCACAAAATAAAAGAGGATGTAACAACATATAATGTGTATCCTTTCTTGCTCAATAGTATAGACAATAGAAGGTCACTAAACTCTAAAGCAGCCTTACATATCCAGCAAAAAAAGGACGAAAGGGCCAAGCATCTCATAGCAATGCCACAAACAATAGTGCTGATACTTATAAAGTCATTTCAGTATAATGTATCACAATCACATAAAAAATAGTTAATCAGAAAAGAATAGAAAACTAGGAACAAGTAAACTGTAGTAGAAACAGAAACATAGGGCAGAGAAAGTCATCAATTCTTACCTAGGAGAATATTGTCTCTTCCATTAGATACTCATATCGAAAAGGAACAGGAAGACCGACCATGTACGAAGCACATTCCTTCCGACTAGCTTTGCGCAAATCAAGACATAAAAGAATAAGGAAAATGAGTAAAGCAACAAAACTTTGTACCCAACTTCAGCATTCGATGTATATATAATGGAAACACATCTGTTTACTCGTAGATAAATAGAAATGTACCCTTTCATTACGAACAAAAATGCTACTGATAAAAGAAGAATGCTTAAGACATAGTATAAATGTATAATAGCTACTAATGTGTCGTAAAGTCTACAAACCAGCAATTCAAGAACAGAAGCACATCCAACAAGTACTCTTCCACCACAAAGCGATCAATAGACTGCAAGTCCTGCCATCAGTAGGTAACAAATATAGTGACAATGTTCAACTTCAGAGACCAAATAATAAACATATGCCAACAGACCAATACCTAAGTTCACACCTCGTAACAAAATTCAAAATATAAAGATCAGAGAAAAGATAAATATCTGAACTATGGGTTCGTATAAATGTCAATATAATACAGTATAGTTTATGGGCAAAATAATATTAACAGAACAGATATATCTATTGTGTGAGATGTAACATATAACATTATGGCAGGAAAATGTTGGAGTGCATGTAAACTGTAAAGTTAATTTTTTTATCAACATGGAATAGACAAGGGATTAGGGACATTAGGTTTATAAATGATTTCCTATGAAATATAATCATAAGGTGGAAGTAAGAATGCTTTCCAACAGGTGTATCATCTACTTAAATATCAAGTAGTAATATAAAATGACTCCCAACACAGAGTGGAGTGGGGTGTAAAACTGTAAGCAAATGTCAATCTTAATAGCGTACCTTCACCAGAATTCACTGCTGCAGCTATGGTAGCCAGTTCATTAACAATGATATCTATTTAACAGAACAATGCAAGTAGCTTAGGAAAACAGAGCAAGTAAGACTCTAACTAAAGAGTGATAGAGCAGAAAATGCTATATTTGGAAATGTGAGAATAAACTTTATTAATCATTCATATCCCCAATGATTACAGGCTCCTCGTATATATGATGAGCATATGATGCTAACAGACAAAACAATCAGAAATGACAGAATTATCCTAGGGAATATAGGCCAACGGTTATGCTAAAAACAAGGAATAGAAATGATATGTTTAACAACTTATTTGTGGAAAACTAGTGGTCCTGCAAATGGACAGATGGCAGGCATAGGATATTCCTTCATTACTCCCCTTCAAGCTGAGCTGGAGGTTGAACTGAAGCTCCAAGCTTGTCAAGTAAGTAGTAGTGCTGTTTGACAGAGAGAGGTTTCGTGAGTAAGTCTGCAAGTTGGGATTGAGAAGGAACATGAGTAGTGTTTATGTCTCCAGCCTTTATCTTGTCTCTGATATAGTGACAATCAACCTCGATATGTTTGGTACGTTCATGCATCACAGGGTTTGCTGCAATCGAGAGAGCAGCCAAGTTATCACAGTGCAATGTTGCAGGGGGTAAAGAGTTGAGACCCATGTCTTTGAGTAGGGCTGTAAACCAGGTTATTTCGCAAGCTGTCAAGGCCATGGATCGATATTCTGCTTCTGCCGTGGAGCGAGCCACCACTTGCTGTTTCTTTGTTTTCCAGCTAAGAGGAGAGTTGCCTAAGAGGAGACAGAACCCTGAGGTCGATCTGCGAGTGACAAGACAGTTTGCCCAGTCGCTGTCGGAGTAAGCATGAATGGATGCATTTGAGGAGGATGTTAGAAGTAAGCCTTGGGAGGGATTGCCCACTAGATAACGAAGTAGCTTCTTGGCAGCCAGCATGTGTGCATCTGTTGGGTGGTGCATGAATTGACTGAGAATGTGAACGGAGAAGGTTATATCAGGGCGAGTAACTGTCAAGTATATGAGCTTTCCAATTAGGCGTTGGTATGGATGAGGGTCAACAAGAGGAGTACCAGTAGTTGGTGTCAACTTTAGATGCGAATCCATTGGTAATTTCAAAGAGGAAGCAGTAGTCATCCCAAATTCATTAAGAAGGTCTAGAGTATACTTCTTTTGTGATAGGAAAAAGCCTTCTGCAGATCGAGATATTTCAATGCCCAGAAAGTAGCTCACGGGGCCAAGATCTTTCATATGAAACTTCTTTGCCAACACAGTTTTCAAGTGGTTGATTTCATCAGGTGCATTCCCAGAGATCAAGAGGTCATCTACATAAATCAGTACAAGTGTGATAGACACGCCTGAGGTCTTTGAGAACAGGCTGTAATCCGTTTTGGACTGCACATAGCCAAGAGTAGTTAATATTTCAGAAAGTTTTTTAAACCATTGGCGAGGTGCTTGCTTTAATCCATACAACGACTTGAGCAGCTTGAGAACCAAGTTTGGAAGAGAGGAGTGAGATGGGGGAAAGGATGTATCACAAATTCTGGAGCCAATTCCCATGTAACCAGGGGGAATTTCATGTAAACAACTTCATCAAGGTCACCATTTAAGAAGGCGTTAGATACGTCCATTTGTACTGTGACCCATTGTTGAATTGCAGCTACAGCTAGGAGAGTACGAACTGTGGTGAGTTTAGCAACTGGAGCAAACGTCTCGGCATAGTCAATGCCATACATTTGTTTGCAACCCAATGCTACAAGTCGTGCTTTGTAGCGTTCAATTGAGCCATCAGAATTGTATTTGGTCTTAAAGACCCATTTGCATCCAATTGTCTTTTTGCCGTTTGGAAGAGTAGTGACGACCCAAGTATGATTGTCTTCCAATGCTGAGAGTTCATTGTTCATAGCCTGTATCCAATGAGGTTGCTGAAGAGCCTGTTTGAAACTTACAGGATCTGTATGAGCTGATATCTGAGCAGAGAGACATAGAAACGGAGTTGGTACAGGAAGGGTAATTACTTGGACAATGTTGCAAGATGACTGAACATTGTGTACATAATCTCCTAGCCAAGCAGGTTTCGTTGTAACTCTGGTGGAGTGTCTGAGTTGGGGAGGTGCAGGTGGAGGAGAAGGAGGAGGAGTGGGTGGATCAGCAACTGCGGATTCATAAGTTACAAGATCATCATAGGTAAAGGAGTGAGTGTTGTGAGGCATAGGAACAGGGGTTGGCTGTAGGTAAAAGTCTTTGCTGGAAGCATTTAGAGGAAATATTGACTCGTGAAATACAACATCACGAGAGACAAATGTCTTCATAGTTGTTAGATTAAGTAAAGTGTATCCTTTGTTGGAAAATGGGTAGCCAACAAAGACACATGGAACTCCCCTTGGACCAAATTTGTCAGCAGTGGTTGAAGGATTTGCAGCAAAGGCTAGGCATCCAAACGTTTTGATGTTATCATAGTCCACAGGAGCCTCAAACAGGGACTCATAGGGAGTTTTATTTCCCAATGTGGGTGTGGGCAACCTGTTAATGAGATAGACAGCTGTGAGTACACATTCACCCCAAAATTGTAATGGGAGTCCAGCTTGAAAACGAAGGCACCTAGCTACTTCGAGAACATATCTATGCCTCCTCTCCACACGAGCATTTTGTTGAGGACGGTTTGGACAAGAAGTTTGGTGTTTGATATCTTTTTCAGCATAGAATTGTCTGCAGCTTGCATCACTAAACTCTGCTGCATTATCTGATCGTAGCGTTTGGATGTTGGCTTTGAAATGGACTTGAGCATAGTTATAAAAAGCTTTAATCGAGGATAGAAAATCAGATTTAAATTGAAGCAGATACACCCATGTGACTCGTGTGCAGTCGTCGACTATGGTTAAGAAATATCTGTATTTGCCTCTAGTGATGGACTTGTACGGTCCCCATGTGTCAACATGAATGAGAGCAAATTTTTCTTTGGCATGAGACAGACGTAAATCAAATGGTAACTTGGTGAATTTGGACATGGGACAAGTAATACAGACTTTATCAATTGGCAATATAAGAGACTTTAGGGAGGGAATGTACCTCAGTTTGGCTAAGGGGGCATGGCCCAGCCTATTGTGCCATAAGGCAAAGTCAGAAGTTGATTGTTTCGATACAGAGTTGATAGATGCAGCAACCGGAGTATCTTTCATGTAATAGAGGCCATTCTGTAAAGTGCCAAGTGCCATGATGTGGTGTGTTTGAGCATCCAGTATTTTGCAGCCTTCAGGATGGAAATTGACAAGACAATTGTTGTCCTGTGACAGCTTGTGACAAGAGAGTAGGTTGTGTTTAAATTGAGGAACATAAAGCACCTTTTGTAGTAGTAGACCATTCTTTAGCCTGATGTTGCCAATATGAGTAATTCGTGAGGTGGCTCCAGTAGGCAACTTTATAATCAAATCTGGAGGAGCTGGTTTAACATTAGACATTGCTTGCAGATTGAATGTCATGTGGTCACTAGCACCAGAATCGATAATCCAAGCTTGGTTGTCAACTGTAGACATTTGACATGTGACCATTCCAGAGAAACAGTTGTCAATTTCATCATCTGTAATAGAAGTGTTAGCACTGTGTCCAAGATCATCAGCTGCCCCTTTTGGAAACAATTTTAGTAATTGTTGGATTTGTTGAGCTGTAAATGTGACATCCTCTGTCGAAGACTGAACCTGCACAGCAGAATTGGCCTGTTTTGGTTGCACAGTTCGAGCTGGGGTAGAGTTTTGTGACTTGTGTGAGGGTTTGTATCTTCGATGCCACCTGGGATAGCCATTCACAGTCCAGAAACGATCAGCACCATGGTTTTTCTGGCCACAGGCAGTGCATGGAGGCCCTTTATATTCAGACTGACCCCGACTAAACACATTTTGACTTTTGCCATACATTGCTGCAGCATCAATTTCAGCCAGAGTGAACAAGTCCTTTTGAGCCTCTTCCTGTTGAATAGTGGCATAAGCAGACTCAACAGAGGGAAGGGGGTGATGCATCAACAGTTGAGATCTCAGAGATGCATAATTATCATCAAGCCCATTTAAAAATTGGAAAAGACGAGATTCACTCTTTTGTTTCTCAATAGCGGCTAGAAAAGCTGTGACATCTACAGCTACAGTAGTAATGACAGGGAGGCTATTCATGGACTCTATCTCCTCCCAAAGAGCACTTAATGTAGTAAAGTAATCATTAATTTTGGCTCCATTTTGTTTTAAGGCAAACAGATCTCTGTTGAGTTTATATTTTCTTGAGCCATTACATAAAAGGAATCGTTTTTCTAATTGAATCCAGATCTCATGAGCAGAGTTAACAAACAGAATAGACTGTCTAATACTATCTGAGACATTATTATGGATCCAAGATATTACCAGATCGTTGCACGTATCCCATTGAGTGGCTTGAACATCATCATCTGTGCTTCGTCTGACAGTGCCGGTGACAAAACCCAATTTACGTTTCGCAGAGAGTTGGATTTCAAATGAGCGTTTCCAACTCCTGTAATCCCCAGCGCCTTGAAGTTTTGCAACACTCACAGAGAGAGGGCCATCAGATGGGTGTAGAAACAGCGGATTTTGCATATCCGCAAACGTGAAACGTGCACCATTTGCCATTAAAGAACTATAAACTTTCTCAGATCTGAGTCAACAATGGACTGAAAAACAGAAAAGAGAAGGATGAATGAGTGAAAGGCACAATAAACAGTTTAAATCTCAAAAAACAAATTCCAAAAAAGCATGTAAAAGGCTCTGATACCATAAAGAGTGATAGAGCAGAAAATGCTATATTTGGAAATGTGAGAATAAACTTTATTAATCATTCATATCCCCAATGATTACAGGCTCCTCGTATATATGATGAGCATATGATGCTAACAGACAAAACAATCAGAAATGACAGAATTATCCTAGGGAATATAGGCCAACGGTTATGCTAAAAACAAGGAATAGAAATGATATGTTTAACAACTTATTTGTGGAAAACTAGTGGTCCTGCAAATGGACAGATGGCAGGCATAGGATATTCCTTCATTACTAACAAATCTCGTAAAAAATACACACAAGTCCTCATTCAGACATTTAATCAAACAGATGGTGCACCAACATAAAAAATCCTAATTTTACTCAATAATCTTCGTGCCTGTTTGGGAGATCTTGTAAGGAACTTAACACGATGATAAGCCCAGTTTGGCTTTTCATGACCCGTTTGGGTCTCTAACTTAACGAATAAAAAAGGGAAAATTAATTCTAAAGTCCCTGAACTATTACCGTTTTTTTTTCTAAGTCCCTGAACTAAAAAAGTAAATTTCTAGGTAATCAAACTTTTGATTTTTTCCCATCGCAGTCCTTCCGTTAGATTTTGACTAACGCCGTTAGTCAATGATTTATTACTATTAGACATTTCTTATGTAAGTCCCTAAACTATTAGGCATTTCTTGTTTAAGTCCCTGAACTGAAAATTTAAATTTAGATCTCAATTTTATATTAAAAATCACATTTATTACTCTTTTATTTTTTATTTACTTTCATCCTTGTTAGTTTAGAATTTTACTAATTTTCTTTTTTAACTTTGCATATATTATTACTTAATTACTTATTATTACTACTAACTAATAAATTTCCCTTTTCAGGTAAAACATGCTACCTTTTCTATTTTTCAATAACTAATCAATTTCCTTTTTCACATAAAATACATTATCTTTCAAATTTTATCTAACTAAATTTTAACATAAAATAAAATTTATTACATATCAAAAGAATTTGTGTATCGCACGGGTTATAAGCTAGTTATATTAAAATGAGTAATGTTAACTATAAAAATACATGAACTTATATATAAAAAAATTAAGTGATTACAAATTTTAATATTTTATTTATTTATTAGAAAAAAATTATAATATTATATATTCTAATTTATTGAAAATATATAAATAAAATCATTCGCCAAAGTGTGATATACATCTAAAATTTACATATCAGGAATAAATTAAACAATTTTTTATATTATATACACCGACTTTCTAAAAATTACTAAAAATATAAATATAAACAAAGTTAAAATGAAAACATTGTACATATATATTAAGTTTTTAATGTTTTTCAGAACACAAATAAATGCAAAGTTAAAAAAGAAAATAAATTAAATTCTAAACTAAAAAGAATGAAAGTAAATAAATTTTCAATTCAGGGACTTACATAAGAAATGCCTAATAGTTTAGGGACTTACATAAGAAATGCTTAATAGTAATAAATCATTGACTAACGACGTTAGTCAAAATCTAACAGAAGGACTGCGATGGGAAAAATTCAAAAGTTTGATTACCTAGAAATTCACTTTGTTAGTTCAGGGACTTAGAAAAAAAAAACGGTAATAGTTCAGGGACTTTAGAAATAATTTTCCCAATAAAAAACGACTCAGTTATAATACCACTCAAATTCACTAAGAAATTCACACACATGCAAGAATCGAACCCCTGACCTCCTTTAAAGAAGGCTAATGGCTCAATTACTACACCAACATGTTGTTGGCTCTCTAACTTAATGAATCAATTTGCATATTGCTTATTATGACTTGGTGTTCCTCTTCCACTATCTTAACACTATTTAATTAGATAATTTCTGGTATTTACATTTTTGTTTAACTAGATTAATTGTTATAAATTAAATGTAACAATATGTAAAATACTCTAATTCTCTTTTTCTACATGATATAAAGTACTTTACTTCACAATGTAACATTAATTAAAATAGTAAAAACATTTAATTTTGATTTATACATTTATATAATACATAATATATTTATTTTATAATTTTTAAAAAATTTATAAATAACAATTAAATATAATATTAAAAATTATTCTATATAGAAATTTAAATTTTAAATCTTACCAAAAACATATTAAAATTAATATTTATTATAATTGTTCAGAATATATAAATAAATTTAAAATTACATCAATCACATATTATTTATATAATTTTTTAATCATAAATTTAAAAATCAAAATATTCTAAAATAATCTACATGTATAAATTAGAAAATCATAATTACCAAACACCTCACTCTAGGAAGTCATAATTACCAAACACCTCAATTAACTTATAAGTAAAACATCAAAACACCAAAAAAATAATTTATAAGTTAAAATTACTTATTGCATGTAAGTCACTTGTTCACCTCCTACAATCTATAAATTTATACATCAATATAATAACTTATAATTAACATATATACAACCTCTAAATCAAGAAAACAACTAAGAAAATTAAACATAATCAATATTATAACTTGAGAAAATAGAAATATTATAACCACAGATACAAAAAATTAAACATTCATAATCGAAACATGTAATTAAACATTCATAATCGAACTTGAGGAGTGAAGAAAAAAGAAGACATGTAGAAGACGTAATAAACTCATAATTGAAGAGAAACCATCACCAAAGCATTAATTGAACTCGTAATCAAAGAGAGGCTGTAATTAGACTCGTATTGAGCCCCTAATTTCTTGTGAAGAACCGCTGGAGAGAGATAACCAATGAAAAAAAAATCACTAATTTCTTGTTCTAAGCCCATTTTGCCCTAATCATCTTGCCGTGAGAGAGAAAGATAGTTGAGAGAGAGAGAGAGTTAAGTAGAGAGCAGAACACGTGAAGAACCCTTATTGCTTGGTGTTTAATTGAAATTTGGGAGAGAGTTGAGAGACAGAGAGAGAGATGAGAGAGAATGTGTGACGGAGGCAATAATTGAAAGATTTGGTGAAATTTGACCCGCTTAAATCAAAAATTTGGACAAATATTTGAGCTCGCATTTTTACTGATTTTTAAAGGCTAATCGCTACACATTTTTTAGGGAAAATTAATTCTAAAGTCCCTGAACTATTACCGTTTTTTTTTTCTAAGTCCCTGAACTAAAAAAGTAAATTTCTAGGTAATCAAACTTTTGATTTTTTCCCATCGCAGTCCTTCCGTTAGATTTTGACTAACGCCGTTAGTCAATGATTTATTACTATTAGACATTTCTTATGTAAGTCCCTAAACTATTAGGCATTTCTTGTTTAAGTCCCTGAACTGAAAATTTAAATTTAAATCTCAATTTTATATTAAAAATCACATTTATTACTCTTTTATTTTTTATTTACTTTCATCCTTGTTAGTTTAGAATTTTACTAATTTTCTTTTTTAACTTTGCATATATTATTACTTAATTACTTATTATTACTACTAACTAATAAATTTCCCTTTTCAGGTAAAACATGCTACCTTTTCTATTTTTCAATAACTAATCAATTTCCTTTTTCACATAAAATACATTATCTTTTAAATTTTATCTAACTAAATTTTAACATAAAATAAAATTTATTACATATCAAAAGAATTTGTGCATCGCACGGGTTATAAGCTAGTTATATTAAAATGAGTAATGTTAACTGAACTATAAAAATACATGAACTCATATATAAAAAAATCAAGTGATTACAAATTTTAATATTTTATTTATTTATTAGAAAAAAAATTATAATATTATATATTCTAATTTATTGAAAATATATAAATAAAATCATTCGCCAAAGTGTGATATACATCTAAAATTTACATATCAGGAATAAATTAAACAATTTTTTATATTATATACACCGACTTTATAAAAATTACTAAAAATATAAATATAAACAAAGTTAAAATGAAAACATTGTACATATATATTAAGTTTTTAATGTTTTTCAGAACACAAATAAATGCAAAGTTAAAAAAGAAAATAAATTAAATTCTAAACTAAAAAGAATGAAAGTAAATAAATTTTCAATTCAGGGACTTACATAAGAAATGCTTAATAGTTTAGGGACTTACATAAGAAATGCCTAATAGTAATAAATCATTGACTAACGACGTTAGTCAAAATCTAACAGAAGAACTGCGATGTGAAAAATTCAAAAGTTTGATTACCTAGAAATTCACTTTGTTAGTTCAGGGACTTAGAAAAAAAACGGTAATAGTTCAGGGACTTTAGAAATAATTTTCCCCATTTTTTAAAGACCAATACTTACACCGACTTCGGTGTTACCATAGATACCGAATGACGGCTACAGTAACACTGATTTATAGCAATGCTAACACTGAAAAAAGTGTAAGCTTAGATCAATTTTAAATCATATATGGTTACACTTTTGCTCGTAACTGATAGAATATATTTATATATATTTTAGATGATTTTATTCTCATATTTATTGTGTTTTGCATTGATTTGGATATTTATTTAAAAGAATTTGATGTTTTATTATAGGAAATAAAGAATTCATAACTTGGAAGGATTTAGAGCAAAAAGAGCTATTTTGGAGTTTTTTTTTTTGCCGAAAAAGTAAAGTAGATTTCATTCAATAGAAATATAAAACAATCGGGACAAATCCTCGACTGCTAATACAGCCAGGTTGGAAAAACAAATAACATACTAAAACAATTAGCCGATTCGTTTCCTGATCGTTTAACACACAGAATTTAAGAATTCTTGTAGCTAAAAACGAAATCGAAGACATCCCAAAAGATCCAAACTGCACCAACATCCCTGAAAACAGCGACATCATAATTGACCGTATCACATAAAAAACGTTGTTAGCCCATTGTTCAGAAGCCCCAATTACATAAATTGAGGTTAGAGGAACAAACCCCAGCTATCTACATGCCGGATACCAGCTATAGACATGCCGAAAGAGGAAACTCCCAAAGGATGAACAATCTTTGGTTGTGAATGGTGAGCTCTTGCAATAATTATCACTGCCACATCGTCGATGCTAACGACATCAACGAAATCATTCTCAACAGATCTAACACCGAACAAAACCAAACATAATTAATCAAAAACATAATAAACACCCCAAAAGGAGAGACAAACAACCACTCCAAAAGGAGAGACACACAAACACCCAAAAACTTAGGTTTTATTAAAAGAAATCAACGAAAAAAATAGGAAAAAAGGCCTCCGACCGGTGGAGGAGCCATCGCCGGAGGGTTACTAACGGACGACAATAAAACAAGCGGCTAGAAGCAGATCTGGTGAGAGGGTTTTTTCCAGCTATTTTGGAGTTTAAATAGAAGAAAATTCGTATTATTGGGCTACATGGACTGCCTACATTGTTTGGGCCGTATCTTGAGTTCCAGAAGTCGGAATTTTACGATCTTATAGTCCACGCGAAGCTTAGAGAATTTTCTTTAATTCTGAGGTGGCCCAAAGAGCAGAGTCCAACTAGAAGAGCCCAGAAACAGAGGAGTAAATACAGCTACAAATTTTACATGAAAATCCTATTCAATTATGAATATTTTTATATAAATTTATTAAAACATTAAGAATACTTTTATTAAGAGTTAAAGAGCAGATTTTATATTGTTTTGATTATTAGCAAAAGATAGAACGTGGAAAGGGGACATACGTACTTTTAACTATAGCTAGGGTTTGTTCTTCATCTCTTCCATTGTAAACACTTGGCTAAGCTTGGATTCGTTGTTCTTCTTTAATATAGAGTTGAGGTATTATTTATTCTCTTGTTTTATTATTATATGTTTTACATGGCCTCTTTCATTGTTCTTATTGCTTTTACTTCTAGTATGAGTGAGTAGTTTACTTCTAGGGTATAAAGAGGAGCCATGTTTGCACCATGATCAGGCTTTAATTTGATTAGTAGTTTAATGGGTAAAGAGTAATTCTTATCGATATGTTTTAATACTTATTTTGTGTAATTGGCCAATATCATAGATTAACTGAATGCCAACAGGAGTAATAGATCGAGAGATTTTACTCACTAGAGGCACACATACGATTAGCAGAATTGAAAGTGAGTGCGAGAGCATCATTGGATTTCTGAAAATGTTAATGCTTGAGAGAGATTAACCATTACTTTAATTACTTGACATATTGAATTGCTATACTTTTGTGATTTGTTTGGTGTAAGCATGGTGAACCCGAATTGCCCGAGATGCCTAGTTTCTATAGATTTTAATTTAATTCTTTTAGATTGTTTTCATTGTCTCATTGGAACTTTGTTCCAACTGAGATATATTTTACTGTTTTTCCTTGTTTTAGTTGTTGATGCCCAAGTCTACAGAAGAAGCGGATACAACTCCTCTTAGTCCTGATTTTGGAATTACTTGTCAACAATATATAGATCACCGAAGAAAAGAAAAACAACAAAAGCTTCTTGATTCAAAGATTAAAATGGCAGACCTTCCTGTTAGATCTTTGAAGAACTACTCACAACCCTCTCCGAGTGGTGTCCCTACTGGCCTTACTATGCCAAATATTGCAGCAGCAAACTTTGAGATCAAACCTACGTTACTCACTGTGATCCGACAAAATCAGTTTGCTGGTCTTCCCTATGAAGACCCTACACTTCATCTGGAAAGGTTTCAATAACTCTGCACTACTATCAAGCATCAGGGAGTCACTACTGATCAGCTGAAAGTCATGTTGTTCGGATTTTCTCTTCATGACAAAGCTAAAAAATGGTTGAATGATATTAATGTCACTGAATGGGATGCAAATGCTCAAGCTTTCTTAATTGAGTATTCCCTCCTAACAGAACTGATGAATTGATTGACAAGATGACAACTTTTAAACAAGAGTATGGAGAGTCTCTTAAAGATGCTTGGGAAAGATTCAAAGATCTTTAACGTTCATGCCCCCATCATGGTCTGGAGAAGTGGTTTCTGCTTAAACGCTTCTACAATGGTCTTGACCCTGAAATGAAGAGTACTATTGATAATGCCACAGGTGGTGTATTTCTAGATAAAGGAGTTGATGATGCATATACTTTTCTTGCAAATTTGGCTGCCAATCACTTCAACAATCCGAGAGCAGCAAAGAAGGGCGTCAAATTGAGGTGGATGCTTATTCTCTTTTATCATCTCAACTCACTGCATTGACTTAGGAGATTCATTCATTAAAGACTTCACAAACATCTCAGTCTTCTACCCCTCATATGAGAATTATTGCATTGTCATCCATGACTCATATGAATGCTCCTGTATGTGAAGTTTGTGGTGTTCAAGGCCACTTTGGCAATGATTGCTCATACAATGTTCAAAATTCACAAAATTTACAGATGGAACAAGCAAATGTTTTTCAACAGAGGCAACAGTACAATCCATACTCCAACACTTACAATCCAGGTTGGAGAGATCATCCAAATTTCTCATACAGGAACAATAATGCTCAGAATTTTTCTGTTCCTAATCAGCAACAACAGTATCAACAATCATACCAGCAGCAACTATTTAGGCCTTCTCAAGGACCTATGAATCTTCCTGGATTCCAGAAGCCCTTCAACAGCAAGTTCCTCAATCCAACCAAGCTGCACAACCTGATCAGACAAATGAGATGTTGGAACTATTGATGCAAGAGATTAAATATTTGATGACTCATAATAAGATGATGGAAACTCAGATTGCACAATTGGCTAGTTCTTCATCTGCAAGACAACCTGGCTCTTTACCATCACAATCAACTCAACAAAAGGAGAATGTGAATGCTATTGCTCTTAGGAGTGGCCTTACATATGATGGTCCGTCGATGCCTACTGATGATGTGACAGATAAGAAAGAAAAGGAAAACACTAAGGATGATAAGGTAGATGAAGCTGTTGACAAAACAAATGAAGGTGGAACTGAAGAAAGCAAGAAAGATGATAAAGAGAAGATTGTTGTTGCTCCTCCACCATTCGTGCCTAAGCTACCGTTCCCTAGCAGGATGAACAAAACTAAGGTAAATAACAGTTCGGTAACCTTATGACGCTTGTCAAGAATATTTAGGTAACAGTTACTTTCACTGATTTAATTTCTCAAGTTCCATCATACGCAAAGTTTCTAAAGGATATTCTCACAAATAAAAGGTCTTTTGGTGAGGTGGAGACAGTAGCTTTTACTAAAGAGTGTAGTGCTGTTTTACTAAATAAGTCTCCACCTAAACTTAAAGATCCTAGAAGTTTTTCAGTCCCATATCATTTAGGTGCATTGTTGATTGACAAAGCTTTATGTGATTTAAGCGCTAGCGTCTCTGTCATGCCTCTCTCAATTTTTCAAAATTTAAACATGGGAGAACTGAAATGTACACAAATGATATTGCAAATGGCGGACCGTTCTATAAAATATCCACTTGGAATTTTAGAGGATGTGCCTGTCAGGGTTGGAAAATTCTATATTCCTGTAGACTTTGTAGTTTTGGATATGGAAGAGGATAGCCAGATACCTATTATTTTAGGTAAACCATTTCTCTGTACTGTAGGTGCTGTTATAGATGTTAAAAATGGGACTCTTACTTTGAGTGTTGGTGATGATAAAATTAATTTCTCGGGTTCTATTGAATGATCCATTGGAAGCAGTGTTGATGCTTGAAGCTTCAGAAGGAAATGGACATGCTGAAATTGATTCATTGATCCTCGATTTGGATGGTAAAAATAAGTCGACTGTGAACTGTGAGGTAACCAACACTATCACTTCTTGTGTTAAACCTCCGGTAAAGAAACTAGAGTTAAAGCCTTTGTCATCTAATCTTAAGTATATGTTTCTAGATGATGATGAGACTTGTCCTGTGATTGTTAGCTCTAATCTTGATGATAATCAAATTTCTACGCTACTTACTATTTTGCGTATGCATAGAAACGCTATTGGGTATAGTATTGATGATCTTAAAGGGATTATCCCAGACTTTTGCATGCATAGAATTCATTTAGATGAGGATCATAAGTCTTGCATACAGGGACAACGTCGTTTGAACCCTAACATGCAAGAGGTTGTTAAAAAAGAAGTTTTAAAGTTGCTTGATGCGGGCATCATTTACCCAATTTCTGATTTAAAATGGGTAAGCCCGGTTCAAGTAGTACCTAAAAAAGGAGGAACAACAGTAATTAAGAATGACAAAGATGAATTAATTACCACTAGAATTGTCACTGATTGGCGAATGTGCATTGGTTATCGTAGGTTAAACACTGCCACGAAAAAAGACCATTACCCACTCCCATTCATAGATCAGATGCTTGAAAGACTTGCAAAACATAAGTTCTTTTGCTATTTAGATGGATATTCAGGGTTCTTTCAGATCCATATACATCTTGATGATCAGGAAAAGACTACATTTACTTGTCCATATGGTACCTTTACCTATCGAAGAGTGCCTTTTGGATTATGCAATGCCCCTGCTACTTTTCAGTGTTGCATGACAACCATATTTTCTGATTATATAGAGTCTTTTATGGAAGTATTTATGGATGATTTCAGTGTTTATGGTTCTGATTTTGATGTGTGTTTGCATAATCTTTCTAAAGTGCTTAAACGTTGTGAAGAGGTAAATTTGGTTTTAAATTGGGAAAAGTGCCACTTCATGGTCAATGAAGGAGTGGTACTTGGTCATCTTATATCTGAACGTGGCATCCAAGTTGACAAAGCAAAAATTGGGGTGATCGAGAAACTTCCTCCTCCTGTTAATGTCAAGGGAGTTAGGAGTTTCTTAGGCCATGCGGCGTTTTACCGAAGTTTTATAAAATATTTTTCAAAAATTGCAAAACCCCTCACTCAATTGTTGCTTAAGGATGTCACATTTGAGTTTAATGATGCTTGTTTGGAGTCTTTCTACAAGATTAAAGAAACTTTGATTAGTGCACCGATCATAAAACCTCCAGATTGGAGCCTTCCATTTGAAATCATGTGTGATGCGAGTGATTATGCTGTGGGAGCCGTTCTCTATCAAAGGAAAGACAAGGTGTTGCATGCCATCTACTATGCAAGTAAAACCTTGGATGAAGCTCAGGTCAATTATGCTACTACTGAGAAGGAGCTTCTAGCTATGGTCTATGCTCTTGACAAGTTCCGGGCCTATCTCATTGGCTCCAAAGTCATAGTTCACATAAATCATTCGGCACTGAAATATCTATTGGCCAAGAAAGAATCAAAACCAAGACTTACTCGTTGGATTCTGTTACTCTAAGAATTTGACCTGGAAATCAAGGACAAGAAAGATGCTGAAAATGTGGTTGTAGATCATCTCTCACGGATGCGCTTCAAATCGGATATTGCATCAGACACTCCCATTGATGATTCTTTTCCAGATGATCATCTATTTTGGGTTGCTACTAAAACTCCATGGTATGCAGATTTTGCAAATTTCTGTGTTAGCGGATCTCACCTTCCAGATTTGACCTATCAACAACGAAAGCGATTCTATCATGATGCTAAACAATATTTTTGGGATGACCCTTTCTTGTATCACAAGTGTGCTGATGGGATCTTTCGTAAATGTGTCCCTGAGTTTGAAGTAAATGACATTCTCAAGCATTGTCATTCTCTTGCATGTGGAGGGCACCATAGTCCTTCTAAAATTGCTGCTAAGGTACTTCAATCCGGTTTCTTTTGGCCTTTTCTATTTAAGGATGCTCGTGCTTTCTGTTTGGCTTGTGATGCATGTCAAAGAACGGGTAATATTTCTAAACGTCATGAGAGGCTTCAAACCGGTATTCTTGAGGTTGAGATATTTGATGTATGGGGTGTTGATTTCATGGGACCTTTCCCAACTTCTTGTGGGATGAAATACATCTTAGTTGCAGTTGATTATGTTTCTAAGTGGGTTGAAGCAATTGGATCGCCAACCAATGATTCAAAGGTTGTTATGAAACTCTTCAAAAACATCATTTTCCCGCGCTTTGGAGTTCCAAGAACAGTGATAAGTGATGGTGGTTCTCATTTTCACCATCGACAATTTGAAACTTTGTTGAAAAAGTATGGTGTCACTCACAAGGTTGGTCTTGCTTATCATCCTCAAACAAGTGGCCAAGTGGAAGTTTCAAATCGTCAAATTAAAAGCATTCTAGAGAAGGTTGTTGCAAAGTCTAGAAAATATTGGTACTTGAAGCTAGATGATGCTTTGTGGGCTTATCGGACAGCATATAAGACCCCTATTGGAACTACTCCATTTCGGCTAGTCCATGGTAAGGCATGTCATTTGCCTGTTGAATTGCAACATCGTGCTTTTTGGCTATAAAAGTGCTCAACATGGATTTAAAGGCTGCGGGGCAAGCATAAATTCTTTAATTAAATGAATTAGATAAGCTTTGATTTAATGCTTATGATAATTCTCGAATTTACAAGGACAGAATGAAGAAAATGCATGACAAAATGATCCAGCGAAGAGATTTTCAAGTTGGTGACAAGGTTGTTATTTAACTCAAGGCTCCGACTCTTTCCTGGGAAGCTTATATCCAGATGGTCTGGGCCTTTCACTGTAACTGGAGTTAAATGTCATGGTGCTATTGAAATCATAAGACAAGATGGAGCCAAATTTAAGGTAAATGGTCAACGCCTTAAATTATATGTGGATGGTGCATTTGTTGGAAAAATGGAGATGATTCGTCTTGACAACCCCTCCACGAACATCTAAATCGAGGTTAGAAGTCAAGCTAAAGACTTTAAATAAGCGCTTCTTGGGAGGCAACCCAATCTTGTTGTTGAAGTTTTTTAAGAAAAAAAAATCTTTCTTTCTTTCATTTTTTTGGGTAAAATTTTTGTATTTTATTTTATTTTATTTTTACTCCCTCAAGGTGCTTTTATGATTTTTGTGTGAAGTGTTTCTGGTGCGAAAAGATTTTTCTTGTGGTATACAAATTCCAAAATTTTGGATATTAATTATTATACCCATATGAGTTAAGTTAATGGGCTACCCACGAAATCTCTATTTCCACCTGCGGTGTGCATGCTCTCTGTTCTGTTACAAGGAGTTATTAAAACGAAACAAAAAGATACCTGTTGTGCTTTATTTCTGTCTGCGGTGTGGACAGTTCCTGGAAAAATATTATTTATAACAGGTTTAAGCGGGACCGCAGAAAGTATTTTTCAACCCACGGTGCAGGAGCTCCTGTAACACACAAGTATATTTACTTGTTCATTCCTTCTCATCTCTCATTCATGAGCACGGGAGCTCTGCATGAATGCGCGTGAGCCTACTCCCGAAGCTGGTGTCCCGAACCTGCATGCATGCACTCACACCTGTTACAAAGCTACTGCCTCCGAGCCTCCAACCAGACCTGGACCGAACCTGCAACCTGCATCCAAAACTGCTGAGTAAAAGCACAAAAATTGTAGTTAAAGGGATTTGAACCCATGACCACGGTGTGAAAGCTGACTCCAATGTCCACTTCCACCCAACTATTCTAGGCTACTTGTTGGGGTAGAATCTTCACCTGCTAATTAATATTCAAATCAAGGGACTGGAATCATGCAAGCCAACTACTGGATCACCTTTTCTTGGAATGGCCACTTCATGCTCTTAAATTAGGGGAGTATTCTTCACCCTTTTTCTGTATATTTGTTGTAATTATTTTCCTCTTTATTATTTTTGTATTTTATTTAGGAATCTTTTAGTATAATTTTTGTTTTATTTTCTTTTCTCTCTTTTATATATTTGTTCATTGAGGACAATGAACCACTTAAGTGTGGGGATGAGTTCTCGATGATTAAAAAATCCAAAAAAAAATTATATATTATAAAATTCAAAAAAAAATTGAAAATTTTAAAAATCCAAAAAAATTAGGAAATTAGAAAATTATTTGGCTCGTCTCATTGTGTGTTAACACGGATAAGTACACATCTCGTGAGCTAATTTTGTATGATTATCTGATTTGTCATATTTCTAAAAATCATGTTACTTGATGATTCTTTGTTTGTGCCTGTGAAAATTATAAACCTTGAGATGTGTCTTTGTCAATTTTAGTGAGTACTGAAGCATGCTTTCACCTTGTGAGATCTTGAGCCTAACTTGTGATTGGTATATTTTATATCAATCGAATTTTATTGTTGCGTGTTGTTTATCATTGAGTATGTTGCTCTAGAACTTGTTTTAAACCATTTTGAGATTAATACATGGTATGTGTATGCATGAAAATGATAAAGGCACTAGGATTAACCTCATTTATCCAAACAGGACCTGTGAATTATATCTCTAGTGAACCCCTTTGAGCTTTTTATCCATTATTTTTGTATATCACCACTCTAAATTCTTGAGCCTACTTGTTTATTCTTCTCTTGATTTACTAGTATAGCATTTTGATTAATTTGAGGGTTGGTGAGTGCATAGTGTGGGGATTTCTTTGTTAAGGTGTGTTTATTTGGTGGGAATCAATATGAAAAAAAGAAAAAAAAAAGAGGCTAGGTACTCCTTTGAGACCAATGGGCGGCAAGTGCAATGTCATATGAAAGGGACGATCCATGTACATGTGCTGGTATTAAGTGCATTGTACTAGAAATTATTCTTGGTAAAATTTCACTGCCCTTGGTTATTGGAGTTTAAAAAAGAAAAGAAAAAAAAAGATCAAGTAGAGAGTTGTGTTCATTGGTTTGTGCAATATGAAAGTGAAAAAGTACATATTAATATGTTCTTGGGGTTTAATGTTTGTGAGAGTTTGCTCAGCTTTTACATGATCAAAATTTCATGTTGCGTGCTTTAATTAGAAATGAACATTATGCTCTATTAGTTGTCAAGTTAGCCACTTGCTAGCCTTTTTCTTGATTCCCTACCCTTCACCTTAGCCATGTTACAACCTTTAATGAAGACCTTTTGATTTGTGCATGCATGTATACAAAGTATTGGAGATTTGGTGGACAACCAAGCATATGGTAACACATGACTTTATTGATTGAACTTGAGAGAATACACTTCACCTATACACTTGTGTGATTTGAGAGTTATGTGAGTTTTTCCATCCATATCATGTTACTCACTGAATTCGACATTGATGTCTATTTCATGATCTTTTTGTCTATTTAGACTGTGTGCTAACTTGGATAGTCTTGTACATATGATGTGTAAGTGAACAGACTTTCAATATTGTGCGATTGAGGTTTACTTGTGTGGAGTACTATGATATTTTGCATACTTGAGACTTGGCAGAAAAAATGAATTTTGTGGGTATATTCACTATAAACCCTCACGAGACAAAACTCGTCCTACTAGGGCTGCCTAGAGGTTTAACGGCTTGTTGCATATGCTCAATGCAATCGTGTCATCTACGAAAGTGATGTTTGTTAGTACTTAGTTTTTATTTCACTTATTTGCCCGAGGACGTGCAAATGCTTAGTGTGGGGATGTTTGATAGAATATATTTTTATATATATTTAGATGATTTGGATATTTATTGTGTTTTGCATTGATTTGGATATTTATTTAATAGAATTTGATGTTTTATTGTAGGAAATAAAGAATTCATAACTTGGAAGGATTTAGAGCAAAAAGAGCTATTTTGGAGTTTAAATAGAAGAAAATTCGTATTATTGGGCTACATGGTCTGCCAACACTATTTGAGCCGTATCTTGAGTTCCAGAAGTCGGAATTTAACGATCTTACAGTCCACGCGAAGCTTAGAGAATTTTCTTTAATTCTGAGGTGGCCCAAAGAGCAGAGTCCAACTGGAAGAGCCCAGAAACAAAGGAGTAAATACAACTATGAATTTTACATGAAAATCCTATTCAATTATGAATATTTTTATGTAAATTAATTAAAACATTAAGAATAGTTTTATTAAGAGTTAGAGAGCAGATTTTATATTGTTTTGATTATTAACGAAAGATAGAACGTGGAAAGGGGACATACGTACTATTAACCATAGCTAGGGTTTGTTCTTAATCTCTTCCATTGTAAACACTAGGCTAAGCTTGAATTCGTTGTTCTTCTTTGATATAGAGTTTGAGGTATTCTTTATTCTCTTGTTTTATTATTATATGTTTTACATGGCTTCTTTCATTGTTCTGATTGCTTTTACTTCTAGTATGAGTGAATAGTTTACTTCTAGGGTATCAAGGGGAGCCATGTTTGCACCATGAATAGGCTTTAATTTGATTAATAGTTTAATGGGTAAAGAGTGATTCTTATCGATATGTTTTAATACTTAATTTGTGTAATTTACCAATATCATAGATTAACTGAATACAAATAGGAGTAATAGATCGGGAAATTTTACTCACTAGAGGCACACATACGATGAGCAGAATTGAAAGTGAGTGCGAGAGCATCATTGGATTTCTGAAAGTGTTAATGCTTTAGAGAGATTAACATTTACTTTAATTACTTGACCCATTGAATTGCTATACTTTTGTGATTTGTTTGGTGTAAGCATGGTGAACCCGAATTGCCCTAGACCTTTTTTTTTGACTATGTAGGCTTATATGCCTTACAATTTAGTATCTGTTCTAAGATAATTCTCGGATGAGCGAGAGTCGAACCCAAGACCTGGGACAACAGAGGATACATCCTTTACCACTTGGACTATCCAATCACGCTCATTGCCCTAGACCTTTGGTTAATTGATTTAAAACATATTTAACTTGCATTGTTAGTTAGTAAAAATTCTCAATATTCGTCTTTCTTTTGGGAACAATTCGCAATAATTAGATTAATATCTTGAAACTTGTCTCCTTGTGGATTCGACCCGTACTTGCTAGTATCTACTAACAACAGACACCGTGCACTTGCGGTATTTTATTTTAACACATCAGTAACATTGAAAAAAGCATTGTTAAAGCCCATATATGGGTAGTGAAAGCATTAAGCATACAAAGAGTTGTTGAATGAATATATTACTTGGAATTTTTGAATTCTAAATATTGAAGAAAAAATTGTATAAAAAATCCTGTGACAAATTTGCTTTGCTGGTATAAATTTAAAGGAGAAATGATACATTTTTTAAATATTAACTAAAAACATGTTTTAATAACATATTACATATTTTTATTTCATATCATAAATATATAGTTAATTAATAATATTAACTTGTATTAACATAGTATTAAAATTTACAAATTAAAAATTTATTAACACTTTAATAATTTGAAATGGTTGCAATTACAGTATATAGACGTATGTACACTTAGAAGGTTTAATCAGTTTAAATAAAACTATGCAGACGTAGTAGTCAGTTTTAGTGAAATATTGGGGGTCAATGGTCATCGTATGCTAAATAACTTTTGTTAGGGTTATTTTCGTCCATGAAAAGTTAATCCTCAATAATACCTACTCTTGACATCGTATTGGGGCTTTTTTTTCATCTGATAAGAATTATGAGTTCTGTAGCCTAGATAAGGATTAGGAGTCTCATCACCTCTCTCTCTCTCTAGCCGCACACAAATTCGTCTCTCTCTCTAGCCGCACGCACACGATGCCGCCCATTACTACCAACGCACTTACGGTAATTAATGCCCGAAATTTCAACCTTTAACCCTTTATTACAATGTTAGATATTAAATCGATAAAGGGTCAAGTAACTGAAATGTATTACAAACAAACAATTCATGATCAAAATTCCCACACAAATATAAGTTTGTGTATATGTGTAAAAAATATTTGTCGCATGCGAACTGGTCCTGAAAATCGGACTCTGATCGATTAAGAACTGCATTTTTTTCTAATGTGTATTCTTATCCAGATTCCAGACTCAGCACTGACCTTAGTACAGTTGTGCAAATTTATAGTACCCTAAATACAGTAAATTATAGATTTTTGAACTTGGCGATTTCTGAGCTTGACGATTTAAGAGCTACTTAAGTAGAAATATCCAGATTCTTTAGCATTTGATAGCAGTGTTCAATTCGCAATAAAATCCTATAAAACTCTAACAAAGAAATCTGAACAAGTCAACCAGATTCTCCTACCAAGCATTTTGTTAGAGGGCACTGTAGAGGTTTATTAACATTTTTAAGGATAATTAGTTATACACATATAAAGTGAATACATAATATGTTATAAACATATCTATATCAAATGATGCCTAAAACTTTCTTTTTTTGTGAAAATGGCCAAGTGGCCACGGTGAATTTCTCATTCATGAATTGTATCAAAATACAATAATCGTACAAGGGGATTTATTCATTCAAGAAAATTCATCATCTAACCGAAAAGCACGCATGTTGCCTCCGGACGTTTAGACAATAAAACCTTCAAGTCTGAAAGGAAGAACCCCACAAAAGAAAGGCCTCGTTAAAAAACCCTAAAGAGCAAGACCCTGTGGGAAAAAACTCAAGTGGGAAAAAAAAGTGCCCTCAAAATATATAAATACATCATTTTACAAATTTTCCAAAAAAATAATCAGAACTAATTGTTGCTTATGCTAAGGACTTGTTGTTGATTCCTCCATAAAACCCAAGATTCTACCTCCATCCATCTTCTCTTTACAGTTCTTCTCACCCAAGAAAACTGAAAGATCACCAAAACAATCACAACAAATAAAATTATGTCAATGAACCATATATCAAATATACTATAAATATTCAATATATGCAGTATACTTAATAAAATTGAAAAATTTTATATATCGTCGCCTTTGGTTAGGCATATAAAACGCCGAGTTTTCATACAAAATCATAAAAATCTAAAAAAGTCATCTAAAATGACCAAATAACAGATTCGTCAACTGACGACAGATCACAAACACCAATAAATGGTCCAAAAGCCAAAAATATGGCACACCTTCATAGGCACTAAAATCCATATAAAATGGTACAATATGTATTTATCTTAAAAAGTTTAAAACGGCACAAAAGGTCATCAATACATGACAACGTTTTTTATTATCTTTATTAAAAAGAAATTTAATGTGGTTAATAGAAATTAAATACTGTCATTAAACTTCATAGATGAAATAATTAAATATTTTCAAAGAATTAGCATAACTAACAATGAATTATTAATAATTTACGCCAAATAAAATGGCACGAACTCGTCAACTAACGACAGATAATAAAATACCATATCGATCAAAAGCCCCCAAAAATGGCAATCCCATGGTTGGGCACAAAACATAGAAAATACAATAAATTAACTATGATCATTGCTACAATTAAGGCATAAATTAAAATTTATTTATGAATCCATTAAGATCAAAACAAGCGATCTCATTGAAAACTAAATAAGACACAATTCCAGATTACTCAAAATATAACTGAAAACTAAATGATGACAATCAATTACAATAAAAGTAAATTAATTAAGAATCAAAATAATTGATCAAAACCCTCATCTTCCCAACCACCCATCTAATTATCCTCACACGAAGACAACTCTAATAGCTAAAAATTAACCGGATCCAAAGAGATCACATAATAACAACAAACTCATCCAAACCACATGAGGCACTATTAGAAGATGCAGCACTCCTATAACACATCTAACTAAAATATTATACTAAAACCAATGAGACTTAAGAACAACAACAAAAAATTCAACTATCCAAGTACTAAAAAATTCGAAATTAGCAATTTAAAAATAAACCAATTTAAACATATAAATGGATACAAGAGATCATACCTGAGCTGTGGTATTACTATTTTTAGTAGTTCGTATTCGAATAAATTCATGTTTGAATAGAATTCATATTCGATTAAAAAATACAATCAAAATTACAGAACAATTTGCAAGTGAATGAGAAGACCGAGAACAATGGGGAAGTGAGTGAGAAGACTGAGAACATTGTGCAAAGGAGTGAAAAGAAATCAGGAAAAACTTTTGTTGCCCTTAATGAAAGGATCCTTAGCTCTGTGTCACGAAGATCTGTTGCTGCTCATCCCTGGCATGACTTGAAGATTGGACCATCGAATCAATATAGATTAAGTATCCATTTAATCGGATTTTTTTGCCATCAAGAAATAAGCAAGTTTAATATCTGCTCTTAAGAATATTGAGAAGTCCGCTCATTGAAGATTCATCAAAAGAAAAGTAAGTAAAATGTATTCTTTGTTTCTAACTTCTTCCTTAAACTTAAGATTGATGCCTAAAACTTTAAATATGTTGGAAAAGCAAAAAATCAAATCATTCCCTTACTTGTAAGTTTTAATTAACCTATAATCTCGTATCTATATGTGGATACACATAATCTTTAAATATATATTTAAATCAGTAACAAAATTACTGCTTTCAAAATACAAATAAAACAAATTATCGTTTCAAACAGGGTGAAAACAGCGTCTTGCAGTCAAATCAGCAAAATCCAAATCTATCATCTGAAATTTGGTCTAGATACGCTTAAAACTCGTGTCATCCCCCAATAAAAGATAGTTATATGATATTCCCTATGTCCATATTAAAAGAAGTTAGTTGGATACTACTCCCTCCGTCCCTTTTTAGTTGACATATTTGCAAAAAAAAAATACGTTCCTAAATAGTTGTTAATACATATTTTTTATTTTTTTTTCATATATACCTCTTTATTTCTAATACCAATATTTGACTTTATATTTAATATATACACTCATAACTCATCATTTAATGTTAAGATTAAGGGCAAACATGAAAACAAATTACATAATTAAATCTTTCTTAATATATGTGTTTTTTACAAATGTGTCAACTAAAAAGGGACGGAAGAGTATTATCAAACATATATCTTCATTTAATATATCAAAAAATGAGAAAAGAATTAAATTTCAAAAAGGTTAAATCTTGAAAATAATAACTAATAGATATAATTTTGGAAGATTATCATTAAATTTGTATTGAAAGACATAAGGGATTATTTTTTCAGAGTGGACATATATAATGGGATATAGGGAGTAGTTTGATATTTACTGCATCCACGTCCTCGAATGAGACGCGAATGGACAAGGGTGTAATTCGAGTCGAGTCGAGTTCGAGCTTTTTTTTTTGCGAGTCCGAGCTTTTTTTTCGAGTCGAGTCGAGCCTAAATATCAAGCCTGAAATTTGTGTTCGAACTCGACTCGTTTACTATACGGGTCGAGTTCGAGCTGTTATCGAGCTTTCGAGCTTATCGAGTTTTTAACCGAGCTTATCGAGAACAAATTTCGAGTTTTTACCGAGTTTTCGAGTTCTTGCCGAATTTTTGAGTTTATCAGGTTCTTATTGAGTTTTCGAGTTTATCGGGTTCTTGTCGAGTTTTCGACTTTTGACTTAAGTTCCATGAAAGTTAATTGTTTATATTATTTTTTTTCAAGTTTAACCTAAATTTTTTTTCCCAATTTCAAATGACAATAAACTTTCAAAATTTTATATTTTATGATTTTGATAATCAACTTTTTCAATCAATTAAGTAAACTTTTAGTTTATTCTATTCCTATATATTTACGGATGAATTTTATCTTTATTACAGATTATGCATCTAACTATCTAAGCATCTTAACTAGTAAACGATGATAAGAATAATAATAAAATGTGAAACATTTTTTGATTGTGAGCTCATATGTGTTATATTTTTTCAAAATAGGCACCCTACACCGGGAGTCATTAGTAGTTTTATAAATTTTATTTATAATTTAATAGAATAATTTCATATAACAAGTCTATGATGCTACTATCTTGCTGTTATAGTTTATAATTTTACAAAGACAAAATATATGGAAGTAAAATTCAGAAATCGAACTTGATCGCTGACAACTAAGGATCGATCAAAAGATCAATCGAAGTAGTGTAGACTATCGTGATATCAAATATATTTTGATACTTTAATAACAATTTATAATATTAATTGAATTTTAAAAGTTGTGCATGTAAAAAAATCTTTGATTCGAATTACTAATCACTACGTCTGCGCGTAAGAATGTAAATAATTAATTTAATATTATAATGTGATAAGAGCATACAATACTATGTAAATCGTAACTCAAAAATTATTAATTTTTAGATAAATTATAGAGTAAAGTGCAGTTTGTGTACTTGTACTTTTGCCTAGACACCACTTGCAATACTGAACTTTAAAATCGAGCATCTGCACTACTGAAAAAAAAAATTTACTTGCACTTAGTGTATTGTCGTCTATCTCTTAGTAACGCCGTTAAATCTTCGAGGGTAAAACTGTCTTTTCCCTCTTCATTCTACACTTCTTCTTTCTCCTCCATCCATAAATTAAGCATATCCATCAGATAACTATACATATATTCACACCAGCTACTTGCTCTATATCTATCTATCTTTCAATAACGAAACAAGATCATCTGGAGATGATGTACCCTTGCCTATGACATCATTTGAAGCAATCGACTCACTCTAATACAGGCACAATCATGGCCAATTGCTCTTCAAGGTCGTGACATTGTAGCAAATTGCAAAAACTGGTTCGGGGAAAATGTTGGGTTACCTGATTCCAGCCTTTATGCATCTCAAGCGAGTTCGTAAAAATCCTCAAATGGGCCCAGCAGTGTTGGTTTTGTCACCAACAAGAGAGTTGGCGACACAAATTCAAGATGAAGCTGTGAAGTTTGGGAGATCAGCAAGAATATCTTGCACGTGTCTAATTGATTACTGTGTCTATGCTGATGAAAGATTATCATATATTCCTATCTATACTCACCGAAATATCTCCATTACACTCCACCGGAAAGAATGGGTATTGCTTGAGATTGATGATGATGATATTCTTGGTGCTTTTGAAGGGAATTCTAATTTGTTTTGGGCTGAAAGATTTTGGAAGAAGTTTTTAGGGATGAATGATTTATGGGTTAAGCATTGCGGGATTAGTCATATTAGTAGTTTTAAAGATTTGGGGATGACTGTTTTGGTTAGTCAGGTTAATCAGTTGCGGAGAATAAATAGGCCTGTTGTTGGAGTTAGTTGCTCTGGAAGCTGCAGAGTTATGTAAGCAAGAGTTAGTGAGCGACTTACTGCATTGAGTTTGGCTGAATCACATGAGAAGCATTCTCTCCAAGAGGAGCTTATGAACTTAAAATACAAATATGATGGGATGGTTGAGAAGGAGCATCAAAATTCATTGGAGAAGGATCGAACGGTGAGGTTGTTGCACGAGGCATCAAAATTCATGTGGAAAGAGAAATATTTGAAAGGATGCAGAGCCTCTTGTACACGAGGGATCAGGAAGCTATGTTGTTTAAGAAAGTCTTAGAGGATGACATATTGACTAGATCAGAGGTGAATCAGTTGGCAAATAAGGCAGAGGTGATTTCTCAAGAACTAAGTAATTTGAAAGAGGAGAATGAATCTCTGCAGAATACAATCTATGCGATAAACTTGACTTTTAGATCCGGCTAATTGATACAAACATTTCCACTTACTAGGTCTGACCTGCATCTGATGATCTCTAATGCTCGAGTACCATTATAATTTTTAACACTTGGACCATGACTGATGCATCATCTATAATGCTTGTTAGCGAATCTCCTGTAAAACTGGGTGAATTATTGTGAACATAAATGTACAGGATCTGCTAGGATTCGTTGTGTGTTTATATTTCTTGGTCTGTAGGTTTGTGCCACTGATGATTTCATTCATCGTTGTACCATCCATGACTTTTGAAAGGCACAGTTTGTAGTCCATTTGAATTAAACATCATTATATTGTTCAGATAGTTTGCTTCATTAAGTTGGTGGTTCTTTGACTTGCTTATCTGCGTCAACGAAGTGCTTTGTTTAGAATTGTCTTGCAGGGCAGTGTTGTTTAGAATCGGAGATCAAAAATATATGATTTTGAAGATTGTTATATATATATATATATATATATATATATATGTGTGTGTGTGTGTGTGTATGTGTGTGTGTGTGTGTGCGTGTGTGTTTGTGTGTATCGAGAGGAGAGAGAGAGTATACTGTGTATTCTGGAAAAGTTGAAAGAAGAGAAGCTAAAGAAAAGACTAATTTACCCCTGACCATTTAACTCCGTTTGTGACAAATAGACGTCAATACACTAAGTGCAAGTAAATTATTTGTTCAGTATTGCAGATGCTCGATTTTAAAGTTCAGCATTACAAGTGGTGTCTAGGGCAAAGTACAGGTACACAAAGTGCACTTTACTCTAAATTATATGCGTATATCATATTTAATTATAAAATTTGTGAATAATGTAGTTTTAATCCAAAGTGTTGACATGATATCTTGATTTAAAAAGACTAATTCGCACTTTGCATCCCATAACTTTGCTCCGATCTCAGTTTAGGTTTCAAACTTTCAAACATAACAGTTTGCAGCCCAAACTTAGGAAACACTTTCATTTCGCATCCCTTTCTCGTTTCTTCCGTTAATTCAGCCGTTAACGTTATTTGACCAGGGTTATTTTGGTAAACAACATGTATAAATTTTAGACTAATTCGTACTTTGCATCCCATAACTTTGCTTCAATCTCAGTTTAATTGCATTAAATTTATAATTGCACTAAATTAAGTTTAATTGTTTATACATGTAAATTAGTCAAATATGGGAATAGTAATAAAAGGTTAATTTTTGGAAAAATTTCCAAAATTTTAGATGAAGCGAATGATAATATTTAGGATTATTTTTTTTTCCCCAACGAAAAAACATATAAAATGGGATAAAATGGAAACTTTTAAAATCAAAGTAGAACATATATACATATATAAGAAATTTTAAAAATTATAAAAGATACTCGTACATCGCACGGGCTATAAGCTAGTACATAATTAATACATACATGACATTGTAACAGGAAATAAATTATGTCCATATTGTCCAAATTGATCACATTAGTCGTCTACAGCAAAATTTTAATATAAAGTAGCCTATTATTATCTCACACCTATTTCATTATTTAACCGAAACACACATTAATATATTATGCAATAAATCTGATGTGTATGTAATTGATATCTTATTTTCCAGTAATGCCCCTTGCTCCACTAACGTTAACGGCTGAATTAACGATGGAAACGCGAAAGGGATGCAAAAAGACAGCGTTTCTTAAGTTTGGGGGTGCAAACTGTTATGTTTGAAAGTAAGAAACCTAAACTGAGATTGGAGAAAAGTTAAGGGATGTAAAGTGCGAATTAGTCATTTAAAAAAACAAAGTATTTAGTAAAACTTTGAAACATAATATATGAAAATGTATAATTAAATATCTCATATTCTCATATTAGAACAAATTTAATTCAAAAGTTTCACTAACTATACTAATAATATAATATTGCACATATTATATGAAAAAAAAAATATCAAGTTAAGTTTTAAAGGTAATTTTCATAAATAGTTAGTGATGACACATAGAATAATGAACACATGACTATTTTTTAAAAAAATTAATCGAGTTCGAGTTTATCGAGTCGAGCTCAAAAAAACTCGGCTCGAGTTTTTAATCGAGCCCGAAAACGTATTCGAACTCGAGCTCTATAACAAGTTCGAGCCGAGTCGAGCTCGAAAACTTGAGTCGAGTTTGAGCCGGCTTGGTTTAAATTACACCCCTACGAATGGTTGTGCTCAAGACACAATACATGCCAGAATGGTGAAATTTTGAATATGCTTAAAGATAATAGATGACTAATGAACTCTCGCTCAATTGAAAGTCATTTTTCTATGCGTCAGATAAGATTAAGAGTTCAATTTCTTTCCGGCACTTAATTGTTGGAATTTGGGAGAGGGACTTATTCTTTATAGGATGGTGTACGTGGACTAATGCATGTATTTGCAAAATTTAGACTTACTAGTTCGCTCGGTGGAATCAGAATAACAACAAGAACATAACAGATAGATAAGAAAAAGCTGTTAAACATCCTAAACATGAGTTTATATGCTGATCACTAAGTGGCCTTGTCAAAGCTTGAAGGAGAGTTACCACTAGATCATAATGCATCAAAACCGCAGAGCTAAATTGTTAATTTAGCCCTACCATTTTATTTTCACCTTAGGAAAGTTCCCTTAACTAAATGGTATTTAGCCCTACCATTTTATATGCTAAATTTTATTTTTTTCTATTCTGCTGTAGACAATTTACAGTGCAAGTCCTGTCCATAGCTCCATCCTCTAAGCAATAGCACAAGACGCTAACTTCTTTGTGTACTTTTTCTTTAAACTACTTTACTACATCAGCAACGAAGTACATGATCAAAGGTAGATAATTTATTTTACTATGTGTACTTGTGTTTAAATTTGATCTCTGGGCTTAATAAAAACCAGATTCCTTATTTGGTTGATCATAATGGTTTCTGCGTTCTCTTTAACTCAAAGAGTACTATAAAATCAATGGCGCTATTCGTGGTTTGACGGAGTACTTTATCTAACTGATGATTGAAATTAAAAAAATACAGTATGACATAGTACTCGGAATTTGCCATATAGAATTGTAGTCTTCTGTAGCATATTATCAAGACAGGTAGCTACCCCTCAACAAACCATTTTGATAACTTCCATGTCTAAATAACAGAAAACAAAGTGTAGCTTGTTTTTATTGGTGAACTGCATTGAACTTCAAGGTCACTGAGGATTAAGCAACAAGATTAATCAGTTATCATCGCATAATTGATTGTTAAAATCAGATTTCATCAAGAAGTTAATCACATTAGCAGAATGTCCGTTGATGATAAGTATGAAATAATTCCGCTTGACCTTTGGAGTGATTATTGTTAGCATCCACTTGTGGAAAATAATTAATACGTCCTGTACCAGATTGATTAAGAACCTAATACTATATCTTATGCTTACTTTTACTGTACAGGGATACATAATTTTGTTTGGACTAATGCATCAACTTTATGTTTATGGTTTTTTTATTCATTGTAAGTTGCTGATTTTAGAACTGATGGCGGCAATATATAGAAGTTTCTCTTGGCAATAAAGCAGGAAAGTACCAGCGGTCTGATCACTGATGCCAGTATTATTATACGTGCAAGGCCCTTCTAGACTGATTACTATAGTTCTCGAACAAGATCATGTAGGAGTACTAGTTTTGCATGCTAATGATTGCTCATATTTTTATACAGATTTTAGATGGTCTTCATGTCTGAAGCTTTCAAGATTCCGGGCATTCTTTTTCTCTAGTTGCTCAGATAATTTTCACTAGTCAAATTTTGGGGGACGTGAAAGGTAGTGGTTAGCCTGTGGTGAATGTTAGTGATTCAAGTCCGATTATATCCAACTCTTGAACTTAATTGATACTCCCTCCGTCTCGTATTGTCTTTCCTGTTTTGACTTTTTACACTATTCATTATAAGCAGTTGACTACTAATTTATGCATAATTTATAAGATAAAATATAGTCATAAGTGATCTTGTTGGATTCGTATTTATGAGTACTTTAATACAGTGAAGTTTTTATATTTAGTACTAATACAAAATTCAAGATATTAACGATCAAAAGTGTGCGTTGGCAAATGTGTTTTTAAAAACAGGAAACATATTATGAGACGGAGGGAATACGAAAGTTTACTGAAACTTTGATCGTTTGATAAATTCTAAAAGTCTCTACATACTCGATGATGACAGAAAGGGTCGATATGTAGTTAAGGCTTATAATACATGTTTTTAAAAATGAAGGGTTGATGTGTCAAATTGGGCAAACATTAGGGTCCCGAATCATTTTTTATTATTATTTTTTTTTTAGACAAGCTAGGGTCCCGAATCTTTATAAAACCCAAAATATAACCGAACAATTACTAATTATTTTGGGGAATATTATTGCATGATTATATTTTGTCTCTACATATCAGAATTGCCAAACAATGATATCCCTGGTACAAAATATAGTCATTGGACATCACTACAGAAGTGAGTGCAGCATCTATTACCTTAAGCAAGACAGCAATCATAGCACCCACTTATCAGGCATTTACTTTAATATTTCACCTCTACCTGCTGTGGAAAACAGATAACATGTACACAACTGCAGTTTTTACTGACAATTAAAAAAGGAACTGTAGTTTTACCTTCCTCTTGCCTGAAAAAGATCCCAAGACATTGTACTTTGTTCCGTGACAAAATGGCACGGATAACAGTTACAGGAAGTTGACATGATATTCCATTTCTCTGCTTACACATTCATTAGGCCACATTGATGGTTCAGAAAAGATAGCATCACTAATTCTTTTCAATGAAGTGTGTGTGATTGTTTAACTTTATTGTGGATTTTGTACTTGATTGGAACACTTATACGAGATTAGCCAGTGTCCGTCATTTTCTTATCCTATTTCTTAAAAAATTACAGATATCGAATCCCTGACACTGTAGCCCAACAGATGGCCGTATTTTTTTGGTAACAAGAGGTTGAGGGTTCAGGGCTAGGCAAAGAGTATATATTTTAAGTTCTGCAATGAAACTTTACAAAAAAAAGATAAAAAACATGAATTCAACTGGAAGAAATAAATCATTTCTGTTCTTGCTGTCATCCTTTACGAACCAGGCCTAATATGTGCACGCAAGTGTTATTTGTTGAAATTGAAATATGCGATGGTTAGGCGTCGATCGCCAGAAATAAAGCTACAAAATATATGTGCTCCAACTGGATTCACAATATAAAAAAAATCATGTCATTTCAGATTATCATGATTATGATTCTAATAATTGACAGCATAAAAGTTTGTAAGTCTCTTGGAACAACCGGGGGGGGGGGGGGGGGGGGGAAGTATCATCACTTCGTTTATGCAAACTATGAACTGTAAGTCTGTAATTGCCTTGTTTCAATTTTCATTCTGTGTGGCAGTCAATTTTGCAGGTAACAACTTGCAAAGCATACGTGGAAGCCACCACATTCAAACTGTAGACAAAAGAAACATAGTTAATTATTCAGAAACATGCTTCTGCATCTGCATGCTTTTAGTGTTGATTTTTTTTAACTGTTAAACCACACTTTCTTGTTAAACATGCTTGTTTCTGAAAGCCCACAAAGCTTATTAGTGTGATTTAGAAATACTAACAAATAGACAAGTGAAGTAATGCGGTCGTCATTTTCAGTAAGCAACTGTGTTTTCTAAGTTACATTACTGGCGTAGAGCTCAATTATGCACCGGGGGATAGTGACTAGTTCCTTTTGTTTCCCTTTACTTGATTCCTTGGGCCATATTCTTCTAATTTTCTTTTTGTGATTTTAGATTTCTTCGTAGATCTCCCTCTTATATGGGTCCCTAATGGAATAATAATTGATTAGGGAATTTTCTTTTATGACTTTCGATTCACGGGACCTTCCGATACTGATCGAAAAATACCAGAGGGTCACTTGGCATCATCCTGGAATCTCCTTTACCTCTCATGTGGAATATTTTTAAAACAAGAAAGGGGGTTTAAGTACAGCAGTTGTTCGAAGAAAAAGGTGTCTTAATAACAATTCTTTGCTTGTTTTTCAAACATTTGGGCCACATATAGTGTAGAATTTGTTAACAGTTATATTCTTGTTTGAATTTCATGTGTTAGGTTGCCAGTAAGGAATATTAGCACAGCCAAGAAGCATCAACTAGGTGAATGGTATGATCCTCTTTCAAGTCAAAAGTTTCCAATTTGTAAGAATTTGAAAATAAAAAAAAGTATTACATGAAACATTCAAAGGGATCAATAATGGAGTAGTTTATAACAGAACACCCTGATTCTCCAGGATCCAATGAACTTAGTTCTGGACTATTGATATATGAGGAAATTAATCGCATATTAAAGGAAATGCTTACGAGTTTTATTACTTGTTTTAGAATCTTGATCAATGATATTGTTCTTTATTATGCATGCAACTACGATCGGATCTTTCTTGCTTTCGAACTATTGAAAATTGTTTATCTTGCAGCAGAATAACTGAATGTATGGCACTGAGATGGCAATGCTTTGGAGATCAATCATTGAGGTCTGATATGAGCTCTGGGACTGGGAATTGACTAGCTCCAACCCTAGTAATCGAAAGATAAGATGGATTTTTGTTACTTAAATTTGAGTGAAAGTCTAATCCTTCAGCTAAGATATCTAGGTAAAGACTTATATTAGTAAAGATATAAAGAAAACATTATCTTTGGAATATTTTTTTTATGGACTTTTCGGGAGTAGTAGGTCCTGTTGATCGTTTTCTTTCACTTCCTTCTTTGTCTTTTATTCTGGACCATTTTTTTTGTATGATTCCTTTTATATCAGGAAAATACATACACATGCTTGTGTTGGGCATTTTGTCATTTGATTCGTTTTTGCACTTCTCTGGACTCTGTAGGACAGGAAGCTTCTACAGTTCTGCACATATCTAATCAAACACGGATTTATCATCGCCATTTTCACCTTCTTAGAGTGTTCAAAGATCACACTCTTGACGCTATGATCAATTGTCTACTTACTAAATCGTGACGCAGGTTAGGGAAACATAATGCAAGATTATAATCCACTTTCACCTGAGTTCTGTGATATATACTTCAATCTCCTAAATTTTAAATCATGATAAGAAAAATTTATCAAAATAAATTCGAACACAAGCAAATCCTACTTGAGGAATAAACTTTTCCAGCCACGAGCTGATAGATAGTCATCTTTATAGGCATGGACCCAAATTATTCATCAAGTTTCTTACTTGATAGTATATGTAAAATGTAATATACTTCCATAGTATTACCAATGTAAGTAGTACTGTAATAATTATTTTGATAGATTACACTTTCTGTTATTTCTCCATTAATCTTATCCATCATTTGCTTTTCTTTTTGGTATCACACAATCACAGCCGTCAATCCAATTATGTCTTAGCATATTTTGGACGGTGAAGATGCCACCACAGTCTAATCTATCTCAGATATAAGCTGCAAATGAGGCCATAATGGATTGGCTTATTCATATGCTTTTTCTTTTTGTAAAGTAGTTCTTGATAACACAAATACGGCAAGTTTGTCCTAAAATCTATTGTTGGATTCTTTGATTCCTCTATCCCTACAAGGAACAAAAAGAATCTGCCAATCCCACCACGCCCTGCTCAAAAGAGAAACTTAAAAAGAAGTCATTTCGAAAAGAAAATTTAAAAATAAAATTAAATTTAAAAAATGCCCGTTTGGTTATCTCTTTCAATATTCATAAAGAAATATCCTTTAAAGCATCCCCACTATTATAATCTTTCCCCATCAAAGCTTCTCACAGTTTTAGAAAGTTGCTCCCATTATACATCATGGTGGGGCTGTGTTATTCATTAGGAATCAAACACATAAACGCACACATATAAGGTGATCTTTCATTGCAAATTACTTTAACCTACAAATTATACAAATAAGTTACTTATCACCGATCATAATAGGATCATAATAGCACAAATTACACGTCTAATTTGGTTTCACGATAATAGAAATTTCGAGTCAGAGTAACACAAATTATCGGTACTAATATTACGAAGTATGTTGTATAATTCAAAATATTTGCATGGAACCAATATTTATGTAAACATGATTCGGTATATTACAAAGTACGTTTTATAATTCAAAATATTTGCATGACATGATTTTGTGTGTGTTAGGGAGGGTGGGGAAGGAGAACAGGAGGATAAAAACAAACCATCCACTTTTTTCCTCTTTTCTCTGCTTTTGAGACTCAAATTGAAGTGTGTTGCTTTCTCTGTTTTGCTGCATCAGAGATTCTCCCACTCCATCTCAAGTCAAAGATGAAGAAAAAGAAATGAATAAAATGATAGTAGATAATATGTCTGATATTAAATGGGAATATTTGAAATGGGAGGAAAAGAAAATACTACAAATAGCCACAGCTCATAGCATATATTCCCTCCCAACATAACCCCACTCATGTTTCCAGATATGGTGGTGAGAACATAAGACATTTCAACTACTCCCATTTATAAAGAGAACTCCAGCTGCCCTCACCAACTCACCTCATAATTTCAAGTCCCTTTTAACTCAGATAAAGATTTATCTTACATTCTCAGCACTCGCATAAACATCAATGCCTCTACTGAATATGCAGCAAGATCAAGATATGAACTTGGTTTTATCAAGTGATGCAAAGCCTAGGCTTAAATGGAATCCTGAACTTCACCAAAGATTTGTACATGCTGTGGCACAGTTAGGTGGTGCAGACAGTAAGTATATTCAAACTCTGCAATCCAGTTGATTTCTTAAATGCCACATCATTATTGGTAGTGTTTAATTAGAGTCTGTACTTAACATTCTTGATTAAACTTTTGATTGGGCAGAGGCAACACCTAAAGCTTTGATGAGGGTGATGGGCATTCAAGGACTTACTCTGTACCACTTGAAGAGTCATTTACAGGCATTTATCTTTCTCTGTTCTATATAGCATTGCTAGGTCAGATACGAATTTTGCGATGGCAAAGAATCAAACTTATATTTGATATTTATTGATGCAGAAGTATAGACTAGGTAAAAGTCAAGAATCACAATCTTGCAACGACAATGATCAAGCAGGTTAGTGGTCTTTATATAATGCACGTTGATTATGAAATATACGTGAGAATTCGAATCAGGACTAATCGAAAATTTATCAATGCACGCAGAGTATGAAGAGAGGCAGATGACTCTCCCTAGTAGAGAGTATAGCAATGGAAATCAGAATAAAATTAACGAGTAATGATAATTGATAGATAAAATTTTTGTTGTCTTTATTGCAGTGGGAATAAAAAGACCATTTTTGATCAATTTTCTTATATTTCATTCAGGAGCTTGCAGATTGCTCAGGCTCTACAGATTCAAATGGACGTGCAGAGGAAACTTCATGAGCAAATTGAAGTAAAAACCTCGTGTGATCATGACATTATCTATTTGAATTCATTTTATGATAATTAAGAGAATCTTATCTAGAAATCTCTTTCAGGTACAGAGACATTTGCAACTGCGGATTGAAGCACAAGGAAAGTATTTACAGTCTGTGTTAAAGAAGGCGCAAGACACGCTGTCTGGGTGTAAGGCCTCTTCTGCAGAAGTAGAACTTGCCAAAACTGAACTTTCTCAGTTGGTATCAATGGTTGACAATGGATGTCCTAGTTCTTCATTATCTATACTAACAGAACCCCGTGGCTCAACCTTAAGAGATAGCGAGAACAAGCCATTACGGGGGACTAGATGTTCTTTAGAAAGTTCTTTGACATCATCAGAAAGCTCTGGGAGAAAGGAAAATGAGCGTCGAAAACATGAAACTGATGACATAACAAACAACAGCAATGAAAATTCTGTCGTGCTTTCTCTTAAGGAAATGCATTCTCAAGAAAAAAGTGGCTCAATAGAGAGAGCCAATGCAAGAAAAAGAAGTGAAAGCAACCTTTTTGAAGGTGACTCTGTTGAGCAACCATTATGGAAAAGATCAAGAACCAACAAAAGTTCTGGGCAGTTGAGAGAGTTTGATTTTTTGGGAACATTTGATCTGAACAGCCGTTGTTCGAATTACAAGGATTCCAGTTCAAAGGAGATAGATTTGAACTCCAAGGAAGTTGATCAATTCAATGATAATCTATAAACCCTAAGACATTGGTTGGGTGATGGCATCTGATAATATCTTTTATCCATAATGGAAACTACTTCTAATACGAAATATGTTTTTGTACAAAATATGTATATTGTTGTGTATGGACTACCTTGAAGAATCTAAAAGTATATCCATATTAAACGTTCATAATATGAAGTATAAAAATATATAGTGTTTGACTCGATTCAGATTGATAAGCGTTGCTAGTTCAAAATTTGAACTCGAACACCAGTTCAACTACATTAAAGGTCGTGTTTGGCACGATTGTTCCGCAATACTTAACAAGTAGTAACAATTGTTAGCTCACTGGTGTGTATGCTGAACACATAGCTCTAGCTTCCATAGCAAGAAGGATCCATACCTAAAGTTCGTTATTCCAATCATAATTATCACAAACCATTGTAGCCAAGAATAGACATAAGTTTATCACAGAATGTGTCAGAGAATAGATGGAGAATGATTCAGAGAGATCATGTTAATATGCTTTATACTCTGTTCTATATAGAAAAAGACAAAGCAGGTATTCCACAGGGCACAAAGCTACACCTCAAAGTAGAAAACATGATTGTGGAAGCAAAATGCAAAGGTGGAAAGAATCATAGGCCAAACCATGCGCATTCAGTATACATTAGGAAGGTTTTGCTTAAAAAAATAGTTTGACCAAGTCAACTACACTTTGATCATGCTCACCTCAAACACTACTATCAAAAGTTAAATGAAGCATTCCAAGTCCTAATCCAGTTGCATAGATTGATTCGATTCTCCCTCTGCAATTACATTTTTTGGACCCAGTTGCAAAGATCAGTATCGTATTATGTGTACGATAAATTACAAGTTCCATTTTTTTACAATTATAATTTGTACTGTTAATATGTTTAGTTACTGAGTTAGAAAATAAAAAACAAAGCAAATCTTGAACATAAAATATCTTCATTCATTCATGGACTAGAAAAACTTAAGAAATGACCATTTTTCTTCACTCAACCACTCTATGGTCCATGCTGGCTGCTCCTAGAGACCAAGAAAAAAAGATTCAAAAAGAGATATATACATACACAAGAAAAAACTCAAATTTTACAGATTTAAAAACAGAAAACACTCAATCTTTTAACTAATTTAATCTTCTATTACACTATGAGCTTCATCAGAACTATTACTTTCATTAGCATCCATCTGATTAGTGTTATTACCACTTCTTGTACCATTCAAACCAAAACTAACCCAAATTTCTCTTCTTCTCCCACCCTCATCACCTCCAAAAAAACTCTTATAATTATTTTCATTTTCATCCACGGGCATTTTATATCTACAAACAGGACAAGACCCGTTAATTTTCAACCATTTTTCAACACACTCCCCATGAAAAACATGCTTACAAGGCATTTCTTTAGCAACTGTATCTATATACTCCTCCATACATATCACACACTCATCACCCTCTTTAGTTTCCACTGTTTGCATGGCTTCAATAGATGCTTTTGAAGCTGGTGGTGGGCCATCTTTGTTGCTTAAAAGGTCATTTAACAGCGCGTCTATACGCCACGCGCTGCCTTCAATCATCACCACGCTCTGGGTTAGAGGGTTGAGAAGGACGATCCGATCATGTGGGTCGAATCTTTCTGATGAATCTTGATCTGGGTTGGTGTTGGTTTGTGGGTTTGTAAAGGGGAGAGTGATGGGTAATAATTGAGATACAGGCCTGTTTCTTGAATTTATTAGCTGCTGTAGTAGAGATAGCTCAGGCATGTTTGTTTGATCAGAGGCCATAATAAAATTTTGTAGCTAGATGAACAAAACTGTGTGTGTGTGTGTGTGAAAATTGTGTGGATTAGGATTGTGAAAATTTTGTGATTGGGGGTTTTAAGGAGGAAGGTGGTGGAAGGATCTGGAAGCTTTGTGGTTGGAAAAATGTAAGAAATTGTATTAAAGAGAGAGGTCATTTTCAGTTAGATGAGATATTTTGTAAGAAGATCACTATGGTGGAGTTCTTGTAGACATAACATTATTGCTGATGGGGTTCATAGTTGTTGGCCAGCACATGAGTTGTGTTTGAGTTGGGACCCTTTGGTATATAGGTGGCATATTTGTGACTGATTGTAGCTTTGTCACCGCAGAATGGCAGATTAGTTCATGTGAAAATGGATTGATTTACAATGCATTGCACTGGTTAAAAATTATTAGTGAAATGAAATAGCATAAAATTTTACACTGTGTCTCCAACATAGCAAATTAGCAATATAAATTATCCGGGAAAAACTTAAATGATTCTATGGAGTAGTTGAATGATTCTTGTATAACAGGAGTTGTTATAATTAGCTCTTTGTAATCGATAATCTCAGCAAGGTACAAAACACATTGGCAAAGATCCCATCAAAGGCACAATAAGGAAATTTCTTCTCATGGATTAGCGCAGGGTGCAAAGATGGAAGGCACATCAACGAAATTTCTTCTCATAGATTAGCGCAGGGTGCAAAGATGGAAGCCTCTGAGAATGCAATTTCGCCCCATGGATTCTTGACACGGTAGAGCTGCAGCTACTTCCATGGAGATTGTACATGAATGATGAAACTTAATCCTTGATCTCACTTCATATTTCAGAATCTTAGAAGCTAATTCTTGATGCATCTACAATTTAAAGAGCTATCCTGTTACGACTGAATTTCCACCGGTCGGCCTTCGGGTTGATCCTGCAAAATGAGAAGAATGCGAGGAATTGTCCCCCGATTCACATCCGGTGTGAGAATGAATAAGTCGTGTTTTGTATAGAGTACTTTGAACGTAAAGAAAATGTGTGTAGTGAATTGTGAGCATATATCCTCTCTTATGGATTAAAGTCTATATTTATACCTTAGGAATTATGTCCGTTACCTCAAGAGGGTCCCATAAGCATCATTATGTTTTCCACCACCGAAAGTGAATGAAGACCGTTTAAGAAAGAGGAGACCGTTTGAGCATTTGGGCTTTACTTGTTGGGCCTTTGGTCCGGCCCATCATAGATAAATGGCTTCCAACATGTCCCTAGGCTTCGTTCGGAGATGTTTTTGGGACGAAGACTAAAGAATCCATGTTTTCATTCGGCACGTTCCGTTCGGTCGCATTGTTGAATTGATCTGAGCATTCATTCGGTTGTATGGCGATGGACAAGGTCGAGATGTCCCTTGGGGAACCGCGTTACTTTATGAGGGACAGCTGTCTGTTTTCGAGATTCACGCCTCAATCTTGGTCGTTGAATCCGAAAGATCATTTCATTCCAAGCGTCACATCCTTTTTTGTTTTAAAAACCCACGCGACCCATATCCCTCTCTTTTTATGCACACGTTACTTCTCAAAAGTTTTTCAAACAAAGTCTGTTCTAAAGATAACCTCTATCAACGATTGGAACCGTCGTTTCTTCTCCGGAAAGCTTGAGTTCTCCGACTTCGTTGGAGGCCCACGTACGAGAATTCTATCCTCAAGAGTACGATCTTCTCGAGAATCTTCGAACAAGTAAGCTTTTCTTTGTCCCTTTTTTATGACATCCATTGTATATATCTGTATGTATATGCATGCTTTTCCTACGTTTTCTTGGGCAAAAGAGGGGTCTGATTTTCGTTTTCCTTGAATCTTTTAGTCTTTGAAAAGCTTTCCATAGGGTTTAGGAGATTGATCAGAATTCGATTTGGGGCTAAGATGATTTTCGAGCGACTCGTTTGAGTCGCTTTTACCTTTATTGATTTTTTAATTTTTAATCACGTTTCGGGATATGGGACGCCTTTGACCGATCCTGGCCCACTGTACTCGGTTTTCTTTTTCTTGTTAAATTATTTTCTTAATTCTGCCCGAGTACATGGCTAATCTCTACATTTTCGAATGCAGGGATATGGATCGGTCGACCGAAGGCGCGGGTCCTTCGGAAGTGTCTCCTTTCAGCAACGTCGAAGAGTTTCCGGCGGCCAACCATCGGTCGACGCTGACCGAGAATGTGATCGCCAAGTTTTCTTCGAAATATGTCGTGGAGAAGCATGTTTGGTATTTTTACACACCAAGGAGGAACGACAGGGTTTGGCACAACCCCGAAGTCCCGGCGGCGTACGGAGGAGGTCGAGCCACGGGAATTTCTGAAGCTGCGTTTAAGTGCGGATTCCGTCTGCCGATGCTGTGCATTTTAAAGAGTATCCTCAAACAGACAGGGATAGCTATCAGTCAGTTGGACCCGAACAGCTTCATTCATATCAACGTCTTTCAAGCTCGGTGCTTGGCTGTGAAGATGATACCAAGCACCAACCTCTTTTGGCATCACTTCGAGTTTCGACGGAATTCGAAGAGTAATGGCTTCTACACTATCGCTCGTCGGGTCGGTAGGGCGGATTGGGCGTTTACGAATTCTAGCAACAAAGAGACCCATATGAAGTGGGCTTTCGTCTCTGGCCCCAGGATGGAAAAGTTTGGTGTTTGGAAGGATGTCGATCCTTCGATACTGGAGTTTCGTACCACGCTTTCGGATGCGGACAAACATGATTATCGCCTGCTCTGTCGTCTGGATATGGATAAAGTTCCATTGTCGGTCAGTCGGGATAATGACTGGTTGGTTGGTCTTTGGGGTAATGGTAACATTCTCTTGTCTTTCTGTTTTTTCATATTGCGTACTTGTTTCTTGTGATAAGCATTTATCCGTATTTTGTCCAAATACCTCTGCTTGTGGTCGTTCGGTTATTTATGCCTTAAACATTTTTCTTTGTTTTACGTAGTGTCTTCCCACGATGAGATCATTGAAAGGAAGCGTAGAAAGGCGGCTGACCTTGCTGCAGCAGCTTTGGCGGCCGAAGCTAATAGGGATGCCGATGAGGCGCGGGATTCGGTGATTGACGAAGGGGAGAGAGCTTTAGTGAAGGTTCCCCCGACCTCAACTCCACTTCAAGGGTCAGAGCTAAGGGATGTCGATCCTGTCATTCCGAACGAACCTAGGAAGAGGGTTCGATCGGGTGATTCAGGTTTGAAAGTGTATGCTCCTCAATGGGGCGTCTTGGAGACCGATAAGATTATTGTCCCAGCTCCACCGTCTTCGACCATTGTGGGCCCCGATCTATGCAAAGGTCTCGTCCTTCCGGCCGACAGACCGACTTATGATCAGGCGACCGATCTTCAGGCTTGTACCGAGATGATGGCCCTCCTCTCCATGGTAAGTTATATTTTGTCCGTCGTTTTCATTCGTCTGTATTTCTTTGGCTTTTGATTTCTTTGCCTTTATTTATTTCCAGGGTGCTTCTTGGTCTGCTGTGGTGACCGAGAGGGTAGAAGAGATGTAGGAAAAGCTAAAGAAGGTTGACCAGCTGGAAGCAAGAGCGGTCAAAGCTGAAGAGGACCTTCGGAATTCGTCGACCGAACTCGAGAGGGTTACGGGCCAGTCGGAGTCCTTGAAGGCAGAAAATGACTTGCTCAAGGAGAAGCTGGATGTCTTGCAGAAACGCTTGGAGTGGAGAAACAAGCAACTAAAGACCACAAGAATGGGCTCTAGGAAGTTGTTGAAGAAGCTCGAGCGTACCGAAGAGCGGTGTTACCAGATGGGTTATGATGATGCCGTTATTAAGGCAAATGCCTTAGGCTTCGATCATACCCGGATGATCGATACCGGGCTAGGTATGTCCGATCCAGTTGGTAGGGAGAAATCCGATCAGCCGCTGGAGGTATCTTCGGGTGAAGATCAGGAGCTTTCCGATGAGTAGTGTAATTTTGCTTTCGATAGCCTTTGTTGTAATATTTAATATTGCCTTCGGGCTTGATATTCGTGCCTTCGGGCCTTTTAAATCCGTCTGTAGTTTGAATTATTTATCGTATAACTGTTTGCGACTTGATTCTGTCTTGGCATGGTTTTAATGCATCTCCAGCCTTTTGTTTTTGCCTTAGCATAATTTATATTTTCATGCGTCTTTGGCCTTTCGGCCTAGCATAGTTTTTCCTTTTTTATGCATCTCTGGCCTTTTGGCCTAGCATAAATTTTTCGTTTTTATGCATCTTCGGCCCTTTGGCCTAGCGTAAATTTTTCATTTTTATGCATCTTCGGCCTTTTGGCCTAGCATAAATTTTTCATTTTTATGCATCTTCGGCCTTTCGGTCTAGCATAAATTTTTTATTTTTATGCATCTTTGGCCTTTCGGCCTAGCATAAATTTTTCCTTTTTATGGATCTTTGGCCTTTCGGCCTAGCATAAATTTTTCATTTTTACGCATCTTTGGCCTTTCGGCCTAGCATAAATTTTTCCTTTTTATGCATCTTTGGCCTTTCGACCTAGCATATCCCCAGTATTTAAGGAGTTTGTGAATAATTAAGGTTCTTTGATCTGTTGGAAATGTATCCTCCCTCCTTAATTATGTCAAAGTAGCTTAAATACTAAAACGTATGGACACATGTTTTATTTGATCGGCCCCAAACATGGGTCCTTAATTCTGTTTATTTATTCGGGGATGAAAAATATATTTCGGCTTGATAGTAGTAGTGGAATATACATTGGAAATAATAAATGGATACGTGAAAGCTTACTGGTAGAAGCGGCGAAGGCGTGATGCATGCCACGTGTTCTTGATGTGGCTTCCGTCCGAATGAGCTAGCTTCTATGTTCCTGGACGAACCACTTCAATCACCACGTAAGGACCTTCCCAATTTGGCATAAGTTTGCCTTGTTTGGTTGGCATTGAAGTTGCTAGCTCTCGAAGTACTAAGTCCCCCACATGAAAAGATCTTTTCTTTATTCCGGAATCGTAATATTGCGCTGCCCGAAGCTGATATCTCGAATTTCTTTGGTGGGCAGCCTCTCTTTCCTCTTCGACCGGATCTATATTTGCTCGAAGCCCGTATTCGTTTGTTTCTATGTTGAACACCTGCGTTCTGTATGATTCTAGACCAACTTCGGTCGGCATAAGGGCGTCCGTGCCGAAGGCAAGATTGAAAGGAGTTTCACCGGTAGATGATCTCGGTGTTGCTCGGTAAGCCCAAAGGACGTATGGCAACTCTTCGGCCCAGAGGCCCTTGGAATCTCCTAATCTCTTCTTAATTCCGTCGAATATGATTTTGTTGGCTGCTTCGATCGCCCCGTTCGCTTGTGGGTGGCCGACCGAGCTAAATTTTTGTTGTATTCCAAATTCGAATAAGAATTTCCGAAACTTTCTTCCAATAAATTGGGTTCCATTGTCTGACACACATATCATTGGGATGCCGAACCTCAATATTATTTGTTCCAAGATGAACTTTTTAGCTGCCTCTTCGGTGATGGCGGAAAGTGGTCTAGACTCCACCCATTTAGTCATGTAATCAATGGCCACGATGCAATATTTAGCTTGCTTAGTACTTGTGGGTAAGATGCCGACAATGTCTACCGCCCACATTGCGAAGGGAATGGGATTGAGTACCGATGTCATTTCTTCTGGGGGTTGCTTCGGAACGTTGCTGAATAACTGGCATTGCCTGCATTTTTTCGCGTAGTTCGAAGCATCCTCCCTCAAGGTTAGCCAGAAGAATCCTTGCCTAAGGATTTTGAAGGCAAGTGATCGTCCGGCTAAATGTTCCCCGCAAATACCTTCGTGAATGCTCTCCAACGCCATCAATTGTTCTTCAGGGTCCAAGCATCGGAGCATCGGTTGGGTGACCGACCTTCTAAATAGCCTTCCTCCCACAATTGAATAACTAGCGGATCGGTACTTCACTTTTTGGGCTTGTTTCCTATCGAGTGGGAGGGCATCTTTCTCTAGAAAGGCTCTGATCGGCGTCATCCAATTAATTCCTTGGTGTATTTCTAGGCATTGTTTTCTGTCTATCGAAGGCGATTTTACTTCGGTCAGGTAGATAGAACCTGTGAGGTTTTTGGTTTCTACCGAAGCTAGTCTTGATAGGGCGTCGGCTCGGCTATTATCTACTCTGGCCACTTGGCTTAGCTCGAACGATTCAAATATCATGGAGTTCTCGTATACCTTTGTGGCATAGGCCTTCGTCCGCGGATCCTTCTGTCTAGGGGAGAGCACGGATCGGATCGGATCGGGTTTATGGTAAAACCGAAACCGAAACCGAAACTCTTCGGATTTTAAAATCTAAAACCGAAACCGCAACCGAAACCGACGGTTCGGTTTCGGATTCAAAATTGTCGGATCGGTTGCAATCGGTTCGGTTTCGGTTTTAAAACCGCCTCAAATAAAAATGATAAAACCGACGTACCTTACTTAAGTTATGTATTCTAGAGATATTTAACAAGCATGCTGCTTTAAATCTCAAGTCTCTCAATCAGCATTCATTATTTTCTATTATCAGCAAAGAACTGCTAGTATAACATGTTTTAAAAACATTCCTCAAACACTCGGAAAAGCAGTTATGATCAAAATTGTACAAGCAAGTAAGCAGAGCCCTCCTCATTACACCTCAAAACTTACGAAAATAACACACAAACTGAAAAAACAACTGAAAGCTAACTTCTGCTTCTAATCACAGACTCACATACACATCACAAGTCACAAAAAACATAAATGTGTTATGTATACATAAATCTATATCTAACCATCAGAATTTCAGATTATACACAAAAAAGTATAACAGATCTGGAAGCAGTTAAGCAGAGTCTTCTTCAGCTTAAAAAAACGATAACATGGAATATGAAATAAAAACCGGAAACTAACACATATAAAAACATAAATATATATATTAATACTAACAGAATAATGAAATTTATATGTAGCATTCGAACCAAGCGTTCATAACAAATATATAAACAAGCTGCAGAGACATGATATCTTCTAAAAAAAATTGGCTGAAACACTTAAGACTACCAATTAATACATATTTTCCATCCAGCAATTCAACTACACAGCAGCAGAACAAAACTACATTCTGGTACCACCAGTTTAACATACGAGAATAGTTCACATGACCTTCCTAACCATGGCTAACATCATGTACAACACTAAAAATCTTCATGAATCTACTTGCTGCATCATAGGAATGGAACAGTTACATCCCATCGAGAGTTATAACTTTAATGCCTGCAAGGAGAATGGAATCAGCTTAACAGATAGTGTCTGCACTAGTCATCGTCAAGTTACGAAAACAGTAATCAGAAAGAAGCGCCATAGAGACAGCAAACTATCATGCTAATTCTAAAGGGTTGATTGTCTTTGATACACATTAGGGCAACTTTTTTCCTTAACCTCTCTTGATTAAAGGTGTGAGGTTTAAGGGTGTGAAGTTTATCTTCCTTTGATATTACTTCAAATCGCAATGTCTTTTGCAATTTATCAAGATTGGTACGAAGTGGTGATTTAGGGCACACATTTTTTAAATGATTCAACATTGCGGATGTACCATTTCGTGAATTACAACCCATTATTACACTACATAACTTACATTTAGCTTTCTCTTGGCCACGTGGACAACCCGGAATCCTACCAAAATAATCCCATACCACTGAACCTTTTTTATCCTTATCACAAATTTCATCATCTTCTTTATCATCACATTTAACTTCATGTTCTAAGTTCACATGTATCTACAAATGGAAAAATAATTTTGCAATTTAAAGAACTAATAAAATTTAGAAGAAAGCAAAGAACATGAAATTCAAGTAACTTAAAACTGAGATTACATAAAGTCATACACAATTTAAACCAACTAAATTGAAATTAGTAGATTACCACTTGAGGTTGAGATTCAATTGCTTCTTTTTCGAAAGTATCATGTTTAGAAACTTGATTATCAGATGGTCCGTCCTCCATTGCAAGCCTTCAATTGAGAGTCTAGTATGAGTCCGCCAATTTGGGGATTAGGTTTCGGCGTCTTCGCTTGAGCTTGTTACTCACAGTCACTCGTATAGTCGTGTATTGCTCTGGTGTCTACTGTCTACTGTCTAGTGGTTTGTGATTCTGTAATACAATTACAAATATATTGGGCTATTGGCCCATCAGCAACAGCAATCTACACTAGTACAGCCCAACTGACAACTGCATTACTTTTATTTTCAAAATTTATATGTATTATGAATAATCAGTGTAAAAATGTTTTTAAAAAATATTGTTATAAAATATATAAAATATTTATTTATTTATTTTAAATTTTCGGATCGGATTCGGGTTTTTTCGGATGGGATCCGACAAGAAACCGAAACCGCATAATCGGATTCGGTTTCGGTTTTTAATTTTTCGGTTTCGGTTTCGGATCAGTTTTATACGGATCGGTTTTTAGCGGTTTTTAGCGGATTCGGATTCGGATTTTTTCGGATTTTTGCTCAGCCCTACTTCTGTCCGTATTCTCCAGAGAACTGTTTGACGACCAACATTGAATCGCTAAAAGCTCTCAAGTGTTTCACTTCCAGATTTTTTGCCAAGTTTAGGCCTGCTAGTAGGGCTTCGTATTCGGCCTCGTTATTGGTTAAGGAGAAGGTGAATCTAATTGCCTGACATATCTCGAATCCTTCGGGGCTGGTTAAAATCAGGCCTGCTCCGCACTTGGATCTGGCCACAGAACCATCTACAAATAGTTTCCATTTACCCGGAGAACGGGTCGACTGTTCTTCTAAGATCAAATCCTTCGGACTGGAGAAAGAGCATTCCACCATGAAGTCGGCGAGAGCTTGTGCCTTGACTGCCGTTCTGGGAACGAACTCTAGATCGTATTCTCCTAACTCGACCGACCAGGCAACTACCCTGGTCGAAGCCTCGGGCCTGCGCATGATTTTCTTCAGGGGTTGGTCGGTTACTATCTGAATCGTTCGGCCTTGGAAGTAGTGCCGTAATTTTCTCGATGCCATTATCAACCCATAGGCGAATTTTTTCGCATTTGGATATCTGGTTTCGGCGTCCTTCAGTATGTGAGATACGTAGAATACTGGATGTTGATTTCCTTCGTGCTGCTTGACCAGTACTGCTCCAAGTGTTCAGTCGTTCACAGCCAGGTATAATTGTAAGCTTTCGTTCGACCTTGGTCTCATCAAGAGAGGAGTGTTCACCAGGTATTCCTTTATTTCCTCGAATTCTTTTTGACAATTTGGTCCCCAATCGAAATTCTTTTTTCCCCGAAGCACCTCGAAGAATGGTAGAGCCTTTTCGGCCGACCTGGAAATGAACCTTCGGAGAGCTCCCATTCATCCAGTTAATTTCTGAATATCTCTTATCGTCTTTGGTGCTTCCATATCCATGACGGCCTTGATTTTCTCTCGGTTCGCCTCAATTCCTCGGGCACTCACCATATATCCGAGGAATTTTCCGCTGTTAACTCCGAACGTGCACTTGTTTGGATTAATTCTCATATTGTTCTTTCTTAACGTTTCGAAGCATTCCTTTAGGTCGTTCGCATGATCCTGGAAGAGTGACTTTACGATCATGTCGTCGACGTAACATTCCATGCTTCGTCCTATTTGCTTTTTGAAGAGCTTGTTCACCATTTTCTGGAAAGTTGCCCCCGCGTTCTTCAATCCGAAGGGCATTTTGATGTATGCATAAGTGCCGTTCGGGGTGATGAACGCTGTCTTCGGGATGTCCTCGGCATTCATGGCGATTTGGTGATAGCCTGAAAAAGCGTCCAAAAAACTGAGAATTTGATGCCCCGATGTGGCGTCTATTAGCTGATCGATGTTGGGTAGGGGATAGTGGTCTTTCGGACCGTGTTTATTTAGGTCAGTGTAATCGACGCACATTCTCCACTTGCCGTTTGATTTTTTGACGACAACTACGTTCGCCAACCATTCGGGATAATCAATTTCTTCGATAAATTTGGCTTCCAGTAGTTTTTCAACTTCGGTATGGATAACCCTTTGTCTCTCCATGGCAAAATTTCTTTTCTTCTGTTTCACCGGTTAGGCGTCAGGCTCAACGTTTAGACAGTGTTTCGCAACTGAAGGGTCTAATCCAGGCATGTCTTCGGGGTTCCAAGCAAACACGTCGTGGAATTCCCTAATGACTGCGACAACCCTTTCCTTCAACCCTGGTTCCATTCCCTTGCCTATTTGGATCATCTTCCCTGATTGGCCCACGTATAATTCAATATCTTCGGTTTCAGCTGCGGGTTCGGCAATTGGGCAAGAGAGATCGGCCCCGAATTTCTCGAGTTCTATATTCAGCATTTGGTGACTGCTTCCCGCATCCTCATCTCTTTTCCTTTTTCCAGGTTCAACCATCTCGGCGTCTTTATCCTTGTCAAGATCTTCTAGCATGATGATTCTTGCTGCTTTTTGATCGCCCTTCATTTCTCCGATCCCTTGCTCGGTAGGGAATTTTAGCTTCAATTGCGGTATGGATGATACTGCTTGGAATAGGGATAAAACGGGCCTGCCTAGGATGCCGTTGTACGGGCTATTTACCCGAACGACGTAAAATTTAGCTTCTTTCACCACGGCATATGGTGCTTTTCCCAGGAGTACATTCAGTCTGATGGTTCCTTCGATCGGCACCGGTTGATTACCGAAGCCATATAAGGGTGCCTCGTGGCACGGTTCTAGATGTTCTCCTCCTAGATTCATTTTACAGTAGGTCCTGTGGTACAGGATATTGACCGAGCTCCCTTCATCGATCAACACCTTCCAGATTTTGTTCTCTCCAATTACCGGATTTATTACCAAGGGATCTTCGTGTGGCCATATGACGTCTTCATAATCATCTTCTGTAAATGTGATCGGTAGTGGTTGCTTGGCCGTTCTCGACTGGTAAAGGTTGTATATTTGTCTAGTGTACTTCTTTCGGGCTGTCTTACTGTCCCGATCGAGTATAGTGCCGCCGAAGATCGTTCGGACTTCGCCTCTATACTTTTCTGATCCTTCGGCTTCTCTGGGACCTTTTCTTTCCTTCGCATCGAGCTTTTCTCTTAAATCGCCCTCGAACTGGGATAACTCTCCGTCTTTGATCATTTTTTCGATCAACTTCTTCAGGTGGTAGCATTCATCTGTGTTGTGGCCCTTGTCCCGATGATACTCGCAGTACTTATTCTCGTTTCTTCTGGATTCAGGGGTTTTTATTCGGGGTGGTCGAACGAACCCCGGTTTTCCCTTAATTTCATGGAGAATCTTGGAGATGGGTGCGTTGAGGCGCGTGAACACAGTACTATCTTTGTCTTGCCTTCGTCCTGTTATTTTAGGATCATTTGTCCTGCCTCTTACGTCGCCATGATTTCTTCGGTCGTCCCTTCGTTCGCCTCTTCTGTCATCTTTGTCATTCTTTCGGCTTTCTTTGTACCCTCCGATTGATTCCAACTTCCTTCGGATTGCTTCTCCCCGAACTTATATGTCGTTTAGTGATTTTGGAGGAACGTCATAGAGAGATGATCGGAGCTTCTTGCCTTTTACGGGGACGAGTCCGGCCGAAAGGAAACCAGCAGCTTTGATCTTATCGAGGCTCGTGACCATTCCGGCTTCCTCCTTAAATCTTGCTAAGTAGTCTCCTAGGTCTTCATTCGGTCTTTGTCTGTAGTGAATTAGGGCTTCAGTGTCTTTCTCCCTTCGGCATAAATGGGAGTAATTCCTCAAGAATTTCCTTTTGATTTGTCCATAAGAATCGATCGATCGTGGTCTTAGCGAACGATACCACATGGACGCCGGTCCTTTTAGGTAAGTTTTGAACATCTTGCACAACATGATATCGCAATGCCCCATACCAGTCATGAGCGATTCGTATTTCTCACAATGGTCTTCGGGATCGCCCTTTCCGTTGAACTCGTGCATCTTTGGGAATTGCCTTCCTGGTGGTGGTCGGTACTGTTCTATCTCTTCGGTCACGACAGGCTCGTGGCTAATCATCCTATCTCCGAACATAACTTTTTCTAGCCTTCGAATCCGATCGTCCGTGTGCGGACCTTCTTCTTCCGAATCTGAGGAATCTACAACCTTCGACTTGGTTTTCTTGGACTGCAACTCCGAGTTCCATGACTCGTCTTCGTCGTCTCTGACCCTCTTATCCCTTTGGTCATCTTTGGGTTTCTGACCTTCGGCCTCTAGGGCTTCTCGTAATGTTTTCTCCTGTCGTTCGATTTCTTCTCTTTGGAGTTTTAGGGCTTGTAGCTTTAACTGGTCGGCCTCCCTTAGCTTGGCTTGCCTTTCTGCTTCGTTCTGGCCTTTCGCCTTCTCCGTCTCCTTTCCTTTGGCTTTCTGTTCTCTCCATTTCATGAGCATTTCTTGTTGTTCTTCGGGAGAGGGCATATATCCCCTTCTTCATTGAAAGCCAGCATTCTTTGGACGGCCGGAGTTGTCCTTTGTATGATAGGACTGTTTCCGGCCACGGTGCTTTCGTTAGTTCTGGGCGTTTCTTCGATTGTCATAGCTGCTGATAGATTTTAACACAGATTGTATCTCTATGTTCCCACAGACGGCGCCAAATGTTACGACTGAATTTCCACCGGGTCGGCCTTCGGGTTGATCCTGCAAAATGAGAAGAATGCGAGGGATTGTCCCCCCGATTCACCTCCGGTGTGAGAATGAATAAGTCGTGTTTTGTATAGAGTACTTTGAACGTAAAGAAAATGTGTGTAGTGAATTGTGAGCATATATCCTCTCTTATGGATTAGAGTCTATATTTATACCTTAGGAATTATGTCCGTTACCTCAAGAGGGTCCCATAAGCATCATTATGTTTTCCACCACCGAAAGTGAATGAAGACCGTTTAAGAAAGAGGAGACCGTTTGAGCATTTGGGCTTTACTTGTTGGGCCTTCGGTCCGGCCCATCATAGATAAATGGCTTCCAACATATCCTAACTACTAACTAGGAACAATACAAAATTATGTTTACTCTTCTCTGCCTGTTTAGTCGCATTCATGAATCCTTCCAATATTAGTACCTCGACTATAAACTCACCGCTGGAGATTATAAAGCTGGCACCAGCAGAAACGAAACATGTTTATAAGAAAACTGATACCTTAGATTAGCACTTCAACTGTAAACTGTGTGTACTGACAAGGCTAGACCTCTCTCTTTTGACATACTATACAAGTAATATGTACTCCTAATAAACTAAAGCATCCTGCATGCACTAGTAATATATACCCAACAATAGTGTAACAACATGTTAATAAACTAGTTCTACGATTTTCCTCCACACTTTCCTCCTTTCTGCTCTTCCCGACAAATTGCTCCAGACAGAGATGTCTTAGTTGCCGCAGCATGTAGCATTGTTTCCTTCTTGAAGTTTCTGCCATAAGCAAAGAAGCTCTCTTGGTGCTTGATAGTGCGCAATAATGTAACCATCCTCGCAACCAACATTGAAGATTCTTTTTTCCTTCACATATATAACTTTTAGTCCTTTCTTCTTCATATCTGCAATCCAGATGCCCATTGCAACATCTTCTAGCCTGAACATCTGCAGAAGAGTGTTAAGTTAAGTACACTTCTAGACACATATGAGTAATTTGTGACCTGGTAACTTAGTAACACTGATATGATAATTATGGAAAAAGGTCTGGAAGAGGGGAGGGGTATGGTAATCATTAAGGTCGAAAAATAGTCTAATGACATGATTAATCAGGTTTATATTATTTCAATTTTTAATACCTTTAAGCGACCTCTTTTGTGCCTTTCATAAATAGTTGTTGCTATGTCACTTGACACAACATAACCAGGACCATGTGCCCAGGGTGGGTAAGCTTCTGCAGGCCACTCCTTCATAAATAAACAGGAAAATAAGTTTTTTTTGAGAATATGTAAACTTTGAATTTAATGACACTAGGAAAAATATAGGAAAAGAGCATGCTGTCCAAAACTTAAAATAGTGTAAATCCCTTTTTTTTTTTCCTTTCTCTTATCTGTTTACGGAATATGCAAGTAAATGTTGAAAGATTATTACAATACTAGTAACAACCCATACACCTTAAGCTTGATTAATTTATCACAATATCAAGGAAGATATTACTACAGAACTTACACATTAGAAACCTACATTCTATATAAAACAAAATTTTAAGTTTAAAAATCTTTTACAATAGAGAACTTGTGATAAGTTGGATAGACTAACGTATACTGCACAACAGTTTTTTTCATAAATTTATTGACAAAACAATTCACATGTAGATATAAAGCTGTAAATTGTAATGTGCAAACATGCAACTGGCTTCTTACAGTTGACGAGATAAGTAAAGCTCAAAGTCCTACAGTCATATTGAAGAAGTTTATATTAAACTTGACTATCAAAAATAATCAAATATAAATTATCTTCAAATATCTAGAAGAGAAGTCAAACAATAATTCCAAAGAAAATCACTTTTTTTCCTTTATATTATTAACCAGCACATTCATACCCTCAAAGAATAAGTTCGAGAAACAGAAATACCTCGGGGCTAATATACCACTTGCTATCATGACTTCTATGAGGTCGAGAATATGAATTTATGAGACCATAAAGCACTCCACGAGCCACATTGAGGGCATTTAGAGAAGTGATCACTTCATCAACTCGAACAAATGCATCATCATCTGTTTTCATTATATACTTGGCTGAAACAACCTGTGTCTGTTGAAAAACCAAGTCAAAAAGGCAGGCGAGGACTGTCTTTGAATAAGCTTAGTACAGAATGTACCCCATAGATGCATATGGCTATTGTCTTCCAAGTGATGAGGCTGTAGTAGTCAACGAAAGGCATAAGTTGTATGTCACCATATGTCCGTCCCTCGTCATAGAGCTCCTTGTTCACCATCTGATTTTTATGCTATAAGCAAAATCGTAGGGTTCAGTTTGATGAAATCTTGTGGGTTTACATAATGAAATAAGCTACACAATTACACATTACAATTCCAAAGACAACGAGGACAAGATGCAAGTAAGAGAATATATAATATTATGCAACCCCAGATTCTAAGTTCAATTTTTTGGTTGATAAGTGATCACACTAGTACTTAGCTACATGAAGAATTCACACTCTAAAAAACAGATTATAATGGCGACTGACAAAACCTTTTCCCATGCATAAAAAGAATATGATTTTGAGTTCAGACAGTATGGAATGCCCGGATTTATGTATGGTAATCTCCACATGTTGTACTCACCAAACCGACAAAAAATCGCACTGCAACTTCTCCTGACCTAACAGCAGCATACTGCATCCATGTTCTACGGACAGCCATCCGCCGCTTGAAGTTGTTTGCAGTAGAGAATACACCAATGAAAAGATTCAACTGCTTATGTGGAGGAAGTGGAGATGATTTAAGTGCTTCCAAGTCAACAATATGCTCTATTTTTTCTGAAGTGGGTAAACCACTGGCAACTACAGAAGCTAATTTAAAGTCTCCCGAAATTTTAACGTTTGTAACAAGCCATGGCTCCAGAGTCTGCACAGGATACAAAACAAATTTATAGATCAAATTGATATATTTGAGAGATGTTAAGAGAATTTTGAGATGAACATAGATTACCTCACGAAAAGCGAAGGATGTTATGTGTTTTCCGTCAACAGTCATTTGGATTCCCTCTGATCCCACTCTAAGTGTTGCAACAGAGAGATAACCTTGTTTAAAAGGAAAATACTTTCTTGCTATTGATCCTTCCAGATCCAAGGAAACCTTTCTTGACTGATTTGTATGCCTTTCATCACTGAGAACCCGAATATCCTTACCCACCAACTCATTACACTGGTCCAGTTTATCAACTGAAAATTACATTATGACAGTTACTAACACAGAAAATAGGAATAAAGATTCTAAAGTGACTCCATATCAAATACATAACAATTCTTTTATGTTGGAAGAGTGTTCCTTTTGTTAAACCTAATTCTGTGGCACTGCAGAACTTGCTATTAAAGTGAAACGTACACCAATTAATATTGTTTGGACGTATGAAAATACGAAAAACACATTGCAAACACAGAACAACAAAAAGAAATATTAAAATTTCTAACCATTCTTATTTTTATCAGGAGAGGGAGATGGACATCGCTCCTCTTCACCCCAGTCATGAGCAACTGTCCAGGTGTTTTGAACAATTACAGGGCCCTTGGTTATCCTATCACCCAGAAGCCTAACATTGTAGTGCAATATTATAGGTGGATGTGGCTCCCCTGGAAGTGTTTCCCCCTTTAAATCTATTTGAAAATCACCAAGAAAAGCACCCGGGATGCCAATTATTGTAATTGAAGAACCTTGGGTCAAGCCACAAGGAATCCGTAGCTCAAAATCACTTCTATCTAATCCTGTGGCATTCATCTTACTGAGGAAATGGGGACATTGTTTCTCCTTTTCTCTTACCCTTGAGCTTTTATTTCTACTAACTTTTTCAGCTTCCACTGAAGTCATAAGATTGCTCCATGCAGCGCCAGCTTCCTTAATAGCCTCTACAGCATTTGGCAGAGCTTGCTCATAGCTGATCAAGTGTTTGAGAAGGTTCCATGTATTCAGAGCTTCTTGTTCTTCTTTGGAAAGGTTCCATGAAATAAAGAGATTCAGGACACTGGTCTCAGTTAATATCAAATTAGTGTCATTTTTTGGATGCCAAACATCTGGCAGAGCTCTGGCACCCATCCAATCAAGAGGATTTGTTGTATTGAAGTATAAGGGGTTGGCATGATATTTTTCCATAACAGGGCTTTTCATGACAAAGCACCCCAGAACCAATAGCATCAAAACAGATGCAGAAAAGACACTCTTGTAAAGTTTCTTCATTTCAAATTTAAACAAATGCAAATCAGAACTTTCAGAGTCTGAAATCTATAGACCTTTGTGATGTTCTGCACAGTTTAATCCATAACTTTAGAGCTACTAATGAAAATAAATCAGACAAGATTAAAATGAAAAGATCGCAAAGCTATTCACTCAGAGAATTAGGAAAAATGTTGTCTCCAATCTCCATTCTCCACTATATTTAAAATATTATGAATCTTACAGTTTTCATGCAGACTTTTGGAGCCAATTGGCTCGTATTTCGTAAGCATGTCCTTTTGTAACTATACAAAATCATATTGTTTCAAGATAACAGACAGCAACTAGTAAAAGTCCCTCATGAAGTCTCTTAAGCGAGAGTAACAAAATCAATGCTAAAAACTTTGTCATAGATGTGAACCTAAATGCATCTTCTTCTCTTGCATCGTCGACTACAGAAATTAAAATATTCACCCTCCACTAAGGCTTCAATATCCATTACCCTTATTTCCTATGCAACAGGGATATCCCTTTGGCTAAAGTATTGTGGATTATAACTTATAAGGATCAGAACCTATCAGTTTGAACTGCTAACATGTACAGTACAAGTGAAAACCAGATCAGTACAATGCTGGGGCAATTACCAGCCTATATTTAATTAGCCAAAAAAATTGATCATATATTTAAACTTAAAGCAATAGAAAACCCTACAATATTCTAAATATAGACACCGTATAAAAGCATAACAATTACTTATCATCCACAACCAAAATGAAATTTTGACTCTCTCTCTCTCTCTCTCCCTCTCTCGCCCTTCCTCCCTCTCTCTCCCTCTCTCTCTCTCACACACACCACAACTACACAAGTGATAAGTATAACCAAACTGAAGCAATTACAAACAGTGCAATTCAGTAACCAAAAAGTTAAAACGCAAATAAATCAAATTAAAAAACAAAGAAAACATACCATATCAGAAAACTAATGGCAGCAGAAGAGAATGACAATTATTAAAAAAAAAAGTGCGGGAGGGACCGGGGATTATTAGTATAAGTGCGTGTACACACACAGTAAGAAAAGCAAAAGTAAAAGCGAAAGAAAATGAAAAAGTGAAAGAAAAGTAAAAGGAAGGTTTTGGTTTTTTTTTTAATTATAGTAATGGAACCGTATATCCACAGCACGATAAATGTACGTGATCCAGATCGTTCACGTGTAAGGATCAGTACTTTTTTTTTTTTTTTTTTTGAAAGGTGTAAGGATCAGTACTTGTACGTGTGTTTAACATTGTACTTTCCTTGTCATGTGTTTGGTAACTTACGATTTTCAACATTAGGAATTTGAATAATCAAATTTTGAGTTTGATTAGGTGTTGACCGAGTGACGATGTGGCCAACATTTGGTTGGACTTGGGTACGTGTTTCGATTTTCCTCTTCATGTTTCAACATTTTATTTTAGGAGTAGGTTCCATTTTATGTTCGTATTTTTTAAACCCATCTCAATTTAAATTTATGAAAATTGATTTTCTAGAGTCCAACTCTATGGAATACTTATTTAATTGGAGTACTTGAAGTACATATACATTTTGCATTCAAAATCTTGCAAACTTTATTAATTTGCAAATCTTATTACATGAACATCACTATTTCATCGAAAATCTTGAAAATTTTGTATGTTTTGCTAACAAAATATTGCAAAATGAATTGTTCTGCGAAACACATTTGGGTTGCAAAACATATATGTTCTGATTGCAAAACATAAATAATTTTCAAGATGAACATATTGCAAAATACACATGATTTTCAAAATTATCAATGAAATTATGATATTTATATAAAAAAGTTTGCAAAATAATAAATTTTAAATTATTTTAAATGCAGTACGTATATGTACTCCAACGTACTCCAAATAAACAGTACTCCATAGAACTTTTCTCTATTATTTCTATTTACTATAAAAATACATTAATCATAGTATTGATTTTATTAATTTATACTCCCTCCGTCCAATTGAATACTTTACATTTGCGGACCAGTTTTCGGCACGGATTTTAAGGTGCATTTTAAGGATAGTTCTATAACTTATTTTTGATATTTTCTTTTTTTGTACAAAAATAAAACAATCCTATTTTTATACAAAAAAAAATATCAAAAATAAGTTATAGAACTATATTTAAAATGCACCTTAAAATGCGTGTCAGATACGCAGTTTTTTATGTTAAGAAATGGATGGGACAGAGGGAGTAATTGAACTATCTTAGAGCATATCCAATAGAAATTGTCAAGAGATTATCAATATTGACTTGGAATTGCACTTTTGGTTCCCTATCTATTGGAATTGCTAAGTTGCTCAAAGGTTGTGAACAAATGTTGCCAACTTTTGGTAACTTTCCCAAATGGTTAAAACACATATATAATTACAAAAAGTATTTATTCTGACTACTTACTATAGTTTATGAGTTTTTTAGAATGTGAATATGGAACCGCATACACAACATTTAGAGTTTGTTAATTATTGGAGTGTTTTTGAATAAATGTTGCCAAAGTTGATATGGAAGAATGATAAAATAAAAAATTAGTTGATAAAATGATGTGGCAAGGTTGGCAACTATCTTGACAACCCCTTGTTGGAGATGCTTTCAATAATGCTTTGTAAAGTGATTGGTTAAATATTTATTATGTAAAATTTAATTGTATTTGTAACGTGTTTTATTCTAATGGGATTGACTTTATTGGTTGACTATATTTTAAAAATGATATATTATTATTACTAATTTATAACCCGTGCGATGCACGGATTTCTTTTGATATGTAATAAAATTTATTTTATGTGACAATTATATTTTTATATAATCATTATATACAATATTTTTTAAATTTTAATTATTTAATATAAATTTAATTAATGATATGCATGGTTTAAAACTTATATTATAAAATTTTAAAAATAAATATGTCTTTGATGGAATTCGAACCTTGATATTTTAGTAAATTAATTTAATCATATAATATATCTAATCATTAGATCTAACGGTTCTGATTTTTTATTAAAAATTTAACGGTCATTATTCGTAGTTTAAAGATTTCTATTATATTTTGTTAGTGATCAGAAGATATGGTGTGATATTTTTGGGTATATATTAATTATTGCAAGATTATGTTTTAAATTAAAAGTTAACGTGTTTAAATTAGAAAAAAAATATTATTGATTGGAAGATATAAATTTAAAAAATTATAATAAAATTTAATTATGTTATAAATAAAATTATTGATATAGTGTTTCTTTTATTATGTTATAAATTTTATTTAATATTACAATTATGTTTTTATATAATCATTATTTTTAATAAATTTTTAATTTAAATTTAATATAATTTAATATACTCATGTTTACGAATTATACTAATGTTTCCTTATTATAAATAACGTATATGGATTTTAAATATATTTTATTAATAATTGAAAATATGGTGTGATAAGATTAGTTTTAAATCGAAAAGGTAACGTGTTTTAATTCGAAAGAAATATTAGTGATAGGAAGATATAATACGATTGATGCTTTTAGCTGTTTATAAAAGGTAATATCTTCAACTAAAAATAAATGTGAAAAAGACAATCGACTAATTACCATTAATTATATTATGTTATTATTTATTTTAAATCAAGAAGGTAACGTGTTTTAATTTGAAAGGAAATATTAATGATAGGAAGATATGTAAATATATTATGTTATTATTTATTCTAAATCAAGAAGGTAACGTATTTTAATTTGAAATGAAATATTAATGATAGGATGATATGATACGATTGATGTTTTTTTTTTTGCCAGAAAAATAAAGGTTTTCATTAAATCAATAACAAATACACCGTCGGGACAAACCCCCAACTGGCGCTACAACCAGGTTGAAAAACAGAGACAAGCTAAAACACTTAGCTGGTTTGTTTCCTGACTGTTTGACAATACAGAACTGAAAAATTCTGTTAAATGAGAATGCAATCAAAGACAACCCAATAAATCTAAATTGCACACACATCTCTGAATACAGTAATATCACAATTGACCTTAACACGTAAAAACAATTGGTAGTCCATTGTTCGGATGGAGCACCCCAGCTATCTACTTGCCGGTATCCAACTATAGACTTGCCGTAAGTGAAGACTCCCCAAGGTTGAACATTCTCCTGTTGTGAAAGGTGAGCTTTTGCAATAACTATTAATGCTACAGTTTTGATGCGGGCTTTCCAGATCTCTCGAGACATCAAATTAAACATCCTCGGAGGACGGGCATAACAAAACCAAAACAATAATAACTGAAGACGATAACAATCGCACATAAGGCGATACACACGCCAAGAGGCGAGACGAAAAACCCAACAAAGATGAGTTTTCAATGCACAAACTAGCTCAAGATCGGACCAGATCTGAGAAAATTCGAAAGAATTTTCGGAGCTTTATTGAATGAAAACTGAGGTAATTGAATAGAAGAGAAAAGGGAACGAAAATGAAAGAAAGAAGAGCAGGGGGCGGTGGCGGCGGAGGCGACGGGGGGGGGGGAGGGGGAGGGGGGGCGGCGGGGGGAGGGGGGTCGACTCTCAAAATAGGTATATGCCTTTTACTTATACGATTGATGTTTTTAGGTGTTTGTAAAATGTAATATCTTCAACTAAAAGTAGATACGAAAAAGGCAATCGACTAATTACCATTAATTATATTATGTTATTATTTATTTTAGGTGTTTTAATATTATAGATATCGTATATATTTTTCTTTATAATGAAGGGTAAATAAGTAAATTCACGAAGTACCAAAAAATGGGTACCAAAACCTTTAATGTTTCAGCTATTATATATTAATAGCTTATAGCCCGTGCAAAGCACGTGTTACTTTTAATTTTTTTATAATTTATTTATAGTGTAGTATAATATTATAAATATTAATTTTAATATGTTATTGAAAGAATTCGAACCTTACATTTATTATAAAATAATATTTTTATATATAATAATTTTTGGTATTAAATATTAATTAATATGTGTAGGCGGGATCGAACCTTAAACCTCAGTATATAACAACTTTTAGTATAACGGTCATGATCTATTTGAGTTAATGATCTAACGGTTGTGAATGAGGGATAACCAAAAATAGAAATAACAAAAAAAAAAAAAGCTAACCAAATTACAAATTATACCCCTTTATGACAAAAAAAAAAACAGCCCTCGACAACTTACAAAACTGAACAATTTCTTCAACACACTCCTTCGCGTTAGCAATCAATTAATTTGAAAATGAGATATTTTTGTTAGAAAATATAAAAAGATATTACCTTTTAGTTGGAAAAGGTAACCAATTAGCTATTAGTAATTATAATATCATTAGTTTATTTCATGGTTTTGAGCAACCATATTTTTGGAAAGAAAGATATTTTAGTTAGAAAAGATAATTGGTTAGTTATTATTTAGGAAAAAATGAGATGTTTTAGTTAGAAAAGATAGAAAAGATATTACCTTTTAGCTAGAAAAATATAATCAGTTAGTTATTAGTTTATAAGATTATTAATTTATTTCATTAATTAGAACGATCATATTTTTGGAAAGAATAGATTTTAGTTAGAAAAGTTAGAAAAGGTAATAGTTGAAAAAGATAATTGGTTAGTTATTATTTAGGAATATAGAAAAGATATTACTTTTTAGCTGGAAAGTTATTCAGTTAGTTATTAATAATTTTAATATTATTAGTTTATTTCATTAATTAGAACGATCATATTTTTGAAAGATATTACCTTTTAGTTGTAAAAGGTAATCAATTAGTTATTAGTAATTATAATATTATTAGTTTATTTCATTATTAGAACAACCATATTTTTGGAAAAAAGAGATTTTAGTTAGAAAAGTTAGAAAAAGTAATAATTGACAAAGGTAATTGTTATTAGTTTATTTCATTAATTAGAACGACCATATTTTTTTAAAAAAAAGAGATTTTAGTTAGAAAAATTAGAAAAGGTAATAGTTGACAAAGGTAATTGGTTAGTTATTATTTAGGGGAAGTGTTGGGAAGAGCTGCGTGTAATATTTTGAGAAAAGATTGTGTTTTGTTTTTTTATAATTAAGTTAAATAATTAAGGGTAATAAAGTAAAACAAATAAATAAGGTAAGCACTGTACCGTACCGTACCAAAACTTTCAATGTTTCGTCTTTTATAATATACTAGCTTATAACCCGTGCGATGCACGAATTTTTTTGATATGTTATAATTTTTTTTATGTTACAATTATATATTTTTATATAATCATTATTTTTAATAATTTATTTTAATTTTAATTTAAATAATTTTGTATAAATTTAATTAATAATAATTTAGTAAATTAATTTAATCATATAATATAGTTAATCATTAGATCCAACGATTCGTATTTTTACTAAAATTCTAACGGTCATTATTCCTTATAAACAAATTTCTATTATATTTTGTTAGTGATTAGAACATATAATGTGCTTGTTTCAAAATATATATATATATATAATGTGATATTTTTTGTATATATTAATTATTGCAAGATTATGTTTTAAATTGAAAGTTAGAAAATAAATATTGCAAGATACGATATTTTAGGTATTTATTAAAGGTTATATCATCAATTAAAAGTAAACGTCTTTTAATTAAAACGGGCAATAAACTAATTAGCATTAATTATATTATTTTATCATTTATTTTAATAATTAGGATGATCGAGAACCGAATCGACAAACTTTCAATGCCCGTACAATGCAGGGTTTCTTTTATTAAGTTATAATAAATTTTATTTAATATTACAATTATGTTTTTATATAATCATTATTTTTTATAATTTTTATAATTTTAATTTAATATAATTTGATTTACTCATGTTTTACAGATTATGCTAATATTTCCTTATTATAAACAATGTATACGAATTTTTAATATATTTTATTAATAATTGAAAAATATGGTGTGATATTTTCGGATATATATTAACGATTGTAAGATTAGTTCTAAATAAAAAAGGTAAGATATTTTAATTATAAGAAAAATATTAATGATTGGATGATATGACACGATTTGATGTTTTTAGGTGTTTTTAAAATGTAATATTTTCTACTAAAAGTAAATGTGAAAAAGGTAATTGGCTAATTACCATTAGTTATATGATGATGTTATTATTTATTTTAATAATTATTATAAACAAATCGACAAACTTTCAATATTTCGGCTTTAATATAATAATATAGTTTTATATGTGTGTGTGTGTTGGTCATATTATTTCTAAAAAAGGAAAAAATTAATTATAAGATATAGATAATATGATATGTTTTAGTTGAAAAGGGTAATCAGTCAATTATCAATTATTATAGTATCATTTTATTTTATTTTTTTAAAGCAACGAAATAGGATATATTAATAAATGGGCCTCGCCCAGATACAAACTAACCAACCATTAGATAAAATGCGTTGGATTGAAATCCCCCCAATACATAAACAATTACTTAAAAGAAATAGATTTGTAGTCCAGTCCACTTGGAAAATGGACTAAACCTAATCATTCACGGCCCAAGCTAAGAAAACCCCAACATACTTTGGAACAATACTAGTAAAATAGCTAAAAAATAAACCACGCCTTTTCATTATCCCTGAAGAAACTGAATCCTTGCTCCATGCTCAATCCATCTCCACAACCTCTTCAACAACTCCATCAGCCACATTAACGATGCCAGCATTCAGATCATTTTCCGGAATCGACTCATATTGAGGACCAAGAGGGCCTAAACCCATGTCACTGAACCAAATCTCTCTCACCCTTCCAAACATGTGTTCAATTTCCACCATGCAGTCATAGTTATTAGCTCCATGATTTGCCAAATATATGGCCATAGCATTACAATCATCATTTACTAAACTGACCTCAATCTTTGAGTTACGATCCTTACGCCTTGTATTAAGTTGTCGAACAATGAAGAAATGGTCTGGAGCTACCCCATCAGTAAAAGAATGACGACATTCCCAATAAGCTCCCTGATGATCGAACTCTAGCACTAGCTTATTGTAGCTCTGGAAGAATGCTTTTTTGAGAGCAAACATCATTGCATGGAACTCATTTAGCCTCCTTTTTTGGATACCCGGCGTACCAGCATACATCTTCACTATTGTACCTCTATCATCTCTAAACACCACCCCTACTCCAGACCTGTTCCCATTGTGCAGTTATTCATCAAAATGAATACCATGGATATTAACCTTGATGTAGCCTTCCTTGGGTAAGGTCCAGAGAATATCAGGCTCCATTTCTGATGAGTTTGGGAGAAGAGAGAATATTGAGAAGGAGAAATGTGAGCCTACCAGGGCCTGTAAAGATCTATATATACTGGAGATAAAACACATAATGACCTGAGACTGTTGATGTTCTCAATACAGGGCTGCACACTACTCAATGTTCTTTTTAGACGTCCCAGAAGAAATACAACTTAATGTTCCCAAACCTGACTGTTGGAATTTCTGAAAAATAACTTTACGAAACAAATGAAATACTAATCTAGAAATAAACTCTAAAAAATAGAGATATAATTAGATTAGCTTCCCAAGCACTCCCCCTTTAAATTTTTGGACTCAGCACCATGAAAACAATAACTTTGATCTGAGAAACCCTTTTGCCGCCAAAAAATCTGCTTCTCCATTTAAAACTCTACTGATTTTTTCTAATTCAAAATACACATTTGATGCTAGCATGCAGAATCTGTCATCAAATAACCAGGATCTATTTCTAAAAAATTTGAATCCTAGCACTAAATCCACCAGCTCTTGGTTGTCTGAGTAAATCTTTACTTTGCTATTTAACCATGGGCTTGAGTAAATACTTTCAAGTAAAAACATAAGTGCTTTATATTCACACACAATCACAGAGGATCCCTCAATTGGACCAGAGAAAATGTAGCACAAGTTCCCTGTCTGATCAAGTAGGTATCCTCCAATACCAGCCCTTATTGCCTTATTGCTAGTCCTGGTCCAGGCACCATCTATGAATCCCCAAAACTTAATGATGCCCATCGATTTATTTATCAAGGATAGTTTTGCTTTCTTGTTGCAGCTCAGAATTAGTCCTATAGGATTAATTCTCCATATATTCACTTGACACATCTCCAATAAATTCAATGCTTCACACCAGTGCATGGATCTAGTGACAATCAAATTTTCCAATACCTTCTTATCAATCCTCTTTCCTTCGAAAACTAACTGATTTCTAGCTAGCCAGATGGTCCAAAGAGTTGCTGACAAAACTATTCCCCATGTTGCTTTAATTGTAGGACACTTAAAAAACCTCAAGGAATCCCACACATTGTTCTCAGAAATCTTCACTTCCCACCAAGAGTTAATAAACTCCCAACTCCATTTTGCATATTCACAACCTCAAAAGATGTGGCTTTGAGATTCTATTTCTACTCTGCACCTAGAGCAAATGATATCTAAATCCTTACCTTTTAATCTTTGATGAAGTAGTTGAGCAGTTGGAAGAGATTTATGAACCATCATCCAAAGAAATATATGAACTTTGGGAGGGATTTTCAAAGACCACAATGAGTTGAAAGGTTTTATTTTGATGCCCTGATCATTTGATATGAGAGAGTAGCAGTCTTTGACAGAGAATGGCTTACCTGAAGGGATCCAAATCAATTGGTCACTCATGTTGTTGAACTTCACCGAATTGACAATCTTAGCTATTTTACGTGCTGCCTCCTTCTCCCAACTTCTCAGAGATCTGCTCCAGAAACTGTTGTCTAACATATCTTCAGCTAGCAATTTTTTCTTAAAATCCTCTAAAGTAATGTCCTTGACTAAAGAGATTAAATATAATCTTGGAAACAAGCTAGCTAAGATTCCTTTATCAGACCAAAAATCTAAACAAAACAGAATGGATGATCCATTACCTATCTTCCAGAAGAAATCAGAATTGTTCAAATTTAGACAGTCTTGGGAACTACTGACTGCACTCAAAATACTAGAAATGACTACCGAGATATTCATATTAGCAAAGCATTCTGAAAAGGCTTTACCCCTCTGAATTTGGTATTTCAGGCCAATCCAATTGTTCCAGCTCCTGTTGTTTTCTTTATACCACTTCCCCACCCATTTGACTAACAGAGCTGTGTTTCTCTTATTAATGTCTGAAATACCCAAACCACCTTCTGCTTTATCTTTTATCACTGTGCTCCATTTTATCAAGTGCATTTTCCTGCCACTGTTGCCCTTCTGAACATGACTTCCCCAGAAAAATTTCCTTCTGATTTGATCAATCTTTTTGGAAACCCCTACAGGAATTTTGAATAAGCTAAGCCAATACACAGGCAAGCTATCCAATGATGATTTCAACAGGACCACTCTGCCTGCTTTATTGAGAGCTTCTGATTTCCATTTAGCTAGTTTGAGATCAAACTTTCTGATTAAAGGTTCCCAAAAGAGTTTCCTTTTTGGGGAAGAACCAATAGGGGCCCCTAAATAGGATAAAGGCCACTGCCCTTCCTTGCATCCAAAGATTTTTTCACACTCAATGAAAAGGGCTTTATTTTTACTACAGGAGTAAACACTACTTTTTGAGAAATTGATTTTCAGACCAGATAACATCTGAAAAATTTGGAGCACCCTTTTGACTTGCCTGAATGATTTCGAATTGCCTTTGATAAACAAGACCGTATCATCTACAAACTGAAGGTGAGTGAGTTGTTTTTCTGAGTTTGGAAGAGTAATTCCCTTGAACTATCCCAAAGCATTAGCTTTCTTGAGAAGTCTGTTTAAACTTTCAACAACTAGGTTGTATAAAAGAGGAGACAAAGGATCCCCTTGTCTCAAACCTTTAAAGATTGAGAATTCTTGAGTAGGAGCTCCATTGATCAGTACTGAGTTTTTAATCTGAGAGAAAAACCTTTTTAACCAGCCTATCCAAGCATTTCCAAAACCCATCTTAGCCATCAATTCAAACAGGAAAGACCAATTAACTGAGTCGAAGGCCTTTTCAAAATCCAGTTTTAGAAATACCACTTCCCTCTGACCATTCTTAATAGAGTGGTAGGCTTCATGAGCTAACAATATACTTTCCATGGCTTGCCTACTCTTGATAAAAGCGGACTGAGAGTCTCCTACTAATTTGTCCATGAATTGGCTCAATCTTAAGGCTAGCACTTTAGTGAATAGCTTAGCCACTGAATTTATCAAACTGATAGGCCTAAAATCGTTAACCTTTTGGGGGTTTAAGATTTTCGGAATCAATGTTATGAATGAGGAATTCATACCTGAAGGCAGAGGGGACCCATTATAGAAACTTTCAAAGCAGTCTAAAACCTTTCCTTTAATCTGAGACCAGAACTGATTTAGGCAACCAATATTAAAACCATCTGGACCTGGGGCTTTATCTTTGGCCATAGAAATCAGAGCCCATTCAATTTCTTCTAGAGAGAACTTCCTTCATAACCATTCATTCTCTTCAGGGCTAATAGAGCTAAACTCTAATTGCCCTAGAGAAAAGATCCTTTCATTAGCTTTGCTGTTGAAAAACTTAGAGAAATGATCAAAAAACAATTGCTTCACTTCCTGGACCTCAGAAATCCATCTGTCTTTATCCAGGATACCCTTTATACAATTTTTGTAGTTTCTCTTCTGAACAACCCTGTGATAAAATTTGGAATTTCTGTCTCCAAACAAATTCCATTGAATTCTTGATTTTTGTTTCAATGAATTTGTTTTGATGTCAATTAACTGATCCAACCTCCTATGAAGGCCCGTTAAGTCTTCCTCCGAACAACTCTTCTGCTCTTTTGAATCTATAAATTCCTCGAAATCCTTGATTTGTTTATCCAGATTCCTCAAATTATTCACTGACCACTCCTTAATTGTGGTTTTAAGTTTCTTCAGAGTGATTTGAATGTTTGACTCCGAATCATGGAGATTGCCCCAGTGATTACTCAATATGATCTTTAGATCAGGGTCTTTTAACCAACAATTGAAGATCTTGAAAGGTTTGGGCCCCCAGTTTATTGTTGATCTCTCCAAAAGTAAACCTTTATGTTCAGAATCGCCTCTGTTCAGAGCTAGCATCCTTCAGTCTCCAGCCTCCATCCAACTAGAGTTAATTAAAACTCTATCTAGCCTGCTCTTCTTGTTCATGGGACCAAACCAAGTGAATGTAGCGTTATGAAGCCTCATGTCAGTGAGGTTGGATTTTTTGATGAAGGCATTCAGGTTAATGCTGTCTTTCACTCTGTATATGCAATTAGCGCTCTCCTCAGCTGATCTAATGTAGTTAAAATCTCCCATTATCCCAACAGGTTGGGAGAAGCAGCATTCCACAATTTTGCTTAATTGCTTCCACAGAAGATTTTTCAGTCTATATTTTTGTGGTGCATAGATGTTGACCACATTAATCAGCTTCCTATCAGAAATACTTTGTAATAGCACCCATATCCATCTTTTACTTTGGGCTGAACTCTTGTATTGAAATACAGAGTTATCCCAAGATATGGCCAAACCTCCAGAAATACCTGTAGAGTCTTGGACTAACCAGTCATGGGAACTCAAATCCCAAAAGGAGCCCTTTAAAGTGTCATTCCAAGAAGAACATTTTGTTTCTTGCAAACACATGATGTTCTTCCTCAGAATAGTTTTTAATCTCTTGCTTCTAATACCCCTAACATTCCATGATAAAATTTTGCTATCCATTAAAACGGTCAACTATTAACAAAATGGAATACTAATGTTAGATGCACGGCTCTAAAGGTATCCCTGCTCCAAATTTTTTGCTAGGGCCAATTTACTAGCCTCTCTTCCCATTGGCAAGGATAAACCCATCAATTCTGCACTATCCAGTATTAGATCAGCTTCATCTAATTTGTTCAATTCACCACCTTCCTTGTCTTCTTGCACTGAGCTCAGGCAACTACCTACCTTTTTTGATTTCCTATAGACTTGAGTTTGCCCTTTGGTCATGATCAACTTCCCTCTTTTTTGACCTATGTCAAAAGGGTTTTTGAATCCTCTGAATTTCTTTTTAGGCCTACCTCTTGCTCTACCCATCTTTAACAATCCAATGTGACTGCAAAGTGTATTTTGTGAGGAGATGTTAACACCTTCAGTTCCCATACAATTATTCTTTTCCACTTGTTCAATTGCTTCAGTTGAAGTGATCTCACTGGAGTCTTCAATTCTGTACTCTTGAAATAATTGATTCTGAGGTTGTTTACTATCATGTTCCTTGAGTTGGGACAAATTATTTTCAGCCAAAGATTCCACTGAGTTGGATTTTATAACCAGTGGATTTATTATGGAATTTTCAACAACTGTTCCCCGATCTTCAGATGTGAGACCGTTCGAATCATTCGAAACTTTGATGCTCTGATCAACATTTGAAACTTTGGTACTATGAACTTTTTTCACTTGTTTTTTACTTGCTAACCCTTCAGATAAAACCTTACTGCTTTTGGAAAGTCCATTCAACTCTGAAGAGCTAGAGTCTTGATTATGCTGAAATCCATCACTACCATTAGAGTTAACTCTATTAGTAGTGTTTTCTTCTAAGAAAGATTTTATGTCCTTAACCTCTCTTAAAGTTATTTTGTACTTCTTTCCTTTCACTAACACCTGCATATCCTCAAGCACTGGACTGTAGTTTGTGGATGCAATACAGACCATTGGATTGACAAAAGAGTTGTCGTCATCCACTTGATAAGACCAAGAAATCCATTCCCCTAATCTCCTTGTAAATGCCTTGAGATTTTCCTCTAACCATGCATTCATAGGCAATCCAATACATTCTATCCATATTGTTCTTGGCATGATTAGATCAGTCTCCTCGAATTTTCTTACTACTGAAAACCATTTGCAGAGGTTTTTGTGGTCAATATCACTCCAATTTCTCTTACTATCATTAGTTAATAAGAACTTCCTTTATGTTAGACCTACCACCCTCAAATGTGCTAAATCTGACTTGTCTAACTCCTTTTGTAATGACCCAGCTTTTGTTTCTTTCCAAGAAAACCCCACCATTGTCCGAAAGAGTCCTTCTTCAATCTCTTCATCCACTTCAGCTTCAGTAAACTCGAACATTTTCTTAGCAAAATCCCCTTCTGGTATAGGAACTTTGCTAATTATTTTCCCAACCTCCTTTGCTTTCCGAGTAATTGATACTTTAGACTCCTTATTGATATGGAATTTTGGATTTCCAATAGAATTGTTAATACTCATATGTATTCTGTTACCCCAACTTCTTAATTGCTTGGCATTACTGATTATTGTCCCTGCTTCTAGTTCATTCTCCACCTTTATAAATCCATATCTTCTATCATTTTTATCCCTATTTCTTTGTAGAATAATATCCTTTATTCTACCACATTCTTTTTTGGAAAACTCCTCAGGACTTTTAGATTTCCTTCTCGATTTAACTTCAATCCAGCCTTCATCTCCCTTGTTGAGAGGATCTGTCACTGACTTCACTGTTTTGACTACTTCTGCGTAAGTACCTTTGTAAAAGATGTCTCTTTGTCTTGTAGGATCCAAAAACTGTCCTTTCCGGTCGATGCTCCTTCGATGAATTTGATCAAGTGCCTTATTGAAGACCTTCTTGTCCCCTTGTCTGAATTTTCTCATTATTTCTCCATCCACCAGGTCACTATGAGCTTCAACAAAATCTATTAAGCTTTGTTCTCTGTCCTTGCTAGAAACTTTGTTAATCTTCGTTCTACTACCGTTCCCCTTATCTGCTGCCGGAATCCTATTCGAATTTCGTTGATTTTGAAATTCAAAATTTACGCCGTTATTGCCTCCTCTATAAGCCTGCTGCCCCATTTCAAATTTTTTTATTCTTGTTTAGTTATCAATAAGGAGAAAATATATTAGATTACAGAAGAGGTTCCGGGAAATGCTTGAACAAGCAATCTTTTCAACATAGTATCATTTTATTGAATACAATAATTCGTGATACTATTGGAAAAGAAGAGATTTTAATAAGAGAAAATATTAAAGATAAAATGTTTTAGCTGAAAATGTAATTTGTTATTTATTAGTAACCATAATAATATTATTTTATTTTATTAAATATAATTGCCCGTAGTATTTTTAGAATATAAAAGATAACATGGTTTACCTAAAAATGAAATTAATTAGTTATTAAAAAAAATAGAAAAGTTAACAAATTTTTACCAATAACAAATATTTAAGTAAAGATAATTAAGTAAGAATAGAAAGTTTGAAAATTAGATATTTTAGTTATAAAATATAGAAAAGATATTACGTTTTAGCTGAAAAGGTAATCAATTAGTTATTAGTAATTATAATTTTATTAGTTTATTTCATCAAATATTTTATTAGTTTTTTGGAAAGGAGAGATGTTAGTTAGAAAAGTTAAAAAATCTAACATATTTTTACCAATAACAAATATTTAACTAAGGATAATTGAGTAAGAAAAGAAAGTTTGAAAATAAGATATTTTAGTTATAAAATATATAAAAGATATTACGTTTTAGCTGAAAAGGTAATCAATTAGTTATTAGTAATTATACTTTTATTAGTTTATTTAATCAAATAGAATGACCCGTGATATTTTTAGAAATGAGAGGTTCTAGTCAGAAAAGTTAAAAAAATGATAATGTGTTTTAGCTGAAAAAGGTAACTGGTTATTTATTAGGAACTATAATATCGTTATTTTATTTTATAAAATAGAACTACATATTTTTACCAATAATAAATATTTAAGTAAACATAATTAAGTAAAAAAATCAAGTTTGAAAATGAGATATTTTAATTAAAAAATGTAGAAAATATATTACCTTTTAGCTGTAAAAGATAACCAGTTAGTTATTAGTAATTATAATATTATTAATTTATTTCATTAATTAGAACGGCCATATATTTGGAAAGGAGTGATTTTTGTTAGAAAAATTAGAAAAATGTAATAGTTGAAAAAAGTAATTAGTTAGTTATTATTTAGGAGAAAATGAGATATTTTAGTTTGAATATATACAAAAGATATTACCTTTTAGTTAGAAAAGCTAATAAGTTAGTTATTAGTAATTATAATATTATTAGTTTATTTCATTAATTTGAACGACCATATTTTTGAAAAGAAAAGGTTTTAGTTAGACAAGTTGGAAAAGGTAATTGTTGAAAATGATAATTGGTTATTTATTATTTAAATAAGGTAAGTATTGTACCTGACATGTTTTTACCAATAATAAATATTTAAGTAAACATAATTAAGTAAAAAAATCAAGTTTGAAAATGAGATATTTTAATTAAAAATATAGAAAATATATTACTATTTAGCTGGAAATGGTAATCAGTTAGTTATTAGTAATTATAATATTATTAGTTTATTTCATTAATTAGAACGACCATATATTTGGAAAGTAGATATTTTAGTTAGAAAACTTAGAAATAGGTAATAGTTGAAAAAGATAACTGGTTAGTTATTATATAGGAGAAAATGAGATATTTTAGTTAGAAAATATAGAAAAGATATTAACTTTTAGTTAGAAAAGGTAATCAGTTTGAATGACCAAATTTTTTGGGGGAAAAAATTTTAGTTGGAAAAGTTAGAAAATGTAATAGTTGAAAAAGATAATTGGTTTGTTATTATTTAATTAAGGTAAATACAGTACCGTACCAAAATTTTTAATATTTCGTCTTTTATAATATAGTATAGATTATATATCTATACTATATTATAAAAGACGAAACATTAAAAGTTTTGGTACGGTACTGTACGGTACGGTACACTACTTACCTTATTTAATTGTTTTACTTTATTACCATTAATTATTTTACTTACTTATTATTACAAAACAAAACACAATATTTTCTCAAAATATCACACAACACTTCTCCTAAATAATAACTAACCAACCACGTTTTTCAGCTATTACATTTTCTAACTAAAATCTATTCTTTCCAAAAACATGATCGTTGTAATTAATGAAATAACTAATATATTATAATTACTTATAACTAACTGATTATCTTTTCAAGCTAAAAGGTAATATCTTTTCTATATTTTGTAACTAAAATATCTCATTTTCTTCTAAATAATAACTAACCAATTATCTTTTCACAGTTCTTACCTTATTTAATTGTTTTACTTTATTACTATTAATTATTTTACTTACTTATTAAAAAACAAAACACAATTTTTTCTCGAAATATCACTGGCTCCCAACACTTCCCCTAAATAATAACTAACCAACTACCTTTTTCAACAATTACCTTTTCTAACTTTTCTAACTAAAATCTATTTTTTCCAAAAACATGATCGTTCTAATTAATGAAATAACTAATATATTATAATTACTAATAACTACTCCCTCCGTTCCAGTGAATTATACCCGTTTGGTTTGGGCACGGAGACCAAGAAAAAGTATAAAAAATGAGTAAAGTTAGATGAAAAGTGGATAAAATGATGGGACCCATCAATATTTAATAATAGATTTGAGATAGTGGAGGAAAGTATTGGGTGTAATAGTGTTTTATATTGCACGGGTTATAAATGTATAACCCGTGCAATGCACGGGCTTCTTATATTATGTTATAAATTTTATTTAATATTACAATTATGTTTTTATATAATAATTATTTTTAATAATTTTTTAATTTTAATTTGATATAATTTAATATATTCATGTTTAAGGATTATACTAATGTTTTCTCATTATAAATAACGTATACGATTTTTAATATATTTGATTAATAATTGAAAAATAAGGTGTGATATTTTCGGGTATATATTAAAGATTAAATTAAAAGGTGACTTGTTTTAATTATAAAGAAAATATTAATGATTGAAAGATATGATACGATTGATTTTTTTAGTTATTTATAAAAGGTAATATCTTTAACTAAAAGTAAATGTGAAAAAGATAATCGACTAATTACCATTAATTATATCATGTTATTATTTATTTAAGGTGTTATATTTTTCTTGAAAATTATGGTGCGATATTTTTGGGCATATATTAGTGATTGTAAGATTTGTTTTAAATTAAAGGGTAACGTGTACAATTGATGTTTTTAGGTGTTTATAAATGGTAATATCTTCAACTAAAAGTGATGTGAAAAAGGCAATCGACTAATTACCATTAATTTTATTATGTTAATGTGAAAAAGGTTGTTTTAAATTAAAAAGGTAACGTATTTTAATTCGAAAGGAAATATTAATGATCAAAAGATATGATACGATTGATATTTTTTAGGTGTTTATAAAATGTAATATCTTTAATTAAAAGTAAATGTGAAAAAGGCAATCGACTAATTACCATTAATTTTATTATGTTAATGTAAAAAAGATAATTGTCTAATTACCATTAATTTTATTATGTTAATCTAATAATTACCATTAATTATATTATGTTATTATTTCTTTTAGGTGTTATATTTTTCTTGAAAATTATGGTGTGATATTTTCGGGTATATATTAATGATTGTAATCGACTAATTACCATTAATTATAGTATTATGTTATTATTTATTTTAGGTGTTATATTTTTCTTGAAAATTATGGTGTGATATTTTCAGGTATATTTTAATGATTGTAAGAATTGTTTTAAATTAAAAAGATAACGTATTTAGGTGTTATATTTTTCTTGAAAATTATGATGTGATATTTTCAGGTATATTTTAATGATTGTAATATTTGTTTTAAATTAAAAAGGTAATATATTTTACTTCGAAAGAAAATATTAATGATCGAAAGATATGATACGATTTATGTTTTTAGGTGTTTATAAAAGATAATATCTTCAAGTAAAAGTAAATGTGAAAAAGGTAATCGACTAATTACCATTAATTATATTATGTTATTATTACTAATTACCATTAATTATATTATGTTATTATTTATTTTAGGTGTATTGATTTTTCTTTATAATGAAGGGTAAATAAGTAAATTCACGAAGTACCAAAAAACATGTACCAAAAAAATTATGTTATTATTACAAATTACCATTAATTATATTTTGTTATTATTTATTTTAGGTGTATTTATTTTTCTTTATAATGAAGGGTAAATAAGTAAATTCACGAAGTACCAAAAAACAGGTACCAAAACTTTTAGTGTTTCGGCTTTTATATAATAGTATATAGATTTATTTTTCTTTATAATGAAGGGTAAATAAGTAAATTCACGAAGTACCAAAAACCAGGTACCAAAATTTTTAATGTTTCGGGTTTTATATAATAGTATAGATTTTGTTAGTGATTAGAAGATATGGTAAGATATTTTTTGGTATATATTAATTATTGCAAGATAATGTTTTAAATTATAAGGTAACGTATTTTAGTTAGAACAAAATATTATTGATTGAAAAATATGATATTTAAGGTGTTTATAAAAAGTTACATCATCAATTAAAGTAAACATTTTTTAATTGAAAAAGACAATCGGCTAATTATCATTAATTATATTATTTTATTATTTATTTTAATAAGTAGGATGACCTTGCCGAAAACCAAACCGACAAACTTTCAATGCCCGTGCGATGCACGGGTTTCTTTTATTATGTTATAAATTTTATTTAAAATTACAATTATGAGTTTACATAATTATGATTTTTAATAATTTTTTTAATTTTAATTTAATATACTTTTGTTTACGGATTATACTAATGTTTTCATATTATAAACAACGTATACGGATTTTTAATATATTGTATTAATAATTGGAAAATGTGGTGTGATATTTTTGGATATATATTAATGATTGTAAGATTAGTTCTAAATAAAAAAAGTAACGTGTTTTAATTAGAAAGGAAATATTAATGGTCGAAAGATATTGTACGATTGATGTTTATAGGTGTTTATAAAAGGTAGTATCTTTATTTAAATGTAAATGGGAAAAAGACGATCGGATAATTACCATTAATTATATTATGTTATTATTTATTTTAATAATTAGGATAACCAAACAAAAAACCAACCGACAAACTTTCAATCTTTCAACTTTAATATAATTGTATAGATAGATAGATATACTATAGATTAGTAATTATAGAATTATTATTTTATTTTATTAAATAGAATCACCCGTGATATAAGTGGAAAAAGAGAGATCTTAGTTAGAGAAAATTAAGAAGGTAACACGTTTTAGGTGAAAAAGGTAATTGATTAATTTATAATAATTATAATTTAATTATGTTATTTTACTAAAAAAAATTGCTCATAGTATTTTTAGAAAAGGAGAAATTAATGCTGCCCGTGATTCTAGAAAAAGAGGGATTTTAGTTAAAAATTATAGAAAAGAAGATATGTTTTAATAGAAAAAGGTAATCGGTTAATTATTAGTATTATAATATTTTAATTTTTTTATTTAATAGAAACGCCCATAATAAAATTGGAAAAAAAGAGATCTTAGTTAGAGAAAATAGAAAAGGTAATGTGAAAATTAAAAAGGCAACATGTTTTAGGTGAAAAAGGTAATTGATTAGTTTATCGTAATTATAATTATAATTATGTTATTTTTCTAAATAAAACTGCTCTTAATGTTTTTAGAAAAGGAGAAACTAATGTTGCCCGTGATATTTCTAGAAAAAGGGAATTTTAGTTAGCAAATATAGAAAAGATGATACGTTTTAGTTGAAAATGGAAATCAGTTAATTATTAGTATTATAATATTATTATTTTATTTTATTAAATAGAATCTCCCGAGATATAATTGGAAAAAGAGATGTTTTGGTTAGAGAAAATAGAAAATGTAACGTATTTTGGCTGAAAAAGATGGAGTAACTGATTAGTGAATAGTAATTTTAGTTAGATAAAATATAAAAGATATTGTATTTTACGTGAAAAAGGAAATTGATTAGTTATTGAAAAATAGAAAAGATAACATGTTTTATCTGAAAAAGTAAATTTATTAGTTATTACTTATTAGTAACTATAAATAATTAAGTAAGGATAATTAAGTAAAAATAACATGTTGCCTTAAGTAAGGGTAAATAAGTAAAATCAACAGATATCGTACCGACCAACCAAACTTTTAATGTTTCGGCTTTTATAGATAGTATAGATTTCAAGTTGTTAAAATAGAATGTATTATTTTAATATGGTAATTGATGATGTGGAGTTTTACTACATGTTGCTAAATGTTCGATAAATATAACCAACCTTGTGGTGGTTGTCTAAATTTTTACCCTAAAGATTTTATTCCATTGGAATGAACAAAATTTTACAAATTTTTTATAATTCTTATTTAAAGTAATTTACCTTGATTTTTACTTAAGAACTTTACATGATTGAAAATGTTAGTATGAAAAAGAGTAAAATGCACTTTGTGTACCTGAACTTTGGCGAAGACACCACTTGCAATACCACCTTTCTAAAAGTATCACTTACAATACCAAGTAATGGATTTACTTAAACTTCGTGTACCGCCGTCTATCTATTTCTAACGGCGTTAGAATATCAGGGGCAAAACAGTCATTTCAAGGCATGATGGGATTAAAAGCTAAAACTTCTGTTTGAATAAATGAAATTGTTCCTGGTAGCTCTGTACATAAATGGATGTCTTACAAAGTGGTGTGGCATCTAGATCAATTAAGTAAATTATTTAGGAACCTTGCAAACACAGTCCTCCCCCAAATAATCTCATGTACACCAGGTTTAACATCTTTTCTGACCTACAGGTTCCTTTGTGTTGGTCCAGCAAATCAGCAATTCATTCATCGTACATCTGTAGAACAAAAAACTTCACCGGAATTTTCAAAATTTTCTCCACTTCAGCTTATCTTGGCTTTGTTTCCATATTTGCTTCCCTTCACTTCCTTCTTCCTGAGATGATCAAGGGATCAAGCACTTGTCATTCCCCCCTCCTCTCATCTGTACATTGAGAATTCGGAAACAAGAACTACTCTCTGTCCATTCTCACTCACTGCGAATTCCGATTCCAATAGCAGTTTGATGCTGCTGACCTGCCATGTAATTCCTCACCTCCTTCCTAATCATCTCCTGCATCACCCCCATAAACTCCGCATTGAACGCCACAAATGGCTTCTCCTTCTCTTCCCCTGCTGCTGTCTCCTTGACAAACTCCACCTTCTCGCTCCTCATAGGAGCATGACTCAAAGGCGATGGAGTAGCTACAACCTCCATCGGCTCAACTACACGGGGAGACTCAGAAACACGGTTTGAATGCTCACTCATGTCCATTCCAATTCCCGGAAGAGGAAGCGATAAAGAAGTGGGAGGATCATTTACGCAAATAGGCGTGGTCTCCACCTGTGTCCCAAACACCCCGCCTGTTCTAGCCACAGGACGATACAACCCCGAATCTCTAACATCAGATCCTGAAGGACTTCCCGGGCTCAAGTAAAGCCCAGAAACCGGCACACCCGACCCAGCACTAACAGACCTCTTCAACGGCTGCTGAAAATGAGCAATAACAACAGCCTCCCCGCCTAATCAAAAAACTTCAAACATAATCCACACCGGAATTCAACACATCCAACACAAACCTCTCATCTAACCTCAACTCAAGCTTCGATAATCCGAACCAATAACAACAGCATCGTCCGTATTATTCAAGATCACATAATCCACACTAGGCCTCAAAAATCAAAATCAAAATCCAAAAATGAAAATCAAAAATCAAAATCATAAAAAATGAAATTAAAACGAAATGGGTTTTAAACCCATCAAGATAAACAAAGATTAAGCTCGAAAAACAAGAACACATCACTATAACACAAAAACCGAACAAAAATCAAAATGGGTTTTTTTAAAAAAATCATGAATCTTCACAAATCATATATCAAAATGAAGCTATGAATTTGTAGGTTAATATCATGTAATTACATGCTCAAATTGATGCAAAATAAAGTAGAAAAATCGAAATTAAAGTGAGTGTGTGTGGTGTGTGTGTCCGTGTGTGTATACGTGTGTATAGAAATTGGGAGAGAGAAAGATTTACAATATATAGGAATAAAAGTGGGTAAAATGACTGTTTTGCCCCTGATATTCTAACGCCGTTAGAAACAGATAGACGGCGGTACATGAAATTTAAGTAAATCCATTACTTGATATTGTAAGTGATACTTTTAGAAAGGTGGTATTGCAAGTGGTGTCTTCGCCAAAGTTCAGGTACACAAAGTGCATTTTACTCTATGAAAAATGAAGTAATTTTACTTCTGTTGACACGCAGCTGGTCCTATTATTTTTGATAGTGCACACATTCTGGACTTCTTTTCAAAACTCATCAAATAAACAAACAAACTAGGCCATTCAAAACAAACAAACTAGGCCATTTTTACTGGACTACAGCATGGAACTGTGGGCCGTTAAATGGTCCACTATAAGATTTCATATTTTCATGGAAAAAGTTCAGTTGGTGTTTTCGATGGCATAGCAGTTTGGTTAACAGTAATATTTACAAGTAGAAATCCAGTTTATATACTTTCATTTTATTTAATCAAAAGTATCCTAAAGCTCAATTAGCTCAAAATACGCCTATCTTTTTAACCAGTAATAAAAAACTAATTCAGAAGATAACAAGTTTATTTAGAGTTGCACACTTGCTGGAATTGTGCAACTTGTTTAAAAATCACATATAGGTTTGGAGCGTATGACGATGCCTCTTCAACGTTACAGTGCATGATTTTATGTAACAATAAGATGTTCTTTTATGCTAATGAACGATTTTGTGCCATTTGTCTACTAAGACAAAAATTGAACCATCAAACTCTTATTACATAGAATAAAGATATATCCGCCAGTCTACAAGACATGGGAGCTGGGGGATTTGATGGATTGTATCCATAAGATGAAGGTGCTTCTTGATTGTCCCCAAAAATGAACAGGGGAATTCATATTTACACACTGTAATAATTATTAATAACGATACGATAAAACTAGATTACATCAACTGAGGTTGCTGAGAAAGAAGGGAACGCAATTGCATTACCACATGGTGCTCCATGAGGAAAAACAGGGCACTCAATGAAGCCAAGTCCAGTTTTGTCAACACACATGTACACTTGGTAGAGCTGATGGTTCTTATATACATCTTTGTTGCAGTCTATCCATGGTGTAAATCCCGTTGCTTCTTTTATGGCTCCCTTTATTTCATTTAATGTGTAATGCTTCCCATCTGTCGGTGTAATACCTAAAAAAATACTTATCTTGATCATTCTTGAATACTAAAGGTCAAAATGTGTTATTGAAAGTATGTTTAACCTATTTTTATGAATTGCAAACCGGAAAAGGTCCAAAGTCGTCGTTAGGAGTATGTTTTAGGGACGCTTTCAGGCTATGAACTACATTAAAAGTTATGTAATTCATGTGGACAGAGTACCTGCAGCTACGAGGGATTGGAGGGTATTGGCTTTCTCCTTGAGTAGAAGAGCATATGCAAAATAAGAGTGTTGGTCGAGATAGGTCTCGCAACAAGTCCCATGCTTTTCCCATTCGTGTCCCCAAAATTTCAATCCGAAAGCACTTGGGCAAGCTAGTGTTGGCCAGTTCTCTAGCAAGCTGCTTGTCAGATCTTCTACCTACAATTTATGCTAGACCTTATAACTTGCAGAAATCAACATTGCACATATCAATTTTGGGATATTAGATTACGAAAGTACTAAACTTTTATGTTCCCGGTACCTGAGAATAATCAAAAGTGTTGTTAGAATCGCATTCAGTAGGGTAAGAGCCATCGTTGTTATTAGGCCAAAGTCCGTGAATACCAAAATCTTCGTGTGGCTTCCCTGTTACAGGGTAGCAACAGCTTTTCTTTGTATCACAATATGATGCCGGCCACTGCATATGCGATCATATTAATATACAAAGAAGAAAAAGTCGTAACTACTAACTAGTGCACAAGAATCCCGTATCACGATCTACACCTACATAACAACTAAACTAAATGGAACAGTCGATGCATAGCTAATATTATAACAAAATCCATGTACAGATAAGAGATGGACTGACCTGCTGAACAAAATAGTAGAAATCAAAATCTTTGGAAACAACACATAAGATTGTGAAACATTGGAGAAACAAAAGCTTTAACAATGTTGACCATCCACAATACTTCATCTCTTCTCTTGTTTGTTGTCCTGAGAGTTAGATAGATATAATAGTGGTTGTCCAAAACAGAAGGGTAGATAGGAGAAAAACAAAGTATATTCTGTCGACTATACCCTCAATTATCTAATTTATTATCTTTCATATCTCAGGTATACACATCCAAACAAGTGGGAGGCCACGTGTTAATTTTCTATTCGCAGTTGAGTCCGTTAATCCAACTTTTTCAACCTCGGTTTCGGGAAAATACATGTTCCTCCAGTAGCTATACATCCACGTTATGTTGTAGTGTTCCAATAATTAACAACTTCTATTCGGTATTTCGGTTGCTTACTCTATCGATTTATTTCTATTAATAGTTTCATTAATTCATATTTTGCATTAACTTTTGAGTAGTGCTAGGTTAATAAAAATTTCACCAAAACTTTACCAAATAATGTGATAAGATATGTGGTACAATTTCATTTGAAAACAATACCATTTTCCTTAATTTTTTAGAAAAATATATATATAATATTTTTAGGTATTCATAACAAAAAATATCATTCAAATTCTAAGCATGTGCCTAAATTTTATTAACATATCATTCGGATTCTAAGCAAGTGCCTAAATTTTATTAACATTGCAGGATACGTACGATATGATAACCTAAAATTTAGTAAGAGAATTTAGTAATAGATGTAGGGTACATATGATGATAACTAACTAAAGCACTCTTTTCATGAATCAAACAATACGACATCATGAACCATTGAAATTTAACAAAGGAATCCTTAAACAAGAAAAAGAAAAATGCAATGGACTCTTGATAGAAGTTGATCAATAAAATTGAAAAACAGAACTACATATTGTTCACCTGTGCCGCACAGGGTAACATAAACTATGGAAATTTCTTGTGCTTCTGGTTAATGATCTGGTTCATCGTCGTCACAAGAACAATCTTCTTCTTTTTTGCCACGACTTTCCTTTCGTTAATCACATTTTTTACATCTTTCACTTTTATAGTAGAAAAGCTCTGCATTTAAGTTTATATTCTGAAACATCGTGATGAGTTTCAGAATATCTATATTGCCTTCTGTAGAAAACATCATAATTGTAGAAACATAGTATTCTTGCTCTTATTGTTTCTTTTGGCATGTTGCCATTGTTTTCAGTTTGACTTCTTTAGTTTAATATGTTGTCACTACTTCTTGTCTAGCGGATTTTAGGGAGCTTGTCTAGAGGGAATAATGTAGGTGATAGATATATAGAAGGAGAGCCGGTAGAGGCAAAGACACGGAGTTTTTACACTCTTATAATAAGAATTCCAGCAATTAGAACTCTTTACAAGGTACCAGAGCACTAAGGTTTGAAGATCAAAACCTTATAATCTAGTACTTAAATTCACAAAGACCAAGAACTATCCAGTTCTTAAACAAGTAAGATGGCAGGAGGTGAAAACAGCCAAGAAAAGAAGTCTGAGAATGGATACTCAGATCCATTATTCTTGTCAAACTCTGATAATGCCAATATACCACTAGGAAATATCACCTTCAATGGTGAAAATTTTCTCAACTGGAGCAGAAGCATCAAGCTTGCCCTGGGATCCAAGAACAAGCTGGGATTCTTGGAAGGTAAAGTCAAGAAGCCTGCCACAGAAGATGAGACGTACTTAACATGGGTAAGAAATGACTACATGATTCGAGGATGGATATGTAGATCTATTAATGAAAAGATTGCAAACAGCTTGACATACATAGATTCAGTCGAGAAATTATGGGGAGAATTAAAAGAAAGGTATGCAAAGACTAATGCACCTTTGCTTTATTCCTTAAAAAAGCAAGTGAAAAATCTGGAACAAGAAAATATGCCAGTTGCTGAGTATTACTTCAAACTAAAAGAAATTTGGGATGAGATCCAGGATGTGGAGGGTTTGCCTGAATGCAGCTGCAAGGCAATAGAAAAATGCACTTGTGATCTCTTAAAAAAATTCATGGAGATACAAGAAAGAAACAAGGTGATAAATTTTGTGATGGGATTGAACCATAAAAATGAAAACATAGCAACAAATCTGATGGCTATGGAGCCTCTACCAAGCCTGAATAGAGCATTTTATCTTGTGCAACAAGCAGAGAAGCAAAAATAAATCATGGAAGGAAGTGGAATGACAGTAGATACTAGTGCGTTTGCCACAAGTAGAATGAGCCAGAGAAAGTTTCAGGAAGGTTTTCAGAAGAGGGAAACCAAAGAAACAAAGATGCTTAAAAAATGTGAAAATTGCAAGAGAAGAGGACATACTGTGGATGAATGTTTCAAGCTAGTTGGATACCCTGATTGGTTCAAGAACCCTGGAAAAAATAAGGAAAGTGTGAAGTATGTAGCAAATGTAGAAAAAGAGAAACCTGAGTATGAGCAAAATGATCTAACCAAGTGGTTTGATTTGCTAAGTAAGCTAGTTGATCATGTAAATGCTTGGTTACTAGATATTTTCCACTAGCACATGCATGCACCTTGATTCCCCTGCTTGTTTCTTTGTCCGGTTATTGCTCAATTCATTGATCGTTCGGAGGAATAACTCATTCGTTTCTAGTTAGGGTTTTACCGGAAATCGTCTTAATATTTATACTATCATCCTCCATCCTCTTTAATAATTCTTGAACCTATTTTCCTTAAATCCCTTCAATAATTCCTTAAATCTTTCAGTGTCCAGGGAAATCTCGGGGAAAATAAAAGTGCTAGTTTTCAGAATCCGACAGCTTTTACATACACTCTTTTCCCCCTGGATCACTAATACGAACTCAGAATTTCGTTCCGGGTACTTCTATATAGTGTCGTCTCATAATATTCTCATTTCCACCAAAAACACTATTCATACTTTATTCTTCCTTTATTCCCTATATTTATGACAATGTCCTTGTTCCTTCTCGGGCGTTCCTTAACCCTTTCACGGAACCACTGGACTAATCGTTATCGATCTGGATGACATGAGAATATTCTCCTGCTTGGAATTACCATATCTTATTCCCTTAGGAGTTAGATTATTCTTACCTAAGTTGTCAACCATTAGCATTCTTCATGACATATAAGTATTTGAATCCAAATCTATTCTTTTCATTCATTACCTCAATCGTTACATCGTAGTCGTAATCACTATTCACCATTACCTCAGTACATAATAAGAAGTTTTAATTATATCCAAAATTTGGGGTTCTTACATAATTGGATTAGGATTCTCGAACTACAAATATGCTGAGTCATATGCCTTTCAGAGGTCGCTCCTTAGCTTCGCGAGCATATCTCTCTCTGGCCCTATTGCTGTCTCCCCCGATGTGGGGTCCTCCAATTATCACATGAATACTTCTACCTCGCGTTTCCCTTTCCTTAATGACTGGATTCTGTTCAGGTGGGGGAGCTTGATTATAACCAAGGCCAGACTTGGGATTATGTTTCTTCACTTCTCGAACCGCCCACTCAGTTAACTTTCCATCCTGAATTAATTGATCCACTTGCTGTTTGAGCTCCCGGCAATTCGTTGTATCATGCCCTGTTTGTTCATGAAAGGCACAATATTTACCAGTGTCTGCAGTTCCTTTCGGACCCATTTGTGAAGGTCTCCTGAATACCCCTTTGTGCACATTAACTGCATAGATGTGATCAATTGGGGCAACCAGAGGGACATATTTATTATCTCCACTCCTTGCAGGGCGAGCTCGAGGCGGGGATCGTTTTGGTGGATCGCGCTCTCTTCTCTTTGGACTGGGGCTCCGACTTCGATCATGTCTTCGCCTCGGACTCTTGGAGTCCTTCCTTTTCACTCCCCTGTTTTTACTCCAACTGTTACTCCTTTCATTATTCTTTTTTAGATTTGCAAGTGACTTCTCAACGCGCTTGAAAGGCTCAGCGACCCTGTGCAACTCAGAAAGGGTGCTAGGGGTTTGCTCTTGTAATTTCTTCCAGAACTCAGTCCCTTCCCTTACTTCAGCGATAAGAAAATTCTTTACAGCTTCATCATTCGCCCCCCGTACGCGAGGTACTTCAGCATTGAATCTCTTGAAATAGTCATGAAGAGTTTCTCCTTCCTTCTGTTTTATGTTCGCCAGGGTAGATACAGGGGGTGCATAGAGCATCGAAGATTGGAACTGCTTGATAAAGATGTCAACAAATTGCTCCCATGAGTCGATGGTAATCAGGGCCCCTAGTTTTGAAAACCATTGCTGGGCACTTCCCCTTAGCGAGGCGGCGAACAACCTGCACCTCGCTAGCTGCGAGACCTGGTATACATCCATCTCGTTGTTGAATCGAATTACGAACTCAACTGGATTAGTATCTCCATTATAGGTCATATCTGAATGATGCCCACGAAACACCGCAGGGAGTGGCGCAGTTCGAATTTCGTGGGTAAAGGGTGAAGAAGAGCCCATAGTGCTAAAGATCCCTTTCTCATTGTTCATTGCGTCCAAGGCCTTTTTCAACTCTTCCAGCTTATAGTCCCCCACTTTGGCCTCCTTGTCCCCCTCCTTTTTCTCTCCAGTACTCCCATGGTGTGACTGAGTCTTTTTTGGGATGCTAGACTCCTCCTGATCATTCCTGCGATCCTTCTTTTTACGATCCTCTTCATGGTATTGGGATCATTCTCGGTCTCGATGAGATGGGGGTCTGTCATCGCGACGATGGGACCGCTTGCGCTCTCTACGAGGAGAGGGGGGTCTGTCATCGCGATGATATGACCGCTCGCGATCTCGATGAGGAGACAATGGTCGATGAGGGCCCTTGCTTTTATTCTTAGATTCTTCATTCCGAGGTGCATTAATCTTTTCTAATTTGAGACGGAGGTCGTGTTCAGTTAGCTTCTTTCCGAGACGGTCAAAAATACTAACCGATCTCCCCTCAGATGAGGCGACTTTATCATGCGATCCTCCTTTCTTCTCGAGCGAATGCTCCTCCTCATTCCAGTCAGGGTTCGTTTGATCTATTAGGACATCCTCGAAATCATCAATAAGTTTCTTGGCAGGGACTTTGCTTCCTTCCCCTTGATATGTTCGACCACCTGTCCTTGCATTCCTCTTTGATCCTCTGGAACTATAACGCTTCTCCACTTTTGCGACCCTCTCATGTACAGCGGTCACTTGATCGCCGAGGCCTTTTAGAAAAGACATTACCTCGTTGGTCAATGCCACCTTCTGTACTGGGGGTGTGTGCTCCTCCTTGTACCCAGTCTTAGAGTTGTCCTTGGACACCTCGTCCTCTGAGGGGTCCCTCGTCAGGGGATCATCCCTATTAACCCTATGCGATCCCGGAGTCTCTCCATCATTCTTCTTTTTGTGTGATTTAGTCATCGCTTCTCCCAATTCAATGACTTGCCCCTCCTTATAGCGCCAAATGTTATAGGGAGAATATTGTATAACAATATTTTGGAGGTTTGCTGGATTTACGGAGCAAAATACAGATATTCTGCTAATAAAAGAAGAATAGGGGATTAGGGTTTGTGTGTTTAAATGTGGCTGAGCTTGATAGGTGTTTGCAGGGGTGAACTGTTTCTCATCCGTATCAAGGTGCCTACGTACCCTATTTATAGGGATCAAGCCGTACGTAGTTCTTGGGCAGCAAGTTACCTAGACGGGCTAGGGTTTTAGAAGATAAGTCATGGCCCAAGCCCACTCGTATAGGGCTAATGTGGCAATGAGTCCTCAATTCTATCCATGATCCATGGCTTATAGAAGGAAACCGATGGTCTCGCATGGTTAGAGAAGTGAAGTAGACCCTAGCATGCGACCTCGAGGGGCCTGGCCATGCGAAGCGGTCCCAAATGCCCAATTACTCATATGACCGCGAGGGGCCTAGCTACGAACCTTCTAGTAGAGAATGAGATAGCGATCTCGTTTAGCTCGTAGACGTGATGATAGCGCGAAGCGATTCCTGAGAGGGGGTATCAGCGAAGCGATCCCTTAGACCGGATCATGAGCGAGGTGGCCCTGTAGTTGTGCCGGGCTGATTTCAATAGTGGACTTTAGTGACCCAATTGTCATCTTCTAGGCCCATAGTCAATTATGACTAGTTAATTTAGCTAATTAAATCATGATAATTATTATGCCAGATTTGGGGCATAACACATAGTATTCTTGCTCTTATTGTTTCTTTTGGCATGTTGCCACTTATTTCAGTTTGACTTCTTTAGTTTAATATGTTGTCACTACTTCTTGTCTAGTGGATTTTAGGGAGGTTGTCTAGAGGGAATAATGTAGGTGATATATATATAGAAGGAGAGCCGGTAGAGGCAAAGACACGGAATTTTTACACTCTTATAATAAGAATTCCAACAATTAGAATTCTTTACACCTTTAATAGTTACCATCTTCTTCTCTAGACCTGCATCAACCTACACATCCACAATACCTAAACATGATTCAAATATTTATGCGTATGTTATGAAAATTAAATGATCATAGAATTAAATCTCAGAAAGGATTAGCGACACAACTTGTTACTCAGCACTCGTTCATCTCATTGTAATACTCTTTCATCTCATTATAATTTTTTCCGTAAAGATGACTGACAGTAAAATAGAGGAATATAAAATTTACCGGTGCCTTCAAGTAAACGCTTCTTCACTCGCTCTACGCATGGCAAGCAACAGATTTCTTTTACTCTGAAAACACAAATCTGCAACCATAGAAAACATTATGGAGGATAAATTACAAAGAGGAAGAAAAAGAAAAAAAGAAAAAATTATTTAATTGATGTATACGGAATCAGGAAGATGGTTTTCCATCGTTTATTCTTGAGACCAAGCACAAAATAATGAGCAACAGACTCCTGGAAATATGATCATATATTGTGTGTATGTGAATTATAAATAGGGCTTATCAAGTGATAGGTTTTGTTTATATGGCTATTTACTTGCATGAAATACTTGGCAAAAAAAAAAACAAAGTTTAACATCGTTAAAATACTCAAAAAGGTCGAGTCTTTTGTCGTGAACATGTCTAGCTCTAGGGCAGTCAGCCTTTTTGAGTTTGCTAGGTTCTTTTTCCATGTTGTCTCTAAGACATGAATTTAATGTAGGATTTAAGAACACTCTTGTTTTCCATCAGCGACGATGTTAACATCTATCGTGCTTTACGTAGTTTTTTCCTCAAAATTGATTACTTCATTCGATCAGTTCATGTGTATAAGTAATATACAGAAGTGCGGCTTAGTTTTCTAGTTGTAAGTTGTGTTGTGTATAATGAATCTCTTGTTTTTCTTTGGGGTGTTGAAGACGCCTGAACTTGATCTCGAAAGAAATGCAAAAATTGTACAGGTTATATCTTCCCAATTTGGTTTCTAATTTTGGATAATTATTATGCGACGAATATTGTTAGTTGTCACAATCTATACACTTGCTTGTTGAATAGGGCAAAAAAGATCACATTTTTTATACTCCCAATTTCGAATTCGACTATACTTCATTATATAAAGCCACAAGGTACAAATTATGAATTACTGAATGTAATCAAAGTTCTTGATGTGAAGGCTTGATATGAGAAAAAGAAGGGAATTCAATTTGAGAAGTGCAGGATCTTCCATGAGGAAGAACAGGACAGTTGATGAATTCTGAACCAGATGCTTCCACGCACATGTACACCTGGTAGAGCTGGTGGTACTTTCTTGAAGCATCCACATTACAGTCTATGTATGGGGTGTACCCTGTTGCTTCTTTAATCGCATCTTTGATGCTTTCTAAGCTGTAATATTTCCCGTCAGCTGGTTTAATTCCTGCAATAAACAAAACTTATGCTGAGGATTTTTCTTCTTCGATTTTAATTATGATACCATTTTACCTGATGTTAACATACGATATACAGCTAAATGAAAGTGGTATGTCTACCTGCTTTGTCTAAGGCTTGGAGGAGATTAGATTTGTTTTTCAGGTCGAGAGCCGCTTTGAAATAAGAATGTTGATCGAGAAAAGATTGGGAACAAGTGCCATGTTTATCCCATTCGTGTCCCCAGAACCTCATGCCATCACTGCTTGGACATGCTAGTGATGGCCACTCCTTTTCTAGTCTACTTTCAAGATCTCTAATCTGTACAAACATTCAGAATTGGTTAAGCATGCAATCATATGTCATAATTTAGGTTGTAAATGTATCATCGCAGGTATGCATCATGTATAATGTTTGGATTATGTATGTATTTTGTATGATGTTGCGAGGAATTTTGGAGGGTGGGGTGGATTAGGATACCTCGGAATCGTTGAATAAGTTAAGAGAGTCACAGTTGGCAGGATAGGAACCATCTTTGTAGTTTGGCCATAGCCCATGAATGCTAAAGTCTTCTGCTGGCTTCCCTGTTTTCGGATAGCAGCAACTCCGCTTAGTATCACAGTACGAGGCCGGCCACTGCATATATGTACATATAATTTTTTATGGGGATAAGTAGCAATATGTATAATTCAACACACATCTGCAGATCAAATACTATAATGCATGAATAATGGAAGTTCTGTTCTCTATTACCTGTTGAACAAAGTAATAGAAATCAAACTCTCTTGCAACACAGGCAACTATTAGGCATTGTATGGCCAGAATCATGATCAATATTGAGAAATTCATCTTTATATTGTGCTATTTCCTTTTGAGCTTAGTAAGAGACTTTTATATAGGGAAAAAAGGTACAATGTATGGACTCTAATCTGATACAGCTTTATTTATAGGCAAACTATTTAGGCACAGGTACAAAAATTATCATACTATATTAGTTGATTAAAAGGATTTAAAGTAGTTACTGGTGTATAATTATTGTTGTTGTAGCTTGCAAGGCGAAGTGTTATTGGCGTGAAGGATAGTTTAAATCTTTACAAGGCATAAGCCTCAACAGGTTGGATGAAGCATAAAATCTTGACCACTAATCATGGTTGCCAAATTTCAAGTTTTGTTTTATTTTATTTATTTTTTTCATCTTCTTGGTATGAGTTCTTTTTTTTTTTTTTTTTTTTTTTGTTTTTTGAGTGTGCCAACATCCAACTTCAAAGAGCTCAACTTTTATGTAATGAGCACTCTTACTAATACTGAAAAGCAACCGTAGAAAAGCTTTATCAATGTTGATTTGGTAATACCTTTTTTCTTTCCAGAAAAGCAGGAAACTCATGAAGACTCTGAATACGTACAACAGTGTAAGACTGTACAAGATAGCCGCGATGCCACAAGTTTTTCCAGTAATCATGTTTTATCTCAAGCTGGGGAAACATATTACACATGTGTGCATGTGGCAGATTACTGCTAGAGCCTAAAGGCTGTGAACTTAATGTTGGAAATGCGTCCAGAATTTGGTAGTCCGGGATTTTCAGTAAATTTTGATGCTGAAGTATTGACACAGATATATAAATCTGGTAAAAACCGTATCTGTTCAGGTATATAATTGCATTTAACCACCGGACTGAACCTGATAGCTGCTCTTACAGCTTTCATTTTGCTATCAATGCTAAAAATTTCCCATTTGGTTTTATCACTGTAACAAGATCACAAGGATCGACTTTCCCTGATTGTTGTTGCTCTTTTTGAACTTCCGCAGAAGTTCAGAAAACGTTGATGCTACTTAGCTCTAACAGAGTGAGATCACATTGATGTTGACATTTGTTGGAGAATAGTAGATTTGCATGCATTTTCTGGTATCTGGAGGAGCCTTAGTTATGCGGATAAAATCAGATTCAAAATCGCCTTGTTGGTCAAGATCAGACTCTAAACATGTGATTGTTTTTTCCATTCAGAAACTATATTGCACATTCGTTGCTGCTTGGCACTTGGCAGGTCAACGATGGTCAACTATTTTGCGTCCTGCTTATTAGATCCTTCTTACGTTACAGTTGCATATACAAGGGCTTGCATCCATCAAGAAATCGAAATCATATTTATAAGACACCATGTGAAGCATAAGAAATTATACAACCATCTTGTTTTGAATTCCGGTCTGTACTATTTATATCTCTTGACTTGGTTTTCTGCATATTGCTTCTCAAAATAATCCAGTGTTGCAAACTTCGTCTTTCAAAACTTTAGAATGCAAAGGCAGAGATGAACAAAGAAACTAACTAGTAAAGTTCATGCTTCTTGCAGTTGCAGTAGTGTGACATTTGAATGGTACACAGAATTTGGTTCAATTACATGGCTCAAGAAGACTGTATCCCATCAACTCTCAACAGTTCTCTTTCTTTCTTTCCCTCATAGATTTCTCAATCTTCCTATCTGTATTGTATGCTTATAGTTCTTTACTAAAAATAAGATATTGCATTAATAAGAATTTATGTTTTAGCACATAACAATTGCTTGGACCATACAGTATGTTCTTAAAAGCAGACCTCTTAGGTTTACCAACTTTGTACACAATGCTCACAACTAAATTAAGCTCAACTAGCTAGAGATCAAAGAAACACTTGTATCGATCCAACTGATTCAAATACCAAGTATGTCAGAAGTGTCTCAGTTTAAGTTATTAGGCCTAAAGTGTAAAACATATAAACGAAAATGATAATTTTAACAGAGTGTTGTAACTTAGATCAATGGAACGGGTCCTACCAGATATGTGGAGGCAGTTCGAGGGGATAGAGCTATCCATATAATAGAGGTCAGCTGCAGATTCCTCCCTCCTGTAGCAGTGGTATTGATCGGTGTTTTATAGTGATCCCGGCCACTTCATATATATATATATATATCACAGAAGCATCAACACAATAACTAAAACAAATTTGAAGTTAAAAACAAGAAAACCCAACGTAATGATACAAATCTGGTTCTGTACAAACAACACTAACCTGTTGAATGAAGTAAAAAAAAATCTGGATTTCGTGCAGCAGGTAGAACTGATAGTAGACAAATGTATCGCAATAACAGATAAATTTCTATCTCGATCTTCTAAATTGTTATGCATTACTGTAAATAATGTTTTCGAGCCAGAACAGTTCATATCTAGAATGCATTATCGGTTCAAGAATTTTCTAGTAAACATCAGAACTGAGAGTTTACAGTTGTATTATTAAATACAATTTCCTCTTTCGTGGGCCAAAATATCAAATTCAACCAACCATTCATGTGGTAAGATTTAAAAAGGCACCTCTTCTGCAACACAATTTTCTGTTTTACAATTTATTCTACTATCATTACTTTCACATTCTTTGTGCAGTTTATCTAATTCCAACAACTCATTACCATTAACTCCTCTGTTTTTTGGTTGTTTCATTGAATTTATGCATTGTTAAAGTGGTAACAAACTAACAACTGAAGTAAAACATATACTCCCTCTCATCCCATTTTAATTGGCTTATTTGACTTTTGTACACATAAAAAGGAAAAATAAATTTTATCTTTACTTTAACTATAATACCCTTGTAATTGCATTAATGTATTAGGTGAAAAGAAGGAGCTCTTACATTAAATAATACAATAATAGATTACCAATACATGATTAATAGGGGTATATATGGAACTTAAATCTACATTAATGGAAAGAAGACAAGTTTCATAGGGGTATATATGGAACTTAAATCTACATTAATGGAAAGAAGACAAGTTTTTGGGACAAACTAATATAATAACCAAGACAGATAAATTGGGACGGAGGGAGTAATATGTTGATTAACTCATAAGTATTACTGTAAAATTTATATTTACACAGTCGAGATGTCGAAAATATATATGTAGCAAAAAAATTACATATACTTTTGAGAGGTGAACTATTTATGAAATTACAAATCTACCTTTACTGTAAAAGTAAATTTACTATTCATACCCCTGAAAGCCACCGAAACAACTCACTAATCTCCTCCCCAACTCTACTAGATTCTAAGTCTCCGACAGCCACCACAGGCTCACTACGGCGACTACTACCGGAGAAAAACCTTCCAGAGCTCCGTATCGATCGTGAAGAAATCGATGCAATTCTATCAACATAATCTCTCAGCCAGCTGTTCCTACCACCAGCTGCAACTTCTGCTGCCAAGCTTTCTCCTGGAGGCATTACAGGAGCTCCAACCGAGTCCTTATTCGATAAGGCTTCCGAAGGCTCTCTCCTGTGAGTTGAAGCTCTCGAAATCTCGTAACCTGCATCATCCACAATGTAGTCGAAAGAGCCAATGGAATAGGATCTCCTATTGTCGTTAGAGATGGAATCAGTTCTTCGGCTAATATTTCCAATTTCTATTCGGAAACTATTACCACCACCATTATCATTCGAGACAGTATTAAGTATTTTGTCTAAAACATCGGATTCTGTCGGATGTATAGTGGACCTGCACAACGGACATGTTTGATTCGATGTAAGCCACGTGTCAATGCAAGCAACATGAAATGCGTGACAACATAACGGAAGTAATCTGAGCTGATCTTGTGCCTCAAACTTCGACAAACAGACTGCACAATCTCCGCTAACAATATTTCCTTTAACGGAACTAAATGTGAATAAAGGCAGTGTGTCATTGATAATAATCAGTTCGTTCTCGGTGCAGAAGTTGTTGTTAGATGGAATAATAACATCAGAAAATGTACGATGAAAGCGTCGAGAGAGATATCGAAGAATTAGATAAATAGAAGCCGAAATGATAATTGCGGAAGTTATAATAATTATGACTGTTACTATTGATGAGGACGAAGATGATGAAGAAGACGGGGGCGGTGAGGAGGCTGTGAACTGGTTGATGCCGCCGGTGTTGTAGATAAAATCCGGAGGAGGAGGTGGTGGTTGGTTTAGAATGTCTTCGGCGAGGAGCCTTGCCATTTTGTAAAAGATTGAGGTAACTAGGGTTTCTACAAGTTCAGGTCATGAGAGTAATTAAAAAGTTGGTGGGAGTTGGAAGACGGAAACATTTACTGTGTGCATCTATATCTATATCTATAGGCCAAAGATTTTAAGAAGATTATATAGGAGTATATTGTTACGAGCAGCTGCGGAACTAGGAAGAAACTAATCCAGTTCAAATCCGACTCTGTTTTGAAAAAAATCGAAAAATTTAAATTGTTTATTTTATCAAATCCGACTCGTTTTGAAAAAAATCGAAAAATTTAAATTGTTTATTTTATTTGAAAAAGAGGAATCAATTCATTAATTAATCAAAAGTCATACGATATATACAAATACAATCGAAATTCAAATTATTAAATCTCGGTTGGTAAGAAAAAGAGGAATCAATTCATTAAATCACGGTTGTTTTGAAGGTTTGGACAAAGATATACTCAACTCAACGTACTCAACTCAACGTACTCAGTATATCCCGCATGAGCAGGGTCTGAGGGGGTAGGTTGTACGCAGCCATGCCTCTACCCAAGGGTAGAGAGGCTGTTTCCGGTTTTTTTTGACCCCCGGCAGGAGTCGAACCCATGACCTCTCGGTTCATGGATTGGGCACTTAACCACTGTGCCAACTCAACCCCTTACTGTTTGGACAAAGATATATCAATTCGAATTTATTGAAAATAAATTGTTGGCGTGTTTAGAGCAACTCCAAGAGATCCCTTATATGACCTCCTAACTCAAATTATAAGGGATTATGTTTAAAATTGTGCTCCAACAGGCTCTTAACTTTTCCTTAAAAAGTTAAGAGCATCATGTCATCCCTTATCTTTAAGGGTTTCCTTATTTCACTTTTATCAATAAAATATTATTTTCCCTCCTCTTTCCAATTGTTTCCTTTTTTTTGTTCTTGCTTCTTTCCTTTTATTTATTATTTAATAATATAAGGATCAATTATAAGGAAGCTTGTTGGAGTTGTCATACCTTATAATATCCTAAATTACTAAGAGCCTAATATTTTATAATATTTATAGGGAAAACACAAGGAGACTGTTGGAGTTGCTCTTATATATAGGTCATGGTAGGGAAGTAAGGGGCTAAAGTGGATTTATGAGATGAGTCAGGTAACTGGTATGGAGATGATAAATGTTGTTGGTAGTGATGAACCATGTGTTTGTTTGTTTGTTTTGGATCCAAATCTCTTCCTCGCATATCTTCTGTAGCCTGTACTACATTTACATTTTTCTGTGTGCTTATTTTATTATTTTATCTGATATATATAACTTTTTTAGACTTTAAACTTAAATAATTTAATTAAAGAAATGTCATTCAAATATAGTGTATTATTAAGATTTTAAAAAAATTAAGGATGTTAATCAATTTTTTCAGATTTTAAAAGTTAACTTTCTTTAAAAAATCTAAAATTGTATGATATGGATTATAGCTACATCTTTACAATTTGGTGATATTTAAAATTTTACTGAATGTGGAGAATTTTGTAAATTCCTGAAATCTGTTGGATTTCATAAATCTTTAAGGTTTTTTATATCAGCCATAAATTCAGTGGATCCTGCTGAATTTATGCTTGTGGACTTTCGGGTATGTACTCTTTGTGTCAACTCTATGTACAACTATATCTTTAAATATTCATTAAATATTAATGTATTTCAACTATATAAAATTAAGATTGAATGCACCATTTTTTGATTTTGGTAGTTGACGGGGTCATGGGATGAATTTAAGAAGGTAGTTCGAATGAAATTAGTCCCCCACAAATACTTAAAAGAAAAATATTCGAAATGGTGAGTAAAAATTTAGGGACATATACAAAAGTTTTTTGTCACTTGGATTGTTGTTGGTTCAAAATATATGCCGTCCCTTCAATATATATATATATATAAAGGAGGATATGCGGGAGTTTAGGTGGTGTTCTAAGATGTATTGAAAATAAGATGTATTTTCATTTTTAAAACTCCATAAATTTTAGAAACTTTAGAGAAAGTAAAAATTGGAATTTAGTCTATTTTTAGGTTTTGATTTTAAGGAAAAAAGTTGTTATAAAAGACAAGTATCATCAATAATATGTATGAAGTTAGAATTTGATCCCAAATAAGAGCGGCTCAAAACGTGTACAACGGAAAGACGGCTCACTATAGAAAATTGTATTAGCTATTAGAATTTGATATTGATGTTATAAATTTTATTTTTATGATTCGATTTTTATGGATAAACAATGTCATAGAAGTAATATATGTCAAAATTAGGGTTTTAGTATTAACGAGAGAGCGGCTCAATACGAATATCCGTGTTTAACGAGAAAGTGATTTATTGGAGAATATCATGTTGAATATTAAAATTTAATATTGATGATATAATAGAAGATAAATATATTTTGAATTTTTTAGAATTTTAGGATTTTAAATTAATAACTAAAAAAACTATCCTTAAACATTTTGGAAGCATAATACGTGTTCAAATTTGTAGAGAATAAGAGTTTGAATTTATAAGGAAAACATATAATCAAAAGTTCTAAGGTGTTTGTAAGACATATAATTAAGAATTTTAGTGTATGTAAAATAGGAGTTCTATTTTATAGAGAAGAAGAGTTTGAATTTATATGAAAAAAGTATAACTAAAAAATTATTGAAGGTAAAAAAGATGTTTTAATATATATAGAATACATATAATAATATGTTTTATTGAACGTAGAATATGAGGACGGTGGATACGTCTTATACGATTTTTTTAAACCTATATATCTTTTTTTCTATAAATCCTTTATTTAAACTTTTTTATATAAGTTAATTATACTTGCCTTAAAAAAAAATATCCATAAATTCACTATTATTCACGTACAGAAAAGTCTTCATATTTTAAAAAATATTGATGTGTTAATATAATAGAGAGACATTCCCATGCGAAAGCTATAAATAAATACAGAAAATATCTATAATATACAGAAAATATAAGATATACGGAAAATTTATGAATTAAAATTATTATAAAATTTTTATAATATATGTTAAAGTTGGGATTTCGATTTTAACAAAAAAACGGCTTAATTCAAAGAATCGCGTTTAGCAAGAAATCGGTTCATTAGAAAAGATTATATAACTATTAAAATTTAATATTGATAATATAATATAATGTAAATATAAATTGAATTTTTTAAAAAAAGATTGTAACACCGCCGTGAAGCGCGGCTTTATCAACTAGTTTTTATGTAATTTGGGAAACAGCAACTATATAACTAAATAAATAAATGCATTGCTTAATGAAAACAAAATGAATTGTTATAAACTACTGTAAAAAACAAGGAAGCCCAATTTATTAAATGTTGACAATGTTTGACTAAAGGACGACTCAAATAACTCGAATAGGTGGAGTTGGTGCGTTTGGGGGCTCCGTGCGTAGATATTTAATCACATGTACGAACCATTCATGAATCATGAACACGGTCTGGGCACTGGGTAGGAACCAAAAGTGAGTGAGTTAGGGGTCATTTGTTAAATTTGAATAATATTTATTGAACGATTGAAATTTTGGACGAGTAAATAATCTGAATGATGAACGAATGATATTGTTTGTTTAGCTAATTCTTATTTTATCTGAATAATGGAATTAAATTTTAAATTTAATATGATAAATTTTTTTAAACATTTTCTTTCTCAAATAAGTTTAAATATTTGGATAAAAAATGAACATGGCTTATTCGAATTTATGCATGTGATTTGAATAATTTATTTGTTTATCTAAGAGAAAAAGATGCATATTTGACACATATTTCTTATTATTAAATTACATCATAATCTTATTAAACTACATAATGTACCTTACATTTAATCTTTAATTTATTTTCTTATATAAATTTTATAGAAGCTTAATAATCAAGCCAATCATTAAACTTAAAATTTTAGTATATAATAATTTATGCAAGAAGGTGTACGTACTAATTATGAAAATGTTATAGGTGATTGTAAATTGTAATATATAAAAATTTATTAAAAAAAAACTAATAATAACAAAAGTAACAAATAATATATGATAGTGCAAGTCAAATAGAGAAGATGATAAAAGAAGCAACATCATCATGTACATATGGATGGTTCAGGTAATTATTTTAGTGGGATTCGTTCATACGAAATTGGATTCGTCCTGATAAGTAAAATTCTTTGCAAACAAGCTGGACGAAGAATTAACGACTGATCCAGTTCAGATTGACTCATTAACCCGTTAACAAATGAGGCCTTAGTCTCGTCCTTCTCATTTCTTTATAATTCTCATTTCTTTAAAGTTTTTATTTGGGACGTCTCTCTCATTTCTTTACATATTATAAATAGTAATTTTTAATAATAAAATATATTATTACATTCATTATTTCATTACACTTTTTCAACACTTTACATTATTACACCCACTACTTCACTTATTTTAACAATAAAATCACTATTACACCCACTATTTCACTTATTTTAACAATAAAATCACTATTACACCCACTACTTCACTTATTTTAATCATAATCCTTGGTCTCCGTGAAAAAAACCAATGTAAAGAACCACCAGGATTGGAGGGAGTAGGTTTTAACTAAATTATTTACTTAATTTAACTAAATTTTCTTAATCCTTTCAAATATTTATTAAACTTTTAAAGATCAGGTATAACGGAATTATTTGAGCCTCCTGCGGCCTGCGGCGCTGATCTTAATACACTACGTCAATCATAATAGTTACTTGCAATGCATTTAATTTTTAAATCATTTGTTATTGGTAGATTATAAAACTTGAAAATCGATTTTACTCGATTGTTTTTTCAAAATCAGAGTAATTGGTCACTTTTTGAGTACTCGTTTTCAACATCCGAATATTCGATCAAGTACCCGCTCAATCCGAATCAAGTTATCTCCAATTTTCAAATACTCGTTCGAGTATTTGATCGAGTCAACCAATTTTTAAAACATTGATTATTAGTACGTGGCATACGTACGTTAGTGCATTTAAAATACTTGCTAATGCAACTAAATTAAATACAAATTAATTATTAATAGCAGTGACAAGATTCACTTGGACTAATAGTTCTTGACTTTGCCCTATACAAACATATAAAAGATTAATCACATTCTCTACGAAGTAAAGATTTAAAGTAACTGTTTGGTGATATACACATTTACTTTGTTTTCCATTCAATAATCAAGCATTTGAAACACTTGGAGCTACACAGTAAACAACACCTCAAAAAATAAAGAAACTTTTTAGGAGCTTTATTAAGAATTTTCTAACTTGTCGACTCATCTTCAAAGCTCACCTATTAATTTAATCTTTTTGTAAGATACAGTATCACGCTTGTCTCTGTTCAAATAGCGCTTGTCTCTGTTCAGAAACGATTAAATATCTCTGGTCTTAAGAAGGAGGTAAAATGGAACACCTTGAATAAGCAGGTAATCTCCATAAATTAATAAACTTCTATGCTAAAGGTTCCACTGCAAACAGCTCGAATCAAGCAGAAAATGAAGATTGTCACATTCGAACTCGACACATGTTTGAATGTCAAGTTCAATCAAATGATAAAGTTTGATTTTGGGAATCATCTCAATAAGCCTCAATATAATCTGTGATTGAAATCTTGAATTAAGTGTATTACATATTTTATTTGACTTAACAAAAACTCGGATCGACAAAGTTTGACTCAAACTCGTCTAGGTTAAACAAATAAAATAGAAACTCATTCGGAATTTACAATAAAAAGTTGATTTCATAATTTAACAAATAACGAATCTAAAAGTTTAACGAGACTCGTAAGCATCACTAGTCGAGTATTTCATGGGTCAAAATCGAGTAGCTTAATAGCTTACATATAGTTGGACTCAGTTAGACCCCTATACCTGACTAATTGTTATCATAATTGATCAGATCGGTCATCTACAGGCATAACAATACCGTTATACTAGAGATATATCCCCCAACTCCCGTTCTCTTTGGACCTAATCTTGGAGTACACTTTTAGACCATCAAATAGTTGCCTAATCATCAACATGCTGAAGAATTTTTTTTTTAATTGTCAAAACTATCATGGTTGGATTAAACATTCAACCTGTACAACAGAGTAATATGTTACTAATACGAAGCTGTGGTGATCAATCCAACTGATTGTTGATTAGAACAAGTAAACTTCTATTTGGTGTACAGATCACTCGACGAGAAATCCCAAAATTAGGTTAGCTTAAAAATTACACTAAAAAAATAGGAACACCTTGTTTCGCGAAGATGGATTAACTAAACCAATCTTTTCTGTCATCCTTGAGCTAAACCTCTAAAATCCCTACTTTCTTCGCCTTCTATTTCATTCACATGGTAGTGGGGTACCAAGTTTATGAGATAGAATGCTATCACCTCGCAATAGAGATGGTAGTCCAGTTACATAATGTCTTTGAACTACATGTTAAGTAACCAATAGTGGATCACGGGCGCTCATTTTTGGAGCATAATTGAGAATATTGAGGATCGCTGAGAGTAACCCGGGACCTCTGCGTGCCTGAGCTTTGATACCATGTTAAGTAACCAACTCATCTAAAACCTTAAGGTGTTAAAAGGAGGCCTTATATGGATCTTATATTATATTCTAACACTACATATAACAGGTTGTTACTGTAGGCGGACAACATGAATTGAAAGAGAGTGGTATTAAACTCAATTCCCAAAGCCACCAAAAGTAATTCTCAGTTCTATCTCTGAATGGAAACAACTTCTTTAAAAGAATCCTGTTTCTGGTATTACTAGATGTAAAATTTAAGGAAATCGGTGGTTGTACGAATTCCCAATGATGTTACTCTCCATCAGTCATAGTTGGTATTCAGTTACGAAAATATTTGAGAAAGAACTAAATATAATTAATCAAATTTAATCTAATTCCAACGATTCTTGACAAAATTTGGAATTAAAAGACGCAATAAAAACTAGGAAAGCACCTTATGGCTAATGCACACTACCACAAGTGGAAAGCTAAATGTAGATAGAATTGACGAAGATATTTAACTACCCTAGAGGATACTACTAAAAGATTTTTTTTAAAAAAAATGTCTCTGCAGATATCATTTCCCTACAGATATACTCTGAAGTGACTAAGTGAGTAAAAATCAAAATTAAAAATAACATACCGAACAAAACATACCAATTGCAGAGAATAAGATGTAGGCAGAGTTGCCTTGTAAAGATCAATATTAAAGATAACATACCCGAACAAAACATACCAATTGAAGAGAGTAAGAGTAAGCAGAGTTGCCCGGACATTGCAAAAAATTCCGTCTGCAATAAATGCCCCCACGCAGGATCGAACTACGGACCTCCAGTTTACAAGACTGGCGCTCTACCACTGAGCTATAAGGGCTGAGTTGTGCACATGGTAAACGCTAAACACTAAACCAATTGTTACTATAAAGATATTTATATATACATTACCAATAGAGAAGGCATGACATGCTCACCTCTCCAATGTTAAAAGTACTTCCCACTCCTTTTCCGTTTTTACTACCAGTAGTCCCCACAGGAGCATTTGCCACTTTTGAAATGATGAAACCTTTGTACATCTCTAAGAATAATTTTTCTACCGGAGATTAGAGATATAAGTTTAGCAGCAGAATGACAGTCTCTACAGACCCTAATGTTCTTCACAACGCGTATTGTTGTCCTGGGAGGAGTGTTTATCAGCCCAAAAGCAATTGCTAGCTTTTCACTATGATATCTGAGAGCAACTTCTTTCTCCTCTTCGTTCATATCGGCATAATGTACAAGAGACGTTTCAGGAACATATCCCACCAACTTCAACTTTTCAAATAGCATATCAAGTGCCTCATGGAGTTCCCTGTGCTCGATATGCGTGCCATCCCCGGAGAAGAATTCATGCACCATATTGTTTACCTCTATCATGCTACATCCAGGCAACTTCGCAACACGTTTATCCTTCATTAGTTTCCTCAAATTAATTACATCTTTCAATCTTCCTGCTCTTGCACACATGTTTGAGAAAATTACATAATCCCCACTATGAGAATCATCTAATTCAAAAATTTGATCAATGACCCGCGCAGCCATATCTACATTTCCATGACTGCTACAAGCAGCTAACAATGTTCTCCACAACACTAGAGTGGGCTTAACTGGCAACTCCTCTATGAACTTATAAGCTTCATCTAAGCATCCAGCTCGACCCAACAAATCTAACATGCATCCATAATGCTTAATACCAGGATTTATTCCATACTTGTCTTTCATACTAATAAAATATTTCCATCCTTCCTCGACCCAACCAGTATGATTGCATGCATTTATAAGACCCAAAAATGTAATTCCATCTGGTTGAACTTGAGCCTTCCTCATATCCTCAAATAATGAAATTGCTCTGCCACCCTGACCATGGAGTGCATACGCCATAATCATCGCTGACCAAGCTGGTGTATCTTTAAAAGCCATACTCTCAAACACAGAAACCGCATCATCCAAACTCCCACACTTCGCATACATATCAATAAGTGCAGTATTCACCTTTACATACTGATCAAACCCATGTTCCTTAACATAACCATGAATCCATTTCCCCAAGTCCAACGCTCCCAACAATCCACAAGACGAAAGCACACCAAGCACTGTCACATACGTAGGCTCCATGTTTTTAGCTTGCAATTCCCTAAACATCGCCAAAGCTTTGTTCGGTTCACTAGCTCTTACATAGCCACTAATAATAGCATTATAACTAACCACACAAGGCTCCACTATCCTATCGAAAATGCGCCCACCAGAACCTATGTCACTGCATTCAATATACATATTTATCAAAGCTGGACACACATAAATATCATCATTAAGCCCATACTTAACAGCAAAACAATGCAATTGTTTCCCTTCTTCTAAAGCTTTTCCCTTAGCACAAGCCTTCAAAAGAGAAGGAAATGTGTAATAATCAGGAAAAACACCAACCCACAAAACCTGCACAAAAAGCAGAAATGCAACAAGTGGAGTGTCAGTACGGGCATACCCACGAGCCATATAGTTAAAAAGTATAATATCTGGTTCAGGAATTTTGTCAAACAGTTGGTGTGCATAGTCCATTGTAGCAGCATTTGGGTTAAGATTGCAAAATTTTAAGAACTGGGATAGGATAAAGACATCATTTTGAAGGTGGGTTTTGATGGAATAAGCTTGGATTTGCTTTAGTTCATTGAGGGAAGTGCAATTAGGCAAGAGTGATAGAGGGTTATTTAAGTGTGTGTTTGATATTCTTGATTTAACATTGTTGTAACAATTAGGATAAGGGAATGGATATGGAGTTGACATTGTAAAGAAACTATGCTACACAATAAAGCACCAAGCAAGTTAAAGTGTTAAACAATGGGGGTGTTTGGGAGAACTTATTTTCCAGAATAAGTCAACTTATTTTAAGTTGAAAGTTAAGATTCCTAACTTTCTAACTTATTTTTCAACTTTTTTTTGCAACTTATTAAATCTCAAACATACATTAAATACTTATATAAATTTTTTTTATCAAAATATAAAATTTTTACCCGAAAATAAGTCATAAGTCGGATGGAAAAAGTTGTGCCAAACACGCCCAATGAAGCATCAACATAAATAGCAAGTTAATTGTTCCGGAGTATTAAATGAAGTATTATAAAATTATTTCATTAATTTAGTTTAACCCAATTATTTCATTAATTTAGTTTAACCCAAAAAATTAAGTAGTTTTTTAAATTTACAAAATTAAATTGTTCAAATTTTGAATAACATTTAAAAATATTCAGTTATATTTTTACAAATTTAAAAACGGATTTATATAATAGAAAACTCAAATGTTATTATGAAATTTGAAAAAAAATAATTAAAAATCTTTACATAATGTGTTTAATTTGTTGATTAATTTTAAATCATATAATTTTGGAAAGTCAAACTCAAATAGTTGTAGAAGACCAAATTTTCGTTTCCTCAGCTTTTACCACCAATAATCCGGTGCACAGTAAATATATTAAAAAAAAGATTAGTATCACTTTAATGAAGAAAAAATTTTAGTATTTAAATTTGAGAATACGGTACACAATACGACAATATGAACAGATATAGAGCCTGTTTGTGTATCCTTTAATTACCCCAATCCACTTTATGTGGTTAGCGTCTTGATGTGTTTGTTTGTGTATAGTTAAATATTTAATTCAAAAAAATGAAAAATTACCCAAAATATCCACTTTTTTATTACTCACCATTCAAAATACCCGTTTTTGAAAACACTGTCCAAAATATCCACGGGATACGCCGTTGTAAAAGGCGTATCCCAAGAACTGTAGCACTCTCGAATTCTCTTCCCCGGCGCTCAATCTCTCTTCCTAAACCGCACTTCTCCGGTCACCAACACTCAACCACAGCACTACATCGTCATGTCCATGAGAAGGCGATTCCAACGACGTATAAAACTTAACTGGAAACACAATCATGAGGGAGAATCGAGCTTCGCAAAAGTAATCGAAAAAATGAAATCGCAAGTTAGGGTTAAGATTGGGATTTTTCATTGTAGCATTAGACATGGATTGAAAGTAGTGTAGTTTTGAAGAGGATTGAATAACGAATTGATTGTTGTATAGATTGTAGTCGAAAGTTACCGGAGATGGGAGAACCAGAGAGATTTGTGGGGGCGAGAATTGCTATTTGAATCGCCATGAAGAGAGCTGATGGAGGTTGAAGACAAAGTGAGGATACGCCTTCCAAACTTGCGTATCCTCAGACACGCTTTCCAAACTTGCGTATCCAACCCAATTATTACTATACCAAAAGCATATCCCACAAAACACTCCTCCACTAGTGGAGTATCCCAGGATACTCCTCTGACATTGGCGTATCCCGTAGGTATTTATGGTGCGCAGCACGGAAAGTGGGTAATTTGGTTAAGAAATAATAAAAAGTGAGTATTTAGGACACTCACCCCAAAAAATTTAAGTATTTTTGAATATTTTTTTAATTTATTTTTTTTCACATATCAATTTTATATATTTAAATCATCTTTTAGCTCGTATTATAATATTTGCATATATTTATATTTTTATATTATATTTAAAAATATAAATATCTATTTTTAGTAATTTTTTAAATAAATTAATCAAACAAATACATCTAAATTAAAATTAAAATAAATTACACTTTAAATTATAGGTAACATATTTTTTTAATTTAATCCAAATAAAATAGTATTGGGTTTGAGTTTTGGTATAGGCTCGGTTTTGTTATTAAATATTATCGTGCTGTTATAAAACTCAACAAAAAGTTGTTTTCCCTGTACGCCACTACACCAAACACACCATATATATTTACATTAATTTTTTTTTTATGTAGCAAATTTGAGATTAAAAAAGAAAATAGGTAAGTTATTTTTGTAAAATTTTAAAATTCGAATCCTGTCAATAATATATTAAAAATTAATATTTAGGTTATCAAAATAAAAATATTAACAATGTGAAGATTTTAAAAAATGAGTCATAAATTAATATAATTTTTAAATGAAAAAGAACCATACATTGCATGGATTATAAGTTACTTTATATCAAATGAAATAATAAATACATGTTTTTTATGTGAATTCGAAATTTACTTTTTTTTTTATAAATTCAAATTTTTTTCTATTACAAATATATTAAAAAAATTAATTATATATCTTTTCTATGGAAATTTATCTTTATATAACATGAAAAAGGATAAAGATGGCCAATTTCAATTCGATTTCGATTTCGTTTTCCATTATTATGCACTTTTTTTTTTTTGAAAAGCCATTATTATGCACTTACTTTTTATATAGTAATTAATGTTTTAATTATATGTAAATTTAGGGAATGGTATTATATTAAGACTTCTAAAGATTTTTAATTAAAAGTTATAAGACATTCAATTCTAACATTTAAAGAGTTTTTAAAAATATGGTATTATTCATTTAAGACTTTTAAGAAGTATTTAAAAAAAGGGCGGTATTGAATTTAGACATTTATAAACTCTTTATTAAGATCGTGTTATTCAAAAAATAAATGACTTTTAATGAGAATGATTTTTAATAAAAATTATAATTATATTCCTTTAAAATAAAGTCATGAGCTTTTTGATAATATTTTACATGATTTTTAATAACTCTATAAAAATTATTTTGAATTTTAATTACTCCATGAAAGTTGCTAAAAATAGGTAAAATGCTTAAAAATCATTAACCTCAAAAAAGTCATTAAAAGTACTACTACAGTACCACCTGCTAATCTAACTTCGGTTTCGACTATTATATAATTACTAGCTTATAACCCGTGCAACGCACGGCTCCTTTTTTGATATCTATAATTATATTACTTTTTTTTAATTTTATATGTTATTAATTTACATATCAAATTAATGTTAAAAAATGTTATATATAGGATTTTACACGTTCAATTTAATATTTGTAATCTATATTGAATTTCTAAATTTTGATTTGGACGATTATAACCCACATGAAATTAACAAAATAATCTTTCATTTAGTGATGGTTTAAAAAAATTCTAATTAAATCTACGCATAAACAAAAAAAGAGAAGAAATTGACGATTTTTTACGTTGAAATTATATTTGATTTATGAATTCTACTTATAATTCGTTTTGATTATGAAAATACCCTTGCAATTATTTGAAGATAGTTCTACTAACAACCAAATACAATTTTAATAATAAGTGTAAGAGGGATTGTGTTCAAAATTTTGATAATCGGTAGTCTAGTCCTCCGTACGACAAAAATCTTAAAATAACTCTATAAAAATTATCTTGAATTTTAATTACTCCATGAAAGTTGCTAAAAATAGGTAAAATGCTTAAAAATCATTAACCTCAAAAAAGTCATTAAAAGTACTACTACAATACCACCCGTTAATCTAACTTCGGTTTCGACTATTATATAATTACTAGCTTATAACCCGTGCAACGCACGGCTCCTTTTTTGATATCTATAATTATATTACTTTTTTAAATTTTATATGTTATTAATTTACATATCAAATTAATGTTAAAAAATGTTATATATAGGATTTTACACGTTCGATTTAATATTTGTAATCTATCTTGAATTTCTAAATTTTGATTTGGACGATTATAACCCACGTGAAATTAACAAAATAATCTTTCATTTAGTGATGGTTTAAAAAAATTCTAATTAAATCTACGCATAAACAAAAAAAGAGAAGAAATTGACGATTTTTTACGTTGAAATTCTATTTGATTTATGAAATCTACTTATAATTCGTTTTGATTATGAAAATACCCTTGCAATTATTTGAAGATAGTTCTACTAACAACCAAATACAATTTTAATAATAAGTGTAAGAGGGATTGTGTTCAAAATTTTGATAATCGGTAGTCTAGTCCTCCGTACGACAAAAATCTTAAAATAAATAGATGAAAATCGTTGGATCTAGCATAAAAAAAATTTACATTTTAACATGTTATAAACTAAAAAATGCATTTCTATTGAAATACGAAAATGTACATGTCAATGATTTAAATCATATATAATTAGGTTTTTCTATATTGAATAACATTATCGATGTAAGACTTCTACATTGAATAGGAATGATGTAAAATTCGTAAATATGTTTTCTCTTCAGATTCGGAGTATTTTCATTGAATAATAATTATTAAATCATCACTAAATTAAAGATAATTTTATGAGATTCGCGTGGATTATAAAATCATCCAAATTTGAATTCTAGATCTCAAGATAAAGCCCAAACAGTAAATATGAATTTTTTTAATACTAACAAAAAAAATTTAATTCTAATACAACATTTTTTAATTATAGGGGTGTTTGGCTCAGCTTCTTTTAAGGGATTATGGACTTATTTTCGGGTAAAAATTTTATATTTTGATAATTTTTTTTATAAAAGTATTTAATGTATGTTTGAGATTGAATAAGTTACAAAAATAAGTTGGAAAGTTAGGAATCTCTAACTTTGTCTTCAAATAAGTTGACTTATTCTGAAAATAAGTTCCCCAAACACCCCTATATCATTTTCATTATAATTTTATTTTTTAAAATTCAATTGTAATACAACCATTATTAACAAGTGTAAGAGGGATTTTGTTCAAAACTTTGGTAATCGATAGTCTGGTCCTCCGTACGATAAAGATCTTAAAATAAATAGATGAAAACCGTTGGATCTAGCATTAAAAAATATTTTATATTTTAATATGTCATAAACTAAAAAGTGTATTTATATTTATATGCGAAAATATATATTTCAATGATTTAAATCATATATAATTAGGATTTTTTACATTGAATAGCAATATCAATGTAGGACTTCTACATTGAAAGGATTAATGTAAAAATTTGTAGTTATATTTTCTCTTGAGATTCTCAGTATTTTCATTTGAATAATAATTATAAAATCATCACTAAATTAAAGATAATATTATGAAGTTTGCGTGGATTGTAGAATCATCCAAATATGACTTTTAGAACTCAATATAAAGCCCAAATAGTAAATATAATTTTTTTAATACTAATAAAAAAATAAATAAAATTCTCTAATACAACCTTTTTTAATTATATCCTCTTCAGATTATAATTTTCTTTTTGAAGAAAGAATTGTAATTTTTTTTAAAAATTCAATTCTAATACAACCTTTTTTAATTATATCCTTTTTAGATTATAATTTTCTTTTTAAAATTTACTTCTAATGCAATTTTTTCTAATTATATCCTTTTTAGATTATAATTTTTTTTTAATATGATCTAATCTTGATCGTCTATTTTTAGTCCAATGGATCATATGATTTTGATAGTACAGCGACAGACCAAAAATTTGGATAAGATCCCTCTTATTCTTATTATATATAAGGATATAATTATTATTATTATGTTATTTATTATGATCTCAGTTCAATTTCAAATTGAAAAAATTAGTAATTTCCTCGACGTTATTATATAAAGGTATTTTTGTTTTTTTAGGGATGGTGCGTTATATACAGCTTTTACGAATAGATCGAAACCAGCAATTCAGATTAATTTGAATCTTCTTTTTACTACTTTGGCAGCAAGCAAATTGTATGGACATGGCGCTACCTCCTTTGCCTGACGACATAATACGTACAAACATACTGACGCGATTAGCTGTAAAATCTCTAATACGATTCCGGTGCGTTTGTAAGTTATGGAATTCTATAATTTCAGAGACCGATTTTATAAAAGATCATCTCTATTGCACCTCTCAAAACCCTAACGACGACAATCTCATAATTACCAAAACAGTCGATGAAAATGATCAATCTGGTAAGAGAGTACTCCGATTCGATTATTTAGCTGTACTAACTTCATTGGATTTATCGGAAACCAGACTGATGCATGTCCCTTACTCCCAATATGGAAGTGCTGAGATAGTCATGGTTGGTTCAATAAATGGTTTAGTTTGTCTTTTTCGTTCAAATCTAAATCAGTTTATCATATGGAATCCTGCTACAAGACAGGCTATGAAAATCAATTCACCAGCTAGACAAGGTATGGAATCCTTTCATGTTAGTAGATCATTTTTTGGATTCTGTTGGGATGCGATGGAAAACGATTTTAAAGTGGTGATCTCTTATTATAAGAATTATTACTCGCCTTTAAGCTTGTACTTTTACTCGTGCAACTTGGGCTCTTGGAGTTTACCACGTAATTCCACGTTTTCTGATGGAATATTCTGGCCCAGTAACAAGGTGCCATCTGCAATTGTAACTGGAGTGCCATATTGGACGTATTCTCCATATCCTGTTGGAACCCAACGTCTGATTAAGTTTGACGTTGAGAGTAAAGATTTCATGGTGATGCCTGAACTTTATGCTTCTAAGTATCACTATGTCGTTCTTGTCAATTTGAAGGATTGCCTCTCTGCGTTGGTGTATGGGGGTTATTCTTATCATAGTTCCGTGGACATACATCGTTTTGATGAGAGACGTGGTTTTTGGAGTAAGATGTGCACTGTCGGACCAATAATTGGTGATGTGTTGAATTTTGGTGTTTGGAGGAAGATGAACAATGGAATACTGACGTTCAATGACACGCCAATACTAAATGAAGTAGTGTTGAGTTGTTTTAAGCACGGTGGTGAGATTGTGTTCTCTGAAAACCGTATATTTATGTGCTATAGGTGCTACAATCACAAAACGAATAAAGTAACGGATCTTCATAACCAGAAGGGGTCCATAGGACGTAACTGCTTTAATTATAAAGAAAGCCTAATTTTTCTGGAAGGAATGAAGCCTCAACATCAGGTAGAGCCTACATTGTGGAAGTAACAATGGTAGCAGTACTTCCACTTGACAAAATAAAAATCAAGAGAATACTCCCTTCAGACATGGTTTTAGTTTTGAATTTCTCTATTTCTTTTTGTTTTCTATTCATATAATATACATATATATAATTAAAGGTTTGTTTAATATAATAAATGACAGGGGTTGCTGACCCTGATTTTACCGAGTGTAAGGTTTATGCTACTTAAATGTTATATACAAAATTAAGGTTATATTATTTAGTGTTCAGCCTCGAAAATATGATACGAGAGAAGTCGATGATCTTGGACGATAATAGTGGAATCATCATTCAATACCACAAAAACCTCACCATATATTGTTAAGCAATGCTAGTCATTTGAAAATAGTTTCGAAAGTTTGTTTCAAAATAATTTTGCACTGTCGGATCAATAACAAATTATATGTTATGTTATTTTAAGTAGGACGGTGAGATCTTGCCCCTTGAAAGGGGAATATGCATGTGATACGATCACAAAACAGTAAATAAAATTAGAGAGATTTTGCAACCTGCTTGGTTTTCCTTGAAATTAGAATGAAGCAGCAACAATATTTGTGGAAGTACGTACCAAGGGTTATAAGCCCATGGTATCTCTCCCACATACTAGTATAAGCAGAAATTTCATTTGCAGTAGAAAAAGAATAAGTTTATTATACAAGTAGATGATCATATCATATCGTATATACATGATGAATAGGATGTGAAGCTTTATTTGCTAAAGTCATGAGTTGTAGAGAAGCACGCTAAGTTGGCTAAAAGAGAAGGGGTCTAATTAAGGTTAAGTTCAAATAGAATCTGATTTACAACTCCGTGCTATTCACAGCGGAGACGAAGCAGATTCTTATGTGATTGTAAGTCTTTACTAGAGGAACTTGAAAATTGAAAGAATATTAGCCAATCAAGTAGCGCATGCCTTAAGATCGTGGCGAATGGGTGATGTCCCTCCTCCTTTTCTTGTTATGTTTTGTGATGATTTTTAAATATTAGCATTTTCCAAAAGAAAAAGGTAGTTCTAGAGAAACAACAGTTATACATGTTTCTAGAGAAGCAACAGTTATACATGTTCGACGCTCTATGTGTTTTTCTCAAGCTAGCTGAGGGTTTCTACTGGGTTTTTTCCGGTGAAAAGTCCCAACTCTTTAGTCTTTTTCATTTTTGTTAATTTCCTATCAATAAAATCAAATTTTTTGATATTTGTGTATTTTCTTTTGGAATGTGTGTTTTGTATCTATTTTTGGGTGTTTTGTTATATTCTTAGAGTATTCCCAACCAGTCCCCCATTCCCATCTCCAAAAACTAACTAAAAAAAGTAAATCTCCAAATAAAAATAATATATCCACAAAATTATTAAAAAATTTCTACATCTCATTCCCCATATTCTTATATTCTTTTTTTTTATATTACTTCTTTCTCTCTTTTTTACTTACAATTTTAACTACCAAAACTCACACTACTATACATATTATTTTATATTATTAGATGAAGAGAGAGAGAGAGTTTGCAGATGATATGCGGTAGCAACCAAAGTCCCCAAAAATGGGGACTGAAACTTTGTTTGCAAAATCAACCTCAAAATGAGAATCCGGATGGAGCTCATTTTTTTTTTGCTAAAACTGGTGCTATTTTGCAAATTATAGGGATGGGGAAGGAATGAGGATTGGATTGTGAATGCTCTTAATTAGATATGTTTTGGTTTGTCTGGTGTTGAATCTATTGAAAATGATTTAGTTGATATTTTATATGGATCTGGAAAGCGTGTATCGAAGATGAGGGCGGTGACGATTATTGCAAGAGCTCACTTTTCACAATCAAAAATTATTCTTTCTTTGGGGGTTTCCACTTTCGACATCTATATAGCTGGTATCCGGCATATAGATAGATGGGGTGCCATTCTTCTAACCTAAGTTTATTTAATTGGTGCTTCTGAATACTTGGCTAATAACGGTTATAATAACGGTTATTATGTGATAAGGTCAATTGTGATGTTATTTTAAAGGATGTTGGTGAAGTTTGAATCACTTGGGATGTCTTCAATTTTATTTTTAGGTTCAAGAATTTTTAAGTTCTGTGTGTTAAACGATCAGCAGCTTATTGTTTTAGTTTGTTTATTTGTTTTCCAACATAGTTGTATCGGCGGTCGGGATTTGTCCCAACTATGTGCTTTATTGAATGAAAATCACTTTACTTTCTAGGGAAAAAAATCTAGAATTCTGCTTGATTAAGATAAAAATAATTAAAAATTAGTGATTTTTTTTAAGTTATCGATGGTTTGCAAATTCTATTTTTTCACCGAAATAAGATGTTAAAAGAACTAAAATTCTATTTATTAAAACTCCATTTGTCAATCCAAAAAGAATGTTAATTATTGTTGTTCATAATATCCAAAAGTCAAAATAAAAAAAAAATTAAATGAAGATTCTTTACGATATTTAAGAATAGGTATGTCACGAAAGTAAAAGAAATAATATATTTACAAAATGTAATATGTACAAACATGTTTTAATATTTATTAAAAAAATTTGTCAAAAAAAAAGTATAATATAAATTAATTCTACACACAGTACTTACGAGTTATAAAATAGATGTTAATTTTTTTTTTTTACATGAAAATAGATGTTTAATTGACTTATTCTAAAAACAACTGGCCCACAAATAGTGAATATTTAAGGGCTTGTGATAAATGGTTGGAATTAGCTAGGGTTATAAATTAACAGAGTCCAACAATGTACTTCTTTTCACAAATCACAATCATCAAAAATTTCGTTTAGTTGTTGTGTACGATACTGCTCTATGTAGTTGTCAATCTAGGGCGATCGATCTAACTTGGATGGACGACATGGCGATACCTCCGTTGCCGGATGACATAATACGTAAAAACAGACTGACGCGAGGTAAAATCTTTATTCCGATTTCGCTCCGTTTGTAAGTTATGGAATTCTCTAATTTCCGATACCGATTTTAGAAACGATCATCTTCACTGCACCACTCAAAATCATAAAGACGACAATCTCATATTTACCAAAAGTGTCTATGACACTGATCACTCTGTAGGTTGGAGTGTTAAATTCGGTGATATTTCTGTACTATCTTTTTCCGAATTATCGGAAACTAGAATGTCGCATGTCCCTGACTCGGAATTATCACTGTATAACCCTAACTTTAGCAATGCTACAGTGATCACATGAACAGTAAATTTTGATGATTTAGAGAAATGGTATGTAGATACTCTATACTTGAAACAGAAAATGAATAAATGGAAACCATATTAGTGATGTACTATGAAAATAAGTGACTCGAAATGACGATGAATTTCAGAAATTCCTGAATATGGACTTTAAGGATTTTCGATTTCGATTGAGACTCTATTGAATGTGATATTAAGGAGTATAGAAATGTTAAAGGGTTTATATCTTGAGGAAATAGTGAAATTAGGTTAAACCAAGGAGTGATCAAGTCAAGAAATGCCAAGGGAATTTAGATTGTTAAACGAGTTTGAGAATGCTTGAGAACCCGAGAGATAACCAGGAGAGCAACTTCTGAGAAAAAGAGAATATACCAAGGATATTGGATCTAATACCTACTTGAGGATTAGAATCACCCTAACACATTAATATATGATGTGGGAAAGGATAAAATATATTTAAGAGATTTACAAGAGAAAAACCACTGAGACGATCGCAGAAATCGTTCGATGAATCAGATGACGAGAGAACTTTGTACAAAACCCAAACCAAAATCCCAAATTCGGCCCAACCCAATTATGGAGCTGATATTAAGTGATATTAGAGTGTAAGGGAAGGAATCCCATTGGTGCAAACATTAAAACCAAAGTGGAAGAGGAGTAAACTTGTCAAACTTGAGTACTAAGTAACATTTTTCATGGTAAGGTGTTTAGATGATCAACAATTGGCTCTTTGTCATTGGTGGACTTCAAAGACTTTTATTATAAGACTACACAACTGATATATATGATAGATAAAAGGTGAAAAACGTTTGTAAAGGGAAAGAAGCAAGATAAATACAAAGCTCTCCAATTTGCCAAACAAGAACACAACTCAAAGAAAAATTCATATCTCCATTTCTATCCATGATAAAATCACCAAATTTTAACCACAACCTCTCCACTCCATGGGCATGATTCGCTCCAAATTTCATAGCAATCCAAGTAGTATAGCCTAGTCAAATCCATGCTCAAAGTGGGAGAACCAAACCTGTCCAGTTTTTGTCCAGCGGAAAGATGGAGCTCAAAACCATAGCTAGGAAGCTTTGTTTTTGGTGATCTATAGCTCAAATCAAAGCTTATACAGAGGCCAAGATGTGGTAAAAATTTGAGAGCCAAACTCTTATTTTTCGATTTGTTATGATTTTTACAAAAGTGATGATGAATAGTAACCCTTAGAAACTAACTTTGTTTTTATGGTTTCTTTAGTTGATCCAAGCTAGTATAAGGTTGATTAAGCATATCCCAAGGCTTGATAAGGGTTGTTAAAGCTACAAGAAGGTATAAATATCAAGACCCTTTAGTATTACTTTGAATATAGGATGGATTATAGAAAGTTTAGTGATTAAGGTTATGATAAGTGATTATTAATGATGATATATGTGTTTGTAAGTGATTAAAGTTGAATATGGAAGGAGTATGTGCTTGTAACCATGGTTGGTAAGATGACCACATGGTGTAGGTGATGGTGTATAAGCTGGATGATAGATTTGGAGGAGTTGGATTTTGGAAAGTATGAAAATATAGCCGTTATAATGTCCGATTTTCGTTAGAATCAAAAACTTCCCTGTTTTTGGACACTATAACCGTATGGTACCTTACTGTCCAGAGCCCCAAGTGACCATGATGAGATAGAGCATAGTTCATAGATCGTTTTGATATAAAGTGCGTTAAAATCTGATGAACGGTTTAGGAGAAAAGTCAGTTTTAGTGAAAGACGTTCGATAGTCGAGAAAACGTAGTTGTACCAACTTTGTGGCTATAACTACCATACTTAAACACTTTTAAAAATTATAAAATTTTGGGATATTGTAGTAAGGTAGTCAAAGAGTCATTACCAGTTGACCTTGTAGTAAAATTCGAAATCTTTATTTTCTGAGAATTTTTATAGTCAAGTGTGGTTGTTAAGGGAAATGGTGAACAAACATAGAAAACCTTGATTTAACCTAAAATGGTTAGGTTCTTGGAACACTTGGGTTATAATAGCATGTTATTCACATAGTAAGCATTAAGGGTGTAGTTATATAAAGGTGAAGTGGGAAAGGGATGTAGTATTCTAACGACGGTCCTTTTTGGTGTTTATAGAAACTTCGGGAGAGCCACGAGCCATACTTCCAGGATACAGAGATCGAGGCAAGATTTCTTCTATCCTTACCTTGGAAAACTATTTTATTTTCAAAGTAAATGATTTCATGGAATATATATGTTATTCTATGTTTGCTATATTGCTAAGAATTATTTCCCTGATATTGGAATTAAAGAGCAATGGATATAAATTATGAAATATGAATGTGGATATGATTATGAATGGAGCGAATATGCTTTATGGTAAAGAGAGGTGAAAGTGAATGGTATCAGTTGTTATCTAGAGTTATATGAAGAATGGTATCAGTTGTTATCTAGAGTTATATGAAGAATGGTATCAGTTGTTATCTAGAGTTATATGAAGAATGGTATCAGTTGTTATCTAGGGTTATATAATTTATAACGTTATGTTAAAAATATTCTTTCTAAGCAATTGTGATTTAATAAATATTATTTGATTTTTTTTTTCATTTAATACTTTTGAAAATAGATGGAATATTTTATAAGGGCGTATTGGATTTCATTGAATACAGAGGAGATGTCTGAGTTATAATCCAAGTATTATGATATATATATATATATATATATATATATATATATTTTAAAGGTGATGATACATGGTAATGATGAAAAAGATAAATGTGAATGAAAATGTGAATGGTATATTGTTTTACAAAGAGGGGGATTGCAACAAAAAGCGTAAGAGGTTGTGTGGGAGTGGCACAGTCCGGCACCCAATATTTTATTACGGCACGAAGATGCCAAGGGAGGTTGTAGCAGGTAGCCTTCCTCCAGGGTTGATAACCAGGTAGGGTCATCCCTTCTACTAGTAGTAAACAGAGAGCGGGTACGGTCAGGCGACTGATCATCATCCTACGTATCTGGCGCCAGCAGAGATCCCCAAAACTTAAAAAGAAAGAGTTGAAAAATGGTTTTCAGATTTTTATACTGAAAACAGAAACATGATCTGAAATGATGGAATTATTGTTACAGATGAAGAGAAACTGATATTATATGATATTAGAAGAGAAACTGATATTATAATACTATATATTTCTTTTCGTACAAAGATAATTGGAAAGTGTATATATATTGAATGAAAATAAAATTCTTTCCATAATAACTGAAATTTGTTTTTGTCTATTATATATATATATATATATATATATATATATATATATATATATATATAATGGTTTATTTCCCTTTGATGCTAGTTGATAGAATTTATCTTGCTGAGCTATTTTAGCTCATTCTTGCTATTATGTATACAACAGCTAGGTATGCCGATACTCCGCACTACACCCCGCAAGAGGGTACGGGAAAGATGAACTTTTGAGAGAGTGTTGGCAACGATTCCCGAGGTAGCTATCGGACGGTTGGGTACTGGTAGATTATGTACATTTAGTGTGTAAGCTGTTGTAATAAACTTTTGATTGTTGAAATGCTTCATGTCGAAGTATTATTCAACAAGGTATTTAAGTATGATCCTGGTTTGTAATAACTGCTTAAATCTAAACTTTTAATATGGTGGATGTTGTTCTCTAAGCATATGACTGGTGTGTGTGTGTGTGTATTAGTGTGGGATCAATTGCATAAGTATTAAGTTTTAAAAAAAAAGAAAAAGAAAAAAAAAAGACTCAAGAGATATGTTTATTGATCCGAAATTGGACCGTGATGACCTGGATCCTTGACCCCGGATCTAGGGGTGTCACAGATGGTATCAGAGCTAAGAGTCATATTGCTCAGGAACAAAAGTGATAATAATATACACATATAGATATATATGTAATGATATAAAATATGAACTCACATCGAGTTCAAGGGTGGTTTATCGAATGAAGCGTTTATTCTAAGTAGTGATTATAATTTTACAGATTATTACTAATAAAAGTTTATGTTTCCGTATAGGGAGAGGAGATTGGTGAGCCAAAGTTAAGGGTATTTAAAGTCTTCTTGTGTTTAAGGGAGTTTGAAGAAATATTGTAAGTGGATTGGTGAACAGACACTGATTGTTTCAATTGATTGTGGAGATGAAATGGTGAAACTGAGATTTGTCGGTAAAGCCAAGATATACCTTAAGGACCAAGACAGACTGAGAAATTCCGAGATTGACTTAAATGAAAAGGTTATTATGCTAAAAGTGTTAAGTTTATGTAGCACACGGGATCGGTATGGGAAAGGGAATACTTGATGTATCGGGAAGTGTACGTGAGATAACCTCGTGAGTATACGAGATATGTTAGATTATACAATATAGAAGTATAGTTGATGGGTCCTTGATACTAGAGCAATGTTAGGCCAAGACGATCAATATTACGATTAGAAGGTTGTGTTCTATTATGGATAAAGGCAGAGAGTATCGAGCCAAGTCACGACTAGGTAAATGAAGATAATTGGGAATAGCAGACGATAGGTTGAGGCTTCATGGTGAGTGCCAAAGTTAAAAAATTTTAGAGAGTACGCATTCTAAGATATAAATAGTATTTGAGGAAAACCTTCCATTATTTGGATTTTCAATTGGTCAAAGGCTATTAACGGTACCTATTTTCAAGCTCCTAAAGCCCTGCTAAATTATATTATTGAGTTTCAAATTTTCCTCTACTAATGGGTATTATTCATTAAGTGCCGGTATCTTTAAAAAAAAAAAAAACTTTCTGGTACCCTTGGGGATGTGTTTCAAAATTTTATTTTATCTATCTTATTCAAAATATTCCTCTAAGATTACTTTCGGAAGGTGGTATTGATCATTTTGGATTTAAATTTTTCTTTGTATTTTTACTACAACTAAGAGGAACAATCCTATATGTATACACAAGGACGATCTGTCTGTGTGATTGAAAGTCGAAGGGGACGCCCTCACTTGTGTAACATACGGGTTCTTCCATCATATTGATTTCTCAAATATTCTTTTGTTTCGAATAAAGGTTATTTAAAACTCTTAATTTTATAAATTATTGTGGGACCCTTGCTTGTTTCTGGGTTCGTTTCAATTCAAAGTCTCTTAAATTCTATTAATTGTTTTGAATATAGAAGATTTCATTAATGGATGGAAGCAATGTTTATTGTATACGTGATTATACGAGGAAACTCGAGATTCTAAGGGAAACTTCGTTAAGAGATAATTAGAGCTAGAAGCGTTTCAATATAAGAGAGGAAGGAATTTCGTGAGAAGAAATGGGTATATTTGATGATTAGTAAGAGAAAAGAATATGAGGAATTTTAAGGTGTAATTGAGATTTACTATTGAGAGTAAGGTGTATTTTGAGGATAGAGTCAGAATAAGGATAAACAAAGGAAGTGGGGATAATTAATGAAGGATTCGAGGTGCAATAAATATTAGTGAGGGAAGGCCAACATTGTGACTAATACCCTAAGTAGCAGAGAGAGATTAAAGATGTTAAGTATTCAAAAGATTAATCCAAAAGGTGTGAATGAGTAAAACTTGAGGTAAAGATTTTGATGAGAATAATTAAGGGAAATTTCAGAGGTGGAATAGATAATATATCATGAAGGAACTAAGGTGGATCAGCAAGATGTAAAGAGCGTATAGTGAACAATAGACATCTGGGATAAGGTATCCGGAGGAAATTGCAGGTACGCTCTAATTTAACCTCTTAAGTGTAAATGTTTGGTTAGGGATCGACTAAGTCAATGAATGGTGTAAATGGACTAATAATATAGATAAGAATAATCTATCTGTGAGAAAGTAAACTATGGTGATATAAGAAAGTGAGTTATTCTCGTGTCATCCAAATCAATATCTGTTAAGAGTCAAAGAACTCTATAAAAAGGAGATTAAGTGTATTGGGGAAAGCGCGAGAATATTTTTCAAGGATGAAAGGAAAGTATATGTTTGTATAAGTATGAACAGGAAATATATATTATAGATAATATTTTCTTACAATTGTTTCAAGGAATATTATTATAACTTATTTTCTGGAAAATTTTACAGAGGTGATATATACAAATGTTGGAGTATTAATATTTTATGTCATGATAGAGATCAAAACATAGTTAAACAATAGTGAGATACACTACCATTCAGGGAAGGCCAATGTGGTGGCTGATACCCTTAAGCAAAAGAGGAAGGAGAGATGAGATAAGATAAGATAGAATGACTGAATACAGGAGGAGATTTGCAAGAAAAAGATAGTGAAAGTACTGTTATTGAAAAACTAAATGGCATGTTGATGAATGACAAGCAAGTTTATGTTGGTGTATTTTTGCGCAAACAAGATAGAGATATTATGAAGGAAAAAAAAGGATAGAGAAAGTGGTGTAGAAGTTAGAAGGTGTGGATGAAAAAGGTATCTATGGACATTTTCAACATGATTCCGGGACGGAATCCTTTTAAGGGGGGAAGACTGTAATAACCCTAACTTTAGCAATGCTACAGTGATCACATGAACAGTAAATTTTGATGATTTAGAGAAATGGTATGTAGATACTCTATACTTGAAACAGAAAATGAATAAATGGAAACCATATTAGTGATGTACTATGAAAATAAGTGACTCGAAATGACGATGGATTTCAGAAATTCCTGAATATGGACTTTAAGGATTTTCGATTTCGATTGAGACTCTATTGAATGTGATATTAAGGAGTATAGAAATGTTAAAGGGTTTATATCTTGAGGAAATAGTGAAATTAGGTTAAACCAAGGAGTGATCAAGTCAAGAAATGCCAAGGGAATTTAGATTGTTAAACGAGTTTGAGAATGCTTGAGAACCCGAGAGATAACCAGGAGAGCAACTTCTGAGAAAAAGAGAATATACCAAGGATATTGGATCTAATAACTACTTGAGGATTAGAATCACCCTAACACATTAATATATGATGTGGGAAAGGATAAAATATATTTAAGAGATTTACAAGAGAAAAACCACTGAGACGATCGCAGAAATCGTTCGATGAATCAGATGACGAGAGAACTTTGTACAAAACCCAAACCAAAAGCCCAAATTCGGCCCAACCTAATTATGGAGCTGATATTAAGTGATATTAGAGTGTAAGGGAAGGAATCCCATTGGTGCAAACATTAAAACCAAAGTGGAAGATGAGTAAACTTGTCAAACTTGAGTACTAAGTAGCATTTTTCATGGTAAGGTGTTTAGATGATCAACAATTGGCTCTTTGTCATTGGTGGACTTCAAAGACTTTTATTATAAGACTACACAACTGATATATATGATAGATAAAAGGTGAAAAACGTTTGTAAAGGGAAAGAAGCAAGATAAACACAAAGCTCTCCAATCTGCCAAACAAGAACACAACTCAAAGAAAAATTCATATCTCCATTTCTATCCATGATAAAATCACCAAATTTTAACCACAACCTCTCCACTCCATGGGCATGATTCGCTCCAAATTTCATAGCAATCCAAGTAGTATAGCCTAGTCAAATCCATGCTCAAAGTGGGAGAACCAAACCTGTCCAGTTTCTGTCCAGCGGAAAGATGGAGTTCAAAACCATAGCTAGGAAGCTTTGTTTTTGGTGATCTATAGCTCAAATCAAAGCTTATACAGAGGCCAAGATGTGGTAAAAATTTGAGAGCCAAACTCTTATTTTTCGATTTGTTATGATTTTTACAAAAGTGATGATGAATAGTAACCCTTAGAAACTAACTTTGTTTTTATGGTTTCTTTAGTTGATCCAAGCTAGTATAAGGTTGATTAAGCATATCCCAAGGCTTGATAAGGGTTGTTAAAGCTACAAGAAGGTATAAATATCAAGACCCTTTAGTATTACTTTGAATATAGGATGGATTATAGAAAGTTTAGTGATTAAGGTTATGATAAGTGATTATTAATGATGATATATGTGTTTGTAAGTGATTAAAGTTGAATATGGAAGGAGTATGTGCTTGTAACCATGGTTGGTAAGATGACCACATGGTGTAGGTGATGGTGTATAAGGTGGATGATAGATTTGGAGGAGTTGGATTTTGGAAAGTATGAAATATAGCCGTTATAATGTTCGATTTTCGTTAGAATCAGAAACTTCCCTGTTTTTGGACACTATAACCGTATGGTACCTTACTGTCCAGAGCCCCAAGTGACCATGATGAGATAGAGCATAGTTCATAGATCGTTTTGATATAAAGTGCGTTAAAATCTGATGAACGGTTTAGGAGAAAAGTCAGTTTTAGTGAAAGACGTTCGATAGTCGAGAAAACGTAGTTGTACCAACTTTGAGGCTATAACTACCATACTTAAACATTTTTAAAAATTATAAAATTTTGGGATATTGTAGTAAGGTAGTCAAAGAGTCATTACCAGTTGACCTTGTAGTAAAATTCGAAATCTTTATTTTTTGAGAATTTTTATAGTCAAGTGTGGTCGTTAAGGGAAATGGTGAACAAACATAAAAAACCTTGATTTAACCTAAAATGGTTAGGTTCTTGGAACACTTGGGTTATAATAGCATGTTATTCACATAGTAAGCATTAAGGGTGTAGTTATATAAAGGTGAAGTGAGAAAGGGATGTAGTATTCTAACGACGGTCCTTTTTGGTGTTTATAGAAACTTCGGGAGAGCCACGAGCCATACTTCCAGGATACAGAGATCGAGGCAAGATTTCTTCTATCCTTACCTTGGAAAACTATTTTATTTTCAAAGTAAATGATTTCATGGAATATATATGTTATTCTATGCTTGCTATATTGCTAAGAATTATTTCCCTGATATTGGAATTAAAGAGCAATGGATATAAATTATGAAATATGAATGTGGATATGATCATGAATGGAGCGAATATGCTTTATGGTAAAGAGAGGTGAAAGAGAATGGTATCAGTTGTTATCTAGAGTTATATGAAGAATGGTATTAGTTGTTATCTAGGGTTATATAATTTATAACGTTATGTTAAAAATATTCTTTCTAAGCAATTGTGATTTAATAAATATTATTTGATTTTTTTTTCATTTAATACTTTTGAAAATAGATGGAATATTTTATAAGGGCGTATTGGATTTCATTGAATACAGAGGAGATGTCTGAGTTATAATCCAAGTATTATGATATATATATATATATGTATATATATATATATATATATATATATTTTAAAGTTGATGATACATGGAAATGATGAAAAAGATAAATGTGAATGAAAATGTGAATGGAATATTTTTTTACAAAGAGGGGGATTGCAACAAAAAGCGTAAGAGGCTGTGTGAGAGTGGCACAGTCCGGCACCCAATATTTTATTACGGCACGAAGATGCCAAGGGAGGATATAGCAGGTAGCCTTCCTCCAGGGTTGATAACCAGGTAGGGTCATCCCTTCTACTAGTAGTAAATAGAGAGCGGGTACGGTCAGGCGACTGATCATCGTCCTACGTATCTGGCGGCGCCAGCAGAGATCCCCAAAACTTAAAAAGAAAGAGTTGAAAAATGGTTTTCAGATTTTTATACTGAAAAGAGAAACATGATCTGAAATGATGGAATTATTGTTACAGATGAAGAGAAACTGATATTATATGATATTAGAAGAGAAACTGATATTATAATACTATATATTTCTTTTCGTACAAAGATAATTGGAAAGTGTATATATATTGAATGAAAATAAAATTCTTTCCATAATAACTGAAATTTGTTTTTGTCTATTATATATATATATATATATATATATATATATATATATATATATATATATATATATAATGGTTTATTTCCCTTTGATGCTAGTTGATAGAATTTATCTTGCTGAGCTATTTTAGCTCATTCTTGCTATTATGTATACAACAGCTAGGTATGCCGATACTCCGCACTACACCCCGCAAGAGGGTACGGGAAAGATGAACTTTTGAGAGAGTGTTGGCAACGATTCCCGAGGTAGCTATCGGACGGTTGGGTACTGGTAGATTATGTACATTTAGTGTGTAAGTTGTTGTAATAAACTTTTGATTGTTGAAATGCTTCATGTCGAAGTATTATTCAACAAGGTATTTAAGTATGATCCTGGTTTGTAATAACTGCTTAAATCTAAACTTTTAATATGGTGGATGTTGTTCTCTGAGCATATGACTGGTGTGTGTGTGTGTATTAGTGTGGGGTCAATTGCATAAGTATTAAGTTTTAAAAAAAAAAAAGAAAAAGAAAAAAAAAGACTCAAGAGATATGTATATTGATCGGAAATTGGACCGTGATGACCTGGATCCTTGACCCCGGATCTAGGGGTGTCACAATCACGTTCTGACATGGACATGCTTGATTCAATAAATAGATTAGTCTGTCTATTTCATTACAAGCTAAATCAATTTTTGTTATGGATCAGAATCCTGCTACTAGACAAGCCATGAAAATTAATTCACCAATTAGACGGTTTATTTTACGTGATGTTACTTTAGCATTTTTGGGATTTTGTTGGGATGCGTTGGAAAAAGATTTTAAAGTGGTGCACAGCTATTATGATAAGACGGGTCATCTAATTATGCCTTTAATCTTGTACATATACTCATGTAACCTGGGCTCTTGGAGTTTAGTACCTAATTTTATATGTTTTCTGGAGGTCGGTGTTTAGACCAGGCACCATCTACGATTCTAAATGGAATGCCATATTAGAATTATTACGCGATTAATAAGGACCCTTTTATGATTGAGAGCCCGTTTGGCAAGAGCTTATTGCTTATCCATAGGGCTTTAAGTCCAAATAGGTGTGTTTGGCTATCAACTTATTTTGTGGGCTTAAAGCCATTCTTAGCCCATAAGCAAAAAGCACGCTGGAGGTACTTCTCACTTTTAACAATCCGCTTATTTTTTCTTGGTTTGCCCTAATTGCCTCTTCTCTCTTTTTTCTTGCAGCGCTCTCAATCATCGGAAGTCCAATTAACGACGGCGGCTATCTTCGTTCTTCAATTACTCCGGTAATATGCAGATTTGTCTTCTTCATCTTTTCATCTATTATTTTTATGGATTCGAATACTTAGCAGTAACGTGTGAATATATATAACAAATCGAGTAAAATTGAACTTGATTCAACTATAGAAATGTGTTAACAAGCTGAAGATTGTCTTCTTCTAATGAGTATATACATCTCTGCGTTTTGTACACTAGCTCCAAAGTTCTAAACCCCTTGTGTGTATTAAACAATTTACAAATTAAAAACAAGTTTATTGTAACTTGCAGATCGATTTTATAATATATTTTGCTTCTGTGAATTTGTTCAAGTGATCTGAATAGTTTATGGATATGTTTCATTTGTATGAAATCGAGTAATTGAACTATTGATGTTCATGTACTTGTATATCTAGCTAGGATTATACACTGAAAAACATTTGTCCTTACAGATGGCGGGACACGCTAAGTGGGATGTCAACCAACATATCTTGTTCGTTCATTTATGCGAGGATGAGGTGCGTAAGGGGAATAGACCAAACACTACATTGTCTAAACAGGGCTGGGAAAATGTAACAACTGCGTTTAATGAAAAATTCCCCATAAACTACACCCGAAAACAATTCAAAAATCATTGGGATGCAATGAAAGGGGAGTGGAAACTTTTTACAAAGTTAAGGCGTGGACACACCGGACTTGGGTGGAATGAGGTAAAGAAATCAATTGATGCAACCGACGAATGGTGGGATGCTCGTATCAAGGTTAGGCCAATTTCCCTAAACAACACTTGTCTCTTTAAAATCTGCATTTGTTGGCTTTGTTATGTGAACATAGAGGTTTTGTACCGTATGGATTGAAAATGAAATATGAAAGCAAAGATAAGGAGAAAGAAAACAATCATCTGCATTATTCGATGAATAGAGTTATTATGAGATGGCCCTGTTCTCGTGTCTGGTTGGAGGGGCCTGGTCTTTGTGACAACTTTCCAGACCCAAAGCTTTTATTTTTATTGTTTCTTGTCATTTGGTGCATGGGGTGTATAACGTCTCAGAAATTTTAGTATTTTTATATTATATTTTATGTTTATTTTTAAATTTTGTATTATATGACGTGGATATTTTTGAGGAAGTAAAATATGTGTGATATTATTTTGTGGGTTTATGTGACGATTTATATGTGTCGTGTATGTCCGGGTATTTTTAATTGTATTTTTGGAGATTTAATTCCATTTATTTGTATTATAATTATCTTCCGAGAATTGTGTAAAATCTTTGGGATCAGTAAAAATTATGAAATCTTTTGTATTATTGACTTTATTAGTTTATTTGAGTTTTAAAAATAGTAGGTGGATTTATTGTTATTTTTAAGGATTTTAAAATGATTTTATTAAGTGATTTGTATTTATTTAATTTAATCTTGTAAAATCGATATTAAATTCGTTTTTGATCCTATAAATATTCTAATAATATGGGGAGATAGATAATTTTATTCTCTACGTTTTAAAAATGGAATTTTGATTTTTCGCCATTGTTACCTATTTAATTTCTATTTTACAATATGTATTTTTAGTTGTGTAATTAGAAAACTCTTGCAAAATTCCAAAAAAAAAAAATATCTTTTATCCCCTTTTTATGTCCTAAATCCCTAGTTTCTCATTTCATTAGCAGCTGTGTGTGTGAGTGTTTCATTCTAGTCTCTCGGTCTCTCTCCAGAATCATCGCGATTCCTCTTTCCCAGTCATGTAAGCTCCGATTATAATTCTTGTTGACCCCGCTACTGAATCAACCCTCTCCTTTCTCTATTTTCTTTCTCCGTGTTCTGTTTCTGGTGTGGCGATTGTATAGTTGTTGTGCGTGTGTAAACGATTGGCTGTGTGTGTGAGTGAGGATTCGAAGTGGGTGTGGCATCAAATCGTTGAGTGTGTGCGTGTAAATATAATATATATGCGTGTATATGTCGTGCAAGTGTATGGGAGTTGATTCCTGTGATTGCAGTGCTAATTTATTCTACCTCCCTGCTGTTTAATTCGATTCGTGTGGTGGGTGTGAAGTTCAGATGGGGATTGGTGTGCCTTGAGTTCTCTACGTTGCTCCCCTGTTCATTTTTCCCCTCCCCTGTTCTTGGTTGAACTAATGTGGTGGTGTTGTGTTGTGTGGCGTGAGTTAGTCCGTGTATGTGTAATTCGTGTGTGTGAGTAAGTGGTAATTGTGTTAGTGTGCTAGTGCATTTGTAAGTGGCGATTGTATTGAGGTGTATACTGGTATCACTTGTTGCTAAATTCGAATGATGGCTGCTGTATTTCGGTTGTTATTGTTATTAATTAATTCGATTATTGATGCTGAGATTAATATTCTATTTGACTCATTATGAGAAAAATTGTGATATTTTCGTATTATAATTAGTAAGTGTAGAGTCTTGAGCTGGAAACCCTAATTTGGGGTACCCTCGGGATTTTGCCCCCTCGATAGTGATTTAGTTTGAGTCGGGGGTAACTTAAGGCGATGATGTATACCTGAGCCGAAGTAAATTTTATAAATTATATTAATTGTTTTGTATTTAAATTCTGGGTATTGTATGCCGTTTAAATTAATTAGTTATAATTTGAAATGATTGGTTGGAATTTTTTGGGTCGGTTGTATTCCGACGGGTAGTTCGTTAAATAAAACGATCCCGTCAAAATTTTTCTAAAATCTTAATTAGTTGAATTGCGAGTTAATTATATAAATGTGGTATTTGGATGGTATTTGAACCTTAATCGGCTAATTGTTAATTGTTGTTTAGTAAGGTTTAAAATGTTTATGTATTGGTGTATTGTTACTTTTACCTTGATATGTTTTTGTATATTATTCAGGGATTAACGAATGGGTAGAATTAGTATAGTAGTACGTCGAGTATTAAATAGAGTACTGAAGTAGTATATTTTTGTGTGTAGATTCGAAGGAAGTAGGTCCCAGTGACAAGGGCAAAGGCAAAACGGAATAGCCAGTTAGTTCTCGAGTAAGGCAAGTAACCTTAACCTGTTCTTCAGATATATCGAATATTGTTTCATATGTACTTGATCATACAACCCTACCTTCGTAAATACATCATGTTGTGTTGATTTAGTTTCTTACTTGTTATCAATTCAATTTATATCGAATGTTGTACCCCTTGTACTTGATTATACAACCCTACTTCTGTAGATACATCATGTTGTGTTGATTTACATTTCCCTTGTTATCGAATCAATTCATTAATGCTGATTCATAATTACTGGACCATATTCACTTGATTCTATGTACGCTGAACCTGAAATATTACTTCTCAGTGAAAATGAATAAATGCTGGATACCTGATCTTTTGTTTATCTTGACTTTAATTAAACAGGGTAGTCGATTGTTCCGACCCCTGGCTTGAGTATTAAACAAATAGAATTGGAAGTTTACAAAATAAAAATGTTTTCAGGACTGAAGACGCCAGTCAGTACATAAGTATTATGTTAGGCCAAAATGAGCCATGGATCCAGATGAGTATTTGGATATACCAAGAGAGTATATCCGGAGTTTTAGTGTGACTGATCATCCACTTTAACTCACAGCGTCGAAAATGAAAATCCAATTCTAATCTCCAAATTGATCATCCAATTGACAACAATTGTTATCATTTGACCTTAAGTTTCAAGTATCATTAATGTCTTGTGATATCATTTATCCAATTGGTATATCCAGTTGACAATGAATATTATCATTTGACCCTGAGTTATGAGTATCATTATTGCTTTGATTTATCATTGTTTTCTAGTTGATGCATATACATACTTGCTGAGCAAATTTGTTGCTCACCCTTGTGTTATATCTGACCTTTCAGTGAAATCAGAAGATGACATCGCCTAAGACTATGATCATAGGGTTTCCAAGATTCGAGCAGACAGTCGAGATTCAGATTCCCTCTGAGGTTTTGTTATAGTAGTTGGATAGGCTTTTGAGCAGTGTAATATTGTAATGGTTTAAAATTGTATTAGATGTAATAACCTAGACATTTGGTCGTTGGTGTGGGTCCCTTATCGGGTCAACCCAACGATATTAGTAAATTGTAATAACTTATCTTTTGGATTAGTTTCTGTTTCATACTGTAACCTGTTGTGATCCTGGTATGTTCGGGGTTTGTTTTCAAAATTATATATATATACGCAGGTTATTTTAAATTAGTATTGTAGTGGGCCCAAATCTCACCCCGAATTTGAGGGCTTCACATGGTGGCTTCTGTAAAACATACATTGTTCGATAATTGAATGGACCAAAATCTAATTATGTACCTCCTGCTACTGTGGTAGTTTCAATGTATCTAAATTCATGACCCTACAATAATAATCGAGAGTCTATAGTAGTTTTAATTTGATGTAGCACATGTATGGTTTTGTTTAGTTGATGCTACTTGCAGACTTTCCAAGCTTTTTTACGAATTATCAGTCTATATTAACAGTGAGACCAAGTTAACTAAGAGTTTAATAGAATTATGGACATGTATTTGTGAAGAAATTATCGTTTGTTTTGTATAGTTCTCTGGCATTGGTAAATCACCTGTCCGTTTTATTATTTTATTTTAGGAGAATGAAAAATATAGCAAATTCAGGGGTGTCGACTTATCTCTTTACTGGTTTAGCTATGATACGCTGTTTAGCGACATATTTGCTACTGGTGAGAGGGCTCGTGCGCCAAATCAGCAGTCTGCTGTTGGGGAACAATCTGCTATTGATGAGGAGTTTGTGAGTACACCTCCAGGGGAACTTAGAAGAGAAGGTAGCGGTGATAGTGACGAGGAACTCAGACAAAATAATTTGTTTCCTGATTCATATGCTAGTCAAAAACAAGGAAGCAGTGGCACCAAAAGAAAAAAGTTTGGAGCTGAAATCATTCAAGACAGTCTAGAGGGTGTAATGAAAGCTTTGGCTTGCAAAAGTAAAAGCACCGCCTCGACTGCTGCCGTTGATAATTCATTGAACGAAGCCATTGACATTTTGGACGCTATGGAGGAGATTGAGTTTATGTCTTCCAAGTATCATTTCGCTGCGACGTGGTTAACCAGAAAAGAGAACAGGATCATTTGGTTTAAATGTCGTAGTAATGCGCAGCGAGCTTCAACAATCAACTACAATTACGAACAACATGTTCGCAATGGTGGAAGCTAAACAAGTGAATAGTTGGGTAAACTATTTACTTTATGTGTTGTAATTTTTTTAATTCTTTCTTTTGCCTATTTCTTCTCTTTTCCATTCGCAGAATATTGCCCAAGTATGTTGTGTATTATTATTGCCAAGTTGAACTTTATTGCCAAGTTATATTCAGATCATGCAAATTGTGTTCTGTATTATTATTTACAATTCACATGCATACAGTGTAAAAGTTATTATTACAATTCACACGCTTTACAGTATGCTTCACATGTGAATAGTTAAAGAAAGGCATTCATCTATAAATGGATCTATATGTAAAGAGTTAGCCAATCAAACACAAAAAAGATAGAGCATTTCGGTCCTAAATGGATCTATGGAGATTGCCTTCTGTGTTTCCTCAATACGGGCAGTCCTCAAATGCTGATAGTAGTGATAGTGATGCAAATGAAGAAGAAGACGAACAAGAAGAAGAGACAAATCATTTGGAGTGGCAAGCATTGTGTCTAACTACGGCATCAACTTTGCTGTATTATTATGAGATGTATATACACAAAGAGCCATGTCACAATTCAATTCGTACCGGCCCTATACTAATTAAAGAGATTTTGGAGGGAAATGAAACCCGTTGTTATCAAGATTTTCGCATGTATAAATCTACGTTTAGAAGCTTGTGTGCGGATTTGGTTAATCGGTACGGATTGGTCCCTACACGGGGAATGTCCGTACATGAGGAATTTGGTATGTTTTTAATGACTTGCGCTCATGGAGTAGGAAATCACTCCAGTGAAACTATTAGTAGGCATTTTCACTCGGTATTGCGAGCCGTCAATAGATTAGCAGCTGATATTATAAAACCGGCTTGGAACTATGGTACAGGATGTAGATATCATACACCTGGACATTCCCGATATCTTCCATATTTTAAAGTAAGTACTTTACCAGACTATATAATTTCTATATTACATATTGTCATATTTAATTGTTTGTAAATGTATAGGATTGTATTGGAGCTATCGACGGAGTTCATGTAAAAGTTGTGGTGCCGGAAGCACAACGCATTCCTTATATTGGCCGAAAAAATGTTCCAACACAGAATATTCTTGCAGTCTGTGATTTTAACATGTGTTTCACATTTGCTTGGGCGGGATGGGAGGGGGCAGCTCATGATAGTCGAATATTCAGTGAAGCTTTACGTGATCAGAGTCTACGTTTCCCACATCCACCCCCAAACAAATATTATCTTGTTGATGCAGGTTATCCACATATGCAAGGATATATATGGGTCCATATAGAGGAACACGTTATCACCTTGAAGATTTTCGCCGAACTTCTCGTAGCAATGCTCGGCGTAGTCGAAAAGAACGTTTTAATCATCTACATTCTTCATGTCGTATGATTATTGAAAGAACATTTGGAGTATGGAAAGCCAGATTTGCAATTTTAGCACATATGCCGGCGTACAGTTTAGACAAACAAACTGATATTGTTTTAGATACGATGGCTATTCACAATTATATTCGAAAACAAAATGTTGGCGATGATGCATTTCAAGTTTCGGAACAAGAAACTTATATTCCATTCAGATATTTGGGTATTGATGGGGACATAGCTGAAGATGATACTGATACCAATATTTATTGGGAGGCACTGCGAGATGCAATTGCCAATGAAATATGTGAAACTTAACTTGTATTCTGTTTTTCTACCTTAATTTTAGTTCATTTTAAATAAAATATGAATTTTATTTTTTTGAAGTCAAAAGTTATGTTAGGTCCAAATGTGTTGTAGAGGGGGGGTGAATACAACTTTTCGATTATGAGAAGCAATAAATACGATGCAATAAATGAACACACAGATTCAAGGAATATATGTCTTATATATAACTTGAAAGGGTTGCTACAACATTCATTACAAAGTATAACAGAAGTTCAGAGAGAAGTGAATGATACTAAGCTCTGTGAATGCACTCTCTCTCTTTCTCTTGTGTTTTTCTCAAGAATTGCTCACTAACTAAAACATTACACAAGTACTTCTATTTATACTGCATGTAATCTATGTCCTGTAGTCTTCAAAGACTAAGATGTACGTGGCCCAATGATGTCCACATAAATCTTGCCTTATCTTGAAAGCTTGGAAATCTGCCAATCAGAAGATGCCATGTGTCATGTTGAAGCTGCACTCTAAGTAGAACTTCTACTTGAGAATTTCTACTTAGCCATCTCGAAGTTCTAAGTAGAACTTCTACTTAGAAACTTCTACTTGGCCATCTAGAATATTTAGTACTTAGAAAATATTCTGGTCTTCAACTTGAAACTTCAATGCACATCTTGAACTTGTGATATCTTCATGTCTTCTTTATTCTTCACCAAGCTCTTGAATATGGATCTTTATTACTGACATAAACTTGCTATCAATGTCCTGACACTTGATACAACGGTCTGGTTCATAAGTGACTAGTCTTGATAGGGTTTTTTTTTGCTTCTTGAATAAATTACCATATCCAATTAGAAATATGGCTTTCCAATATTTGCTTTCCTTCTTGTTCACTTGAAATCAATTGGTCTTATTGATACTGATAGTTATGATCTTGATCTTTGGCTTTTCAAATCACTGAGGCATGAACAACTTTGACTTGAACTTCTTTCAATGATTTCTTCTTCGATTGATCATAGTTAACATGTTGAATTGTATCAATTACCTTGTCTTCATTTAGTGTTGATTTCTTGTGACTTCTTGTTCTTGATTGTCTTCTGGTTAAGTATCTTTTCCTTTAGTTTGAGTTACATTAGTTATAGTGTTACAAGTTCACACACTCTGCCTTTCAATCTCCCCCAATTTGATTGTCTAACAATAACATTCAAATTAATGAAGGATAACTCAACTAAACAATGAGACGAGAAAAGATAATTAACATTACAGTCTTGAATAATTTACAATTGAAATTTACATGAAAACAATACAAAGAACTTAAACTAGAAACAGAATTCGAACTTCGAATTAAAGATCATTTGAGTGATTCCTATCACCTGGATTATTTCATATCTTTTAGTCAAACTTGTATCACCTTATTGGATTCACTCTAAGGTGAATTTTCCTCAAGTGAGTTAAAGCAACCGAAAGACATGAAGTTTTTCCAACTTCAAGTTCACACCACTCTGACCTTTAACCCTAATTCCGTTTCCTCTTTCTAGCTTCAGCAGCTTGGTCTCTCTCTTCTTTCTGCCTTTTGCTCTTCTCCTTCTGCTGCTTTTCTTTCTTGTATACTGGATCTTTAAGCTGCTTCCACCTAGCATTCAACAGACTTACAGCTTCCATTTCTAGAGGGTTCTTGGGCTCTGGATAAGGATGTTTGAAAAGCCTTCTGAGTTTGTCCACCTCCTGAGTAGTTCTGATCTTTGGAATATCCTCGAAGTTCTTCATGATGAGCTGAGGTTTCCAGTGAGATTTATCAGATTTGAACTGACAATAGATCATCTTGGGGTAGCCCTTGACACGGTCAGTATTGTGGACACTGGCCGCATCTCGCTCCATTCTCTTCTTTTCCACCACTACTTCAGACAGGTAACTCATGAGTCTCTATTTTTCTTCAACAAACTTGTCTTCCACTTCGCCCCATTTGAATACATATAATACTCTCTCCAGAAATGCAGCATCTTGAGTCCGTAGCAGCCATTGTCTATTCATATGCAAGATTGTTTGATTCTGATCTGCATCTATGAATACTAAGGCATCAGCTGTATCTTCAACATAAGCATGTATCCAGTATACACTTTCACTTCCTGGAACACCAATAGCCTCCCTTATTTCTCCTTGTTCTAGTGCTCCAGAAGGAAGAGTCAGAGCTTCATCTACATTCTTCATGGCTTGAAGAATATTCCATTTCTTCTCTATCAGCTCCGGCTCAATCTTCACGTCATCAAGAGGGTTTGGAGCAATGACATCACACTTCCACACCTCATTGCTCTTCTTGAATATTGCTCTTTCAATGTTCTTCACGGATTTATCTTTAAGCTCAGAAGCGAATCCCTTGCTCATCATTTGTCTACAGACAGCTTTGAGAGATTCTACTGAAAGCTCCATTAGATCATTTTCCTCCATGCTAACCCTCTTCATCTTTCCATCAACTACCATCCGGACAAAATTTGGATAAGCTGAGAATTCTGGACCCTTGTCCTCTGCTAGCTGCATTAACTGATCCCTGTACAGAATGCTTAGCTCCTCAGATTGAGAGTACTGAATTTTAGTCGCTAGCAAGAACAACTCTGACGCAGATCTTCTCATTATGAATTGGTCATCCACATATAAGAAAGATGTTGGGACTCCTTCTACCAAAGACAAGATAACCTGCCACTCCTTAAGATTTGCATTGTATCCAACCCTGACTTTAGAAATTAGTCTCTTCAAAGCATTTATATAGTCCCCAATCATTGGATTCTGCAAATTCAAGTTGTAGAACAGATCATCTGCATCCTTGTTATGAACTCCTTTCGCACAGGGTCCCATCATTATCTTCCTTGCTTCATCCCATTTCTGCCCTATCCTTCGTTTGTCCAGATCAACTTGAGGATTAGCTAGCCTTGCAAGCTCATACTCATGCTGCTTCCCTTGTAGCTCCACCTTCTGTTCTAGGAACGCAGCATGTTCTTGCATCATCTTCATTTTATGGAACTGAGCTTGTTCCAAGGCTAACTGTTGAGCTTTAAGAGTTTCCTCATCAACAGGAAATTCTTCAGGCATTCCGGAAGACATCCCAGCACCTCCACCTTGTTCCTTCAAAGATCCTTTTATAGCGTGTGCCAACGGTACGTCTTCCATGTCAGAATCTGAGTCAAGTACCTCCTGTACTGTTTCCTGATGACTCAGATCAACAAATGGTTCATCAACCATTACTGCCTTACCCTTTCTCATCCTCAGAGCCTCTTCATCAACAGACGGCTCAACTTCTGGTTCCTTGACAAGATCAGCGGGTTCTTCAATTTCTTCGATGTGAACTGCCTGCTGTCTCGTCTCCTTTCCACTCTCCCCCTTAGGTGAGTTATCCTGAGCTCCACCCAGGTCTTCAGATCCACCAGCTGCATAGGAACCTCCAAAACCAGAACCAGAGGCTCCCGCTCCACTAGCACCACCTGCACCACCTGCACCAGCATCGGGGGGAGGTTGTTGCGACTCGAAGCACTCCGGGGGCACAAAACTCCTGACTGCGAACATCATTCTACTGATCTCCACAGTCATTGTATGCATTGTAGACTCCAATGCCCCCATCCTCTCATTGAGAGTGCTTCCCAAGACACCACCAGCATGGCCCAAGTCATTGACCTTATTTGTCAAATCATCAAAAGCTGTAGCTTGACTTGCCATTCTTGCTGCGTAGTCGTCTAGAGCCCTTTGGTTGTTTCCAATGTTCATCCCAAACTGCCCCATCGTCTGCCCGAACTGCCTCATCTGATTTTCCATTGAAGTCATACGCGTATCAAGATTTTCAGTGTTAAGGGACGGTGTTTGGTTTAGGTGACCTCGCTCTAATACTCGTTCTGTTGGTATTTGACGCTCGGTTCCGGGCCTTGAAAATGAAGGTCCCTCTCTCCCTAACCTCTCACACACACTCCCTGTCTCACGCTCGTGTATGTCTTCAATGATTGATCCAAATAGTGAAGCAGTACCTGCAGAAAATTGATAAGAAATGTTGTTGACAGTTATGGGATCAAATTCTGTTTGTTCCTGAGTTGGAATCTCAGGCTGAGAGGCTGCAAAGTGTCCTTGTACGACATCAGAACCGATCCTCTTTGCAGCATCAGTACGTACCGGTGAAGGTACGGCTGAAGTTCTTAAGACTTCATGTCCTCTTGAAGCAACAGTATCTTCAAGAGGTACATCATTCTCACCAAAATCAAAGTCCCTATGTGCAGATTGTTCAAGGGGTGAACCACTCGCGTGAGGTGGAGTGGTTGCGTGTGACACTCTAGGGTTTGACTGTGGTTGTGAAGTAGCAGCGTGGAAAAGTTTTGCTTTCTTTCGAATAAGTTGCTGCTCTTCGGGTTCAATCTCCTCATCATCTTCTACATATATACGTGCTGGCTTTCTGACTTCCGTTAACAAGGGTGATAGAGAATAGGAATGTGTATCAGACTCAGAGTCAGAAATATGGCTATCACCCTGGGATAGATCCTGCGGGTTAGCAGTCTCTTGGGTCGCGGAATCAGATACGTAGGAGGAGGAATGAATAGTATGCAGAGAGAGATTACCTGATTGATTACCTTGTGCATCATCGCTTTCCTCATCAGGAATCTCATCAAATGCCTCAGCATGAACAGATGGATTTTGAGCATGTGATGAGACTTGTGATGATGCCTCCAAATTGGTAACTCCTGCATCATATCTAAGCCACATTTGTAAATTTTCAGGAGTAGACATTGTTAGGTCCGATAAGATTGTAGAAGGGGGGGTTGAATACAATCTTACCTTTTTATCGAAATTTGTCCTTTAAATTAAATTTGATAAAGACAAATTTATCTGCGGAATTATTTAACACAATATTTCAAGTTGAATATAACTGTATATTAACTTGATGTGGTGTTACAAAATCAGTATAACAACTTATCAAGATGTTAATAACTAATTAGAAAATTCGACATGAACTTTTCTAATTTAGTTAATAATAATCAAGATAAGAACTAGGAAACTTAATTCGCTAGTAGTACAAGAATCACAAATAAACAAGTTCTACCGGATAGAATATCACAAAGATGAAGAACTTGATTTTCTGGGAATTGTTTAAGCTTTGGTGTTCTTGGTGTTCTTGAGAGAGAGAATTCTGGTCTTGATGAAATGTTTCTGCTGTGTTTTCTCCGTTATAACTTAATCTGGTATGTTCTGATCTTTTATATCAACAACAGGTCTTGCTGGCTTTCTGTAGGATATTTAATTGCTTCAGCATGACTTAAACAGCTTCCAAGACTTGATTTTCCTTCAATAAGACTTACACAAACCTCCATTAAGACCTAAAATGTGTCGGTAAGACTTACCAGAATTTCGGTAAGACTTATAACAGCTGGCAGAGGTCGGTAGGACTTAAATCAGGTCGGTAGGACTTAAATCAGGTCGGTAGGACTTAAATCAGGAAAGGCTTCTGTCAGTAAGACTTAAATTAAGTCTTACCGAGTTTTATCCCTTCCAAGACTTAATCAACTTTCTTTCTTTAAGTCTTATTGATCCAATTAATTAGTTAATGTTTTAACTAATTCATATTTAATTGATACAATAATTAATTTAATAAATAAATTAATTCTACCAGAATTAATTCATTTAATTAAATCAACTAAATTAATTTATATCAATTATAAATGAATTTAATTAAATCAATAAATAATTAATTTAATTCTTACAAACCACTAAAGGTAGTAAAGAATTACCACTGATTTGTGTTGACGTTCGATGTACTGTCTGGTTCATGAACGACTAACTTCAATGACGCTTCTTCACTTTTGACTTTAGGTTGTGGTTTATTTCTTCTCTCAATTCTCTTGTACTGTAACTGATCTTCAAACTATCACTCGAAAAATCTCTGTCACTGTTCAAATGAATCCATTAACATCAATGCTGTACTGGGGCTTGATCAGATAACTGAATCGTCTTCCAGTGTATGACATCAAAACTATAGATTGACTTTTCTTCTTTCTTCTGACAGATAATACTTCTTGAGATTCCTGTGACAGTTCATATGTATATTTACTTATTACAATTTGGTTTAAGTTGATTAGGATCCTCTAACTACAAATAGGCTGAGTCATATGCCTTTCAATCTCCCCCTATTTGTTTGTTAGATAATAACAAGCAAATTCCTAGAGGATACCTCAACTAATTCAACTTAACCAAATGAAAGATAAAACTTTAAATACTAAGTAAATATGAAAAAAAGTTCTGGTTTATATTTAACATTTGCCAGATTCAAACATGAAAGATAAATACAAGATAGATGATCCTCTAGACTGATCATATGATATAAATTCCTATCACGATTTATCTAAGCTCTAAAGATATAACATGTAGAGCAATTCTTTATCTTCAATTGTCTTCCCTTCTGAATTCTCCTTCTTCTGGCTCATCTGTGACTTGAAGTTTCATATGTAGATCAGAATCAACAAGACGTTCTCTTCTAGACGACAATCCTTGAGGTAAGACTAAAGGAATTCCAAGCTTCTTTCTAAGTTCACCTTGAAATTTCTTGTAATCTTTTATGTTCGTTTGTGCATAGGAACGAATGTGATCTGCAGCTATTACCTTTTCTTCAGTCAAGTATCCATGATTTCTGAGAGCATATTCAGCATATACCAAGTGCTTTGCATGATGTTCGTATAGCTCATCTGTCTGAAGATTGATTGTGTGAAGTACCTCTCCCTTAAGAAATTTTACTTGTGGAGGTTCCTTAATCACTTCAGGTCCAGCTCTTTCAGCAAATTCTTTGAACTTTTCATGTAACAATACACCTAGCTCAGAAGATGTTCTTACCTTAGGCCTAAGTACCCATATCTCTGTCAGTGATCTGTCATAAAAGAACTGAATAGATACTCTGAATGTTCCAACTTTATGACAATCTACAAATATTACTAGCTCATCAGATTTGGGTTCAAATGCAGTAGTTATCCTGATGACTTCTACCTGTAAGGCCTTTATATACATTTCGTGAATTGGATTTGCCAGTTTGAATTCTTCGAGAATTTGTCCAAGACGACGATCTTCATAATCAGAACTCTGAGGTGAATCAATTGCTCTTTGAGCACGTTCCCATTTGTCACCACTCTTTAGTCTGATGTATGTTTTTCTCTTCTCAACATTTATAGCATGTAGTCGTTGTAATGCTTGCTGTTCAGCTTTCTGAAGTTCTTCATTTTGTGCAATTTGCTCTAAAGATTTTTGAAGTTTTTCTTCTCTCAGTTGCAAATTAGCTTCCTTTTGAGCAAATAATTCTTCAGATTCTTTCTCAGCTTGTTGAGCTTCAAATTCGGATATCACTGGTCCTTCATCTTCCCAGTGACTAAGATCAGGTTCAGGAAGTTCTTCACCTTGATCAGGGAATTCAAGATCAGCAAAAACATCGAAGTTATCCGGTTCACCCGTGTAATAATAACCTGTGTTCTTGTCTTGAATATGTTCTTCAGTTTCTTCAACTACTTTCTTTCTCTTATCTTCACCTTGGTCAGATTTACCAGATTTTCCAGATTTTCCTTCTCCTCCATCTCTTTCTTTAGAAGTTTTATCTTGTGAACCCTTTGATTTCTCCCCCTTAGTTGAGGAATCCTCTACAGACTTATCAGTTGCCCCAGCTTCAGGATCCTGTTCATCATCATCACCACCCTTACTTGTAAAGAATTCAATTTCTTCATTTGTAGGTTTGCGATTTTGACTTACAAGATTAAACAAATGTCTTAACCCTTTAGCCTGGTGTGCATTCTGCTTTTCGATCTGGTCTAGACGAGAATCAGTAGATTCTTGATTGTGCTGTACCTCTGACTGTAGATTATCAACTTTCAAGGAAATCTCAGAAATTAACATGTCTTGAGCAACAGTAATATCTCCAGAGTCATCAAGTGCCTTTTCATGAGAGAGTTCGAGAGATTCTATCTTCTTGGTGAAAGATGTCTTTAAGTAGTTTATGTCCTTCTTCATTACAGCAAGCTGACTGTTGACAGAGGTGGATGTAGAAGATCGCTCACCCACTTGTGCTCTAAGAATTTCTGTTTCAGCCTTGCTGACTGCAAGTTCTTTCTCCAAAGCATTTATCTTTTCTAATAATGAGAGAGTGTATGTGTCAGTGTGTGCGCTCACCTGACGTTCACTTTGAGATCCACTCACCTGAAGTGCATGTGTTTCACTCAATTTTATGGTATTTCTTACATCACTCCTCTCAGATTCCTTAGCTGCTTCCAGATTTGTACCTGCATGTAAAATCACCCTAGCCTCCTCTGGGAAGGTCAGTGGTGGTGCAATGGGAGTTCGCAAATCCCTGTCCTTAATCAAATCTACTTGAACATTTGAAATTGTTGACTGAATTGCTTCAGTAGTAGATGGATCAAGTTGCCTTCCACCTTCTCCAGTCGAAACTGCGAGTGGAAAATCCCTTGTGGGAGCCAGGAGTGTTTGTCCTGGGAGGGGAGATGATGGTTCTATTAAAGTTGGCTGAGAACCAAGATTTCCCTCTAAAGCCTGTGAAGACTCTTCTACCGTAACTATGGTAGGCACTGTCACATTTTCTACGTGCTCTCCTTGCAGTGTGTCCTGAGACTCATTTAAAGGTATGTCTTCCCCCATTGTGAGTAATAGAGGAGGTGTGCTTGACTCACTACAAGGTGCCACGGCCCTATGGCGAATTTCAATAGAATCATCCTGTTGAGAAGATGATTCTAGTAACTGTGTAACGGCCATATCAATTTCCATATCCTGTTGGGAGGATATAGACGGGCTTACAGTTGCCTCAGTTTGAGTTCTACTTTTCTTTTCTAGAGGCAGAGCCGTGGGTTCACTCATACTGCCACTACTGATTCGACTTCTTTTTACTTGCAATTTCTTTCTGGAGTGAAAAGATATGAGTTTTGGTGATTGAGTGTTTGGCTCTACGACCTTGGTTAGAGGTTGTGGTACTACAGCCCCTTGGTCAGACCTACCAACCACTTGGGTTCCAGAAACAGATTGAGAAGCAGTAGTAGTTTGAGGAACAGAAGGCAATACCTGGTCAGCTGATTCCGCAACAGTCTCTGATAAGATGGGTTGATCCAATTCAGGTTCAGGGACAAATGCAGTTTCTTGCACTGGATGTTCAACAGCAAGAGCAGCTGGCTGAGGAACAATTTGCTGAGCAGGTTCAACTTGTTGATTGCCTTGATTTTCATTATCAACAAGTATGTTTTCCACTGGTGGTTCAGGGTTTTGTTCTGGTTGTACAGGTTCTGGTACAGGTTCAATAACAGGTAGTTGTATATAGTTTGACATGTATTGGGTGACAACTACAGGTATGTTTGTGAATTTTGGCTTGTTGCTGTACTCAGTGAACAATCTGGTAGTAGGTTTACCTGACGCCAGTGACTCTCCATTCAGAAATTGGGCTTTGTTTTCTAGTTCCACAAGATGATTAAAAATCAATGATAAGAATCTTGGATAAAAACATGAAACTTTATGTCCATTATCAAAATTCTTCTTTGCATTAATGATTCTTCTAACCATCGGAACACACAGTAGTCTGCCAATATTAATCCTTCGGTTGTGTGCAACTGCATATCCAATATGCTGCAGGAATGATGGTAATACCCCGAAGTGCCCTTTTGTAGTGTTGGCAAAGACTCTTCCTAGTGTGTCAAACAGATAATCCCATTCCTGAACAAAGTTCTTTTTATTCCAGACAGTTTGATCAGGACTGTCTTGATAGAATACACCATTTAAAAAATTTATCATTTCTTGATCTGATGGTAATTCTTCGAAATTGTCAGTTGGAAAATTTAAGACCGTATTTATTGTATTTTCATTTACTGTGTACTGATTATCTCCTACAGAGAAGATAAAAGATCTGTTATCATTAGAAATGACAGCAGTAGTACACATGATTCGCAAAGGTTCAATTTTCAAAGGAGCATCCAATCTCAAAGCATTGCGAACCAGTGAATTTTCATTTAAAAACCGAATCCACGGTCGAAAACGTTCAACTGAACATTTTTCTGGATCAAAATAACCGATTAAATTATGTTTAATAATTTCAAATCGATCAGCCATTTTAATCAAGATTTAATTTCCTTGAAAATTTCAGATTTTACAAATTTTTAATTTAAAAATTAATTTTTCGAATTAATAATTAATTAAAAATTCGAAATAATTAAAAGTTCTTAAAAAAATCTGAAAAATTCACACAATGATCTCCTTACACACACAAACACACATGTATTTTTAGTTTTTCAAGAATCAATCCCAGATTTCCAGAAAAACAGATCTTGAAATCGTTTTTCGAAAATAAAAATTCTTAAAAACTGAACAAAAAGTCGATTTTAAGTGATCAAACTGATGATAATCAAACAAGGAATCGAGTTATGGAATCAATTCGAGATTATCATCAAAAATCAAGACGAAAAATGGGCATGAACTCGTGTATATACGCGTGTATATATGTGTGTATCTCAGAGGTTCTATAAGACTTAACTTGATAGATAGACTTAAAATGAAAATAAGACTAAAACTATTCTAACTGCTATATATATATATATACTAGTAGTTGAATAAGACTTAAACTATTATTAAGACATAACTGTTAAATATACATATAAAACATATCTGTTATTTATATATATATTTACATATTTAACTCGAATAAGACTTAACTGTATTAAGACATAACTAATATGTATATATATTCGAATATGACTTAATATAAACAAGACTTAAAAACACTATTACTAATAAGACTTAACTAATAAAACTGACAAGACTTAAATAAAATAAGACTTAATCTAAAAACACGCTAAGACTTAAGTTAAAAACTCATTAAGACTTATTTACAAACAGGTTATGAATAAGACTAAAACCTATCTTGAACACCTAAGTCGAACTTCTAGATCTAAGTCGAAGTTCGAGATAGAGTTCGAGTTAGTAGTTAACTCGAACAAAGACCTAACTAGAACACCTAAGTCGAAATTTGAGATTTAAGTCGAAATTCGAGATAGAGTTCTAGTTAGTAGTTAACTCGAACAAAGACCTATCTCGAACACCTAAGTCGAAATTTGAGAAGAATTTCGAGTTAGGAGTTATATGACTTAATCTAACAAAACTCAGTAAGACTTAACCTATTTAAGTCATACCGATTTTTATAAGTCATATTGAGAGTTTTAACTAATTTTAAGTCATAATTACTATAAACAAACATTAAAAACACTATTAAATATACAAATAATTTATAAAAATAATAAAAATATTATATAAAATTAAACAAATAATAAAAATGATTATACATACCATATGCTAACCTATTAACAAAAATAAAGCAATATTAACAGGACAAACATTACAAAACATATGATAAATTAATTAATAAAATAGAAATTAATATTTACAAATATTCTAAAAATATAGAAGTATAAAGTATTAAATAATATGAATAAACAGAGTGAAAAATAACTAAACAACCAAGAAAATCAGATGGTAAAATAATTATACAAGTGATTTCAAAGAACAAATATTCACAGAAAAATCACTTGTAAAATTATTAAAGATCAAATTTCAGATATTAATTACTAGGACTGTTTAACATACCCAATTCACTAACAATTCTAGTGAAAGAGGATTCATTAAGCGACTTAGTAAAAATATCTGCAGTTTGATCTCCAGATCCTGCAAATAGTAGTTCCACTGTACCATTCATTACATGCTCTCTTATAAAATGATACCTTATGTCAATGTGCTTTGTCCTTGAGTGCTGCACAGGATTGCTTGCGATTGCTATGGCACTTGTATTATCACATAAAATAGGAATATTTTCCAATACAATGCCATAGTCCATTAATTGATTCCTTATCCATAAGATCTGAGCACAACAGCTTCCAGCAGCTATATATTCAGCTTCGGCTGTAGAGTTGGAAACTGTTTGCTGTTTCTTACTGAACCAGGATACCAACCTTCCACCTAGGTATTGACAACTCCCAGATGTACTTTTCCTGTCTACAACACTTCCTGCATAGTCAGAATCTGTATATCCAATTAAAGTAAAACCAGATTCATTAGGGTACCAGATGCCTAAATTAGGCGTACCCTTTAGATATCTTAAGATTCTTTTAACAGCAGTGAGATGGATTTCTTTAGGGTTCGCTTGGAACCTTGCACACAAGCATGTGGCAAACATTATATCTGGTCTACTAGCAGTTAGGTAAAGTAATGAACCAATCATACCTCTATAGCCTGTGATATCTACCTTGGCAGAACTTTCACATAAACCAATTTTGACAGCTATAGTTGATGGTGTCTTTGCTGATGAGCACTCCTCCATGTGATATTTCTTGAGGAGCTCCTTGATGTACTTAGATTGATAAATAAATATTCCATCTTGTCTCTGACTTATTTGTAATCCAAGAAAGAATTTCAGTTCTCCCATCATGCTCATTTCAAACCTACCCTGCATTAACTTAGAAAACTTCTTGCACAGAAGCTCATTAGTAGACCCAAATATAATATCATCCACATAGACTTGGACTAGTATTATATCATTCTTATGTCTTTTAGTGAAGAGCGTTTTGTCTATGACACCTCTTATAAAACCATTTTCTAATAGAAATTCAGAAAGAGTGTCATACCATTTTCTTGGGGCTTGCTTAAGACCATAGATAGCTTTGTAAAGAAAGTAAACATAGTCCAGATGATCTTGATCTTCAAAACCAGGAGGCTGTTCTACATACACTTCTTCATCTAGCTTACCATTCAGAAAGGCACTCTTGACATCCATTTGATAAACTTTGAATCTTGAATAGGATGCATATGCCAAGAATATTCTGATGGCCTCAAGTCTTGCCACTGGAGCATAGGTCTCGTCATAATCAATGTCTTCAGCTTGAGAATAACCTTTAGCTACCAATCTTGCTTTGTTTCTTATCACAGTGCCATCTTCATCTAGTTTGTTTCTGAATACCCATCTTGTGTCCACCACTTTTCTATCTTTAGGTCTGGGTACCAGCTTCCATACTTCTAGTTGCTTAAATTGATTGAGTTCATCTTGCATAGCAATCACCCAATCAGGATCAGATAGAGCTTCTTCTACTTTCTTAGGTTCCATGACAGACAGAAACCCAGAATAATTACATTGATTCTGATAAGCTCTTCTTGTTTTCACACCAACATCTGGATCACCAAGAATCAGCTCAAAAGGATGAGCTCTATTCCAAACAGTTTGTCTGGGAAGAATTGATCTTGACGATTCGCCTTGATCTTCAGTATGATGTTGAGTATGACTTGTTGACCCTTCATTATCTCCCCTTGAGTTGTTGCCAGTATGACTTGTTGATGGTTCAAGAGTATCAGTGGTGTCTTGAGAATTATCATTGTTTTCACCAGCATCACCTTGATCATTAACACCAACATTTGGATTATTATTATCAACAACAACGTCAGGTTGATTGTCATCATCTGAATCTGAGTCTGACATATCATCAAACTTAAGCTTTTCAGATGGATCTTCATTTTGGATATTTGGGAGTTTCGTGTCATCAAATGTAACATTGACACTTTCCAAAGTTTTCTGTTGATCAATAAGATACACCTTGTAGGCTCTTCTAGTATAACCAATAAATATTGCTTCATGTGCTTTTTCTTCAAATTTACCACCTTGATCATCTCCTTCTTTCAGCACAAAGCATTTTGTCCCAAATACATGGAAGTACTTGAGAGTTGGTTTCTTGTCATGTAGAGCTTCATATGGTGTCTTCATTAAGTCTTTATTGATAAGTGTTCGATTCTGGGTATAGCATGCAGTGTTGACAGCTTCAGCCCAAAAGCTCAATGGAAGCCTTGATTCACTTAGCATAGTACGTGCAGCTTCAATCAAGGTTCTATTCTTTCTTTCAACTACCCCATTTTGCTGAGGAGTTCTGGGAGCCGAGTACTGTCTAGTTATACCCTTTTCAGTGCAAAAGTCATTCAGAACTGCATTCTTGAATTCAGTTCCGTTGTCTGATCTTATAGATCTTACTGGACGATTAGAATCCAGCTCAATTAACTTAATGTGATCAACTACCAGTTGTGGAGTTTCATCTTTTGAGTTCAGAAATAGTACCCATGTGAATTTTGAGAAATCATCAACAATCACTAGAGCATATCTCTTCCTTGACATAGACATCACACTAACTGGACCAAACAAATCCATATGGAGAAGTTGTAATGGTTCAGTTATTGATGATATGTTAGTGCTCCTGTGAGTTGCCCTTTTTAACTTCCCTTTTTGACAAGCATCACATAGACCTTCCTGAGTAAATTCAATCGAAGGTAAACCTCTCACCAACTCTCTTTTCACTAGAGAATTCATTATTTTGAAGTTAAGGTGAGAAAGTTTCTTGTGCCATAACCAACTTTCATCAGTGGATGCCTTTGAATAAAAACATCTAATTTCTTCTGTGCTTCCAGAATTCATATTGGCTATGTACAAGTTTCCTTTTCTTACTCCAGTCAACTGTGGCCTTTCATTTCTCTTGTGTGATATTAGACAATTCTTCTTGTTGAAATGAACTTCATAACCTTTGTCACAGAATTGACTAATACTGAGCAAATTGTGCTCAAGGCCGTTCACAAAAGAGACATCTTCAACGATAACATTTCCAGCTTCTAATCTGCCATATCCATCAGTTTTACCTTTGCTGTTATCTCCAAAGGTAACGACTGGGCCAGCCTTCTCCACCACATTTGTCAGCAGGGCTTTATCTCCGGTCATATGCCTTGAACATCCACTGTCCAGAATCCACATGACTCGTTCAACCTGTTTCAAACCCTGCAATGACAAATTGATTAGACTTTCTTCGGAACCCAAATTTGATTGGGTCCGGAGTACTTAAAGAATTGACCTTTATCAGGTAAAGCAACACTTTTTATCTTAACAACATTTTCTTCAGGTACTGGACATTTAACCCTGTAAACACCTTTAACTTGTTTTGTTTTAAGCTTGGGTAACCATGTCTTCACCATATCCTGAGAAAGACTTGAAGTCTTAATCTTAGAATTAGGTGGTGTTACAGTCCTGGATCTAACATGTTTATGTCTGCTCATCTGCTGTCTAGGAGCATTCTTATCAACACATGCATGATTACCGTTAAAGTAAGCAGACATTATATTAAAAGCACAAGACATGCAATTAACAGCATCACATTTCTTATGAGCAGTATCAATAACAGGAATAGCATGCATGGTAGATTTGTTATTGCATTTATTCATGTTGTTACTTCTGCTACTAGTTTTCAATGAACTAGTAGACTCACCAACTCTTTCTGCTTTTACAAACACAGTCTTTCTATCTTTATCATTTTTAACAACTTGATTACTTTCTAAGACTACGCCATTAGCTACATCCTCAATGCGCATCTCTTCCTTAATGATTAAAGATGTTGTATCCATAGGTTCTGCTATGGATGTCTTAAAGAGTGGATTACTAACACTCTTAAGCACTGATGGTATACCCATATCTACAGCACTCACACGATTAGGAGTATTAATGCTTTTACGTCCAATAGCTTCATTATAATCAAACCCAATTCCTACAGTTTGATTAATTGCTTGTTGGTTAAACAACTCTTTAGCCACTTTACAAGAATTAGAAGTAGCACTAACCCTTATTTCTAGTTCAGCTATTGTTTCACGTTGTTGAACCACTATCTCTGCTAGAGACCTCTCAAGTTCTTTTAGCATTCTTATTTCTGATTTTTGTATAACATGGCAATTTTGTACATCATGTAATTCTGATAATTGATTACTAAGATCTGTATTTAACAAATTTAGCCTTTCAATCTCTCTATTAGCATTACCCAGTGTATCAGTAAGTTGATAAATATATTGACTTTCAGTACATGATACCTCAGATGATGTACCACTGGAGTTATCAGATTTTGCCATCAGGGCAAGATTGCCATACTCTTCATCTTCAGAGTCTGTATCATCCCAACTCTTTCCAGCAGCCACATAGGCTCTTCCTGTCTTCTTCTTCTCAGATCCAAAGTCTTTTCTTTGGTTTTGTTTTGGCTTCTGACATTCAGTAGCAAAATGTCCAAGTTCATTACAGTTGTAGCATCTAATTTTACTTCTTTCAACTGTTCCAGTTTTGTAACCTCCTCTGTTACTTGAGGATGAAGAACCTCCTCTCTGGAACCTGTTATTGTTAGATTTGTACCTGAACTTGGGATTCTTCCTGAATCTGAAGTTGCTGAATTTCCTTACCAACAAAGCCATGGACTCATCTTCCAACTGATCTAGCTCTTCTAACGAATAGAAGTCACCTTCATCTGGACTAGCATTCGTTTGACCAACTTCAACTTCAAGCTTTCCACTGTCAACTTTACAAGGTTGGATAACCTTATCTTCCACTTCCTGTTTGTTCTCAACAATAAGAGCTGTAGAAGTATTAGCAACTCTTCCTTTTCCATAAATCTCCTTTTGTTGAGATTGTTCCAGTTCATAGGTTTTTAAAACACCAAAGAGTCTTTCTACAGTTATTTCACTTAAATTCCTTGACTCTCTGATAGCTGTAATTCTATGTTCTAGATGAACAGGCATTGACAGTAGAAATTTTCTGTTGATCTCTTTCTGAGTGTAGTACTTGCCATGCATCTGTAAATTATTGACAAGTTTGTTATATCTTTCAAACACATCTTGAATACTTTCATTGTATGCTGATCGAAAGTGTTCATACTCAGAAGTCAGAATTTCTAGTCGATTCTCCCTTACTTCCTCTGTTCCTTCATTCACAGTTTCAATGGTTTCCCACATTTGCTTTGCAGTTTTGCAGTTAATCACATGACTGTACATTACAGAGTCTAGAGAATCTATTAAGATCAGTCTCAAATTAATGTCAAGTGCAGCTTCCTCTCTTTCAGCAAGAGTGTAATTAGAAGAGTCTTTGTATACATACCTTACAGGGGTAATAACTATTCCATCAGTAACAACTTCAGGAATTACTCCAAAAGGTATTATTGGTCCTTCTGATAAGACTTTCATGTATTTAGGATTTACAACCTCGAGGAACATTAACATTTTGTTCTTCCACATATCATAACTGTTTTTGTCATATATGGGAATTTTCACAGTTCCGACTTTAGAAGACATGATGAATTTTTTAAGAGAGTTAAAAAATTCGGGGATGATTTTTAATCGAGTAAAATGGGATCGATGATTTGTGTATCAATCAATCGGCTCTGATACCAATTGTTAGGTCCGATAAGATTGTAGAAGGGGGGGTTGAATACAATCTTTACCTTTTTATCGAAATTTGTCCTTTAAATTAAATTTGATAAAGACAAATTTATCTGCGGAATTATTTAACACAATATTTCAAGTTGAATATAACTGTATATTAACTTGATGTGGTGTTACAAAATCAGTATAACAACTTATCAAGATGTTAATAACTAATTAGAAAATTCGACATGAACTTTTCTAATTTAGTTAATAATAATCAAGATAAGAACTAGGAAACTTAATTCGCTAGTAGTACAAGAATCACAAATAAACAAGTTCTACCGGATAGAATATCACAAAGATGAAGAACTTGATTTTCTGGGAATTGTTTAAGCTTTGGTGTTCTTGGTGTTCTTGAGAGAGAGAATTCTGGTCTTGATGAAATGTTTCTGCTGTGTTTTCTCCGTTATAACTTAATCTGGTATGTTCTGATCTTTTATATCAACAACAGGTCTTGCTGGCTTTCTGTAGGATATTTAATTGCTTCAGCATGACTTAAACAGCTTCCAAGACTTGATTTTCCTTCAATAAGACTTACACAAACCTCCATTAAGACCTAAAATGTGTCGGTAAGACTTACCAGAATTTCGGTAAGACTCATAACAGCTGGCAGAGGTCGGTAGGACTTAAATCAGGTCGGTAGGACTTAAATCAGGTCGGTAGGACTTAAATCAGGAAAGGCTTCTGTTAGTAAGACTTAAATTAAGTCTTACCGAGTTTTATCCCTTCCAAGACTTAATCAACTTTCTTTCTTTAAGTCTTATTGATCCAATTAATTAGTTAATGTTTTAACTAATTCATATTTAATTGATACAATAATTAATTTAATAAATAAATTAATTCTACCAGAATTAATTCATTTAATTAAATCAACTAAATTAATTTATATCAATTATAAATGAATTTAATTAAATCAATAAATAATTAATTTAATTCTTACAAACCACTAAAGGTAGTAAAGAATTACCACTGATTTGTGTTGACGTTCGATGTACTGTCTGGTTCATGAACGACTAACTTCAATGACGCTTCTTCACTTTTGACTTTAGGTTGTGGTTTATTTCTTCTCTCAATTCTCTTGCACTGTAACTGATCTTCAAACTATCACTCGAAAAATCTCTGTCACTGTTCAAATGAATCCATTAACATCAATGCTGTACTGGGGCTTGATCAGATAACTGAATCGTCTTCCAGTGTATGACATCAAAACTATAGATTGACTTTTCTTCTTTCTTCTGACAGATAATACTTCTTGAGATTCCTGTGACAGTTCATATGTATATTTACTTATTACAATTTGGTTTAAGTTGATTAGGATCCTCTAACTACAAATAGGCTGAGTCATATGCCTTTCAGACATTGGTTTCCCTTGATGTTTATCCTGATTAGCAATGGTCGACAGTGACTTAGTGCCCATCCCTAGCGATTCAGATGTGGGGCTTCTGGCAAATCCCTGTTTAATAGCAAGAGCATCCTTCGGTATTAAGTCATTGATCAGCATTTGAAGAAACCGAGGAAACCAGCAGACAACATCATTTGCAGTGAGGTCTCTGCTTGCAAGGGATCCCATTGAGGCCACTATCTCAGAGAGAACTATGCGTCCATAGTTTATATCCAGTTCTCTTGCTAGGGCAACTGCAAAGGTTTGCATTGGAATTGGAATTTGATGAAAGTCTTTTTCGCGTGCCCGAAAACATCTTGTGATGGCCTCGAAAAAGTAATTCCATTCCGCATGGAAGAATTGCTTTTGGATATTTCCCGTGATTGGGCCTTTTGGAGGATAACATCCAATTTCTTCAAAGAATCTGAGGCGTTCTGCAGCAGTAGGTTCTGGATCATAGGCATCTTTAATTGGGAATCCCAGAACTCTGTTGACAATTTGTTCGGTCACCTCATATTCCTGACCCGCTAAGGTAAACCTGAAACCGTAGGGGGTTGATTTACTCCCAAAAGTAACCGCACTAGTCCATAATTGCTGTAAAGCATCATGTACTAGTGTAGGTTTAGCAGTAAAAGCATGGCTAGCTTTGGAATACAAATTGAGAAATCGTATCCAAAACTTAAACCGCGGGAGTTGATCACCAATTTCCGTAGAAATATTATAAAAATTGTTTTTAGCAAGTGAAAATTGGTGAGCCATTTTGATTAAATGTTTTTCTTTAAAAAGATGTGATTTTTTTTTTATTTTGAAAAACAAATAATTTACGAATTAAATGATGTATCCCTTTTAATTTATCAAAAAGAACAAAAGTCCCTTAGAGAAAATTAAACTACGGGATGAACAATCAAAAACCAATGACCAAATCTGAATATTCAAAGAAGATGAATATTCGTGTGTACCAGTAAAATCGTGTGTGTTTATGAATGGTGAAAATGGAATTGCGTTTTATGAACAGTACACAAACAGTTATATGTTCGTGTGTATGTATATGCGCATGTATATGGATGAACACAAAACACACTAACACAATGATTAAGGATAACACAGTCAAGATTAGTCCAAAAATTGGCAGTAATTCGTGATTAGTACGAGTTTAATCACAAAAACACGGATCAAAGGTATGTAATTAGTGAAATCGCACTGTTCTTGTGAAACGGCTGCTGAAAATTAGAATTAGGTAAAGTGAATTAGGCATCGAGTTAGAGATGTATATATAGATGAATGAGAAATGACAAAAATGTCCCTGTTAAAAAATGTGAAAAGTACTAAGTCCATACAGGGGATATCTAAGTCGAACTCTATCTCGAACTTTTCTATCTCGAACATCAAGTCGAACTTCGAGATGAAGTTCGAGATAGAGGTTAACTCGAACAATTATGCACAAAGAAGCACTTTAACCAATTTAACAGCAGAAACTATAGGGAAATCCTATCTTGAACATTATTGAATTGTAGTAAACTTGAAAAAAAGAAAATTCAAGATACTTTTCGAGTTAGAAGTCTATCTCGAACAACAAGTCGAAATTCGAGTTGAGTTTCGAGATAGACTAAGAGCCCTATCTCGAACATCAAGTCGAAATTCGAGTTGAGTTTCGAGATAGACTAACTCGAAGTTAATCTTAAATTCTTTCCAAATACCCCCTTGAATCAAAAAGTACAGGGTAATTCAAGATATGTTTCGAGTTAAGAGTGTAACTCGAAAAATTCCCTTTAGCTTAACTGAGAATTCTATCTCGAATACCAAGTCGAAATTCGAGTTGAGTTTCGAGATAGACTAAGAACTCTATCTCGAACATCAAGTCGAAATTCGAGATAATTTTCGAGATAGACTAACTCGAAGTTAATTCTCAGTTCTTTTCAAAATATTCCCTTAAATGGAAATCTCATCAACTTTTGAGATAAAATTCGAGATAGAATTTATCTCGAATATTTTGAAGATAGAACTAGGCACACTGGTAACTCGAACTCGAACTCTAAGTCGAATTTCGAGATGAATTTCGAGATAGCCAACTCGAAATTCTTCCCAGACTTAGAATTTTTCAAAAAGCTTCACTCTGACAGCTTAAGTCGAAATTCAAGTCGAATTTCTAGATGAGTTTCGAGATAGATCCTAACTCAAAATTTTGAAGTTTTTCAATTCTAAGGCCTCAAATTACATGAAAATCATAGGTAAATTCATCTAAAAATCATGCAATATTTAGAATATTATGAATTTAACTCCCCCCATGATCATGCAATCTAACAAGCATAAATTCACAGATTTGTGCTATAAAAGACACTTAAAACACAATGAATTCATGCAAAATCACACTATATGCAACCTATAACAATCATTAATTAGACATATTAAAGTCTAAGCACATAATGATTGATTAGCTTGCACATACAAACATAAACATGGATTTTACAGATAGAAGGCTTTACTAACTTGTGTTAAGCATTCCCAATTCACCAACCAACCTATTGAATGTTACTTCATCAAGAGGTTTGGTGAATATATCTGCAATTTGTTGCATTGTGGGCACAAAATGTAGCTCCACAGTCCCCTCCTCGAAATGTTCTCTTATGAAATGATACCTGATGTCAATATGCTTGGTTCTTGAGTGATCTACAGGATTGTTGGTTATGGCAATGGCACTTGTGTTGTCACACATGATTGGAATTTTCTTGTGCTCCATGCCATAATCCTTCAATTGGTTCCTCATCCACAGTATTTGTGCTACACAGCTTCCAGCAGCAATGTACTCAGCTTCAGCAGTAGAAGTAGATACTGTATGTTGCTTTTTACTTTGCCAGGACACCAATCTTCTGCCAAGAAATTGGCAAGCACCAGATGTGCTTTTCCTATCAATCCTGCAACCTGCATAGTCTGAATCCGAATAGCCAATAAGATTAAAACCTGTATCTCTTGGGTACCAAATCCCTAGATTTGGTGTGCCCTTGAGATACCTAAAAATTCTTTTGACGGCTACGAGATGTGATTCTCTAGGATCCGCTTGGAACCTTGCACATAAACAAGTTGCGAACATTATATCTGGTCTACTTGCAGTTAAATAGAGAAGTGAGCCAATCATACCTCGATAGCTTGTGATGTCAACTGATTTACCTGATTTGTCTTAGCTGCTGATGCATCTTCTAGATTATACTTCTTGAGTAAATCTCTGACGTACTTGGATTGACAGATAAAGATACCATCTTTTCTCTGACTGATCTGTAATCCAAGGAAGAAGGACAGCTCTCCCATCATGCTCATCTCATATTTTTCCTGCATTAGCTTGGCAAATTTCTCGCACAAGCGCTCATTTGATGACCCAAAAATAATATCGTCCACATATACTTGAACAAGTATTAAGTCATTTCTCACAACTTTATAGAACAATGTTTTATCAATTACTCCCCTAACAAAACCATTTTCAATTAAGAATAAGGATAGGGTTTCATACCATTGCCTTGGGGATTGCCTGAGGCCATAGACAGATTTGAAGAGTAGATACACAAAATCTGCATGTTCTGGATCAACGAAGCCAGGCGGCTGTTCCAGATACACTTCTTCTTCTAACTCTCCGTTCAGGAAGGCACTTTTCACGTCCATCTGGAAAACTTTGAAGTTCTTATGTGCTGCAAATGCCAAGAACATCCTGACTGCCTCAAGTCTTGCAACTGGTGCATAGATTTCATCATAATCAATTCCTTCTCGCTGAGAATAACCTTTTGCAACCAAACGAGCCTTGTTTCGTGTTACAAGTCCGTTTTCATCCAGTTTATTTCTGAATACCCATCTAGCTCCAATTACGGATTTGTTCTTTGGTCGGGGTACCAGTTTCCAAACTTTCTGCCTTTCAAACTGATTGAGTTCCTCTTGCATTGCAATCACCCAATCAGCATCGCCAAGAGCTTCTTCTATTTCTTTAGGTTCAAGCTTGGATAAGAACCCAGAATATAAGGAGATATTAGCCATGTCAGCTCTTGCAGTTCTTCTAGTAGTCACACCAGCATCTGGATCACCAATAATTAACTCAAACGGATGGTCTCTATTCCATACCCGTTCACCTGGAAATTGTCTTGATGATTCAGCTTGACTTTCTGAATTGGGGTGCTGACTACTTTGATTATTTTCACTAACTCCCCCTGAGTTAGTGCCAGCTCCTACAGAACTAGAGTCAACTCGACTCGAGCCTTGAACAGTAGTTCTTGAGCTGCTATTTACTCCCCCTGAGTTGTTGCCGGTTGGTACTGAAGAAGTCTCTCCTGATCTTGTAGAATTAGCTTGTTCACTAGACTCAGGTTCTTCACGTACACTTGGAACATTTAATGGAACAACCAACTCAGGTTCATCTTCAAGATCTTCTAAGTCTAGATTCTGAAATTTTAGGGACTCAGGTTCACTAGAATCTCTTGAAATTGATGAGAGTTTGGTATCGTCGAATCTGACGTTGTAACTTTCAGTCACTTTTCGATCATTCACCAAGAACACTCTATAAGCTGCCACCACGTCTGTAGAGTAACCAATAAAGATTCCTTCACGAGCTTTTGCTGCAAACTTGCCTAGATTTTCATCATCTATAAGCACATAGCATTTTGCTCCGAAGACATGAAAGTATTTGATTGTTGGTCTTCTGTTGTTCATTAGCTCACATGGTGTCTTTTCTTTATCTTTTATGATCAAGGTTCTATTTTGAGTGTAACAAGCGGTACTCACTGCTTCGGCCCAGAAATACAAAGGAAGTTTTGAATCATACAACAAAGTTCTTGCTGCTTCAACCAAAGTTCTATTCTTCCTTTCAACTACTCCATTTTGTTGTGGAGTTCTCGGGGCTGAATACTGACGACGTATTCCTTTAGATACACAGAAGTCATTCAGCACTGCGTTTTTGAATTCAGTGCCATTGTCTGATCTAATCGTCTTCACAGTAAGTGTTGAAACATTCTCAATTTGAGTGATATGATCAATGATTAAGAAAGGTACTTCGTCTTTCGTCATTGCGAACAATACCCATGTATACTTGGAGAAGTCATCCACGATTACCAAAGCATATCTTTTCCTAGACAAAGATAGGACATTCACTGGGCCAAACAAATCCATATGAAGAAGTTGCAGAGGCTCAGTAATACTAGAAATTTCTTTGCTTTTATGCGATGCTCGCTTCGACTTTCCCATTTCACAAGCTTCACAGAGTCCTTTCGGAGCGAACTCCATTTGAGGTAGATCTCTCACCAATTCTCGCCTCGCGAGAGCATTCATCGTTTTGAAGTTTAAGTGAGATAACTTTTTGTGCCATAACCAGCTTTCATCATCCGAGGCTTTGCTGTAGAAACAGGTGACCTCATCCTGATTTGCTGAATCCATATCTGCAACAAAAAGATCTGACTTTCGAACTCCTCTCAAAGCCAGTGAGCCTTCCTTAATGTGAGTGATTGATACACCTTTCTTGTTGAAGACAATTTCGTAACCTTTGTCACAGAATTGACTTATACTCAACAGATTGTGCTTTAGTCCCTCAACATAGGAAATATCTTCAATGATGACATTGCCAGTCTTCAGTTTGCCATATCCCTTAGTCACACCTATGCTGTCATCTCCAAAGGTAACATAAGGGCCAGTTTTCATAACCAACTCTGTGAGCAGGGACTTGTTTCCAGTCATATGCCTCGATGCTCCACTGTCTAGCACCCATATAACTTTATTTCTATTCTGCTTAATGCCCTGCAATGACAGATTGGTTAGACATTCTTCGGAACCCAACTTTGATTGGGCCCGGCTTTTCGATAAGATCGAGAATCAACAGATTTAACAACAGGAGATGCACTTTTCTTCACATTACTAGAGCTTTCGACTATCTCCTTTCCTTTCTCAGACTTGACAGATTTGTCAGTCTTAGGAGAAGGTTTGTCACTCCTAACTTTAGGAGGACTGACAGTCTTGGCTCTCCCATACTTTTTCTTGATATTTGAACTAGCAACAGTATTTGAGCATGACTGGCTAGATGCATTCATTAAATGCACAAAAGTTTGCATGATGTTAAAAGTGCATGGCATACAATTAGGTTGACCACACTGTGCATGATTCTGATGCAGATTATTCATTGTATGTGTGATAGGCATGGCATGTGCAGCAGGAACATTCATGTTAGCTTTGCATGCATAAGAAAGATGTTCAGTAGAGTTACAATGATAACATGCTTTCTTTATTCGTTCAGCCTTAACCTCTTTTATGCCTTTCTCTTTCTTTCCTTGTTGCTTAACAGCCTTAGCTCCTAATCCCAGTCTAGATTCATCTCTAGGGAAATTGATTTTCACTTGTTTAATAGGAGTTATAGGTTGTTCTTTCTGGCGATCTTCCATCTCAATTTCATATCTAGCTATCAATTCAGTCTCTTCTTCTTCTATTCTAGGAACAAGATGTTTGTAGATAGGATTGACAGCCGATTTAAGAATTCTAGGTGTTTCCTGTTTAAGGTCACTGGAACTAGGGTCAATAGGTCTCTTTCCTTCTTTCTTAGGAAGGTCAGAATAATCAAGTCCTATTCCTACTCCAGTTATTTTCTTAAATGTGTCATTATCTACATATACTTTACTAGCAGCTAGTTTGTAAGCTTCGCATTTAGTTTCTAACTCAGCTAGATTGTTCCTAAGACATGCTTCTACTTCTTCCTTAAGGACGAGCTTGTGTTCCAGAGATTTAATAAAGTCTCTTAGAGAAGTATCTACAGTGCAAGCAGCCTCTAGCTCTTCCACTTTTGCCTCAAGCATTCTGCATTTGGCAACAAGTGTTTTCTGTTCCTTTTGAGAAGAGTCTAGGCTTTTGCACAACATATAGATCTCTTCACTAAGAGCCCCGTTCTGTTCCTTATAATCATCAATAGACATTTCTACTTTAAGAGTCAGAACTGGTACCTCTGGTTCCTCTGATGTCTCAGCCATGAGGGCAAAGTTTGCTACATGAGTAACATCTTCCTCATCTGAATCATCCCAAGCTCTTCCTTCTGTCACTAATAAAGCTCGTTTTCCATGTCTTTCCTTCAACAGTGCTTCATAGTTGCTTTTGAGGGCTTCAAATGTCTCTTTTGGATAAGTCTGTTTAGGCTTTTTGCAGTCCGAGGCAAAGTGTCCAGCTTCACCACAATTATAGCATTTGAACTTCATTTTGAAATCCAAAGGAGATTTGTAGCTGGTATTCTTGCCTTTTCCTTTGTAGCCTGACGAACTACCACCACCCTTAGCAGCCCGATAATAAGATGAAGATTTTCTCTGTGGTCGGTTGCTCTTTCTAAATCTCATGTTGCTGAACTTCCTTGCCATGTATGCCACGACACTATCGTCCATGTTGTCCAGCTCTTCTTGGGTGTAGTAGTCATCATCACTGTCAGATGCGCACTCATCATCATTATCAACTTGATGTGGTGCAAGTGATGATTTAGGCTTTGCTGCAACCATTGCCTTCTTAGACTCTTCCTCATCAGCAACTAATCCTGATGCACTTTCTTTTCCCTTTGAATCATTGTCCCATGCTTGATCTTGAAGAGTTTCCAGCTCATAGGTCTTTAATATTCCATAATATTCTTCCAGAGAAGTTGTATGCAAATCTCTGGTTTCTCTTATTGCGTAGACCCTATGTTCAATGCTTTTTGGCTGGTTCCTCAGATATCTCGTATTAGTCTCAACCATGGGGAGAGTTACACCTCTCAGATTCAAATCCAATACCAACTGACTGAATCGTAGGTAGACATCTGTTATGCCTTCTCCTTTCCTTATTCTAAAGGTGTCATACTCCATCTTGAGTATGAGTGTTTTGTTGCTTCTGACCTCTGCAGATCCTTCCATGACAACTTCTATCTTGTCCCAAATCTTCTTCGCTGTAGTCAGACCTTTGACTATGTTGAACATTTCATGATCAAGAGATTCCATCAAGGTTTGTCGTATGGCAGTATCATAAGCTATTTGTTCCTTGTCGGCATCCGAAAACTCCGAGACCTTTTTAGGCTCAGACCGAGGTGGTATAACCACTCCTCCTTCCGTATGTGAAGGAATAACTACCATTGGGACAAATTTACCCTTGTCAAGGACTTCCAGATATTCAGGGTTAACAGTCTCTAGATATAGTCTCATTCTGAAAACCCATTCTTCATAGTGATCTTTGTTGAACATTGGGATCTTGAATGCATTTTTAGGAGCCATCTCAATTCTGGTCACTAAAAGTTTCTAAGTACCCAAGACTAGGCTATGTAGAATATTTATGTAGAACTTTTGCCTAAGTCGAAATTTCTCTAAGTAGAAATTTTGCTCAAGTCGAAATCACCAAGTAGAAATTGTCCAAGTCGAAATTCTATGTAGAAATTCTCAAGTAGAAATTCTATGTAGAACTTTTGTCCTTAGAATAATTTTTCTGCAGATTACTTTAATATTGAATAAACAATATTATCTCTTTAACACCTTTTGACTTTGAATGCTTTACTCACCTAACCCACCTAACCCACATGCTAGGTACTGAGTATGTCTGTATACTTTCGGCCGAATAAAGCAAATAAAAAAATCCACAACCACCTTTTTATTCTTTTGCTTTTGAAAAGGAGATCAAAAAGTTGTTGGGTTGTCTTCTTTGATAAGAACAGATGATGAACACTCAAGAACACCAAATATGAACGAACCCAGATAAATTCACAAAAATTAGTTAAAATACACCCAAGCTAAATAATCACACCTGGAGTATTTAAATAATTTTTTCAGATGAGTTTTCACTACCAACGAATTAAAACACACTTTTCGAGAAAATGAAAAGTAGATCTGAAAAATGAAAACTCACGATTCTTCTACTCAACACAAGGATTTATGTTTTGTATGTTAAACATATAGCTCTGATACCAATTGTTAGGTCCAAATGTGTTGTAGAGGGGGGGTGAATACAACTTTTCGAATATGAGAAGCAATAAATACGATGCAATAAATGAACACACAGATTCAAGGAATATATGTCTTATATATAACTTGAAAGGGTTGCTACAACATTCATTACAAAGTATAACAGAAGTTCAGAGAGAAGTGAATGATACTAAGCTCTGTGAATGCACTCTCTCTCTTTCTCTTGTGTTTTTCTCAAGAATTGCTCACTAACTAAAACATTACACAAGTACTTCTATTTATACTACATGTAATCTATGTCCTGTAGTCTTCAAAGACTAAGATGTACGTGGCCCAATGATGTCCACATAAATCTTGCCTTATCTTGAAAGCTTGGAAATCTGCCAATCAGAAGATGCCATGTGTCATGTTGAAGCTGCACTCTAAGTAGAACTTCTACTTGAGAATTTCTACTTAGCCATCTCGAAGTTCTAAGTAGAACTTCTACTTAGAAACTTCTACTTGGCCATCTAGAATATTTAGTACTTAGAAAATATTCTGGTCTTCAACTTGAAACTTCAATGCACATCTTGAACTTGTGATATCTTCATGTCTTCTTTATTCTTCACCAAGCTCTTGAATATGGATCTTTATTACTGACATAAACTTGCTATCAATGTCCTGACACTTGATGCAACGGTCTGGTTCATAAGTGACTAGTCTTGATAGGGTTTTTTTTGCTTCTTGAATAAATTACCATATCCAATTAGAAATATGGCTTTCCAATATTTGCTTTCCTTCTTGTTCACTTGAAATCAATTGGTCTTATTGATACTGATAGTTATGATCTTGATCTTTGGCTTTTCAAATCACTGAGGCATGAACAACTTTGACTTGAACTTCTTTCAATGATTTCTTCTTCGATTGATCATAGTTAACATGTTGAATTGTATCAATTACCTTGTCTTCATTTAGTGTTGATTTCTTGTGACTTCTTGTTCTTGATTGTCTTCTGGTTAAGTATCTTTTCCTTTAGTTCGAGTTACATTAGTTATAGTGTTACAAGTTCACACACTCTGCCTTTCAAGTTACTTTAAGTCACAATTTACCAAACACTACAATTTAACTTTAAGTAACTTTAAGTAAAATTACCCAAACACATCCATTCAACTTAAAATAAAAAAGTTTACTTTCTCCTTTAAGTTAAAAACATCTCCATTAAGTCAAAAGTAACTTATTTTAAGCTACCCCAAACGACCTCTGAGTTTGACAAGGAGAAGAACCCACTTATGATTAAGTTTGACGTTGGGAGTAAAGAGTCCAGGTCATTGCCTGTACTTGAGGTTGCTAGCTGGTTGACAAAACTGATGTGAATATATAACTTATGTGCTTGTGTTATATTTGAGATCAAAATATAAATGTGTGTGTATGTGTGATTAAATGGTGAAGCAAGAAAGTAATGAAAGAGAAATATAACTCTTGTATTACCACTGTGAAGCTTGAATTACATAGTATGATTGTGGCTGATTATATACAGCAAGGTGCTAATATGAAAAGAATATTACAGGTACTATAAATCAAGCATGAATATTTTGACCCTGACTTTGTAATAGCATGAATATCTTGACTATGATCTTTGTAGTAGCTGTATTTTAACAGCCCCCTCAAACTTAAGATGGTTGAAAAACCAACTTGAGTTTGCAATCACGAAATGAACCAGGAGGAAGAGATTTCGTGAAAATATCTGCAACATTATTTGCACTAGAAATAGCATGAAGACGAACTGTTCCTTTTGCAACTTGTTGACGGGTGAAATGACAATCAATCTCTATATGTTTAGTGCGTTCATGAAAGACATCATTGTGAGCAATGTCCCTGGCACTTTTGCTATCACAGTAGATAATAATGGCTGGAGAATGAGTTACAGTCATTTCTTCAAGTAACCATCGTAGCCAAATTAATTCCTATGTGGTGTCAGCCAGAGCTCGATATTCTGACTCGGTACTGGATTCTGAGGCAAGGGATTGTTTCTTACTACGCCAAGAGATAAGAGAGTCACCCAGAAAGAAGCAAAATCCTGTAGTGGAACATCTGGTAGTGGGATCACCACCCCAATCAGCATTAGAATAGGCATGTAACTCAAGTGATAAGTTGTATGCATAATGTAATCCATGAAAGATGGTGCCTTTGACATAACGAAGTATGTGAAGGACAGCTGTATAGTGAGGAGTGCGAGGAGCTGCCATAAATTGACTAACAATATGAACAGCATGAGCAATGTCAGGACGAGTGACAGTAAGATAAATTAGACTTCCTACCAACTAGCGATATAATGTAGGGTTGGAAAGCAAATCACCATCTTTAGAGTTAAGTTTGACCTCGTATTCCAAAGGTGTAGATGTAATCTTATCATCGCTGATTCCAGATTTTAACAAAAGATCATATGCATACTTAACTTGAGAAAGTATGTATCCAGTAGGAATGGAAGAAACCTCAAGACCCAAGAAGTAGCTTAATGAACCAAGATCTTTCATTTCAAATTGCTGACTAAGAAACTGTTTGAGATCAGAGATACCTGCAGTATCATCTCCAGTGATAATCATATCGTCAACATAAAGGAGGAGTTGAACAATTCCTTGATCGGTCCGTTGAATGAAGAGAGCATGATCATATGGACTAGAAGAAAATCCTAGCTCACTAATGACTTTGCTAAATTTCTCGAACCAAGCTCGAGGTGCTTGTTTTAGGCCATAAAGTGCCTTGTTAAACTTGAGCACTTTACCTGGAGAGAGATCAAAACCGGGAGGAGGTTTGAGATAAACTTCTTCATCTAAGTCTCCATTAAGGAAAGCATTTTTGACATCCATTTGCCACATATCCCACTGTTTTGATGCTCCAACAGCGAGTAAACTTCGAACCGATGTAAGACAAGCAACTGGTGCAAAAGTCTCCTCATAATCAATGCCATATTCCTGGGTAAAGCCTCTAGCAACTAGACGAGCTTTATATCTCTCAATAGAGCCATCAGCATTTGTCTTAATTTTATAGATCCATCGACAACCCATGGCTATTTTGCCAGGAGGCAAGGTAACCACATCCCAAGTGTGATTTTTATCTAATGCTTGAAGTTCTTCTGTCATAGCCTCCTGCCAAAAAGGGTTAACACTTGCCTCTCTATATGTTTGAGGCTCGTGCAATGATTCTATAGTAGAATATACATGATAATCAGTAAGACCAAAACAAGTAGAACCAAAAACCTTAAGAGAATCATATGATGGAGGTTATTCATATAATTTTTCATAAGGGAAAACATTATTAATAACAGGAGAAGGAATCATGTTTATGGTGTGAACAGCAGTGAGTGCAGCTTCTCCCCAGAAGTATTCTGGACAAGAAGAAGAAATGAGAAGGGCTCGAATGGTGTCAAGAATGTGTCTATGTTTACGTTCAGCCAGACCATTTTGTTGAGATGTGTAAGTGCAAGAACTCTGTTCAAGGGTACCATAAGAAGCTAAAAAATTTGTAAGATCAGATTCTTTATATTCTTTGGCATTGTTGACACGAAAGAGTTTGATTTTCTTTTTAAACTGAGTGTGAATCATTGTGGCAAAATTTTTGTAATTTTCTCCTAATTCTGAACGATGTTTTAGGATATATATCCAAGTGAAACGAGAAAAATCATCAATAAATATCACATAATATCTCGATCTCCCCATAGTGGGGGTTGGAGAGGGACCCCAAATATCAGAATGAATAAGATCAAAAGTAGAAGATGATGTTTCATAATGAATAAGAAAAGGAAGTACATGTTGTTTTGCTAGTTTACATGACACACATTCAATTTTGTCTTCACTTACACTCCCTAAGAGACCCTTAGAAACAAGATTATGCAAACGAGTGGAAGATGGATGGCCTAACCGAGAGTGCCAGGTACTAGATGAAATCGCACAAGCTAGATGAGATGATGATTTTGGTGTAGGTAGATGAAGAGAAGTAAGCTTAAACAACTTTCCATATCTACGTTCTGTCCCAAGTGTTTGATTTGTCTGAGGATCCTGTACCTGACAACCAAAAGGGGTAAAAATAACATCAAGACCAAGATCACAAATTTGGCCAATAGAGATAAGATTAAGTGAAAGATTTGGAACAAAAAATGTGTCAGGGAGGGAAAGATCTTCAGTAGATACATTTTCGATGTGTGACACATTCAAGCTAGAACCATCTGCTGTTTGAATGGTTGGAAGAAAAGAACTTTGTGTCTTCGTGGTAAATATGGATGAATCATTTGTCATATGATTGCAACAAGCAGAATCAAAATACAAAGAATTACCTGAAGTGGAAGAGAATGCAGTGGAAGAAGAGCCGGTTTTAGATAAAACCTGTTTGAGTAAAGAAGTGAGCTCAGTAATGGATGTTGTAGGTGTAGTGTCTGATGTAGATTCAGAGGTTGCAGCAACACAGGACTGAGATAATTTGTTTGGATGAAAAGATGGCTTTTTCTTGCAGAACTGAATCGAGTAATGACCCTTTTGATGGCAATGTTGGCATGTGTGATTGCGAAGTGTTGTACAATCCTTAGTTATGTGTCCATTTTGACGACAAAACCTGCAAAGAGGTTTGTCAAAAGTAGGTACTAGAGGTACCGCAAGGACAGTTTCAGCCATGGGGCTGGTTTTGCCAATGCCGAGTCGAGTTTCCTCGGAAATGAGTTCAGTTAAGGAACTTTCCAAAGAGGGCAGCGAAACATGGTGGAGAAGAGTAGCTCTAACTGGTTCGAAATTCTGAGTGAGAGCCATCAAAAACTGGATGAGTCGTTGTTGATCACGATACGCCTGATAGAGTGTGGCATCCTCTGTGTGTAACCACTTAGGTTCAGACAAAGTTAGCTGATCCCAAAATGGTTGTATTTGGGAAAAAAAATCTGCTACTGGTTGACCGGGCCCTTGCTTCTGTTTACTTAAGAAATTCAGAATCTGATATTGGTGAGAAAGATCAGATGTTGTGTACCGAGATGCAAATAAATCCCAAATTTCTTTTGCCGTTTCGAAATTTCTGAATTGCAAATTAATTTTAGAAACATAAGAGTTTCTAAAAAATGTGATAGCTTGATGATTTTTGACATCCCATTCCTCAATGTGATCTTTGAACTTTGACTCATCTTCATCTTTTCCTTTAGTCGGAATAGTAAAATCCCCATTTACATAGCGCCAAATTCTTTTTCCTTTGAGAAAACTTTTCATAGCTCTGATACCATGACAAAACTGATGTGAATATATAACTTATGTGCTTGTGTTATATATGAGATTAGAATATAAATGTGTGTGTATGTGTGATTAAATGGTGAAGCAAGAAAGTAATGAAAGAGAAATACAACTCTTGTATTACCACTGTGAAGCTTGAATTACATAGTATGATTGTGGCTGATTATATACAGCAAGGTGCTAATATGAAAAGAACATTACAGGTACTATAAATCAAGCATGAATATCTTGACCCTGACTTTGTAATGGCATGAATATCTTGACTATGATCTTTGTAGTAACTGTATTTTAACACAAGTGAACATGATTTCATTGTTGTCAATTTGAAGGAGTGTCTTTCTGTGGTGGTGTATAAGGTTCAGTCTTCCAATAGTTTGGTGGATGTACATTATTTTGATGAGAAATTTGGTGTTTGGAGTAAGATGTACAATAGTACTGTCGGACCAATATTTGGTCATTTCTTTGGTTGTTTTAAGTATGGTGGTGAGATTGTGTTCATTGCAAATGGAATGTATAGGTGCTATGATCACAAAACAAATAAAATATGGATCTTGATAACCAGGAGGGGTACTGGATAAGGGAATGCTTTAGTTACACAAAAAGCCTGATTTCTCTCCAAGGAATGAAGCCCCAGCATGATGAGGTAGAGACTGGATTGTGGAAGTAACACACTATGTCATAGATGACTTTATACAACACCATGATATTGCCGTCTAAAAAAATGATTCCGTAGCTACAACCTTGCCTATTACAACATCGAGTCCTTGTGTTAACCTAGACATCATAGAGTGTTTGTGTAAATGTTGTATATGGTTAATTAAAAAAAAAAATCATTTTACATAAAAGTGATAAAATTTCTTTAAAATGATTTATTTTTTATTAAAATCTGATTAGAGTGAATGATGATTGATTTTTTTGTAAAATAATTTATTTTAAATAATATATGTCTTCAAGAAAAACTTTGTAATATTAAAAAAATAAATTACATAATAATTTTATATAAAAGTAATAAAATTTGTGAACAAGAATTCATTTATTATATTGAAAATGTTAATTTAAGTAGGTGTGAAAGATGTTTTTTTTGTTTACAAAAATAAAGTATTTTTTGATAAATTTAAAATGAACAAATAGGAAAAAAATATTTTCCAAAAAATTAATATTAAAAAAATAATTACAAGAACTGAGCACATATGGGCGAAAATGTTGAGCGGAAAATCCCCAAATACTACCCTTCATGCTTGCCAAAATTTTTGAACACATACAAATTATCTTAAGTGGTCAATGTCTCTCTCATACTTCGTGCCCGTTTGGCAAATATTAGGATCAACTTATAAGTTACTTATTTCGGAAAAAAATTCGTATTTACGTACATTTATTTAGAGAAAAATGTGTATAGAGAGTTTAATATTCATTATCTTGCAAAAATAAGTTAATTATTTCAAAAAAAAAAGTACATATTTTCTAACTTTTTTCCAGAATAAATAACTTATTTCTGAAAAATAAGACCCAAATGGGCCCTTCATTATTTCAAAAAACATAACACAACATTGTCTTTCTCTCATTCCCTCTAAATCGACTGTGCGGTGGTTCAAGCTTAACGGTTAATTAGGGTATCAGATTAAAGAGCTTCAAAGTTGAGGGATTCAATTAGGGCTTCAAGATCCTTTTACAAGCCTAGGATTCAAGATTACGGGTTATATTTAAGGTTAAGGCTTCAATACCATTCAATTAGGGCTTACAAATTGGGGGTTCAAGCTTAAGATATTATTCTCCATCACTTTAATTGCTGCATATTATTCTTTTTGTTAATTTTGTGTTTTGTGTTTTGTATGTGTATATGTATATGTATGTGTATATGTATATCGAAGGTAACTAGGTTGTGAAAGAGGTAACTAGGTTCTACAAGGCTTGTTATGTCTCTGTTTTTGGTTTTTAAATTGATTTATTTTTACCCATTTTCTACGGTGTGATTTAACTAGGTTCTACAAGGCTTGTTATGCACTGACCTCTTTTGTTGTAAATCTGGTGTAGATAGATCTTCATGTATATATTGCAATTAGAGTTTCTGCACGTTTTTCATGTAACAAGAGAGAGAAGGATAGATATGATCTTTTCTTTTCATGTGATTTGATATCTTTTCTCAAATCTAATAAAAAGATATGATCTTTATTGCTTTTAATTTTTTTTTGAGTACTTTTTTTTTAGTTTGTTTGGGGATGTTTAATTGTACTTTAAATCCGATGGCTTAATCTTGTTCTTGCTTGGAGTTGGTTTAACCTTTTGTCATGTATATGTATATTTGTGTAGATGTAGTTAGTTTTTGTCTGTGTGTTTAAGTTTGATTTGTTTTCTATTCTTAAATCTAGTAAAAATATGTGACTTTTGTGTTTATAAAACCCTGGAAATTAAATGACAGTACATAGCAATGATTTTACCAATCAATGTGTTTCTGTTTGCTATAATATTGTGCTAGGGTCTCAGCTCTTGCTCAATATTTGATCTTGTGTAACTCAGTATTATTCCTACAATTGTGTTATAGGAGTAAAGATCTCTCTGAGTTAATAATAATGTGCTGTAAATGATGCTTGCTGATGGAAATCTAAATTATGTAAAACTGTCATGAAAATATTTTCTTAAAGTCTTCTTGCTAAAAATTTGTGACCCAATTTAGTTTGACAGGCTGGTATATCCTCCCTTCTACAAGACCAATTTGAGGAATTACCTAGACACAAACAAGATGACACCAAGAATGTTGGAGATGGAAAAAGAAGTAAGTTGGTTGTAAGAATTGTGTGTAATAGGTCATATGTTGCTTGGCATTAGTTTGATGGTATTTAGTTTTATGGCATTACATAGTAATGTGGCATAATGTAGCAAGCTTGATGGTTAACTTAGATAAAATAAAGGCAAGCCAAGTCTTTTTGTTAGAACTTGAAAAACACGTAATGCCTAAAACAAATGAATAATGCTAGGATAAATGAATCTCTGTACTTAAGTTCCTTTTCAAATATGTTCTCAGGTGCACATGTATTTTAAAGGGGTCATCATTTCCTTTTGTTAACCATATCACAGTTAATGTCATTTGTGCGTTATCTATTTCTTATTATTGTGTGTTTCTTTGTGCTTACATCAATCTAACCTTGATGTGATTAAATTTGTAATTGTAGGTGTTTCATCTAGTGATTGGGTTGTCGAACTTGGGTAAGAAGTTTTTCTGTTAAACTAATCACTCTTGTTATATGCAAAAATTGTTCCTTTCAGTCCAGTTATTGTTTAATCCATTTATTTTGTAACTAAGAAATAAGATATGCTTCCACGTAACCTTGTTTGTTGTAGGGCTGACAATTTTGGACCCGAGACACGAACCCAACCCACATGGGTCGGGTTCGGGTTTATATTTTTCGGGTTCGGGTCGGTTTCGGGTTGACCCTAACTTGACCCGAAAAAATCGGGTTGGGTTCGGGTAACCTGAAATTAACCCGAATATATATATTATATAATTATTTTTAATATATCTCCGTGAGGACCGTGACTCCGTATAAGTTTATAACAATTCGTCAATTCAATCTTGCCGCCTCCCTCTCTTAATAACCCTAAAACCTAAAATATCACTCTCTTTCTTTCTTTTCTCGCCGCCTCATACGATCTTCACTCTAGCTTCAATTACTTTCCAATTACGATTCAGTCTTCCTCTCATCTTCTCGATTTCTTTCCAATTACGATCTTCACTTCGAATTTATTCATCAATTACTCTTCGAATTCACTTCACTCTTCACTCGTCAGTAAGTTTACGATCAATTTGTTAATTTGTACTGCTATTTTACGATAGATTTGTCAATTGATTGTATTTTGTTTTGTTTATGTAGATGGAAAGTGGCAGCGAAAATATGGACTTGTTACCAGAACTTGGAGCTGATGTAGAACTTGGAGATGATGTGGATCTTGAAGATGATGTTGAATTTGTCCCTCCACCTCCAGTTCCAGTTGGGAGTGCAAGTGAAAGTGCAAGTGTTGTGAGCACAAGGAGGATTAAATCCGATGTTTGGAACCATTTTGATATACTTCCATTGAAACCAGGTAAAAAATAACGATGTAAGTGTAAGAAATGTGGTGTTACTTATGCTTGTTCTAGTAATTTTTGCACTGGTAATCTTCATAAGCATTTAGAAAAATGTGTTAGGAGAGATACTACGGATATTGGTCAACTCCTTGTGATTCGGGAAAATTCTTCTTTAAATTTAATAGCACCAAAGTTTAGTCAAGAGAAGTATAGGGAGTTATTTGTTGCTGCGATTATTATGCATGAGGAACCTTTTCAATTTGTGGAGTATGAGGGTTTTAGGGCATTACATCATTATTTGAATAATAAAGTGCAAACAATTTCAAGAAATACATGCAAGGCTGATATAATTAAGTGTTATGCTAGAGAAAAGGAAAGAATTAAGTGTATGTTGCAATCTGCCCCTGGTAGGATCTGTTTTACTTCTGATTTGTGGACTTCTATTGTTACTGATGGTTATTTGGCATTGACTGCACATTTTATTGATAATGATTAGAACCTACAAAAGAGAATACTGATTTTTTCTATAATTCCTCCTCATACCAGTGTTAATTTGTGTGAGAAAATATATTCTCTCTTCTTAGATTGGGGTATCACTACTACAAACAGGTCAATAGACATCGGCTAAAAACCGATGTCTGGCCATTTTGCAACCGATGTCTTTGTGGGTGTAGAGAAAGGTCCAACCCTTTTAACATCGGTTTTAAACCGATGTCAAAGAGTATCTATTACATCGTTTCCTGGAACCTAACTGATGTTAAAGAGTATCTGAAACATCGTTTACTAGCAACTAACTGCTGTGAAATAGTGGTTTAGACATCGTTTATTATATAAAATCGATGTGTATGATATATATTAACATCAGTTATAAACCGATGTAAAAAGCATCAACAATGTGACACCATTTTGTGTCAATTACATCAGTTTGTTTTGTGGTAGTGATGTTACTGTGTGTCAATTACATCAGTTTGTTTTGTGGTAGTGATGTTACTTCTTATTATAAACATCGGTTTCATTGAGTTTAACTGATGTGTTAGTGTTATAGCAATACTAGCTAGCCAAAACAATAACAAACAACCAAAATCATTCCAAAATGAAAAACAAGCAAAAATTAATGGTTCTAAAAATTACCAAGCCATTTCTCCATTCCAAATATTCCAAATGACAATACCATGTACTACTCGATCCTTACAAAATTACATGTAATAATAGAAAATTTGATCAGGTCTTTCTTATATCCTTCAATCATAAGTGGCATCACCAACGCTCTCTGATTGTCTTCCATCCTATTGTGATAATTGGCAATTCAGAAAAAAATACATTCAACATATATAAAGCCCATAATGCAAGTATGTTAATTACTTTAGGGAAAGATGAAAACATATTCAGTTAATTCAAATATATGATGGTTACCACTTCGCAGCAATGATGTGAAACCCTTCCATGTCAATGCTGATTCTATCACTGTTGGCCAAAATGGAGCAACATTTTCTGACCAATCTGCTGTTTTTATATCCTACAAAAGAAAAGTAAAAGCTTCAGCTACCAACTGTTTCAATACCTTAGGGTGTTACAAGTACTACTTAAATTTACCTCCTTGCAAGGAATTGAAAATTTCGATTTCTTAGCTTAAATATAGAAAATTGAAATTAATTAATACCAAATTAAGCCGCTACCCCAATAATTTCTAATTTCTAATTTGTGAAAATTTGACAAATTCAGGTCATTCATTTCTATCCGATGCAAGTCTAACTTTATGCATATCTTTCACGATACTGTAACTAGCTTTTGGAATTACACATGCACGTCCAGTTGACTGATCAGTAAAGCTAAGTGCATTCTTTGGTTTAGTAGAAACAGTCATTCCCCCAATAACATATCCAGTTAAACATATAACAAGTCACCTACATCTTTATAACCTCAAGAGACCAAATTGTTACTTATAAGCACCAGAGAAAACTATCTACGGAGTATGAAGTATGAACCATCTTGAAGGAAGATGTCCTATCAATAGCATCCATCTTACCAGAGAGAATATAAACATATATGTTTAATCACCCACTACACACACGCCTGCACACACACACACTCTTCTGTGATACCATTTAATGGCAGTCCTGCATTACATACTAAACCTGTGAGTTGAATTAATATCATAAGGTTTCAAGTGCAAAATGCACTGCATGAGCCATAATATACAACATTAGTACAAGATTGTTAAAGGAAGACCATTAATTTTAAATTTGTAATTCAGCAGCCTATTCATACACATAGAATTCAATGTAGAGTGAGTCATTTACCTGCCTATTGTCAACAGCATCCATGGATCCCCCAATAATGGAATCATCCTGAACATCTAATCCCTCAGCTTTCTCCACTCTATCAACTTAGTCATTTTCCAGAACAGAGAGCTATCACTGGTAACATGTGGACGAAGAATATGTATACATCTTTTGAATTATTTCTACTATCACTGCTATATCACACACCAGGTGAAAGGATGAACATGTATATAAGTCTATCCATTATAGCTTTATTCTTGCAGCAGAGAGGGACTACATATACAACTTGCAACAAACATATAATTACAATAAAACACATTATACCGACACACAAAACCAGATTGAAAAAATAAAGAAAACATGGTAAGAACTACACAACGAAAGAAGATATGAATCATCATTAAATATCAAGCAATTCAACTGACCAAGTATCACTAACAAATGAAACCAAAAATCCAAAATTCTAAACAAATCAAATACCCAAATAAAAAAACATTCCAGAGCATAATTCAAATGTAAAAATTCTTCAACAAGCAGTAACTAAAACAAAAAAAAAATTGAAACATAAACTATAAAATGAACACTTACCAGGCAAGAATTCAACTCTGAACTTGTTGCTGTAGTGTCTGTATAAGCCCAAAAGCCGTGTATCTCATATAAAAACCAAAAATCATTATTAATAAATCAAGAACACAGAAAAAGACTCAAACTTTATAAAAACCCAAGATGCCAAAATAGTAAAAATGTGGACAATCACAAATAATAAACAACACATCCTAAATGCTAAACAAACAGAATCGTGGCTCGATAAATTCCCTAATTCCTTATACAAAAAATAAAAAGAAAATTTACATTATTCACAATAGCTTTTACCCAAAATAAAACAAGATCGAAAATAGCTTATCCATTTACTAAATCAAGTTGAGATGAACAATTAATCGATTAACAAATCAATTAAGAACATGTACTAGCTATTTGACCAAGTAACTACAGTAATTGGGAAATTAGGGTTACAAATTGAGTTTAAAAGAGAGAGTGAAAGAGGGAGTGAATTAGGGTTCTTAAGAGGGGGTTGAGAGTAAAAGCGAGAGTGAAAGAGAGAGAGGGTGAGGCCGTCGAGAGAGAGGGTGAGGCGTCGAGAGAGAGAGGGTGAGGCGTGAGAGAGAGAGTGAAAGTCGAGAGAGAGAGAGTTAAGTCGGATGTATATGTTTTTTTGTTTTTGTTTAATTTGAGAGCGGGGAAGTAAAAATTAGCTAAGGGGGAAATCAAAAAATTGGCTGGGGGGGGGGGGGGGGAAATTTTGGGGAAGCGGGGGAAATTTGTGTGGGTGGGGAAGCAGCAATTTTTTTAAGTCTACTTTAGACATCGGTTATTTTTTGACCGATGTTATAATATGTTAAAGACATCAGTTGTGGTACTAACCGATGTCATTGATATTTCAATTATATGCCAATGACATCGGTTTGCTTTCAATGTGATTTCATAATATATCAAAGACATCAGTTTTTTTTCGACCGATGTTAGTGATAGTTTTTACATCGGGGAAATCATAAACCGATGTGAAAGGGGCGATGTCTATTCTACTTTTTCTAGTAGTGTATTGAGAAAAAGTGTTTTACAATGACTTTGGACAATGCAAGCTCCAATGCTTGTTTTATTAACTTGCCGATTTCTCAATTAAATGTGAGAAAATTGTTGATTTGTAATGGTGATTATGTGCATATTCGTTGTTGTGCACATATTTTGAATCTCGTTGTGCAGGATGGTTTAAAAGTCATTCCCGAAGGAATTAATAAGATTAGAGATTGTATTAAGTATTTGAAAGTATTTGATGCAAGAAAAAGAAAGTTTAGGGAGTGTGTGAATAACATGGGAATTGCTGCTGATGTAGGACAGGGGTTAAAAACAATAGAAAGGATAGATAATTGTGTGGATTAACCGCAGAAAATCTACACCCGAAGGTGATCCAATCGAAGAAGAACCACTACCCCCAGGGTTTTCTCAACCGCAGAAGAGAATTTATCATGGATCACAACCCATAACAAGAGAGAAACAATTCTCAATTCAATAATCAATCAAAAGTTTATTTAATAATGATATAACATCTCCTTATATAAGAGGAGTAAAACCCTAAATTTAGCCAACAAGTAAAAATCTTTCTAATAAAGGAAACAAATCATTTTTATTATTCTATTCCTATAATCTAGAATATTCTTAATAATCTATTTATCTAATATAACTAATACCTAATATATTACAATCAAATCTATTCTTAATTAAAAACATAAAATAAAAATAAATTAATGTTTTAATTCCTTGTTCCGCATCATTCTCCTCGCCTTTGAAGAAAACTCGCCCGTGAGTTTTGTAAAATTTAAGAATCAGCATACAAGGAGATGGTTTCTGCCCGAACTTTAAGACATCAAATTTCAAACCTATGAACAATGTCTTCGAAAGCAACATTGAAAGAACAACATATTTTGATGCAATAGTGGTTGTCAATATGTTGTCAACGCCTAAAAAGCCAATATGTTCCGCCATTATAAGTTTGTTCTCCTTCACAACTTCTTCGACTTTAGACGCTTTTCCTGCCTCTTCCTTTTCAATGTTAAAACACTGAATAGAAGCCTTTTCTGCCTCTTCTTTTCCATTATCAAAATAGTGAACTATAAGAGGTTTAACAATCTGATTTTCTTTTACCGTCTGATTTTTTTCAACCATCACATGTTTCCTATGTGATTTAATATCCTTGTGGTGTTGAAGAGGCTCCCTTGACACTTTTTTCCCACCGCATTTTACTACTAAGTCATTGACCATAACAAGAATATTCTTAAGATCCTCGTTAATACTAGCGGCGGTCACTATCATCTCATCAAGATGCTATATAATTCTGGCTATGGAAGATTTCTTTTTTTGCTGATGAACAGTGCTGTGAATAGTGTCTGCCTGATGAAAAGTAACCGTGAACAGTGAGACTTTTTTTTCCCTTTTTTTGGGTTAAGTTGCAGGGAAGGTGTTTGATAAAAGGTTTAGGTGATTTAATGGCTGGTTGGGGCTGTTGGTAGGCTGCTAGGTGGCTGCTGGAGGTAGGATACACTGGCTGGTGGCTGCTAATGGCTATTGGCGGCTTCTGGTGGTGGCTGATGTTGGCTTCTAGTGGCTGCCGCAGGCTGGTGGGTTTCCGGCGGCTGTTGGAGGCTGATGGTGGCAGGAACCTTGTGTTTGAATGGAGGAACGATGGCTTTGATACCACTTGATGTAGGACAGGGGTTAAAAACAATAGAAAGGATAGATAATTGTGTGGCTTAACCGCAGAAAATCTACACCATAAGGTGATCCAACCGAAGAAGAACCACTACCCCCAGGGTTTTCTCAACCGCAGAAGAGAATTTATCATGGATCGCAACCCATAACAAGAGAGAAACAATGCTCAATTCAATAATCAATCAAAAGTCTATTTAATAATGATATTACATCTCCTTATATAAGAGGAGTAAAACCCTAAACTTAGCCAATAAGTAAAAATCTTTCTAATAAAGGAAATAAATCATTTTTATTATTCTATTCCTGTAATCTGGAATATTCTTAATAATCTATTTATCTAATATAACTAATACCTAATATATTACAATCAAATCTATTCTTAATTAAAAACATAAAATAAAAACAAATTAATGTTTTAATTCCTTGTTCCGCATCAGCTGCCAAGAAGGGTTTAAGACAAGATGTTTCTACTAGGTGGAATTCTACTTTTTTTATGCTCGATAGTGCTCTTTATTATTGCCACGGTTTTAAACACATGGCACTTATTGACACAAACTTTACATCATTGTCTCCTACTGATGGTGATTGGGATATAGCCGAAAAAATTTGCAAGTTCTTAAGTGTGTTTTATGAGATAACACAAATATTCTCGGGAAGTACTTATCCTACTTCAAATTTGTATTTTCCGGTGGTAGCGATAGCTAATCTGAATTTAAGGGAGAAATTGGACGACGATGATGATTTTATAAGGTCCATGGCTTCTAAAATGTATGAGAAGTTCACAAAGTATTGGTCTAATTTTAGCACTATTTTGGCTATTGCTTGCATTCTTGACCCTAGGTATAAGCTAAGTAGTGTTGATTTTTTCTACAAAAAATTTTATGGTGTCGATTCCTTTCAATTCAACAATCTCAAGGAGAAATTGTTCTCACTTTTCAATGAGTATGCCTCCAATGCTACTACAAGTGAGCGTACACTGTTAACTAAAAACCAAGACAGGACATATATTCTATTTGCTAATGAAGGTCAAGATGTTTTCAAGGTAATTTCAGTTCTTGTTATGATTTTAATTTCAGTCTCCATATATTTGTTATGATCTAATATATTTTCTTTATTTCCTGTACTCAAACAGGAGCTAGATGACTATGACAATGAGGAGTCTGTTCATTTTGCTAAAAAAACAAAACTGGAGTTGTACTTGGAAGAGCCAAAAATTGATAGAAAATCAAATTTAAATATCTTGGATTTTTGGAAGGGCAACCCCTTTAGGTATCCGGAGCTCGCAGCAATGGCTCGTGATATACTGAGTATCCCGATATCTACTGTGGCATCAGAATCTGTTTTTAGTGCAGCTGGACGCATACTCGATCAATATCGGAGTTCCCTATTGCCAGAGACGGCAGAAGCAGTAGTATGTTCAAGAGATTGGCTCTACGGAGAAAAAGGCAAGTGTATATACTGTTATTCAGTTTATGCTTTTCTGTCAAATTAACATTATACATAACGCTTTTTTTTTTTTGTTATTTAGCTGCTACAAAATCGAAAGTGGAAGAATTAACTGAAGATATCATGAATATCAACTTTAACAAAGACGAGTCGAATACTATTTGAAGTTCATGTGCAAATTATACTTGTTATTTCTTACTTGTGAGAGCTAATGCCTGTGATGTCCACTACATTTATTCCAGTGTTGTCTCTGTTATATGATTTGCTATTTGTGTCTACAACCATCACTTAGTGTATATGTTACATTGCTGTCAATTAAAAATTAAAATTTAACTACTAATTTAAAAGTTTATCCTGATGCAGTTATAAGTGCCTCATATGCTTTGTAAGAAAATATAATAGATATGACATGTATTTCTGTATGCATCTATTCAACTTTTTAGTGCGTGTATAAGATAAATCAATCTATAGCACTGTTTTCAACTGTTAGTCACAGAGGCATGCCTGAATACATCTAATAACAAGCCCAAGTTGTTTGTAATGCTATGCATTACTCACATGACCTCTTAACTGAGGGAACCTCTAGTTGTAGAGTTTCTACTGGTTTTGTACTTGTAATAGGCATCAAATTCTAGCTGTGTAACTGTACCTATTAAGTTAAGAATAATGCTTGAAAGAAGTTCCAAGGTTCATGCCTCAAGCAAGAAGATAAAGACTGCCAAATAATCACAGTTGGGATTTGAAGAAATGAAGAATTTGCCTAAGTACCAATTCGAGAAGTACATTTATCTATTCGAGAAGTCTAGCATTCGAGAAGTCAGGGGTTCGATATCTCAGAAGACACTATTCAATATCTCTGAATACACTGTTCGATATCTCATTCGATATCTCAGAGATTCGATATGTCTATTACTCTGTTCGAGAACTCAAGGAGTCAACAGGTCAAAGCTGATATTCGAGTTCTCAAAAGGGTCAACAAGTCAAAGCTACATTCGATATCTCAAAGACTCAAGATGCTATTCGACATCTCAGGGATTCGATATGTCAAAATGCTCTATTCGATATCTCAAGGACTCCCAGAGAAAAGAGCTATTCGAGAAGTGATTCGATATGTCAATATAACACTATTCGAGAACTCAGAGTTATCGATTAAGTCAAGTCTAGTTCTCGAATCACTCACTTAACCACTTCTCGAATACATTCTTGAAGACAAAATACTGAAGAATTGTACAAGTTAGAAACCTGCAACAAGCCGGGACGCTTTATTTGACTATGTACTATAAAGCACATTGGAAAGCCTACAAAGAAGCTTGGAGAGATAAGTCAAGGGGACAAGGAGCTAAAGAAGTGGATCTGAACAGGCTTTGCAAAGTCAAATCTGTAGCCGTTTGGACTCTTACTCAAATGAGATAGACAGACTGAAAAGTATTTTGTTTACCTACCTTATTTGTAGTAAGTAGGTGTATCCATGTCTATAAGGATACAGCCTCACTTCCTTAGCAGATAAGTTTTTGAGAAACATCACAAGAAATATCTTTCTTAGTAAAACGAAGCTGAGAATACTATCATTTGTATTCACAGATTGTAGCAAAATCTTTATCTAATAAAATATTAGATTAAAGTGATATTATGTTGTTTTTGTCTTTGTTATCCGCACTTACATATCTCACACACTCAACACATATTGCTGCAAAGATTCAAGAACGAAGAAAAGTTCAAGAATCCATTCACCCCCCTCTGTATTCTTTTACTATATTCAATACTCAATAAGTGGTATCAGAGCAGGCTATTTAATCTAAACAGAAAACGATCATGAGTTCGAATACACCAAAGACTACAGGTACGGTAAAGGTCCCTAAGTTCGACAAAGAGAATTAAAACCTCTGGAAAATAAAAATGCTGTTGTTCATCAAAGCTGCCAATCCTTTCTACCCTGACATCCTCAAGAATGGTCCATTTGTACCACAACAAGAAATTGCTGAATCTATAGCGGGCACAATAGTCATTCCTAGATCATATGTTCCAAAAGAGCCATCCAAATGGACGGACTCAGAGAAGGAAAAGGTTGCCCTAGACAGTCATCTCATGTTGCTGATCATAGACTTCATGGATATGTCGATGTTTGCCAACATAGCATCATGCAAATCAGCCAAGGACATGTGGAACCACATCGAGGTGTTATGTGAAGGGACAGAGGAGGTAAGAGAGAATAGGAAATAGATACTGGTCATACAGTATGAGGCTTTCATGGCACAGTCCAAAGAAAGTATTACTGATATGTTTGAGAGATTTCACAAGCTGGTGACTGAGCTTCAAATGAATGGGAAGGTTTACAGCACTAAGGAATTAAACATGAAGTTTCTACTATCTGCACCAAACCATCTAGAGCAAAGGGTCATATCTCTAAGAGAAAGAGATTTGAACAAAGTCACATATGATGTGCTCCATGGGGTTTTAAAGACTCATGAGCTTGAGCTGCTTCAGAAGAGGGCTATCCAAGCCAACCAAGGCAGAATGATAAACACATCCTGTGCCTTGATTGTCAACAAATCTGTTCAAGACCTGGAAGCATCTACAAGTCAGCTGAGAATAGAAGAGATAGTAGATGATGAAGAAACTGAAAAAGAAGTGACTGAACCTGTTGATGAAAAGGAAGAAGATGAGTTCTACACTCTTGAAGAGTTGGATGCCATGGAAAACACTTCATATGCTTTTATGGCTAGAAAATTCCCAAACATCAGATTTAAGAGGAATCAGCCCTTCAAGCCTAGATCTCAAAATCATTCATTCAACAAGAGCAAGGCACCTCTGAAAGCAAACAAAAACAGATTCAAAACCAGCTATGTGGATAGGTCATCTGTGTGATGTTATAGATGCAATGACCTAGGGCATTTTGCAAGTGAATGCAAGAAGCCTAAAAAGAAGGATAAGGAGTTTCTTGAGCTTGAAGCTAAGTATGAGGCGCTGCTAAAGAAGCATACACCAGGTAAGGCCTACATAGATGAAGGGAAGTGTTGGGATGATTCTGATAGTGATGGAGAAGAACAAGAATTCTGCAACTATGCCTTGATGGCCAACTCCAAGGAAGAACCATCTGCATCAGATTCTCAGGTACCATCCCTCACTACCATAGACATGTCTGTTTCTGAATACAAATCTTTGGTTGAACAACTATCTGTTGAGATGTTTAATATTCATACTAGTATGACTGCTGCTAATGAAGAAATTGCTAAACTGTCTACTAAGAATGAACTGTTGAACAAAAGAAATGAGGAACTAGAACTAACTGCTATGCAAGTAGAAAACCTTAAACAAGAAATTGAATATCTTAAGAATAAGGTTCTATGTGCTAGTCAAGTTGAGAAAGCTCTTAGGGATGAACTAGATGAAAATGAATTTAAATTGAAAACATTTAATAATTCCTCTAGTCTAATGCAGTCCTACCATGAGAAAAATCTAGCTAGACCTAAGGCTGCCATTGGACTTGATTATGACACTATTAAACAGAGGAAAGGCTATGCAGTCATTGATGATGACATTGTTGTTCAAGAGGAAGTGCCTCAGGTTTTGAAAAAGACTGAGACCCCAATATTTAAAACACCAACACTTGATATTGATGAGGATGCCTTACTCATTAATCAAATGTTGGATGATGAAGATAAGGCACAATCAAATGAAGAACAAGCATCCTCTAAAAGTGAGAATGTCAAAACCAAAGCCAAGGAGCCAGTAGGAGGTAGACCTAGACCTGAGAAATTTGGGAAGTTTGTTTCAGCTGGGAATAATGAGTTTGAGAAGAAAGTGGCTAAAAAGAAACAAAACAGGAATGACAAATTGGGGATTAACAAGGACAACAACTATGCTTATGTGCCAAATGCCCCTAGGAAAGTTTGTCAAAACTGTTTTAGCACTAATCATTTAACTCATGCATGCAAGAAACCATCTGGTAGTGTTGCTAAACCATTCTATGATTGCTCTGTGCCTTTAAGACATAGAGACTCTCCTTTCTGTGATAAACTTGATTGTATGCCATGTAACATGAATGTAATTACTAGTTTTTTTAATTTGAGAAGACAATTCATGGAAGGTTGCATCAGTCACAATGTTCACACACACTACACAAGAACAAAGTCTTCAAGTCCTCCTAAAGTTAGGAAGGTACCTCTGTCACCTAAGTCTAAGAACCCTGATTCTAAGACTTCTAACAGTGACAAGAAGACTAACATCAAGAAAATTGATAAGCATGCTATTTATGATAAAACTGTTCCTAAGCCACATGGACCCAAACTTGTTTGGGTACCAAAGGAGAAGTAATACCTTTGTGTTTGCAGGGTAAAGAAAGTGAAAAGAAGGTCATGTGGATTTTGGACAGTGGATGCTCAAACCATATGACTGGTGATATGGCCCTGCTATCACAGTATGAGGAGAAGGCTGACCCAATGGTTGCTTTTGGAGATGACAGCATTGGCAACACATTGGGATATGGCAAGTTGGAAATTGGAAATGTCATCATTAAAAATGTAGCACTGGTCAAGGGGCTCAAGCACAATCTACTGAGTGTTGGTCAATTTACTGACAGAGGCTTCAAAGTGAATTTTGACAAAGATGAATGTTTGATCACCCACAAGAAGACTGGTGACTTTGCTCTATCTGGAGTAAGGAAAGGAAGCCTGTTTGTAGCCAATATGAACTCTGCAAACAAGGACAAAATTTGTTGCTTTTACTCAAAAGCATCAAATGAAGATAGTTGGTTGTGGCACAAGAAGCTATCACACTTGAACTTCAAAGGCATTAATTCTCTAGTCAAAAGGGAGTTAGTGAGAGACATGCCCACACTTGAATTCTGTCAAGAAGGAGTGTGTGAGGCTTGTCAAAAAGGAAAAATGAAAAGATCAAGCCACAAGTCAAAGACAGTGACATCAATAACCAAGCCCCTACAACTAATTCATATGGACTTGTTTGGGCCTGTCAATATTATGTCACAAGGAAGGAAGAAGTATGCTCTAGTGATGGTTGATAATTTCACAAGGTATATATGGGTAGAATTTCTGGCATCAAAGGATGAGGCTCCACAAGTAATCATTGAGCATATAAAGAAAATTGACAAGGAAGCAAAGGCTAACAATGCAAGTGTGATTGCATTAAGAAGTGATAATGGAACATAGTTCAGAAATGCCATGCTTGAAGCATTCTGCAAAGAGAATGGTATTTCTCAACAATTCTCAGCTCCAAGGACTCCACAACAAAATGGAGTTGTTGAGAGAAAGAATAGAACTCTGATTGAGGCTGCTAGAACAAAGTTACTTGATGCAAAGATGCCTACATGTTTTTGGGTTGAGGCTGTGAGCACTGCATGCTATATCGAAAACAGAACCCTCATCAACAAAAACACTGGAAAGACACCTTACAACTTGATGACTGGAAAGAAGCCTACTCTAAAGTATGTTCATACTTTTGGAAGCAAATGCTTTGTGTTAAAAGACAATTCAGAATATGTTGGAAAGTTTGATGCAAAAGCATTTGAAGGAATTTTTCTTGGCTACTCTATGGAAAGAATTGCATACAAAGTTTATGTCATCAGTCAAAAGAAAGTTATGGAAAGCACAGATGTGACATTTGATGACAGCAAATTACCTGGATTAGAAGAAGCCAATGATGAAGATAAAGATCCTTTGAAGTTTGACAATCTAGATGATTCTGATGAGGAGATTGAAACTGAATTTGAGCCCACAATCCAACAAACTCAAGTGAATGAAGAACCTGTGTCAATCAACAATGAAGAAACAAGCATCCAAGACACACCTGTGATTAGTGGCAACTTCACAGGGGGAGGAAATGTAAATGATCATGATCTGGATGATGAAGCAACATCAAGGCTGAGAAATCAATCTGAACATACAAGGAAATGGGATAGATCACATACTGCAGATCAGATAATTGGAGATCCAAATGCAGGAGTAAGGACAAGGAGAGCAACTCTAAATGAATGTCTCTATGGTTGCTTTCTATCCCAAGTTGAGCCTGAGAAACTTGATGATGCATTGTTGGATCCTGATTGGATAATTGCTATGCAAGAGGAGCTAAATCAATTTGAAAGAAGCAAAGTATGGGAACTTGTGCCTGCACCAAAGGATAGAATCATTGTTGGAACAAAATGGGTTCTAAGGAATAAGATGGATGAAAATGGTGTAGTCATAAGAAACAAAGCAAGGTTGGTTGCAAAAGGATACTCTCAACAGGAAGGCATTGACTATGATGAGACTTTTGCCCCTGTTGCTAGACTAGAGGCCATCAGAATTTTCTTGGCATTTGTTGCACATTCTAATTTCAAGGTTTATCAAATGGATGTCAAGAGTGCATTTCTGAATGGGAGTTGGAAGAAGAAGTATATGTGCAACAGCCACCTGGCTTTGAGGATCCACAATTCCCTCACTTTGTCTACAGATTGCTTAAAGCATTGTATGGACTTAAGCAAGCTCCTAGGGCATGGTATGACACACTATCACAATTTCTACTGGAGATTCAATTCACTAGAGGCACACTGGACAAGACACTGTTTTACAAGAAATATGGTGATGATATTATCTTAGTTCAAATCTATGTGGATGATATTATATTTGGCTCTACAAATGAGAAGCTGTGTGAGAAATTCTCTAAGCTCATGCAGAGCAGATATGAGATGAGTATGATGGGAGAATTAACATTCTTTCTTGGGCTGCAAGTTAGTCAAAGGAAGGATGGCATTTTTATAAGTCAAACCAAATACATCAAGGATCTATTGAAGAAATTTGACTTGGAAGAATGCTCACCTGCAAAGACACCCATGGCCACGGCTACCAAGTTAGATGAAGATGTTAAAGGCAAGAAGGTAAATATTTCAATCTACAGAGGCATGGTTGGTTCTCTACTCTACCTCACTGCTAGTAGGCCAGACATCATGTTTACAACATGCTTGTGTGCAAGGTTTCAATCAAATCCAAAGGAATCACATATGATAGCAATAAAGAGGATTTTTAAATATCTGAAGGGCACACCAAACTTGGGGTTATGGTATCCTAAGGACACAGGGTTCAATCTAGTTGGTTATTCTGATGCTGATTATGCTAGATGCAGAGTGGATAGGAAAAGCACCTCAGGTAGCTGCCAGTTTCTTGGACAAAGGTTAGTCTCTTGGTACAGCAAGAAACAACAATCTGTGTCAACTTCCACAGCTGAAGCTGAGTACATAGCTGCTGGAAGTTGCTGTGCTCAAGTGCTTTGGATCAGAAACCAACTTAGAGATTATGGACTTGTGTTGGAAAGAATTCCAATCATGTGTGACAACACAAGTGCAATCTCTATAGTTTCCAATCCTGTCAATCATTCTAGGACAAAGCACATTGACATCAGATATCACTTCATAAGGGAGCATGCATGCAACTAATGGAACCATTGAGTTACATTATGTTCCCACAGAAAAACAACTAGCTGACATATTCACTAAGCCATTAGACGAAGCCACCTTTACAAAGTTGGTTAGTGAGATTGGAATGCTGAATTCTTCAAATTCTGGCTAAGTGAATATATCAACTAGATTGTTGCATCAGTAAATACTTACTTTATCAAATGCTCAATATTTTTGAAGTAAGTATTGGCTGGAGTATGATTTATAAATATTCTATAATGCTGCATATGTTGAAAATCATACATCTTTAGCTTGAAATTTCTGTGAAATTTTGAGAGAATCACTATTTAATTTGGTAGAATATTCTTCAGTGAATATTTCTGGTAAATTTTAAAAGATAGTGAAAATTGAATTTTATGAGTGAAAAGTATAGTTCGATAAGTCAGCCTTCTCGAATGGTTCATTGTTATGTCATGGCTCGAATTCTCGAATAGGCCTATCTAGAACCCTCTTGAGTTCTCGAATAGTGTCTTTTGGAGAAATCGAATAGCACACTCTGAGTTCTCGAATAGAGTATTTTAGTTCTCTAGTGATGGGGTTCTCGAATACTGTATTTGAGTTATCGAATCATTTGAAAAAGCTGATTTTTCGCTGACACTTAATCGCTTTTTGGATTTATATTCAAAATTTAATTTCGCTCATAAAAACATATATTATTTAGCTTAGAATTATTTTCTTAGTTAAATAACTGCCAGCTGTGAGTTACAAACTGCCTGAGATATCGAATAAGCCATTCTTAACTTATCGAATAGTTATTTTATACTTCTCGAATGACTTGTTGATACAGAACATATATCTAATCGACAACTGAAGTAAATCATATATATATACAATTTCACAACTATTCAACTCATTTCGTTCGATTTCTCAAGCATCTAAACTCCTAAAACCTCTGAAATCCCTAACTGCGAATTTCTTCTTCAACCTTAATTCTCTTTTTTTTTTCTCTACCCAAATGGAAAACACTCAACTCACCATACCATCTCAAACCAATTTCATCGCAATTACCAGTGATGTGGAAGCACCAAATGCTAATTTCAAGTGCTTTGTTCGATGGTTGTCTGAATCTTACATCAAGGGTGCACTCTCAGCCAACCCAACCCTGTACCTAAACTTATTAGAACAATTCTGGAGGACAGCTACTTTGGAGGTCATCGCCCTTGAGAATGCTATCACCTCATATGTTGTCTACTGCAAGATTCAAGGCGAGGATATTACTATCCCTACCGCAGACATGAATCAAGCCTTGGATTTGCAGCAAGAGGCATATGACTCCCTGGCCACCGATGCTGAGTTGGAAGAATTCTTTGAATTTATCAACTACTCTGATGTTATTAAACTTAGGAAGCTGAATAGGAAGTACTTTAGAAAAGAATGGAGCTATGTTTTTGCTACACTCCTTCATGTATTCACTGCAAGGAAATCGAGCTTTGACCAGATTAGTACACCTGTGCAGCAACTTGCCTATGCCCTGGCTCATGGGAGAAAGATAGATGTTGGGCATATCATCTTACAGGAGCTATATGGGAGACTTGGTAAGAACACAGCCAAGAGAGGTACTGAAATTTTCTTTCCTCGTTTTATTCAATCAGTACTTAATTTTAAAAATGCTTCATTGATTGAATTGTCTGGAATAGATAAAAGTAAAATAGGCTATCCTAAGTCCATGACCAAACTCATTTTTGGTAACTTGGAGACTAGGAATGATGTGGATGTAAGGCTTAAGATAACTCCCCACATGGAGGGCTTGTTTAGGTCTTACCCCCACAACATGCCAATATTTGATTCTAAGTCTCAGTTAGCACAGCCTAAGCAAGAAGAACAAAATGCTAACCCAAAGCTTGCTAACCAACCCTCTCAGACAAACACTCTACCAAACACAGAGCCAACTGCATCATCCTCTCAAAAGGGTGATGTTAGTAAAAAGAAGAGAAAACAGGTTGCTTCTGAACCTTTAAACATCTTAACTGAAGCAGCCTTGGCTGTAAAACTAGGTTTAGAATGTGAGGAACCCGAGTCACCTATCATTAGCCTTAAGAAGAAGAAGAAGTCTAAAACCACCTCTTCAGTCACCCAAATGGCTGAAGTTGTAAAATCAGGGGCACACAGCTCACTAGATGTATCCTCTCAACAGGGTGCATTTATAGAATCAAGCATCCTCCCCAATGCACCTACCTGTAAAGAGTTAGCACAAGGGAGTGATAAGGCTGGCATAACACTGAGTGGAGAGCACATCACACTTGAAACTCCCTCTATTTCTCAGGGGGGTTGCCAAAATCCATTCTACAACACTCTTCTCTTCCAGAATCTAACATTGAAATTTATTTGGAGCGTGCAACTCAAGAAATTGAGGAGCAAGGCATTGATCACCAAGAATTCCATTCTCTTGGTGAACCAATGGACTCAAGGGACTTAGTGCCTGACACTTTGCTCACCACCCAGGTACCACATTTAGATGGTCAGGGAATGCATGCTAGGGCATATCCTAATGACACCATCACAAACATAGAGGATTCACTAGTTTTCACTAGAGACTTTGTGCATGTGTCACCTACTGTTGTAACTCATCCCACTTCTGTGGAGATAACAGTAGTAGAGTCTGTCCATCCGGTTACAGAAGTTGCATCTGTAACTGAGGAGTCTAGCTTGCCTAGCTCTAGCTCTCACTATATGTCTCAATGGTTGAAGCCTGTGCAACATGACAGTGCTTCAGGATCAGGGTCTGTTCCACCACAATTGACGGTTGAAGCACTCCAAAGCTTAACTGTGGATCAGATCCCTGAGTTCACAAAGATTGCTCAGCACCTTCTCACTGCAAACATACCCAATCCAGACTATGAAGCTATCCTCTTATGCCACAGAGATGATGTAGAAATACAGAAGATAAAGATCATAGATGAAACTGAGAGAGATGGAAATGTAGATGCTTGGCTACAAGGAAAATATGAAATCCCTCTCTCAGAAGGAGTACATCACTTCACTAGGGTCCAATGCCAAATCTCTCACCCCTAATGATGTGTATGAGGCAATCAATGACAACCTACAAAGGCATTCTCAAGGCTGCACACTACCTTGGCAAGGGCCTAAAAACAGAAGTTACAGCAGTTTGCACAGCAACAACTCAAGAGGTGCATGAGATAAAAAGGACTTTTGATTCTAAATTCCTTCAAATGGTGACTGTTCTCAAGGACATTCGAACCTACAAGGCTACTTGTACAAAGATGGACAATGGTTTAGCCATTCTATCAGATACTGTCAAAGGTCTGGGGCACAAATTTCAAAATCTTTCTGATCAGACAACAGAAGCCAATGCCATGCTAAGAACTATGTTTGCAAATCAGTATGGAGACAAGCTGCCTACTGAAGTCCCAGTGCATTCTATGTCTAAGTTTGAAGTGCAGAGACTGAAAGAACAATCCTTGTCTGGCTTCAAATCTACTGAACTGTTCACCAAGGTCAATGCTCTTGAAAGGGAAGTAGCCTCTCTCACCCAGTCTAATGCTCATCTTACAAACACTGTCACTACTCTGACTGAGCAGTTGAACACTCAAGCCACCACCACAGCTGATGTTCTTCTACATCAACAGTCCATGTTAGCTGATATGATGAAGCACATGGGTCTCCCTCTGCCTGATGAATCTTCAACTCCAAAGGTCAATCCTACATCCTCTGTGCCTGACAACAAGCCTAAGGGGGAGAAGAGGATTTCAAGGGACTCAAATACAAATGGGGAGAAACCACCAGTAAAGGGCATCAAATTCAATGAAGGTGGTCATCAAAGGGCTTCCAAATCTTTAACTCATGTGCCTGGCAAAGGAAAAGCCAAAGTTGGTGAGCCTACTTCACTTCCAGTTGTCACTCTACCAACTGTGCATGTCAGTACCCCTGGTGGTCAAAAGCAATCTATCTCAACCACAGTAGTTGCAGGGAGTATGCCATCTGAAAAACCTTCGTTAACCATATCTAAAAGCGCCAAGCCAGTAGAGGTGAAGGTAGTCACTGAGGCCAAGCTACAAGAAATTACAAATTGAAATGTCTACCATGATGATGCATTCTTGGAGCTTCTGAAAGTCTCATAAGAACAGGCTAGTGATGCATTATCATACCACAGGAGTTTAAGGAGTCAGATTGACTACCTCACTATGATACCTAGAAGAGTTGATAGCCTGTGGCTCAAGGAAATAATGGTGGTAGGAAAGACCAAGATATGGCACCTAACCATCAACACTCTATAAGGCCTAAAGCACTCTGAAGTGGAGGTGTTCCTTGCACTAATTGAAAGAAGGAATGAGAATAACAAGAGTCTCTATGATGACTTAAGGGATGGTCAACCTTCAAGGCTACCTGAAGTATTCACAAATCCCAGAACCATTATCTACCAGACTGGAACAAGAATTGATGATATCAAGCAGCTGGTCATCCCTAAGCATCTAACTCCTCAGAACAAACCTCTCATCATTGCCATCACTGAGAAACTGAACAAGAAGAAGGGTTTAAGAACAGCAGAAGAATTAGAAGCTATATCTTATCTCAGGTCATACATTGCAACTGGCATTGTACCTGAGACTGCTAAGTTCAACCCAAGCAAGGATGGTGATCAAGACAAGGATAGGGATAAAAGTGATGGAAGGAGAACACATCACAGGAGTAATAAGGGTGATGAAGATAAGAAAAAGAAGAAGGATGATAAGGAGAAGAAGAATGATGATGATCAAGGTAAAGGCTCTGAAAGGAAAAGTGGAAGACACCAAGCCTTAGGCATTGCTGACAGTAACCTCACCACAACACAAGACTCTAAGTCTAGGGTGAATACTGTCAACAGTGACCTTCCAAAATTTACATCTATGGCTTCTGCAACTGTCTTGCCACCTCAAGAAGAGAAGAAGATTCAAGTCAAGAAACCATCTGTATGTTTCAAAAAGCAAACTGCTAATGGAATACTACAAAGGTCTACAAACAAAGGTCACATACTGCTACCAAGTAATCATGTAAAAAGAATCAAATTCAAGCAAGCTGCAAGGAAATCAAAGCTATCCAAATTAAAGACCCTGACAATCTATCCAGGCTTAAAAATCCAACCACTAGATGAAGATTTTGATGAAGACCAACTGCAATTCTTACAAGCTCAAAGAATCTACCATGTTGCCATTGTTGATAACTGCCTTGAGATCAAATATACTGATGGAAGGGAGCAGAAATTCAAACAAGGAGGATGTCAACACTGGGGCAAGCTACATGACATAGAAAGAATCATTGCATTGTTGAGCTCAGAAGATAAAGTGGAAAGAGTATGGAAGCTGGAGCTAATTGATTTTGTGAAGATGAAGAGAGATCATGAGGAGAGAATCAGAAAAGGGTGTCTTGAGAAATGGCTAGCAAGGGAGAAAGAAATTGAGAGACTGGAGATTGAAGCAGAAAAGCTAAGGGCAAAGGGATTGTGTAGAGTTAAGTTTAAACCCTATGTGGTGAAGTATAGGAGGAGAAATGGGGATCAGGTCAACATCAGAATGAACCTACTCAACCACTATCCTACAAACATTCTGAAACCAGTACTTGAAGATTTCAAAGACTCAATTTTGCTTGAAGAATTGGATGCTATGGCAGAAATAATAAAAGCTATGGATGAGAATACAAGGAAGGAGAAAGAAAGAAGACAGAAAGCATATGATGATTTGCAAGCCAAAGCTATGGAAAGGGAAACAAATGACAATGGCTAGTACTTCATCATAGGCTGTAAGATTACTCACCCTGTAGTTCTATCCACATTGCTAATCAAAATTCATACATGTACTGTCAAGTTTTATCTTTATGTATGTTAGGCTTGTTATCAGACATGAAATTGTGACTAAGGGTCTTACTCACAATTTTTGGGGGAGATTGTTAGTCACAGAGGCATGCCTGAATACATCTAATAACAAGCCTAAGTTGTTTGTAATGCTATGCATTACTTACATGACCTCTTAACTGAGGGAACATCTAGTTGTAGAGTTTCTACTGGTTTTGTACTTGTAATAGGCATCAAATTCTAGCTGTGTAACTATACCTATTAAGTTAAGAATAATTCTTGAAAGAAGTTCCAAGGTTCATGCCTCAAGCAAGGAGATAAAGACTGCCAAATAATCATAGTTGGGATTTGAAGAAATGAAGAATTTACCTAAGTACCAATTCGAGAAGTACATTTGTCTATTCGAGAGTCTAGCATTCAAGAAGTCAGGGTTCGATATCTCAGAAGACAATATTCGATATCTCTGAATACACTGTTCGATATCTCATTCGATATCTCAGAGATTCGATATGTCTATTACTCTGTTCGAGAACTCAAGGAGTCAACAGGTCAAAGCTGATATTCGAGTTCTGAAAAGGGTCAACAAGTCAAAGCTACATTCGATATCTCAAAGACTCAAGATGCTATTCGACATCTCAGGGATTCGATATGTCAAAATGCTCTATTCGATATCTCAAGGACTCCCAGAGAAAAGAGCTATTCGAGAAGTGATTCGATATGTCAATATAACACTATTCGAGAACTCAGAGTTATCGATTAAGTCAAGTCTAGTTCTCGAATCACTCACTTAGCCACTTCTCGAATACATTCTTGAAGACAAAATACTGAAGAATTGTACAAGTTAGAAACCTGCAACAAGCCAAGACGCTTTATTTGACTATGTACTATAAAGCACGTTGGAAAGCCTACAAAGAAGCTTGGAGAGATAAGTCAAGGGGACAAGGAGCTAAAGAAGTGGATCTGAACAGGCTTTGCAAAGTCAAATCTGTAGCCGTTTGGACTCTTACTCAAATGAGATAGACAGACTGAAAAGTATTTTGTTTACCTACCTTATTTGTAGTAAGTAGGTGTATCCATGTCTATAAGGATACAGCCTCACTTCCTTAGTAGATAAGTTTTTGAGAAACATCACAAGAAATATCTCTCTGAGTAAAACGAAGCTGAGAATACTATCATTTGTATTCACAGATTGTAGCAAAATTTTTATCTAATAAAATATTAGATTAAAGTGATATTGTGTTGTTTTTGTCTTTGTTATCCGCACTTACATATCTCACACACTCAACACATATCTTGCTGCAAAGATTCAAGAACGAAGAAAAGTTCAAGAATCCATTCACCCCCCCATGTATTCTTTTACTGTATTCAATACTCAACATCGACTCTATTTAGGGCTGTTCTTTTCCCATTCTACAGTCTGACAGCCAGGAGTGTGGTTAATGCTGCGATTAACCTGTTTTGTTGTGCAACATTAAAGAAATAAGAAAGAAACACGAGGGGAAAATCATCAAAGAAAGATGGCTGACCTTTCTGAGAGTATATAGTTCACTCTTCAAACATTGGCGTAATGGTTTTGCTAGTTTGTCCTTGTGATTATCCTTATCGGCATGTATGTGACAAGATTCAAATTTAGCTCTTATTAAGTTGAAAATTGAATTCAGGCCTGGGAGTATATTTTTGGGTTCTTATGTGCCTGGATAGTATTTTTTTTCCCCGCTAGTTTCTCCTCTTATGCTACATTTATGTTTCAGTAAATCAGAGAGTTGAATTATCTGATGCTTACAAAGATATAGTACATTTATGTTCTATTGTCTTTTTTTTTTGCAGGGGTGTTAACTATCAACTGTCAAGTTAATGTGCAAATTGGACGTCAAGAATTACCACTTTTTTATATTTTAAGTTTCAAGTTTCAGTTTGTATTAACTTTGTTGATTTGTATGAACTTGTAATTGTCTAAGTTGAAATTCAGTTTGTACATTGTGACCTCTGTAATTCTGTATGGATGATTTTCAGTCTGTATTGTACTCTATATTTAAAATTTTAAGTTGTGATCTTCAGTAAATTAAGTGATTTAAGTAACTTCTAAGTCTGTAGTACTGTACTCTGTTTTCGTGTCGGGTTACCAGAAACCCACCCAAAACCCATTCGTGTCGGGTTCGGGTTGAGCACCTGGACCCATTAAATTTTCGGGTCAAGTTCGGATTGGGTCAAATTTGTGACCCGAATCTGCTGACCCGACACGAACCCGACCCGAAACCCAAAATTGCCAGCCCTAGTTTGTTGACATTAGTTAAAGCCAAAGAGCACATATAGTTAAGTATAAACAGTAGTCTCGGCTCATAATATTATCCATTTCTACATATGTTTAGAAAGAGATTACATTTCTAAGGCACTTTAATATCATGTCTGTAGAGTTTTTGCTGAGATTATTATGGAAATTTGCTCTTTTAAATATGCTATTACCATTTCACGTATAACAATATACAAGTTTTGTGGAAATTGTTGCAAACATAGGGTCCTTGGAGTTTTATTCCCTTTTGCATTTCAATACTTTTTATTCTATTAGATCTGATTTGATGGCCCATTGCAGGCAATTTGCAAGCAAAAGACCACGGTAGATTCATCATTGCTGAGCAGATTGACAAAGATCAAGGTTCTAGACAAGTAAATGTGGAAGTGAATAACGTATGGAAGAATTCGATACATAGACTACTTGATGTATATGTTTTTTTTATTAGTTAGGATTTTTGAAAAATTTGTAACTTTCATTTCTTGTCATTGTTTTTTAGAGTTAAGGATTACAAATTTTGCAATTGTATTATTGATTATGTTGGTGAAATTAAAATAACAAATTTATACTATACTGTAGATTTATATAAATTGGAAATGCAAATATTTTTAAATAAATTGTATATTTTAATTTTACTACAATGAAAGTGTTGCAGTAGCTACATGTGGGGTTCATATGTGGGTCCGACCTGTCAGTGGGTCCCATTTTACAACAAATGCGTATCCTATGACATCACAATTGATCATGTTGGTGTAGCTTAAAAAAATGTTGCCATTAATCCTACGACAACGACGAAAAAACGAAAAGTGTTGTCGTAGAAATTTTTTGAGATTATGGCAACAGTTTTTGGTAGGGCTGTCAAACGGATATTTCGGATACGGATCTGCTTATATCCGAATCCGAAATTCGAAGTCACTATCCGATTCCGAATCCGACGGATATGAGAAAATTATATCCGAATTCGAATCCGACTGATATTATCCGGATACGGATAATATCCGAATCCAAATTTTGAGATTTTTTTAAAAAATCTGAATATCTCCGAAAATCCAAAAATCCGAACCATTTAAAAAAATTAAAAAATAACAATTTTTTTCCATTCAAACATAGTTAAATAGAATAAACAAATTTTTTAAACTACTGACATCATACAACAATCAAAATAAACAAAATAAACACCAACCACTATAGAATAATAGGTGTTCCAGGATTCAAATTACCAACTACAAATAACTTGACATACAGAAGAATAGAATTACGTACGTGTTGTGTGTAAATATCTTTACTTATTAATGAATTAAATAATTAAAATACATAAATAATATATTATTAATATTAAATTATTCATTATTAATTATATATTTTAAAAAGTATATATATATATATATATATATATACACACACATTTATAAATTTTCGAATATCAGATATTTTGAATACGGATGTGCCTATATCCATATCCGCTATTTTCGGATAAGAATAATATCCGTTTTCTTTCGAATATGGATATTATCCGTTTTTTTCGGATTCGGTATCGAATTTTTCGATCGAATATCGGATTTTTCGAATTTTTTTCTGCGACATCTTTTAAGTGTTACAGAAGACCATCTATGACCTTGTGATACGACTCCCATTTTTTGCACTCAGATTTTGAATTTGCTTCTTTTATTGTTTCCAATACATAATAAATGATATGCAATTAAAGAGTTGTTTCATTGTTAACTACTCTAGACTTTGGAGACAAGGGATCTGGTATAAACTAGCTCCATGTAAACTATTATTCCCTCCGTCCCTTGGTTCTTTACACTGGATTTTTTCATGGAGATCAAGAATTATGATTAAAATAAGTGAAGTAGTGGGTGTAATAGTGATTTTATTATTAAAATAAGTGAAGTAGTAGATGTAATAGTAATTTTATTGTTAAAATAAGTGAAGTAGTGGGTGTAATAGTGTAAAGTGTTGAAAAAGTGGAGTGAAGTAATGGATATAATAATATATTTTATTGTTAAAAGTTACTATCTTATACTAGTATATAAAGAAATGAGAGGGACGTCCCAAAATAGAAACTGTAAAGAAATGAGAGTGACGGAGGGAGTATCTGCTTGATATTGGGCTACTAAGCTATAGTACCTAGTTCAATTTAATTCTTTGCATTAACTCACGATACTGTATTTTACTTCTGCTTATATGCATTACTCATGTACTCCCTCTGTTTTTTTATATAAGTCAGCTTGACTTTTTTGCACTTACTTTTAAGTGTTTTGACTACATAGTTAAAATCAATTTTTTCAATTAACTTTTTTTGTGAATTAAAATTTTGATTACATATTTTTATTCAAAAGAAGAAAATTTCAAAAACAATAAATTTAACTATGTGGTCAATATACCTAAAAATGTGTGCAGAAAAATCAAACAACCTATATAAAAAAACAGAACAGAGGGAGTATTTGTGATCAGTTGCATTCTAGACTTGCACGCTCTGACTTGGTAGATTTAAATCTACTTTTAAGTTTTAAGTATCCAAGGACAAGCATACTCGATCTCCGATTAATATAACTTTGATCCTTGTAATCTCGACCAGTTCTCCTTGTAGTAACTTTTCTTCAATTAGTGTTTACATCTCTTTTAGTGCATGAGGAAGTGAGGGAGGGTAAATATAAATCTTACATTTTTCTACCAAAGATTTGAAAATACAAGTATTTTTAAATATTTCTTTCAAACACATTGAAACGCATGAAAAATTAATTAATTTACAATCACCTGAAAGGAGAGAGTAGCAATTTGACTCTTTTTTTTTTCCCCCTGAATACTTAACTTCGCATACCTGTCCATATGGTGAGAAATTGTTTTGGCTCTTCACTGTTTCGACACTTTTTAATGTCTCTCCTAGCTTGCCTGTATGGTTGACCATGTTAGTTCGTATTATGGGTCTGTTTGGCTAGACTTAAAATAAGTCATTTTAGACTTATTTTTGGATAAAAATTTCATATTTTGATAATTTTTTTATTCAATTATTTAATGTATGTTTCAGATTCTATAAATTGCAAAAAAAAAAATTTAACTTTTTTCAGAAAAAAGTTAGAAATCCCTGACTTTGTCTTAAAATAAGTTTAAGTTGACTTATTTTGGAAAAAAGTTCCCCCAAACACAAACCTATATAGAAGGACATGCAGTGTCATTCTTATAGACATAGAGGGTTTGTATATATACACTTGTTAGAGTATGTAGATAAGATAACCACGGTTATAAAATTCGGAGGCATTCGTGTATAATACTCTGAAATCGGGAGCATACATGGCTAATGACTTGCGGTTTGCTTGTTTACAAGTTCGTAGTACATGGTTCAGCTTAGAGATGATTACGCCGTAAACTTTAAAGAAAATTAAATTGTCTTACATAATATACCCGAGTTTACTCCATGAAATTTTAATTGCGGTAAATGATCAAACAGATGCAACTATTGAGTTTATTTTAGAGTTTACGAACCATCAAAACTTGAGTTTGATGAAACAAATTTTTTGTCAGAATATTATATAGGAGTATATGAAATAGCAACTGTCGTCATTGCATGGGTCATGCATGTATGTTAATGTCACCAAATTCCTCAAATGCAGTCGAACGTCGTCAAAATAAAGCAGCCCCGGCAACTCCGAGGCTGTCACGATCAATACCGTGGCATAGATTTTACCTAGAATCTTCTTAAACTTTGCAGTACACAGCTTTCACAATTCACATAAAAGGAATAGTATAATTTGACGAGCTCTAGATATGCACGAATATCTATTTTTTTTTAAAAATTATCTAGGAGTACATTTTATGAGAGTTGAATGAACTTAATAGAGGTAATGGGGGTCTATATTCTATTACGATGAAGTTGACTTATTTTCCCGTTGAAATTTTCCCTTTTTTTTATTTTAACTTGAAACATAAGTTGAAAACCATAAAAACTTACTATACTATGCAAAATATATGATTGATTATGAGTTACTCTTCATTAATTTCCAAGCTTTACTTCATAAAATATTTAAATAATTCGAGATAGTATTTAGGTGTCCAAAAATATTTTTAATTTTTTCAAATAACTTAACATAACATACAACATGTTTTAATTCATGAATATACGAATAATCTTATATTATTATAATAAAATTATCAATATTATCTATAATACATAAATATTTTGAAAAAGTCTTGGAACATATGGGATCTTAACATTTTTGAACTCGAAAATATTAGGAAATTAAAAAAATATTTCCAAATATTTTCCTAAATGTCACATATCTTCTTCTTAGAATGATTGATAAAGTAATGGAAAATGCTATATTTTCTAAAATTGTTCCTAAATTTTTTCCCAAAAACTGACATGTCATATTTATAATTGGTAATTTACTTAATATGAGGCCCATCATGCATACATATGCGCTCTCAGTCAAAACCTTTCATTTATCGTGCCACGTTATTTGGAATAAATTTTGAGAAACTTTTGGGAACCTCACCCATTAAATTTTCCATTTTACGAAATCAAAATTATCATGTCATTTTGAAAAAAAAATAGAATTTGTTTTATTCTGTATTACTATTCTTTTGAACTTGGCTCTCACAAATAGACTCGACAATTTACTACATGATACGAAACAACACGTGTATTTGCATTTTGGGTATACGAACACGAAAATATATTACCGAAACTAGTGTCCGTTTTGTGTTTATCGAATAGGTACACGACACGAAGTAGACGAAATAAATAAATATACATGTAAGTATTAATATATATATATGTATATATATAAAATATATTTATAGTAAATAAATTAATATTTATTTATAGTATTATACATAAATTTATAGTGTTGGTTATAAATATGATGTGAATATATATATTTAGTAAATGTTTGTAATAATTTTTCTGAAAATAGTAATATTTAAATATTTTATTTATTTATTTTATTTTATATTTTTACTTAAAAATACACAAAAACATGATATGGAAAGTAATTATTACACGAAGGTACATGAACAAGAAAGTACGGATCCTAAATAAATTGTAATTGGGTTTAACTTCAAATACACGAAAATGAATTACAAAGTCAACTCACGAATAATAGCGAACCAATTTTGAGCATAATTAGATAGCTTAAATAATAAAAATTTATCCTTAATTGTAAGACTATAAACCTAATTATTAAAAAAAAAATAAAAAAAAAGAGCGAACCGATCTTAAATAATTTAGGAATCAATCAATCTTGAATAATTTACAAAGCGTTTACACCAGTAAAATAATGATCATAACATTTTACTAAAATATTATGTAAACTACACAAGAAATGAAGCAGAGGGGGATTAAATAAATGAAAAACGCGGAATTGACGAAAGGGGTGAACTCAATTATTCTTCCCTTCCCCCTTCTTCCACAAAGAGAAGAGAAAGGGAGGAAAATACAAACAACTACACAGACCCTTTCCTCGGTGGGCCCCCCTCACAAACGCGCTTCCTCCATTCTTTCCCAGGTACATATACATACATACATACGTACATTATATTCACACCTTTATTCTTGTTTTTATCAGCTCCTTCATTTTGTTGTTTTTTGTTACAAACATTTGATTCTTGCATTTGGGTACTTGCATTTTGGTAAAAAGATTGTATCTTTGTGATTATTTTGGAGGTATCTTGTGTTTATACATACAATACATACATTATATTCAAACCCTTTTCTTGTTGTAGTCAGCTTCTTGATTTTTGTGTTTTTTGGATAAAAAAATTGATAATTGGTGTTTTTTTGTATTTGGGTACTTGAATTTGATATAAAGATCATATATTTGTGATTAATACATAGATACATTAGCTTGCACCTATTTGCTGGTGTTCTTGTTTTGATCAGCTTGTTCATTTTGGTTTTTTTGATATCAAAGTTTTGATTTTTGGCTTTTCGGGTATTTGGGTAGTTGAATTTTGATAAAAAGGTGAAATCTTTGTGATTGATACAGGGCTATCTCGGGTTCATTTAATTTGTAAAAAATGGGTGATCATTCAGTTGTTGATGTGAACCGGCTCGTGAAGCCTGAGATTTCATCTGGGATAGATGGAAGGCAGCATTCGCCGTCTGTGTTGCCAATGGGCAATGAGAGAATGGATGAGGCAAATGATGAGGAAGCGCCTCTTATAACTATGGCTGAATGTCGTATTTGCCAGGATGAGGATGCTATTACAAGTATGGAGTCACCTTGTGCCTGTAGTGGCAGTCTTAAGGTAATTTTTTTAGCTTTTTTGGATGATATTTTGGTTAGTAGGGAAAATGATTGATTGAGGTGTAAAAGATATAAAAATACTGAAAAATTCGGGCCAACGAAGTGGAAATAGTTTTTGGTTGGGCTGGAATAAATGATTAGGAAATTTACCCTTTATTTGAAATTAAAATTTTGGTGTTGTAGTACCTTGGTTGGATTGTTTGTTGTTCTTTCCTCTAGGAAAATATATCTAAGTAACCAAAATTGAGTGTAAAATGGATAGCTTGATTGTATCTGATGCCTATGTAAATGGTGAGTATGGTTTTGTTTCTCTTTGATGTGTTCTGTCTGATTCATTTCATTGTTTGCCTAAATTTTCTGCAGTATGCTCACAGAAAGTGTGTCCAGCACTGGTGCAATGAAAAAGGAGACATCACTTGCGAGATTTGCCATCAGGTACATGTTTTTCTTATTTTAATTATTATTTCTGCTATTCTTCTGCTTAACGTTTAAGCTAAAGACCAGGTGAAGCATTTTCCTTCTTGTACAGTACGCCTTTTTTGGAAGTGTATCTAAAATACATAAAATAGTGGTTGTTTGGGCACATGCGTATTCTATACTGCAATTGATACACTATGTTTAACTTTTTTTATTTTTTTTCTCTTGATAATAAGATTTACTGCTATGTCTGGGGAAAGTATTGTGTTCTATAATCAACCGCTGCATTGTGTATTATGATGTTGAGGTTTCAACCAACTGCTTCATATTGAAGTGGAAAACATTGGAAGTTAATTAGCGATTACTTTGGGTGCCAAAATGTCATGTTAGCATATCAAACCAGTAGACCACCAATCTCTATCGATGTCACTTAATGTATTTATTCGGCCTTGCATTAAAAGACCGCTGTACTTAAATCCCTTTAGCATGGGAATTTAAAGGTCGGTTCCTGCAGTGAGGAGTATTCTTTTGTAATTTAATTTTTATATTACAAATTATGGAAATAAGTCTTTTGTGGAAATTTCAGGTTTTGTCATGTCTATAATTGCTGTTCCCACGGCTAAATTGTTATAAATGTACATTGGTCACCTGATTTTACTTTGCCTTCTAATGATGTACCTTTGCCATTGGTATGCAGACTTACCAGCCTGACTATACTGCTCCTCCTCGACCACGACCTGAGGAGACTACCATAGATATTGGGTAACTTCTATGTTCTTGTATGTTGTAATAAGATGTATATTCAAATTTGTGAACATGAACATTTGCAACAATTTTGAACATGGGGGCAAACTAATTTTCTGGAAGAACAAGATATTTGAATTAGTATGATTCAGAATAACGACGTTCTGATTTTGTTGATATATCTATTAGGGGAGGATGGCACATATCTGGCACACCCTTGGATTTGCATGATCCTCGCATTTTGGCAATCACAGAAGCAGAACGTCAAATTTTGGAGGCCGAGTATGATGAATATAATTCAACAAATGCCAGTGGAGCTTCGTTTTTCCGTTCAGCTGCTCTTATTGTAAGCCCTTAATGATTGCAATCAGAAAAAGTAATTCAATGACCATACAGTAGAAGAGTTTTGGGTTGAAAACGTTCAGTATTCACTTGCCACAAGTCTCCCTTTTCATCTTTTCTGGTACAGAGACTGCATATTGTGGCTGTTAATTAAAAAATAAGAATAAAATTTTATGATTAAATTACTTTGTGAATAACAAAAAAAAAAAAAAAAAAACTTCTAGTCATTCTTCCTTGTTATCAATAAAGTGTTATGGTCACAAATTCGCGAGTACCTGCATATTGAAACTTTATCTGGGATTCAGGGAAGAATTGGTTGCTTTGCCTATTCTTTTTACTTCCATTGACACATCATGCATCACCTTGATTTAGCTGCCTTCGATATTCTAATTTTTAATGGATTGGCTGGCAGTTGATGGCGCTCTTGCTATTAAGGCATGCAGTAACTGTGAACGAAGCTGATGAAGATGGCGATGAATCTAATGTCTTTACTGTAAGCAGAGTTTGAATTTCTTGCATTTGAGTTTTGGGATTTAGTATATTACTATGTTTAGTGCTTTACTTGTCTTTATATTGACTCCATACACTATCTGATGCTGTACAGCTTTTCTTACTCCGGGCTACTGGATTTCTGTTGCCCTGCTACATCATGGCTTGGGCAATCAGTATCATGCAACGTCGAAGACAAAGACAGGTTAGAAACACATCCAACTCCTCTTCAATTAAAGTTCATGATTTAGTATCATGCACACATTGTTTCTATCAACAATGTACATTATGTAGCCAGTTTCTGCCATTTCTACTGGTACATGGGTGGGGAGTGTTTTACATGTTTCACAATTTAAAAGAACAGAGTGAACTTAATTGACCAACAACATTAAACAAAGACGTAGTCAGTCTACCTATTTAAGCAATTGCAAGTTTAATCTGACATTGAAATGCATAGAGATAATTATTCGACGCGTGGTAGACATGATTGTAGGATGGTTCAAATATTCAATTTGACCGCATCTTGGTAGGATATGATTATTAAGAAATCAATTATACTACATTTTCTAATCTCCATTTTGTTTACCCTGCTGCTCATTTACTCACACACTAATGTTTTTGGTGAAAGCAGGAGGCTGCGGCACTGGCAGCGACACAATTTGCTTTAGTTATACAATCAAGAACACCAAGAGGTCTACATTTCACGCTAGCTTCATCATCTGCACTAGCATCATCACCTGTGCTGGCATCATCATCATCATCATCATCATCATCATCATCATCAGCTACAGAAGCATCACCACCCGCTACCACCAGCCAGTAACAAGAACAACATAATGCATGAACCTGTGCAGTAGCTATGTGGCCATAGGGCTTTTGAAGAAAGGCACCTGTCAAATATGACTGTCAGATATGAAGAACTAAAGTTAATTTTATCTCTGTCGATACAGGAGAATGGTATTTTCAGAGTATTCGGTAGAAGATGTTAGTTCAAGATTTGCATTTTTCCTCAAATCCATTGGTGGTTATTATAAATTTTCAAAATCAGTCACATGTATCTCTGTTTTGTATTCATTTCATTTGTTAGGCTCGGTTTATTACTGACGTTCTTACATTCCCCCTCTATGGCAACACAGAGTATAGCATAGCAAGGCTCGGATACTATGGGAGATTTTTTAAATATGCAGAATCTCCTCAAATATCGGAGATTTAAATTATTAAGACAGTTTTCCGGGAATGTACTACTACGTAATAAATGAATATGGTAGAGACTGAGATTCTACTATGTAGTAAACATTACTATCATTTTTAAATAATATAAATGTAATATGTAAAAAAAGTTGGCACTTTGATTGCTAAACTAGGTCACTGTCGTTCATGATCAACTCTCAAGTCTATTGTATTTAAGATAAAATAGATGGGCCAGCTTAGCATCATTCGTTGTGAAGGTTATTCGAAGATCAGATATAAAAGAACAACAAAAGAGAACATCACGTTAATCAAACTCATGGAAGAATTACAAAAAGGAGAGATGCTATGTTCTCCAGAGAATTTAACAGTAGTCTTGGCATGTCTGGAATAATGCCAAAGTAGACAAGCATCTCTATTTCTTTATTTTAAATGTAGGTAACATTCTGATTGCAGTGTCCCTCCTTGTCTCTCGGCACACACGCAAAACAAAGACTAGACACTTGCTAGGACTAACCGAGAATTGTTTCTTATATAACTGAGAGGCGTAGTGTTGATCCAAAGGGTCACGGGTTCGAACCTCACCCGCTCCCTATGCAAAGCCGTGTTGGAGAGACTGTGGAAACTTTGACCAAGACAGGGTGCGGTGTATCTTGCGTATCGCAGGGAAGCCAGCCACTGGGTCTTACCGCACGGTCAGTAGATTTACATGCCGGTGTTGGCCATGAAACTGGTCGGCCGATCCTGGGACAAATCCAGACAGGCTAGCGTATCCTGACAATACACGTTTTTGACCAAGAATTCAAAACAAACTAGAAGCATGTCTCACTCGGAAGTAGGACATGTGGAGAGTTAGATGTACGCATATATACATTGCTGCTAACTAAAATTATATTTTAAACCAAGTCAAATTTTTTTATGGAAATTTTGATACTTGGCTATAAAATGTGCGTAGATCAATAGTGAAACAGCAACAAAATGCATACCTTAATCCATGATAATTATAGTCATCTTTTACTTTAAAAAAACTAAAATATAAAAACAAAATCTAGTGTTTTTTTGAAGATGCAGCTGGTAGAATGGACCCAAATTGTTTGCTATAAAGGAATAGAAAGCCATTTCTTTAAGACCGAGCTCTGCCTCCACTACCAACAATCTGCACTTTTCTTTTGTTATTTAAACTTACAAGGTAGAGCGATGTTATCATGATATACTCACAGATCACCATGGCAAACAACTTTAAAAAAAGCCAGGAGTGTATCTGATAAGTACATTAAGCATGCAAAAGTACGTAGCAGAACGTAAGCGTACATGAACTAAAGAAAAAGCCTACAACCAATCTTACAGAAAAGCTTTGGTTTATTTCGAGAATTATATCCCGGGAATATTGATTTACCATGAGTGATAAATCCGAATAAACACGTGGAAACGTACTGAGTATGTTTGGCTTGGTTTATACCAAAGCTATTACAGACGTAACATATCTTCGAGGGAAATCCAATCCTACAGATATATGATCAAAGATATTGAGTGCATCAAAGGATATGAGGGTGAAAAAGTACACAGCAACAACTCAGATACTCCTTTAACTTTAATTCAAGGATTTAAAGTACATAATCAGCTAATTAACAATATATCTAACATGAAGCATTCATTACTTGGACCATTATTAATATAGTTCATTTCAGAATGGCCACCAAATCTCATCATGCAAACTACTAAAGCATGGGAAGTGAAGCTTCATATGTTCCAACTTGCACGTAAATGTAGTATGTAATCATACAAGAATAGTAGGCAAAAGATAGATAATATAACTGGAGAACGAATCGAATTAGGGAGAACCGGAATGAGTCTGTTTCAAATATTAATGGGGTAAGCAAAGAATGAAACAACCTAAAGATTCATAGTTTTTGGATAGCTTAAAGGCAAAGACTCTGTTCCCCATCCCCCTCTCGAATGGCAAGGTCATGAGTTCGAATTGCCCCTCCCCCAGTGCTTCGAAACTAATGTATTCAAAAAACAGATAATATACAACAGAAAAGAAAAGTGAATCAGGCCACAGAAACAACAAAGAAAATAATAAAGAAACACAGAACAAGAAAATAATTTTCCTGTTGCTTAGAGATTAGAGCTTGGAATTCTAAAGTTAGATCTTCATTTGGCATAAAGTTATTGTTTACATATTTAGGGTGATTGTTCCATTCTTCCATACTTTCCATTCTATTCCTCTTTATGACCCAACATCCTGTAGATTTGGCTGCTCATAGCTGCTGCCTATTATTTTACTCATCTTAATTTCTTCATAGCTAAGGCATAAGAATTTACTGAGACAACCTTGGGAACTGTCATTATAATAAAAATTAATCTGCATGTCTTTTGCACTCACATGTATATGGAAGGATGCATTAGGTGGCAAGATGGTATGAGTCTAAGATACAGCAGTGGTCTTTATTCCAACACTTGGTTAAGAGACAAAAGCAGGGGACTGATGCAAGGAAACATATGGAAAAAGATACTTGGCTTCTGAATGGTGCTATTCAAACACTTTTTATTCCACTCAGATTCTTCTGTAACAAACTAAATTTGCTTAGATTGCAGAGCCTATGATTAGAATGAATCTAAAACTCCCTTGGATTATGGGGCCCTCTCAGCTTTACACTTTAAAGTTCAAGTCCAGAAAGGGCAAATCAGAAGCTTATATGTACAGAAATTGATCACAGAATCAGAAGAAAACAAACTGAGACTAGCACAGTTTCATATATATAAAAAAATACTTCCTCTCAGTTGCAAAGCAAACATGGTGGCTAGTGCTCAAAGGATATTTATTGTTCTAGTCTGCATCGGTTTGCTAGTAGTTCATCCAGTTAAAGTTACTGGCTTGAGAAGTGTTGACCTTGCCCTTAGATGGAGGAAGGAACATGATGGAGTAGCGCATACCAATCAGCGAATGCTTAAGGAATTTGTTATGAAGAAACTTGATGCAGAAAAGAAACCAGTGACTGTGAGCAAGAATATTGATCCTTACCAAGCAAGCAAAAGAACATTTCGCAAAGGATCAGATCCCATCCACAACAGGTCGTAACATGTTGCTGTTTATTACAACACGGGGAGAAACTCAAAGTCGAGGTATAAAATTGCAAACAATTTGTAACACTACATCAATTATGAAAGATGATACACTAAAACCTAGTGTCTTCCTCGAAGGTTTCTCCAGATTCACTTCAGAAGTTTGCTACTGTTCTTGATAGGATTCATCGGAAATGTGTATAGTCAAAGTCATGAAAGAATTGTCCACTGCTAATGGTTTCGAATTAGAAAAACTACAGTCAACATGGTGCTTGCTCCCATAACCAAAATACATTTGTTTCTGTTTTTCTTTAATTCCATGTTTCTGCATGCTTAGTACAATCTGTCTGTCTTGTTACTTATGTTTATTGAAGATGTAGCAAAATTGTTTTATATATCTACCTCACTCTATGGGAAACCCATTCAAATTGAACAAACTTACACTCAGGTATTTCCGAGTAAATGATGACTTTAAACTAGAAGCGCATACAGTAGTTACATACCTCATTTACAGACACAATCAGTCCATGTAACAGAAATACAAATGAAGTCCCGATTCCTGACGAAGAAGATAAGCAGGTCTTAATGACCCAATCTTAAACATGCAACTGCATATATTCAACGAACAATGAAGTCGGTAGCTTCAGATTTTTTTTAATTTTTAATACAAGTTCATAGCCAATCATTCTCCCATAAATTTTGTACCTTCTTCATTTCTAGTAAAAAGCAGCCAATATCATTTCACTTATGTCTGTAAAGGAAGAATTCACCACTACGGATGACATTAGATCAAGCTAATTCTGCGTAAACCAAAAATTAAGTACGTGGTTTAAAAGTTAGTTCTGCTAGAAACTAGAAGATGATCTTGCTGTTAAGTTTTGGTAATGGAAATTTAGCAGGATGCAGGGCCTATTGAAGCTAACAATCTATTTACATTGCGCTGGAAATCCAAGACTGTCTTCTATCAAACATATTAAAAGTTTAGGCCATCTGATTCTTCGAAAGTCAACAGGAGCAAACAACTTGAGCCCTCTGCTGCACTTCTTTCATCTCAAGTGTAAACTAAACTATTGAAACTTCCTTATCCCTAGCACTTTGGTTTCGAAAAACAGAACGCTACCGAAACATCAATGATTCAAAGAAACATAATGAGCTATTAATCACAGATTCACAGTATGTCAGAGTAAAGCAAAATAAAATTTAAGTGAAGCTTGACCTAAACAATTCTTACTGCAGCTGGCCACATTATACATATGCAATTATGAATAACAACCAGCATAGTAAAGAAGAGAACTTCAGATAGATGAAATATTGAAAATTAAGCAAAGCTTAAATAGTAAAATGTGATACATAATTTAGCCATAAACTAATTGAAAATTCATATGATTAAGCATTTGAAATCTAGCGTTTCTGTAATAAAATTATATAATAATTACTCTCTAAAAGTGCGTACTTTATAATAATATTGAAGCTTTTGACTAAGATAAAACTGTGGCCTGTGGGAGGACACCGCAAGCCTTACTGGACTTTATCAAAGCCTGAGTTCCTATAATATCATCGTTACATACGTTTCTATTCAAATTATCTCTATCATCTGTTTCTTTTCATGTATCATTTTCTTTTTATTTCTTTTTGTTTTTATGAATAAATTTTATCATTTCCCACAAAAAAAATAATAATTATGTACATAGATTTCTAATCAAATCATGCTAACAGATTTGATTTTGTCATCCACAATAAAATCATATAGTCACCGTTGTTCTTTTTAGAATTTTTGATAGGAGCTGTAATCCAATAATACTAATTCTGTATCCAACTTTAAATCTGGAAAACCATTTATTGTCAATAGATTGACCTTACCATACAAAAAAAAGGATAACATTGACATCCCAAAATTATTTACACCCTTTTTTATGTTTAGATCAAAATAATTTTGTTTTTTTAACCCTTTTTTATGTTTGGATCAAAATATTTTTTTTTAATTTTTTTATTTGCATGGATAATGAAATTTTTATTAACTTTTCGTTTTATATGTTGTTCCAAGGGTGATGGCTTAGAATATCTCTTTTTTCATTACCATGACCAAAATACCTACCGCCAACTCGGGCGGCCCTAAATACCCACGAGACACGCTACTGGTAATGGAGTAACACATGACACGCAACCAGGAAAGGCGTAACACACAGACATGCTATTGACAGGCGTGAAAATAACTCATGATACTCATTCCATACCAGCGCATCCCATGTTACACAGTTCTGAAATGCGTGATGACGTCATCTGACGTCATCATCATTTTTGCTCAAAATTCACGGGAGCTTAATGGCCATGGCGATTTGGAGGCGATTTTCGCCGGAAAATGCAAATCAGTCGTTCACACAAGACATCTTCCTATAACGTACTATATATCAATGAAATCACCTTTCGACGATCTACATAACCATACCCATTTCAAAACTATTTCATTCCCATATTTCAAACCCCCAATCGAACCCAACAATCTCTCCTCGATTTTCCGGTGAGCTCGTAACTGCTCCTGCGGGACCAGATTCGTTAAATCGATTGGGGCAAAACGAAGAGCTGGTAATGGTGATTGTTTTGGTATAATCAAAAGTAGTGGTGGTGACCGGAGAGAGCGGAGAGAGGCGGAGAGAGTTCGGGAGGTCGGAGAGATTCGATAAAACGAGAGAGATGGGAGAGAAAACGGGAGAGACGAGAGAGATGGGATGCGACACTCACAGTGGCGTGTTCCGTGGGTAGTGAGGGCCAACTGTTCCGAAAATCAGTATTTTAGGCCATGGGTACCTCATTTTAAGATATTTTGGTCATTTTCTCTTGTTCCAAATGATTGAAATATAAATTTTAAGTATTTAATTCTTTAACATGTTTTTTTTGTTGTTTATTAATTTAATAAATTTCATGAATGAATAATGATATGATATATTGAAGTATAAATTTGTTATTCTTCTTTGATTATTTGGGTTTTAAAAATTATAAATTTTGCTTCCAACAACAATCACGAGTGGATTAAATAAATTAAAATGAATTATATATATATGTATATATATATATATATATATATATATATTATTCATATCACTTAAATGAATAATTGATTTTCTAGTAAATTTATTTCATGATAACAATCTGTCCAAAAATAAATAGTTCACTAAACATATTTAAAAATTATTAAATTTTGAAATTAATTTTTTTAGTAATTCATTTCTAGTATATTATCCTTCCAATTTTGTATCTTTAAATTAATAGTATAAAATAATATAATCACAATCTTTTGCAGTTACATTATTATTGTTTAGAATAAGAATCAAAAATTAAGTCATGAAAGTGTACTAGAGGGGGTGAATAGGTGGTGTTATGGGGTGTTGGCACTCTATATCACAATTTGAAAGCAAATGGCCCCAAATATCACAGCTCAAAAAATTGGCCCCAAATATCACTCCATAACATAGTTGCGTGTAGCGTTTTGATTTTTTTCTTTTTTTTAAAAAAAAAAAAACGCTAATGCGTGTAGCATTTTGGAGGCTAAAGAGAGATGAAACGCTACTTAATATAGTGTTAACTATTTTTTTTTTTAAAAACCAACTAGCAAAACGCTAGTTAAACTTTGGTTTTAAACTTCAAAACGCTAGTTAAACTTTGGTTGTGGTGGAAACGCCACTTCATGTGGGTTTTTTTTTTGCTTTTTTATCTAAATATATACAATCGTTTTGAATATTTTTAAACCCAAAATGAAATTGTCGAACCCTAAAGTTTAACTGTTTAAACCCCGAGGGAATACTGATAATATTTAAAAATTTTAAATAAAAAATTAAATCTGGCAGCCTAATTTTTAAACGCTAACGCGTTTAAAAATCAGGATAAGTTAGGGTTTAGGGTCTAGGGTTTAGGGTTGTAAACAACCCTGAACCCCAAACCCTAAGTTCGTATACGGTTTATTCGTCGTTATTATTATTTCTAAAACCCAAAATGGAAACATTGAACCCCAAAAGTTAATTGTTGAACCCCTAAATTTAATTAAAATTGTTTTTTTAAATTTAAAAATTTTAATTAAAAAATTGAATCCGGCGGCCTGATTTTTAAACGCTAACGCGTTTAAAAATCAGGATTAGTTAGGGTTTAGGGTCTAGGGTTGTCAACCCTAAACCCCAAACCCTAAACCCTAAGTTCGTATACGGTTTATTCGGCATTCCGAATATTTCTAAAACCCAAAATGGAAACATTGAACCCCAAAAGTTAATTGTTGAATTCATAAATTTAATTAAATTGTAACTTTTAAATTAAAAAAATAAATTTTAATAGAAAATTTGATTATAAATTTTTTAATATTGTTTGCAAATATAAATTTAGGAGAAAAAAAAAACACCCCAAAATGCCACATGAAGTGGCGTTGTGGACTATAACAAAACTTAAACATGCGTTTCCAGCTTTCCATCACCAGTGACATAACTTAAGTTAGCGTTGGAAACAAAAAAAAAAAAAAAAAACGCTACACGATGTAGCGTTTTCAGGGAAAAATGAAAACGCTACATGAAAATGTGTCTTGGAGTGATATTTAGGGCCAAGTTTCTAAGATGTGATATTTGAGACCATTTACTTTCAAATTGTGATATTGGGGGCCTTTTCTCTTGGCTAATTATATCTAATTTTAAAACTTTACGAAATATTTGGTGTTATGGGTAATTATATCCAATTTTAAAACTTTACGAAATATTTATCTGATTACTAATTAGTAATTAGCTTGCTCTTATCAAAATTGTAATTAACAATAGCTAGCTAAGATACAGTGTAAGAAGCAGAAATAAATCAATAGCAAGTAAAACACTGAGAGTTTTAGCCAGGATCCCTAACACTCCAACCTTATAAGAGAATCTATTATTAATCACTAAAAGTTACAATTATAAGATTGATAAAATATCTTTCTTTCTCCTTGTCATTGATTGTAGTTTACTGAAACCCTATTTTGTAATAATCTAGTTTCCTCAATCCTTGTTTCAAGCCACACTATCCAGCAACAACAATTACATTTTGAACAATACAATCAATAAAAAAATACAACTCAAACTATGAACTCGTAATATAGATAAACACGTATATGATCGCTAGAGCTCGTAATATAGATAAACACATATATGATCGCTAGAGCTCAAATAAGTAAAGATATTCAATAAAACGTAGAGTTGTAAAAGCTTGTGTACTTGTTGTTCAACAGTCCTTTAAAAAATAAGAACAACAAGTATTTATATTATAAACCTTAATGTTCGAATTGAATCAACAAACTATCAAGGGTCTTGAACAACATTCTCACTTTAATTTGTTAGCACAATTCGTACTCTAACATTCACATAATGTTCTGATTTTGTGAGGTTTGAAAGAAAGACGTTGAAGAAAGAAAAACTCAGAAATCAGTAAGAAAATGTAATATTAGAAAGTTTGTTGAAGGATAGTCGTTTGAATAAAACAAACTCCTAAAAAAGTGAAAAACGTTTTTGATAAAGAGATTTGGTAAAAATTGAGTTTTAATAGTATATATCACGTAGAATCCTTCTAAATTAAATCCTAACAAGACTTCAAGAAAATTGCACTTTGCCTTTGTTTCCAACAGTATTTGGACAGAACGTCTTGCTTGCATAGAGATTAATGAACCTGAAATATATCTCAGGTAAGTTTCCTGAGATACATGGAATTTATATGCAAATATAGGATGAACATTTTTGTAAAATCAGAATTTTTTAATTAACCCTACGGGCCAATCAAATTTTAAAAATATATATTTTTAAGTATTTTAGGAAAAGTTTACTGATCTGAGGATTCTTTTTCTCTTAACAAATATAACAAACTATACATGAACAATAATATATAAATGATAGCTTGATAACATCAATTAATTTAAGTTTTAAGCTTGACAATAGTGTGTTTTTGTGTTAATTTAATCATTTCTCTTAAACACAATACATTAATCGAAGAAAAATAAGTACGCTATAAACATTACTTTTTTTTTTTAACTCCGCTATAAACACTATTTGGATAAAAAAGGATGTGCATAAATAAATTTAGGATGTGCATAAATCAGCATAAAAAAAAAACAACTCAAATTATCTATTTTTATCTAAAATAATTTTTATCTCTTTTTCTCCTTGAAAATATATTTCTAGAACTAGTAACCCTTTACAAACAATTGAAAGTAAGTAATTATTTTACCTGGCTCACTTAGTCAGCCTGGGTCCCACTTGCACAATTTAATAAAGAATTCCTTATTTTTTACAACAAAACCGCGGAAAATTATAAAATTAAAACGCTGAAATAAAATAATATTAAGAAATAATTTTAAAATAGAGACGCTTAATTTTAAAATAGAGACGCTTAACCTTACATTGTCTATTTGTCTGTAGACTGTAAAACATGAGATTTATATAAGGAATGTCCGATCTGAATGCGCGGGACATTCCCTGTATCCCCGACTTGTATAATCTCACATATACATACACACAATCTGTATGTATATACATAAACATCTCAAAAATTGTTACTTTTAATTAGGGGTTTTCATAATTCATACTTGTAAAGCTCAATTGAAGTTGATCATAGCTTGCCCATCTTCACTTTGGATTTTTTGATGCAAATTGGTATGAAAAATCTCAACTTTTTATTTGTTTCAGTAAAGTTTTGATTTTTATTTTAGCTATTCTTGAATTTTGCAACTTACCTGTCTAGTATGTAAGCTCTTTTACTTGATTTGTGTGTGTGAGGGAGAGATTGGGAAAGTGTGTGTGTGTGTGTGTGTGAGAGAGAGAGAGAGAGTATTTTTACTGTTTACAAGTGATCTTTCAGAGAGAGAGAGAGTCTTTTTTCTGCATACAATTGATCTTTCAGAGAGAGAGACAGAGAGAGGGAGAGAGAGAGAGAGAGACTTTTTAGTGTACACAAGTGATCTTTCTTTGATTTTTTTTTTTGTAGTTAATTTGTGATTTAATTATTATCTATTATTGTAATCTGAAGAATCTACTTGTGTTCATTAGTTATATATAGGGAAAGAGAGGGGGTATTTATGAACTATAGTCCAATCTTGTTTCGTTATTATCTGCTTTGCCTTACTTTTGTTTTGAGTTTATTTTCCGTTTTATTTCAAGAACTGATGTATGTTTGATTAGAGGATCTGAATGAAGCGGTTAAGGACCGTTCAGTGTTAGTTGTTTTGCTGTTCACATTGTGTAAAGAATATTGAGCTGGATTTTGTATATGTTTATTACATTTTGTGTTCATAAAAGAGCATTCACATTAGTGATCATTCATATTAACTTTTTTATAGAGGGTTTAGTTTCAAGCGTCATAATGTCATGACTTAGATTAAAAACGGGTTATGGTCATATTTAGGACAAGCAGTTGTAAAATTTCTCAGATTACTTGGCTTAATAGTAGGTGGTGGTACCATGAAGTATGATAGTAAAACTTATGGATTTGATATATTAAAGTATTCTGGTTCCTTGGTTATTTTGCTTGTTTGTACACCTTCTTATAGAGTAGAACAGTAATGAACACACATAGATTGTGTTTTTGTTTTCTTTGATAATTTATGTATACTGAATTTATGCAAGTAATGATATCAGGTGCACAATGGCAACAAAATTAACTACAGGGACTAGGAGTTCAGTATCTATTTTTATAGTAGTTGGCTTGTGTTGTTTTTTTTATTTGTTGGGAGCATGGCAAAGGAGTGGGTTTGGGAAGGGAGACAGTATAGCTTTGGAGATGACCAAGGCTGGTGCAGACTGCAGTGTGCTTCCAAATCTGAATTTTGACACTCACCACAACGGTCGGATCATTGATGATTCTGGATCAAAAATTAAAATATTTAAGCCATGCAAAGCTCGTTATACAGATCACACGCCTTGCCAAGATCAAAAGCGTGCAATGAAGTTCCCAAGGGAAAATATGAATTACCGAGAAAGGCATTGCCCGCCGCAGGAACAGAAGTTACGCTGCCTTATTCCTGCCCCCAAAGGATATGTAACCCCTTTCCCATGGCCAAAAAGTCGTGATTATGTACCCTACGCAAATGCCCCTTATAAGAGCTTAACAGTTGAGAAGGCTATTCAGAATTGGATTCAGTATGAGGGGAATGTCTTTAGATTCCCTGGTGGAGGGACACAGTTTCCTCAAGGGGCGGATAAATATATTGATCAGCTTGCTTCTGTAATACCAATTGATAATGGAACTGTAAGAACCGCTCTGGACACTGGTTGTGGGGTATGTCAAATTCCTATTTATCTTTAGTTATTCTTCTTTATATCATGCAATATTTTCTCGGGCCAGTTCTTTTGACATTCTTGCTCAATCGTATTTTTTTCAGTTGTTTTTCCATTAACAACTATTATTTTTTTTGTTTAGGTTGCCAGTTGGGGCGCATACCTTTGGAAGAGAAAGGTTATAGCTATGTCATTTGCACCAAGGGACTCCCACACGGCACAAGTTCAATTTGCTCTTGAGAGAGGAGTACCTGCTGTTAATGGTGTTTTAGGAACAATAAAAATGCCTTATCCATCTAAGGCCTTTGACATGGCCCACTGTTCTCGCTGCTTAATCCCATGGGGAGCTAATGGTGAATAGTGTTTCTTTAATTAATTTACTTGCATAAAGCAAACATGAAGATGCCCCTTCCCGACGTTAAAATTCAATTTTATGACAGTATTAACTAGTATTATTGATTATTATTTGATCTTTTTCTTCAGACGGCATATACATGATGGAAGTTGATCGAGTTCTGAGACCTGGTGGCTACTGGGTTCTTTCGGGTCCTCCAATTAATTGGAATAATAACTATAGAGCGTGGCAGCGTCCCAAGGAGGATCTCGAGGAAGAACAAAGAAAGATTGAAGATATTGCTAAGCTTCTGTGCTGGGAGAAAAAAACCGAGTTTGGTGAAACGGCTATATGGCAGAAAAAATTGAATACTGATTCTTGTCGTGCTTCACAAGCCAATACTTGTGAATCCTCGGACCCAGACAATGTCTGGTATGGTTCTTACCCTTATTTTATTTTTATCACAATAATGTAAATGCTGATAATAAGGAAGATGTGTATGGCAATGCATAATATAGTTGTAGGAGTTCAGCAGTTCACAATGTGCATACTTTTGATTTATTAGTGTTGTTGTGCCTGACGTCAGCTCGAAAATTCATACACTATTTCGTTTTCTTAAACTGTCGCACTCGCACACTGATTAATCCGCACTTTACTCAGCTATGTTATCTCCTGTTTTCTTAGGAGTTCCGTTAATATGCACCAATCTTTCCATCATTCAATTTTTTCCTGTTGTCTTAGTGTGCCTAAGCGAGAAAGGAACAACTAATTTCCGTAATTTTCTTGTGTTGTAGGTATAAAAAGATGGAGGCATGCATAAGTCCATCTACCAAATCAAACAGCGAGGAAAGTGGTGGGGAGCTCAAGGCCTTCCCGGAGAGGCTTTTTTCTGTCCCTCCTAGAATTGCTAGTGGATCTGTTCCTGGAATCTCTGTTGAGATGTACCTGGAGGACAATAAAATCTGGAAGAAGCATGTGAATGCTTATAGAAGAATAAATAAACTTATTGACTCTGGACGGTACCGCAACATAATGGACATGAATGCCGGAATGGGGAGTTTTGCTGCTGCTCTAGAATCTCCTAAATTGTGGGTAATGAATGTTGTCCCTACTCTGCCAGAGAAAAATACTCTTGGTGCCATATATGAGCGAGGATTGATTGGCATCTACCATGATTGGTACAGATTTTAAACATTTTTCTCCTGCTACAACTTTTGTAGACAACCCTACTCATTGATATCTTTTTGCCACTACTATTTTAATATTTTTCCACTTACTCTTTTGTTGTTCAGGTGTGAAGGTTTCTCAACCTACCCAAGAACATATGACTTCATTCATGCAAGTGGTGTTTTTAGTTTGTATAAGGACAGGTAAGTAAGAGATACTGTATTTCACTTCCATTTTAATGGCCTATTAAAGATTCTACATCCATCTTTAAAATGAAAAACCTACATGCAATGTGTGCACTAGTTAATCTGCATATACCCAGTTTTAGTGGTGGTACATGTAGGCCCTGAGCCTGCTTGCAGCTTCCCATGTACCAATGCTATTGACAGACTTCCAGAATATCATACTTAAAATGTTAATGAGTCAACAAAACAAGCACACACGCACAAACACAAACAAATTTGAATGTAGTTGCAAAATATGTCGTGAGGGTAAAAGTTAGTTTTATCACATAGTACTTTATTAAATAGTAAAACCTTTGTTCATAATAAAGCCTGATTGGCTAAGATAGTGGTTATGACAAATTGCTCTGTATACGTCCTGGACGTTTGTGAGCAGTTTGGTATTCAATTCAGTAGATGTCTGACATCTGTGCTTGACTTGGTGTTTGATTCAAAAATTAAAATAGCCTACCTAGAGCTCATTTTGTGGTTGAAACTATAAACATGCTGAACTAGAACAAGAAGTAATGATGTTGGATAAAGCACCTGAGTGGCTCGAGAAGATATTCGCATGACCAAGACACTTGAATACAAAACATATAGATGATTTTTTTTTTTTTTATAATTAAGTTATTATTCACGAACACCAATAATCAGTCCTATGATATGGTGAGCGCAACGCGAGGTACGTTGGATTATATGCTCAGGAATACCTATGAGCCTACTTATACCAAGCTAAACTCAAACATTGAGTTTTTGACAGACCAAACAGTAACACATTTTAATTTCGAATCAAACTCGAACACTGTGATATTTTACTGTTTAGCCGAGCTTGAGCTTTCTGTTATTTGAAATCTCACTTGAATTCGTTTACAGCCCTACTCAAAATGCCTTGGGCCCTTAGATTTTTGGGAATCCAACTATATTTCAGTACAAGTGCTTGTGTCTCAATGCCATTGTGTTTGTGTACATGCTTCTCACTGCTATGAGGAACCTTTACCAATTTATATATTTATCTTAATAGATGTGATATTGAAGATATTCTTCTTGAGATGGACCGAATTCTGCGGCCAGAAGGTGCGGTTATTATCCGTGATGAAGTTGAAGTAGTTGTCAAAGTGCAGAAGATTGTTGGAGGAATGAGATGGGATACTAAAATGACAGATCATGAAGATGGTCCCCTTGTACCTGAGAAGATCCTTGTTGCGGTCAAACAGTATTGGGTCATGGATGATAATAACTCCACATCTCCGAAGTGAAATAATGGGGAACCTACAGAATGATACAATTGAGGTTATAGTTTATACTCAGTGAAAGAGGAAGAATATCAGCTGCTGTAAAGTGCAAAGAAACAGAAATAATGGCGGAACTGATGTGGTATGGGAGTGGTAGTGGCCTTTAAAAGTTAATTCATGTATTATTTATTTTTTATTATTTATTCTATGATGTTCTTATTCTGTAAATGTACTTTCCGAAAATTTGTTAATGTACCTTACCTACGATAAACAGTAGAAGGCTGGTTCAGGTTTTATGTTGTATTTTAATAAAGCAACTATATGATCTTTTTTGGAATGTATAATCTAGGTTTGCTTGTCAAGCAGTTAACATTTTTTTGCAAGAGGAAATTTCTGTTGCCATCATTGCGGTGAATGTTATACCCCCTTCCCAAAATTGCAAAGACCTCCAATGTGGTTACTGTACTGGGAAAATTGATTTTGTTTATGGACTCACGGTTTTACTATAATCAATTATCCGATTCGTGCAGATGAAGTAGGGGATCGTACTTCTCAATTCTCACAGCATTGGTATTTAGACTTAAATAAGGACCAGATCAGGTCCCTTGAGTGTACATCTGAGACAGGTCTTCTGTTATTGCATAACCTTAATCCATGTTCATTACTTTCTAGGCATTGTACATCCAAGTTGCTTCTTCCAGATCGTGTTCTTTAATTCTTGCCATCAGTTCCGTTTTTATACTTTTTGACCATGTGCATCTGATTTGTTTCTTCCGATCACTTGGGTTCTTATTTTTTTTTTTTTTTTTTTTTTTTTTTTTTTTTTTTTTACTACACACTTGACCATTCACATCAACTCATCAAGCTTTTAGTTCTTTACTTTTCGACTAAGCGTCGTTTCTTCTCAACCACGTTTATCCAAGTTGTTCATTCTGCTATTAAAAGCCATGGACGGTTTGCAAGTCATATATGTTTTTCATTCTTACCAGATATTACTTATTAGAAAATTAGGAAAATACATTGTGGAAAAAGCTTTCTAATGTTAAATGAAGTCCCAGAAGTAGCAAGATGCAGAATGTTCATTCTGGTGCTTCCAAATAACGGAACATATGGCTTATATTTAAGTTGAAAAAAAGCATGTATTTTTCAACTTCTAAGGAGAAACAAACACCCCCTAGATAATGAGTAGAAATACACCGGACAAGCTAGTTTCAAGTTCCAAGTTCCATGATTACATAATAATCATGGGACGGCGAAGGTCCTCAATAGCTCCTGCCAGGAGCAACAGTGCATATCTAGATATGTACTAGTACAATTTGGCAACTCAAGAATTGTAGAACATAAAAACCAGGTAAATAAGATTGATACCACGATACATTAACGTTTTGGTACAGCCATGGTCAAATGGCTTAACTTTCCTTGCATACTTTTACAGGCTGAACTTCAAAGCCGCCATCTGGTCTCTTCTGAAGTGAGAAAGGCAAGTAAGTGCCAAGAATTTTGTCCCATGTCACGAAAAACGGCTGTGAGAAGTTATATTTGGTGCCATAAAGCTGGTGGTGGACATCATGATAAGCAGAGTTGTTTCTAAAGAAAATATGGAAAGGGTTCCCAGGGAGCAATAATCCACAGTGGTCATCAACTGTTTTAATGGTGGCAAAAGAAAAGAAGAAGATGGAAGCTCGAGGGGACATGCCGGATATGAGAAAAGATAAAGCCCCGCCAATTGTATCTAGGATAAGCCCCTCCAACGGATGATTATATAAAGCTCCAAATGCATAAGGAACAACAAGGCGGTGATGTTGAGAATGTACATGTCGGTACAAAAATTTGTTATGGTGCATGTATCTATGCATAAAATATTGCCAGGTATCTAGGACCACCATTGCAGTAAAGAACTGTCTGGCTAGAACAATGGGGGAAGACTGTTCCCCTGAGGCATCACCAGCAGAATCCCCAGTAACCTGAAAACAAAGATTATCATAAATGTATCAGTGCACTAAGGAGGAGTTTTTTTATCACTTTATCTTTAATGGGTTTAAACTAATAATAAGCTACAAAGCATAAAATCAAAAAAAGAAAAAAATTAATAATATGGTTTACTTTTTTTTTCTTTTTGAAACTAATAATATGGTTTACTCGAAACTTGGGAAAAAAATTAAGAAAAAGAAAGAATACGGAATATAGACATACAAACTAGGAAAACGATTATTGTCAATCAAAGCAGAACCGGAAGAAAACAAGGAACTGGATGCTGGTCTGGTAGACAACATACCAGCTTTCAATTGTAAAGCATACAAGTTATGTTTTGGAGACATGAATAATAAAAGGAATAAGAGAGAGTATAGAATATCTCAACAATTATTTTGATAAATAGAAAGGCAGCAAATGCTTCACTTTCTTAAACAACAATCAAGGAGTTGCTTATTATCCTCGACTATCTATGCATTCACATGCTTTTCACTCTAGATAAATAATAAACATAACAGACTTCTTAAGACAGCTATACAACTCCCTCTGTTAGTAATCACTTGTTCAGATTTTCATTAGTCTATTTTAAGGTGTGTAAAAAAGGTATAATATATTCACAGGTAAAAATAATTTTTGGTTTAGGTAGAGTTAACTTGATTTTGTTATTCAAACAAGATATTGCGTATAGATGATACCCTTCCTGGAAACCTTGAAATGTCCTAACAATGTCAAAAGGGACAAGGAAAAGTACCAGAGGGAAGATAATTTTACTAAACCTACCAAACTTACTGGAATCATATCAAACATCAAACACAATCTTTCTGGAATTAGTAATGAATTGTAATATTTTTGCACAGGAATAAAAAATGTTTATTATTATTTTCATGCTACCTGGTACCTACTGCATTTTACAACAAAGACATCAGATCTGACTGGAACAAAAGGCCCTAGTAGAAAAGAATTACAATGCAAATTTACTATCTACAGTAATCCACAAATGCAAAAGTAGTTACACGATTATCTATCAATATCTCTCATTAAGACCATAGCATCTGCCGCAATTTATTCAAACAAGATCCAAGATAAAAACACCTTGATTGACCCACATACATTAAAACTAGTCTCTCTCTTTTCACATTAATTCAGTCATGAAACTTAACTTCACATTCGTACAAATTAGGCCCGAACATTCTTTCCTAGTAAACCTGATGATGATGAATTTACAATGTACCCTCTCTCTCCTAGTACACCTGATGATGATGAATTTACAATGTACTCTCTCTCTCCTAGTACACCTGATGATGATGAATTTACAATGTACTCTCTCTCTCTCTCTCTCTCTCTCTCTCTCTCTCTCTCTCTCTCTCTCTCTCTCTCTCTCTCTCCCTCCCTCTCTCACTCACATACAAATATACATGTATAACATAACAAAAGTTGGGCTTCTCACTTCTGATTTAAAATCCCAGATCCATAAACAACACAGATTCAAAAAAACAGCAAGATCACACAATGCTAACAAAGAAAGAACATAGAAATCATACCTTGAACAATATTATAGCCACAATAGCCTGAACAAGCTGTTGAAGAAGAACACCTTTAACAACAGTCTTTTTAGGTACTAAATTCTTCTCTTGTTCATCTTTTCTTGAATGTAATCTATATTTATCCATACCTCCAAACATTATATACATTCCTGAATAAACCCAATACACAATTATAGGCATTATAACACCTAATAATTCATCTGAAACCCTAAATTCCATCTCTTTCAGCTAGAAAATATGTAAAAATCCAATCTTTTCAATCTACAATAATTAAGAAATGGGGGCACAATTTTTTTAATTTTTTTTGTTTAAATGTTCATTTTATGTTAAAACCCCAATTTTGTAGATTTTGAATTGGGGATTTATTTTATAAGCAATTGAGAGAGATAAAATTCTAGGGTTTCAAGATTGAAACCTTTTACCCAAATGGAACTGGAGATGCAAATATAGTTGGTTTTGTTTTTTGTTGTTTGGGACAAATTATCAAAGCACAACTAGATGTTGACCGTTTATTACCTGTCAATTTGTAAAGTGTACATGTAAACTGGCTGGCAGTCAAATAATTTGTGGGATCCACTTTTTATGTTAGAATTATGTTTTTGAATATTTATCAGAAAAATTATTTTTTCTAATTTTTTTTTACGATTTTACCATATTTTCCAAATATTTATAAAAATACTTTTTTTCTAAAAAAGTCAAAATACTAATTTATATATATAAATACGGTCTGCAATCAAATCAACCAAATGCATCATGTTGGTAGACTTTAATTGATTTTAATAATTTTTGTTTTAAGATGTTTCATTCAATTGTTAATATTTCAAAATTTTCTAAAAATAATAAATTTTAAATACTTTAAAAACTCAAATGAACTTACTATTTTCCACTAATTCTTACTATACTAATTTATCAATTAAATATTAATGAATCCCATCCTTTTTCCACTTATCTTACATTTTTTCACTACTTTATCTCATATTTTAATTTTCGTGCCAAATCAAAATTTTAACAACCGGGGAGAGTAATAAAAACAACTACTACATGTTTAGGGTTTCTAAACTAAAGATCGCTGAACTTTCAAAAAAACTAAAGGTATGTTGCCTCTTTATACGCAATCTTCATATTTCTGGTACATGCCTTCTTTCATTTAGTTGTTCTAGCTCTTCGAAACATTTGAACTCGTCCGACCGCATAGCGCAGTGGATTAGCGCGTTTGACTTCGGATCAAAAGGTCGTGGGTTCGACTCCCACTGTGGTCGACTGTTTTTTTTTTTTTTTTTTCATTTCTCTTTGCAGGGTTGTAACTTTTTGCATTTCTCTTTCTAGGCTCTTACAACCTGGAGTCAAATGAAAGACCAGTACAATACCTTAACATTTTGTACATGTATTCTTTCTGTTTTTCTGGGTCATTGTTTACAAGCATATTTTTTAAGAGAAAAATGGTCCTACAGTTAACTGTAGGGAATTTCCTAAAGTTAAGCTATCAAAACTACGTAGTTTTGATGAATTTTTTTATTTGTTTAGAAGGGCCCCGCAGGGGCATTATTGATTGTGCATATGTGTCACAATCTTAATGGTTAACTTTAGGAGAATTTCCTAAAGTTAACTATAGGAACATATTACCCATTTTTTAATGCTCAACCTTAAAAAAACAGGAAATAATACACCTTTATTTCCACAATAAGAGTCATTTTAACTGAAGTATAAAATCGAATGCTCTCTCTGAAGTATAAAATCAATTGCTCAGGTTTACAAAATCATGAAATAGTACGTTCGAACTCGAAACCGAGCGCGGAAAAAATGTGGTATTATGGGCAAGAATCTAGTCTGTCACAAGTATTACTAGTTACAAAATGCATTTTCTGGAATATTGTAAACTTGTACATTTTTTGTCCTGTAAGAATGATACAAGCCCTACAGCAAAATAAGCATGTTGGTCAAGACTCAAGACTGTCCTGTTAGTCAGTTAGTTACCCAGGCAAAATGCATGAAGCTTCAGTATTTAGTTGTCTATATATAGATGCATAACTGTTTGTCATTGAAACAAACATCTCTATTGTACTGTAAAAGTCTTATGTGAGGATTAGAGGGAACTAAACATGTAGCATTGTTGTCAAATTGATTTATGCTTTGTGTTTAGTTTCCTCTAATATCTCACCTGTGGCTTTCACTCCTCTTCTTACTCGATCCATTGAACTCCACTTTATCACATTTCTACTGTGTATTGTCCTATGTGAGGATCGGAGGGAATTAAATGGCTAGCATTTTTCTTTATAAGATGCAATTCTATTTAATTTCCTCCGATATCTCATTTGTGTCATCCACACTTTAGTATTTTCATTCTGTAGAATCGTAACAAGAAATGCTCAATTTTTTCGTGGTCTACTTGTCTTGTTCTTTATTTATTTGTTTTTGCAGCAATGCTAGCTGGAAGAAAAATCATTGTGTAGTTGCTCTCAAATTTGGATGAAGTTATGCACAACTAATAGTATTTACAGTAGTTATATTATCCCTCAGTACTGGTTATCTGTATAGAAGACGAGACTGGTTTTCACCAAGATTAATGCAGAAGACTGTAACTAAGCCTTTGACACAAAGAAAACCATATCTAGGTCAATAATTAACCTATTATTGCCTCATAATATCAGGTATCATCCAGCTAATACAAGTTTTATGTCATGTAGGTAAAATTAAAAAAATATTCAGATTAATTATAGGAATTCATCCTTTACAAGTCGCAACTTGCAAACATTGAAACAAGCATACGTCTTAAAGGGGAAAAAAATCAGAGTACAATACTCCGATAAACAAAGGCGAGTTGAAAGATATCTAGAAATATCCTAGAGTTGTAGATTTAGGCAAGATATCGGTACCAGTTCCTTTTTGTGGCATCCCTTTCCAAATATTCACGCTCAATCAAACTCCCGATTCTTTTCTTAATCTCTATGGGGTTCGCCAAGAATTTGGACTTCAGATACTTTGTGACCTCTGCAATAATATTTTCATGATCCAGCACTCGCCTTGATTTCATGATTCTTACTATCGCAGTGTCAATCTGAGGCTTCCGGTCCTTCTCCACCCACCGCCTTGTTTCAAGTTTTTCAGATTCAGATTCCTTTTGAGCAACAACAGTTCCTATCTTTATTTTGTAAAGTTTGCTAGTGAAATTGTCATTGACGGAAAAGACATCCTCCTCGCCGATATCCTTGGTCATTGGATCTTTTCTAAGTACATTCTTTCCCTTGACACAAGACAAGGATTGCAGGCACCTCTTTAAATCCGATGGAAGGATACCTGTAGCCTGCTCGATCTCTTTATAGCTATACCAATCAGCATCATTGAACATCATGAGGACACACATCTGATAAGTAGATACATTCAGCTCATGCTTCTGCGTGTTCCCAAAGGTTGCCTTTAAGGAAGCTGTGCCCATGTTAGTTTGCCAAGACAATCTACGGCCTGCATGTGTTCCTAGATAATAAGCGCGGAACTTCTCGCATAGAGCTGACAATTCAGCTGGCAGGTTGCAAGTGACACTGGGCTGGGTAGGCCACGACCCCGTAGTCAGAACCTGGACAACCAATGTAGTGTTGTCTACCAGCTCACCACCGTGGGCCGAACAGAACCCCTGCATTGTTTCCTGAGAAGTTTTTATGTCTGTGAGCATTCTTTCCAATTTCAAGGTGAACTGGTATCCACATTCTGTCTTGAGCCTAACGATCAGACTTCTCTCGGCATCGTCAGGATTGTTTTTTCCTGACAACAGCCGTTTAGCTAAGTGTTGCTTATAGTATCTCTCAAAGACATCTTTCTCCTGTAAGTAACGGAAGAGCATCATTATTTTGTCAAGAACAACCTCAAAATCCTCCTCGCTAACTCCCTCTACACCTTTTCTCAATCTATTATCCACAAACACTGAAATGAATTCAGCGCAGCGAGGATTCAGATTAATGAAAAACTCAAATGACGAGTTTGATGCATTTTGAAATGTCTTGTCATTGCTAAATGCCAGATTTAATATCTTATCATATTTATCCATTACATTCAAGAGGCAGTGGACAAACTCCACAGGATCTCTCACCCTTTCTGCATCAGTAACAAGCTGCTTACCGGTCTCTATAAGGTGAGAAGCCATCACATCTCTCACCGTAGAGAGACCATTGGGAATCCCACGGAACAAATTGTACATTCTTCTCAGGTCTTCATACTTATCATCCAGAAGCATGTTCACTAAGCCTGAATTCTCCATATGGACCAATCTAAATATGTGGTTTGTAATCATCTCCTTCTCCAGAATATTAATTATCTTAGATTCACTTGATAAATCCAGGTAGTTGCGTACTCTTTTTATTTCTTCATTTCGACGTTCATCAGCTTTCTTTAAGTACTCCCCACAATCACAGCACTCAAGAAGTTTCTGAGACTCAATCTTGTAGAAATGAGCTGTCGCATCAAGAAAAGGCACCTCAAAATAATCCATGTAGACTGAATATCCTAGATCCAATAACATCTTAATGATGTTCTTCATCAGACCTCGGTTTATAACTTTACCTGTCCTTTCTTGGAGTATAATTTCAAGAAGCGTGTCCAAAATCTTTGTCCCAGTTTTATGGGAGCGTACAATAATGTCCATCCAAAGGTTCAGGCCAAGCTTACGAACTGGGGTTTTATGATTACTTGAAATATAAGTCCTCTCCACGTACATCAAAATGTCACCGATCATCTGCAATGCTTTTTTATGATCACCCCATTTTCTGTCGATTTTTTCCAGAAACAAATCACCTTGGGCCTCCTCTGAAATCCCTTTTAGCTGGTAGGTCACAGTAGACACTAGCCCGGTATACAGCTTCTCGCCAAAGTTGTGCAGTACCATATTGTAAGCATATCTAAGACAATAAAGAAAACATATAAGAAACATCATCTTAGAATACAAAATTATTGTTAAAAGTACCGCAACTATGAGTCTGTAAACTTCTAATAGTACTAGTACCATTAGATTTTAAGTAGGTGCTATGGGCAGGAGGAAAAAACATTGAAGAAAAGAATGCGAGAAAAGAAATAGAAGGAACAAATTGATAAGTATTAAGTAACATTCTCTATTTAAAATATGTATGCAGCTAAACTTTTACGTGGATTATTATTCTCGCAAAAGAGGCCCTGAGAAAACATAACAAACACAAACACACGAACCTGGATAAATGCATAGTGACTTAATAAGAACTTAGTAATATATTAACATATTAATGAATTTCACATTTGGAGTTTTAGTACTAAGGGAACAGGACCCAAGCCTAAGCGTACACTAAATTGGCACTTAATATGGACGTGACAATGTCTTTTCCCTTTGATATCTAGTATTCCCTTAACCATGAAAGCTGAAAAACTATAACAGAGAGAGTCTATTTTAGGGCTAATCCATATTCAGCAATGCAAAAAGCTTGATTATAAGTGTGAGTGCTTGACAACTGATAACGAGATCAAGAGCTCTGCGAAAGAGACAAAGAATGGAGAAATCTAGTGGAGAGAGAGCCCTGAGTTAGGTATGACAGGTTATTCTTATATTTTATTGACTAAAATGGTCCCTTTAAGTGCACATTTTGCTATAAATGTAACCCTAGACCCATTTCCTATTTAGCTATGAGTTATGAACATACTTACTAAGAATTCTGTTTCAGCTTAAACTGAGTACATTAATATCGTAACAACGTTATTGTTCGCATGTGGTAATCGGTACTAAAACCAAACAATAACGTTAGCTTAAAAGTAGTATCACGATAAACAATTTCCAAATCGAAAGTGCAAGTAGCTATAATATAATTTTGCTGTAGGTGGTTCTTTAATGTTTGATCTTAAATGGTTTAGTAATTAAGTTTATAAATCTGCAGATTGGTAGCATTAATTGGCAGCCCTGGATATGATACATGTTCACAGATGTTACAATATTGGTTGCAGGACACAAATAAATAGACGCTAAGATGATTGTAAAATAAACTTTTAAAATCTGTTACATGTATCAGAGTGAATAACAATCAACAAGATGCAAGAAACTTTAACAAACATAATCACAAGACCAAAAAAAAAACTAAACTTCAACATCATGTCACTAAGAAAGTAACAATAATCTACATAAAATGCATTGGTAAATAATATATTGACACAACTGAAAATCAATAATGAGAGGAAGTAAAAGATTGAGGCTAACCTATAGAGTTCCCAGAAACTAAGACGACTACCATTGTTATTGTAAATCTCATTGAAAGCATGCTCCAATATCTTCCAAATCTTATCGCCATACTCGGGATCAACAACCACATTCTGTCTCTTTAACTTTTGTTCCTTCTGATCATTATCCATCTCTCCAACTCTTAGCTCAATCTAAATGCATCACACACAAAAAAACAATTAATTAGTACAAAATTAAATGACATGAATATATTTATTAGAGTCTGAGCTAAACCCTGAATTCTACGAGCACAATCATATAGTAAAAAATTCATAAAAAGTTTACTGACATGAATATATACACCTATAAATATATAGTCAAATGTAGAAATTTAAATGTATCACACAAAAAACACAGACACAACACAATCATACTGTACAAAATCGAAAAACAAAGTAAACTGATACAAATATGTATGCATGAACATACATTGTAAAATGAAGAAATAAAAAAAAAACAAGACTGAAATTAGATATTTAGATAAAGATGTATAAATGAAATGATCAGGAAAAAAAAGGTGTATGTAGCATTAAAAAACGCAGGGTTTTTGGGTTTTAGGGGAAAAGAATGTAAATAAGATTGTAATTAACAAAATCACTAATCTAGCTTTGCTTCTTTTTAAGGTAAAGTAGTAAAAGACTGAACCTTTCTTTCAAATCTCTGAGTTACAGAGGGGTGAATTCAAGAACCCTTTTGAATTTGGTTTCAATCTTTGAGCACATACTCAACTTATATAGGAGCCTCACTTGATCTTGAAATAAATCTTTAATGGAAATATCAAATCTTTTGGATATAATAAATCTTTTGGATTTTTGGATATTATAAATCTTTTGGATTTTTGGATATCATATACCAATTCAAAAATTATAGATAGATACCATTTCTTATGAAAAAGAAATGAAAATATTCTATTGTATGCAATCTGTCTAGAATCTATCTTGGGACAATGAATTGTATTTTTTGTGATCGAGATTTTTGCACTTGCTCGAGAGCGCACCCACAAGGCACCAACTGATAACTAATAGACAGCTTAAGGGGAAATTGAAAGTCAATAACATTAAATGTGGTTTTTTAGTTTTTAGTAAAGTCATATGCATCTCAGATGTGAGTAAGACTGAGATCACATTAGATACAAATGCCTTCTTTTGCAATATAATGTTGCCTGTTGCACTTTTGTCATTAGCCCATTACCTGTATGGAGAAGCAAACTCCCATATATTATCAATTGATCTCCCACCCATTATAGGATTAACTTACCTGGAAGAAGAAATTTGAATGCAACTTAAAACAACAAGCTTTCAAATCACATACACAAAGAAGATACATCCAGATGATAACAGCAAAGGTTCCCCGTTTTGGGTCATCAGTGGTATTTCTTAACTTCTTTTAGGCATTGTATGGAAAAGTCTTGATTCTTTGATAGATTTTATCAACCAACACAATTACAGCTGATTTTTATGCCATCAAACTCAACACGCGAAAAAGAACCGACCTTTAACATGTTTAATCAAAAAACCTTTATCCTTTATAACCCTAACCATAATGCAGATAGAAACATCGGGCATTGAACTAGTATTACATATTGTTAAAAATAATATGTAAAATATGTATCTGAGTGACTATATGTATGTATAAAATATAACACTAGAATAAAATGGATTGTACAACTAAACACATGTATTAAATAGATTTACTCCAGTAATGCAACAATAAGATAAATACAAAGAACCTTGTTGAAGAATCACACAAGAAGAATCCGATTCAGTTTTACAAATTGTGTCCTTAAAGCAACTATGTCTTCCCACCGGTGCTTCGGGAAATGATGTCAGTGGCTTCCCGAGATTATACGGAATAACGTTCAAAGAATTGTAAGCACTACAAATCCGTAGACACCAGCGAACTAAAAACTAAGAGCAAGTGTATGAATGTTTCAGGATGATTTAGAATGTTTGTTTTCTTTGTATGTGTTTTCTATATATGTAATATTTGTGGCCATCAGATATTTATATATTATTAAGTGCATGTAACCGTCAAGCGGTTACCACCCCAACAGACACCATCCTAACAGAGAGGAGGTGGCCAAGGTTGATAAACATACAGAACCAGGGTTTTTTATATACATTTTTTTTATAGTATGTGCCTCGATCCAAATATGAGCATTTAAATATTGATCTATAAGTTTCTTTTAATTTTTCGACTTCAATAAAATAGTAAATTTGGATATGTTGAATATTTGATGTTTTTATTTAGACTTCTAGTCTAAAATAAAACAAATTCACGATATTGTAAAGAAAGTTAAATGTCAAAATTTGAGGTTGTTTGACAATAATTAAGATTAAAAAATGTGTCAGATAGATTTTTCAGATAAAATTGCAGACCACTTAATAAAAAAAGTAAAAATATAATCTATATAAAAATGCAGATCACTCGACAGAAGTAGGAAAACAACGGACTATTTTGACGATAAGCAACTTCATATAGATGTGTACCTAATGGTTCGAACAGGACAAGATAATCATCATTACACAAGATGTTATATCCAGGATTTATGTCATTTCAATACATCTTTTCTGTTCAATAAATTCTTATACTGTCTTAGAGGAAAAATCTTCCTTAAATAAGTGACATCCTAAACTTGTCACTAATTCTCCAGATAGCAAATCGGGCAATAATTAAAGTGTACTTTGCTCATTCAGTTTTGGTACATAAGAATAAGACTGACTTTTATACATCCATTAGTGTGCCTAACAAGTAAGAATGTCAAATTTAAATTATTCTAGATCATATTTTAGCAGTAACACCTTGTAGTCACCTGCTGATTTTATAAATCAAATATAGTAGACACTTTTGTTTATAAAAACTATTATAAACATCTTCAGTCACACTCACAAAACTAACGTGCAGCCACTCGGACTTCATATCATCATTTCCAAAGCAGAGAAAAATATGGTTGTATCGATATCATGTAAAAGTAAATCATGACAAACAACTACAACGGAAAAATCCAACACATAGTATATGGCCTGATATTATAATCTTAACTTATCTTTTAAATAGGAGCCAGTAAACATTCAAACGCTGGTATATTAAGGGTTCCGCACATCAATAAGAAAAAATATGATAAATTACTAACATACCAAAGAGGCACATATGGAGTTTGTTGCATCCATGTGAAGTCTGTACTTCTCCTTCTGTATTCTCCATGAATCTATAACTGGAAATTGGGGGGACGGGGGGGGTGAAGTTATAGATATTTTTGATGGAAAGATGGTATATGATGGCAATTGGACCACAACATATACATCAATTGGCTCAAATATCATATAGTGACACACAAATTACTGCATTCAAAGAATAATAGCAATACTGAATACACTATGCCCCCTAATTGATAACGAAAAACATAGTTTAAGCGGAAATTGTACCTGGAGTGTCAATTACATTAAGAAATGTGGCTTTCTAGTACAGTCCTTTGCATCTCACACGTGTAAGTAACAACAACCAGGTTCGCATCAGATACAAATGCCTTGTTTTCCAAAATAATGTTACTTCCGCCATTCCGTGGACATTTTGTACCGGATGGAGAAGCCAACTCCCGGAAATGATTTATCGAACTACCACCCATGACAGGATAAAATTACCTGCAAGTAGAAATTTGAACACAACTTAAAACAACAAGTTTCGAATCACATACACAAAGAAGATATCATCCAACAGATAATAAAAGCATAGTTTCAGGTAACTTGTGGTATTTCTAAACTTGTTATAGCTTTATAGGGATTGGCCTGATTCTTTGATAGATTTTATCAAAACAACACAATTACACCTGAATTTTAACACATTTAGTCAATAAACCTTTGCCCTTTACAACCCTGATCAGCTAGTAATACACACTACTTAATACTACTCGAATTTCAAACCAATACCACATCAAGAAGCCTACTTGGCACAATTTATAAATCCCTACTACTTATCAAATTTAATAAGTCAAGTATTGATTCCCGACATAAAAGCAAATGCTACATAAAAACTAACAGTAAAAACACATTACTTAAATAACATAAGAAATTTATTTAAAGAGGAGATAGAAAGGGGTACCCTTAATTTAACGGAGAATTGACGGAGGTGCTTGAGATGGTCGTTAAATTGTTTGAGGTGCTATAAAATTTTACCTTATATATATACAGTAATCTGTAATTACCTTTATAACCTTATAAATATTAAATACGTGTTATCTTGAGAATTGAAGTTGACTACAGGACATTTACTACCTACTAGGCTACTACCATATGTCCATATTAATACAATACCGAGCCTACATAACGTTTTTTTTTAATATTCTCTTTAATTACATCGTGCAATATGTAAATATGTTCGGCTTAGACTTCCATATAATAGTTTATGACTCTCATTTAGAATTTTTTTAATGTATTATAATTACCTTTTTATATAATTATTATTGATTAAAATAATTTATTATGAAATTATAATATTATTTATATATTATTAATGATAATAATAGTTGTTTATAACTAATAACTAAAATTTTGAAATTTTAAAATTTAAAATTTAAATATATTTTTATGGAATTAGAAACTTGACCTTTCAGTAAAATACTTTTAAAAAAATTATTAATAAATCTAACAGTTCTCATCTATTTATTAAAAATCTAATGATCATTGTTATTTTTATGGTTAAATCATGAACCAAATTATTTCCTAATTTACACTTCAACCTTATAAGTTTACACTTCATTTACACTTCATTTTATAGTATAAATATGCTATATTTACACTTCATTTTAATTAAAAATGATTTCAATTCCTTAATTAATTTAATAGTTATTAAGCAAGAAACATTCTTTATTATAGTAAAACTTCAACCTTATAAGTTATAACCAGCAACATTGATTAGTGCATTGAATAAGTCCATTTGTACATAAAACAAGGGAGGGATAGAATTATAATCTTTCATTAGTAAAATTTTACTTAGCAATTATGAAATTTAACCCTCTTCAATTAAATTTTGGTCCAAACTTATCAGAGCATTTCCAGGAATCTTCTAATTCATTTCTAAATATATTATAAGCAATTAATCTTTTAGCAAATTATTAATACTTTTTATAATTGCTTCTTATTTATATTTCTTTTTTTTTTAATAAATATTTTATTCATATTTCAATTCCACTAGAACAATCATTCAGTAGAAAAAAATTAATATTTTAATATTTATATCTATACTATTATATAAAAGCCGAAACATTAAAAGTTTGGTTGGTCGGTTGGTCGGTCGGTCGGTCGGTACGGTACATGTTGATTTTACTTATTTACCCTTACTTAATTGCAGATAAAATCCATTACTAAATAATCAATTTCCTTTTTCAGTTTAAATATGTTATCTTCTCTATTTTTTAATAACTAAATAATTTCCTTTTTCAGGTAAATTACAATATCTTTTATATTTTATCAAACTAAAATTTCTCATTTATTAATCAATTTCCATTTTCAGGTTAAACATATTACCTTTTCTATTTTTCAAAAACTTAATAATTTCTTTTTTCAGGTAAAATAAAATATCTTTTACATTTTATCTAACTAAAATTTCTCTTTTTTTTAAACACAATGAGCATTTTTTTATAATAAAATAACATAATTACATTATAATTACTATTAACTAATCAATTACCCTTTTCAGCCAAAACACGTTACCTTTTCTCTAACTAAAATTTCTCTTTTTCCAATTATATCATGGACGGTTACCTTTTTCAGCCAAAACACGTTACATTTTTTTCTTTTCTTCTACTAAAAGCTCTCTTTTTCCAATTATATCACGGACGTTTCTATTTAATAAAAAGAAAATAATAATATTATAATACTAATAATTAACCGATTACCTTTTAGCTAAAACGTATCATCTTTTTAATTTTTAACAATTAAATTCCCTTTTTTTTAGAAATTTCACGGGCAACATTGATTTCTCATCTATCTATACTATTATATAAAAGTCGAAACATTAAAAGTTTGGTTAGTCGGTCGGTCGGTACGGTACCTGTTGATTTTACTTATTTACCCTTACTCAGTTACAGATAAAATCCATTACTAACTAATCAATTTCCTTTTTCAGGTTAAATATGTTATCTTTTCTATTTTTCAATAATTAAATAATTTCCTTTTTCAAGTAAAAACAATATCTTTTATATTTTATCAAACTAAAATTTCTCCTTTATTAATCAATTTCCATTTTCAGGTTAAACATATTACCTTTTCTCTTTTTCAAAAACTTAATAATTTTCTTTTTCAGGTAAAATACAATATCTTTTACATTTTATCTAACTAAAATTTCTCCTTTAGTAAAAACACAACGAGCAATTATTTATTATAAAATAACATAATTACATTATAATTACTATTAAATAATCAATTACCTTTTTCAGCCAAAATACGTTACCTTTCTCCTTTCTCTAACTAAAATCTCTCTTTTTCCAATTATATCGTTACCTTTTTTCTTTTCTCATACTAAAACCTCTCTTTTTCCAATTATATCACGGACGTTTCTATTTAATAAAAAGAAAATAATAATATTATAATACTAATAATTAACTGATTACCTGTCAGTTAAAACGTATCATCTTTTTAATTTTTTATAATTAAATTCTTTTTTTTTCAGAAATATCACGGGCAACATTAATTTCTCATTTTCTAAAAACACTATGAGCAATTTTATTTAGTAAAATAAACTAATTAAATTATAATTACCATAAACTAATCAATTACCATTTTCACATTAATCATGTCACCTTTTTAATTTTTACTTTACCTTTCTATTTTCTCTGACTAAAATCTCCCTTTTTTCCGATTATATCATGGGCGGTTCTATTTTATACAATAAACTAATAATATTATAATATTAGTAATTAACCGATTACCTTTTTCAGCTAAAACATATCATCTTTTCTATATTTTCTAACTAAAATTCCTCTTTTAATAGAAATATCACGGACAATATTAATTTATCCTTTTCTAAAAACATTACGAGCAATTGTATTTAGTAAAATAAGGTAATTAAATTATAATTACCATAAACTAACTTTTCACCTAGAACATGTTACCTTTTTAATTTTCTTTAACTGAATCCTCTCTTTTTCCAATCATATCACGAGCATTCTATTTAATACAATAAAAATAAAATAATAATTTTATAATTACTAACAATTAACCGATTACCTTTTTCAACTAAAACCTATCATCTTTTTATATATTTTCTAACTTAAATCCCAAATCATCTCATATAAAAATTTAAGCCTCCAAAATTCATGTTTAAATAAATTAATTTAAATTAATGAAAAATTCATATAATATTAAAAAAAATCCGTGCATCGCACGGGTTTTAAACTAGTATATTATAATGCCTGGAGATCGGAAAGTTACCAGAAGCGTTCAAGATATTTTTCTTGAATTTTTTTTTTTTTGTTTTTTATAAAAATTCTTCTCATGCATTAAATTGCTCTTAATGACATATTAATTAATCATTAATTATACCTAATAAATATGTATTAATTTCCTTTTATTTTATTTATTTTAAAAATTATAAAACTTTATTTGTACATTATAATTATTATTTCAATATTCAATATTAATTACATTTATAATTAAGATAATTTTTAGGTAAAATGATGACTAATTTTTTTTTTACATTGCATCCTTTATTTGTACAAATTGTTTTTTTACTTTTACTCATTGGTTATGACCAAACCGATTAAATTGAAAAAATCTAATCTTCTCGGTAGATTAAATCGATAAAAAAGTTATACACCCGTTGTTCATTATATTGTGTCGAAATAAATTAATATTCTAATTAAATAAATTCTTACACCACTGTTGGACATGTATGTTATGAGAGGGGCGTTGGCTTTAAAAAGTATTATTATATATATGTTGTTTATAACTTTTGATCGTAAAGATTATGTTTGTATTTTAATTGCTACTTTTTATATTTATGATAATTTTGAGATTATGAAAATTTTAGATACATTAAGAGTGTATCTTCAAACCTATAATTCATGTAAATTGTTTTGAATTAATTTTTTAGAAAATTATTAAAAGACCAATCAATTTTTAAAAATAATAAAAAATAATTCATTTGTTTTCAATATTTTAAATGAAAATTTATGAACCGCACGAAGCGCGGATAAGAGGAACCACAACATGTTGGATTTTGCAATACCTGCATAGATTTTCTCCACCACCACTACTAGAAAACTGGCAATAAACGACGACTAAAAAGCGATGTCTGAAAAAAATCGGTGCTTTTATCTATAATACTTTAACATTCAAATTTAATTACACATTTCACACAAATTTCAATTCATCATATCAACTTCCAGATAATAAAATGTAATGAACGATGATATTGTATATATAATTTTTAAGAATGTTTTTGTGCCGCGCGTAGCACGGCTTTATTACCTAGTTAAGTTAAGAGCTAGTAAGTTAAAAGCTACCTCAAGAGAAAAAAGAGATTCTTAACTTTTTAAATAATCTCTAAGAATTTTTTCGAGCTTCATTTTAACTCATCCTCTTTATATTTATATTTTGATTTAAAAGTTTAAATAAAGAATCACTTGGAGATGCTCTTATACCCTGGATCCATTTTACATGTCCTTTTTACGGCTTCTTAATATTCAAATTGATCAATTTTTAATCAAATATTAAAAATTATTTACTTATTATTTTTAAAGACTGAAAATTACATTATAACATATAGTATTATGTAGATATACTTTTTATTTCTATATATTTTTTTTATTTTTTCTCAGTTATATAATATAAATAAATTTATATCAAACTTATATCAATTATTTAACCAATCAAAAATTAAAAAAGAAATGTATTTTGGAAGAGTATTATATATATAAGCCGATCGCCTACCTACGTTACTCTTTAATCCATCCCAATTTAAAATATATAAGTATTGTTTATACCTTTTTTGTTAAAAAAAAATAACCATACAAGTGTTCAGTCTTGTTCAATAATTTGCTAAAATAATACTTTAGGTTCAAATAAAAAAATTATAAATAATTAGAATTTAAAATTGATTTATATATATTTTGAATTTTGTATAATTCAAAATTACGGGTTATTTTTAAATACTTTTAAAATTACGGGTTATTTATATATACTTTGAATTTTGCAAAGTACGGGTTATTTTTAAATACTTTTAAAATTATATAATTAAATAGAGTATAATAATTTACTATGGATATAATTTAACTTTTTATTATTAATTAATAAAATTATTAGTAATAATAATAGTTATTTAATAAATGAAATGTATTGATTAGAACTAATAATATAAAATCTTAATGTAAATTTGTTGTTGACGGGATTCGAACCTTAGATCTTTAGAAGAGATATTAAAATATAAAATATTTCTTATTATTAGATCTGTTAGGTCCACTATGATTGTAGAAGGGGGGGGTTGAATACAATCTATATCAATTTCTCAAAATTTATTCGTTAAATAGTTTTCACTTAAACGAATATTTTGTGCGGAATAAATTGACACGGATTTCAAGTTGAATATAACTATATATTAACTTGATGTGGTATTACAAAATCAATCCAAACTATTATCAAGTATTTAATAACTAATTAGAAAATTCGACATGAACTTTTCTAATTTAGTTAATAAATCTCAAGATAAGTACTAGGAAACTTAATTCGCTAGTAATACAAGAATCACAAGTAGACAAGTTCTATCGGATAGAATATTACAAAGATGATGAACTTGAATTTATGTGAATTAATTTGTTCTTGGTGTTCTTGATATTTGAGAGAGAAAGCTGCTGTGTATTTTCCAGAATTCTGCTGTGTTCTGTTCTTTTTTGATTTCTGCTGCTTCTGCTGTGTTATATAGGTCTGTACTGATTAGATATGACTTAAACTGCTTCAAGACCTATTAAATCAGCTGTCATCATGACTTAATCTTGCTCCAAGACATAATTAATCCTTAGATATGACTTATTTTCTGTCGGTATGACTTAGAAAATGTGTCCGTATGACTTAATCTTCAACAGTGTGGTCGGTATGACCTAAATCACTTTTGTCGGTATGACCTAACACCTTTCCAGAAATATCTTGCTTCGGTATGACTTAATTCCCTCGGTATGACCTAGCAGCTTTGAGGTCGGTAAGACATAATTCCTTGCAGCAGCTCGGTATGACTTAAATCTTCTGCTTGGTATGACTTAGACTTAAGTCATGTCGGTATGACTTAACTTAAGTCATACCGAACCAAACTCAGTCAAGACATAATCTATTCAGCATTTAATTAAGTCATATTGATCCTTTTAATTAATTAATGATTAACTAATTCATGATTAATTGATACAATAATTAACTTAATAAATAAATTAATTATATTAGAATTAATTCATTTAATTAAATCAATTAAATGATTTATATCAATTACAAATGAATTAAATTAAATCAATAACTAATTAATTTAATTCTCCCAAACCACGGAAAATAATAAAGAATTACCACTGACTTATGTTGACGTTCGATGTACTGTCTGGTTCATGAACGACTAACTTCAATGATGCTTCTTCACTTCTAACTTTAAGCTGTGGTTTATTTCTTCTCTCAATTTTCTTGTACTTTGATTGATTTTCAATCTATCACTCGAAAAATCTCTGTCACTGTAAATGAATCCATTCACTTCAATGTTATACTGACGCTTGATCAGATACCTGATACGTCTTCCAGTGTGAAACATCAAAACTATAGATTGACTTCCTTCTTTCTTCTGACAGATATTGCTTCCTAAGATTCCTGTGACAGATCATACGGATATTTACTTATTACAATTTGGTTTAAGTTGATTAGGATCATCGAACTACAAATAGGCTGATCCATATGCCTTTCAAGATCTAACGGCTATCATAAACAACCAAATTATACCCATGTTTACTTATTACATAGGGATATTTACAAAAATATATATGTTTTTAATTTTCTTTTACGTTTTTACTATCATTAACTTCCTCTTTCAATTCTATATTTTTACTTTTACAAAAATACTACCAACTTTGTTTTTAACTTTTTAATTTTCTAAAAATACGTTTTGCAACCTCATTTGCAACTTCAGGGCGACGCCAGTCGTGTGAGTTGCAAATGAGGTTGGAACTGAAAACTGGAAGTTGCAAATGAGGTTGCAACTGAAAACTGGAAGTTGCAAATGAGGTTGCAAAAGTTGCAAATGAAAACTGGAAGTTGCAAATGAGGAGCAGACGAATTTCTGATTGTAAGTTCCAGTTTTCAATTGTCATTTTCGACCTGTTTTTTTGAAATATATATATATATATATATATATATATATATTTGGAACTTGAACTTTCAGCTGCTTTTCAGAAATAAGCTGCTGTTGCTGTCTGCAACAGCAATCCCAAACACACCCTTAAACCCGGTCTCTCCTTTTTCCTATTTTTGCTATTAATTTAACTTTTGAGTAAATATGTTAATGATGACTTATATTGTTTTATGTCCTTTTATCATTGCTCTAAAAGAAATTATGTTATAGCCAATACAATATATTTATATGCTACAAAACATCCTTTTTTTAGTATTCATATGATTTATGCATAAATAAAATGATTCATAAATTAAAGTAATGATATTATAATATGTGAACATAATATGTATAATTATACTAAAAAAAAAAAATTAATCGTAAAAATGTACAAATTTATATCAATAGCTAGAAGATGATAGGTGCTGAGTTATTATGCTAGTTTAACATATTGTAGCACATTGTATTATATTATTTTAAAATTTTAATATTAAAGTGATGTCAAATCTATAATAGTAAATGTGTTTTGTACGATAAAGTATTTTAACCCATCTAGTTTAGGTTATATATCCAATTAGGTGTGGCCCAATACAAGGTATTTTGAGTTGGGTTACTAGTCTAATAAGATATATTGGGCTCGCAGAAACCCCAATCACGAACTCTTGAAATTTGAGGTCACACAAACTCTTACGCTTATTAAATAGAGTACGGTCTGATGCACGGGATTGATAAACCCGTATTTAGTTTTTCTAAATTTATTTTAACCAAAAATGAAGATAATTTTTTCTCTAATCTTTAGCTTTCTTTTCTTTCATTTTTTTTTCCCGAAAAAATCATTCAAGAACAAGTTGTGAAAATTATTCTTTACCTTTTTTCCCAAAAATGTGTTTCCTGGAACACAATATTAAGGTTGTAAAATGAATGTAACAAAGTCAAATATTGAAAGTTCTGATATAGGATTCAATTCATCACTCTAGTAATTTGATCACTTTGCTCTTTATGGTAAAACATGTTATTTTTTCAAATTTTTAATAAATAATCAATTTATTTTATAAATATTATTAAATCATTTCATATAAAAAATTTAAACCTACAAAATTCATATTCTTAAAATTCTGAAAATAATTAAATAAAAATGAATATTATTAAAAAAAATTCATGTATCGTAAATGTTTTAACCGAATATTAATTAAAAAATAAGGTTAATTTTATTTATTCTAATACTTTCTCGGCAATGCCCTGACTTATTTAAAAAATAAAAGAGTACTTTATTAACAAAAATAATGAAACAATTTTTTTGTCAATGCATGTTATTTTAAAATAGGTTCATAAAATTTTCAAAAGAATACTTTAGCTTAAATATGTATATGCACTGATTTTGCTACCTTTGAGGGGGCGTTTAAGCGGAATGGAATTCAGAAAGGAAAATAAGGAGAAAGCAAATGAATGATACTGAATTGTTTTACCTGTTTGGTTCTGATCCAAAAATGGAATCGAAATTTATATAAAAATTATTTTTAATTTATAAAATTAAATTAAAAATATTTTTTATTTTTTAAAAATAATTGACATGTAAAAATCTATGTTTTACTGGTTTAAGATAAAAATTATAATTGAAAATGAAAACAAAATAAGGAAAGGGAAACAAAATACCTGGTGGGAGATAGAGAATGGGATATGAGGAATATTGGGTAATTCCAAAATTAAAAAAGATCAAAGGGAATGAATATTTTTACAAAACAAACATAACAAAAGGAATGAGCCCAATTGATTCCCTTTTCCTTTGTTTACCACCCTTAACCAAATGGCCCAGTACAAAGTTCTTAGAGAGTGTCTCAATAAAACACTAAAATTGTTATTAGAGTGTTTTTATTTAATTTTTAACAATTAAGTTATAATTGTAATTAGAGATTCTATTTCTAAATTGAGTTTTATATGGATGTATTATGATGTATGTATATTTTATTTTAATAATAAATATTATAGTTTTCAATTTATATTTTTGGAAAATAATACTTTTTATTTAAAAACTGTAAATCAACCAACCAACTAATCATTTATTTACTTATAAGAATATAGTATAGATAACTTATGTAAACTTTCATGAGGGACATGACGTATATATATTGAAATAATTTGTACTTAAAATAGTGGTAGAGGATAAATTTGTTCTTTCATAGCATTGTCTTAGAATACAGTTTGAGTGCGTAATTGAATTTATTGACACTCAAAACCTTGAGGTTCAAAGTAAGTTTTGGTTGACAAACATTTTATCGGAAAAATAAAAAACCCTGCATAGGGGACGTAAAAGAAAATTAAGTATAACTCATGCAAACTTCTTTTAGAAATAAAACCATTACTAAGATCAGAGCAAATTCATGTAGGAGGTATCTAGTATATTTCAAAAATTATTTCTATGAAGTTATTGAAATAAACCAAACCAAATCAAACATACCCAGTATATCCCGCTCAGAGCAGGGTCTGGGGAGGGTAGGATGTACGCAGACCATACCCCCACTTTTAGAGTGGGGAGGCTGTTTCCGTGTAGACCCTCGGCTAAGTGCACGACATACAAAGAGTGTGATAAATACAAAGGAGACCAGTTGGTACGGAAATGATCAAAGCCATACCTGAGCCCATGGCGTTCTCCACATGGGGCATACCTATCTGCGAGTATTTATGATACTCATAACTTGAAGCGCTCCAATCATACGAAAATCCTGCATTGAGACAGCACCGAGGCAGGTTCCCTGTAACTGCAAAACCAGCAAACATAAGACACTTAAAACGCAAAGTGAGAACGCTAAAGTCGAACTACTACAAAATCGCTAACCGAGACAACCCAATTCTGAGGCTCTCGACAACTGATCCGCACCCTAAAAGAGAATCCACCACTCTGATACGCCGCCTCCAAGCAGACCTATCCGCAGACATGGTCTCATTTAGGTCTAAGGCCTTCAAATCCAGCCTGAGCTGCTCTTCCCACGACCTCCTCGGCCTGCCTCTCCTCCTCGCCCCACCAACCGAAAGACTCTCGACCCTCCTCACTGGGGCTTCAACCAGCCTCCTACGGACGTGGCCGAACCATCTCAACCTTCCTTCCCTAAGTTTCGCAGACAAAGGCGCCACTTCAAGCTCGCTCCTAAACACCGAATTTGGGATTCTGTCCAACATCGTGCGCCCACAAGACCACCACAACATCCTCATTTCAGCCGCTTCCAACTTCCTTACTAGGGCCTTCTTCTCCGCCCAACACTCCGAACCATATAACATCGCAGGACGGATAGCCGCTCTATAGAATTTCCCTTTCAACTTTAAAGGGACTTTCTTATCGCACATCACCCCTGATGCTGCCCTCCACCTTAACCACCCCGCATTGATACGATGCGTGACATTGGCTTCAATCTCACCTTCCTTCTGAATGATCGAACCTAAATATTTGAACTTGTCCGTCTGCGGGACGATCTGGTCTTCAATCCTAACCTCCACCCCTTCTTCGCTGGCCTCACCACTGAAGTTACACCAGAAATACTCGGTTTTAGAACGGCTCATACGTAACCCTTGAAATATCCCTACTTAAAATATTATCGACCTCGCTTGATATAAACCAGTCCTTATAAACCAGTCCATCAATACATAACTTCGAGTATTCTTTTTTAGCGATTCATTATGCTATTGTTATCTCATCATCGAATCCCATATCCAGCTTCAATTTGAATTTTACCCTGTTAATCCGGTAATCTTAATTTCTATTGATGTTAACATATGTAACTGATGGTTTACATTTTTCTAATCTTAAATTTTATTAATATTTACATATGCAATGATGATTTACATTCCTCTCTGTGGAAACATGGGTAATTTGGGTTCTAATTTGAGCAAGGCATGTATAGATATGTGGGATCATTTAGTTTAATTTTGCTTTTTTATGATAATTTTAGTTGATTTATGGTATGATTTAGTGATCTTATAGAATATTATGTTATTTACCTTTTTTAATTATGTATGATTATTTTGATTACTATTCTGAATCGTGCTATAAGAGCATCTCCAATGGTAAAACCTCTTAGTTAAATTCATCTATGTGTCACCTACATGGCATCTATGTGGCACATTTTAGATATTAGGTAAAAATTCATTACTCCACCATTATCCATTAGCAAAAAAATATAGATAACTAAAATTGGGCTAGCTACATTTGTAAAACCTCTAAATCTATTAGGTATAATTTTAGATAATATAATTATACACCATTGGAGTAAACCTAGAACCTCTTAGCTATAATTTTAGATAATTATCAATATATTATATTATAGCTAACAAATATACATAACACCCTTGGAGATGCTCTTAGCCTCAAATCTGTTAATATTACTTCTCCATTACAGAGTTATGCAATGGTCAAACTCAATAAATTAATTTCGTGCTCTGATTATTAGTATATAGCCTCATGAATATTAAGTTTTGAATTTTTGGATTATGTTGTGATTCTTTGTGATCAGTTGTGTTTGTCAAAGAGGTATATTAGGTAAATCTTTTTCTTGGCTTATTTAATTCATACAATTAACAAAAAAGAAAAAGGGTTCACAATTTCTACACATAATAAGCTTTATCGTCTCTTTTTTTTTTTTTTTGCCAAGTTGGGGGTGAAGTTCGAACCCGTGACCTCATTGGATCAACGCTTTGGCCCCTACCACTGGGGCAGCTCTCACGCTCGCTTTATCATCTCTTTAACTTTCTTTTCCCTAGAATTTGGTCGGAATACTTAATCTTATGTCTGAGGTCTTCCTAGAGGTCCGACCTCCACTGGGTATTCCCTTTCAGGTACTTCCAAGCTCAACTTCGGCTCAACTAAGCGATCTTTAGCCTGCATCCGGCTCAATCCCAGGAATGACAAGGTCAAGACAGATTTAAAGACTTATCAATGTGCTTTTGGTGTAATTTCATAAAAAGGATCCTAAGATAAAGATATTAATAAGAAGAATAATTGTAGGGTATTAAACAAAATTTCCCAAAAAAGTCTCCAAAATGACATGTTACTTTCAGTTAGTATAATGAGTAGTTTTAATTAGTGGGATCTATATCAATGCATGCGGGATTCATTTCATTAATTACTATCATTTGTAAGAATACACATGACATTTAGGAAATTTTTTCAAAGATTTCGTTTGATTTTTTAGCATTTTTCAGATAAGAAATAATATCATTTAAGAAATATCAAAAATTAAATGATACTTATAATATTTTAAGGCAACTTCAAAATAAATCATAAAAAAAATAGAATCATTACTTCTTTTTTTTTTTATGTAAAACAAAATTTTTTAATTAGAGATCTTGTTTTCTAATAGCTATTAATTTAGTTATTAGAGTTAAATTACATCGGTATGTATGTAATATGAAGTAGACATACAAATAACGAATTCCAATTTATTCGCGAGCTTGTCTAATACCAATGGCCATTATCAAATAAAGCCCAGCCCAACATATAGAAACTAAAGCCCACCCATTAAAAATAAAATTGATAAAAAGGAGAAGGAAGTTAAGCTCAGGTACAATGGCGTACAAGAGGCTTTTTGTATACAATGCTGCGAAATGCACTAATGAGCTTGTGAAAAATTACCGAAGAATATTTCTTACAAAAATATGGGATTCAGGGCATGAGGTTTCAAAGCTTGAGAAGTCCTTTGCTTTGCAAAAGAAGAGGTAATGTTTTATTCTTCTTCTTTGGGTTCTTGGTGTTATTTTTCATCATTTGTTTGACTTTTGTATATTTTTTTTGAAGGACCCTACTTGGAGTAAACTTGAAAAAGGGATTGTAATTTGTACGCTTTCCACCGTGTGCACGGAGGGAGTTTCTTGGCTTTTGGATAAGAATGATGTTGTTGGAGAATAAAATCTGATTAGGAGACGAAACACGAAGAGATAATGGGGCTGTTGAAGAAGAATTTGGAGGTTTTGGAGGATACGAAAAAAATTCTCAAAAGCAAGACTGGATAATCTCTATATATGCATAAATATAACTAGTAAGGGTTATATTATGACTTGATAATACGAGGATTTTTAATAACTTGATTGTTGTTGTTTTGTATATAACACACGTTAATGTGTATGTGACTGTTTATCATATATTTTGAGTAAAGCGATGATTGATTTTGATGCTGTTTTTTTTATGTTAGATGATTAATTTTGCAAATGGGTTCCCCCCTTTTGTTTTGAAAGGTGTTTCAAAAGGGCAGGGTAGAAATGTAAATAATGTTTTGCTAAACAACATGTTTACTCACAATTACGGTAGATTATGATGTGTTATGGTGTTAAATTTTTGTTTTAATCATGTGATCGATGTAGTCTTAATCTGAATGAATTGAGTAATTTGTTGAGTGCATCGCGATAAGTTATGTGGTTTTTTTTAACGTTCGAAATTGTTGTATTGTTAGTAAGTTGTACCACATGACATATTATAATGAATGATGCAGTCCTATTGGTATTTAGGTTTGTAAACCGTTTTATAGACCAGTTGGGACAAACTCGATTTTGGCTCTAAAGTGTTGTGGAATGTAATCTAAATCTGAATTGGTTTATGCAATCCGTTGTGTTCCATACAAAAACTTATGTGGTTTTTTCTAACAAGGGAAACTGTTGCATTATCATTAAGTTGTACCATATGATATATACATAGCTATTTTTTTGATTAGCCCTTAAAATGAGTCTTGATGAAGCACTATTATGTATCTTGATAGCTTTTGATGATGCTTGTTAGCTATTTTGCGTGATAAGTAAACATAGATATTCTAAGTGGTCAGGTAGATGTTGGAGTATATAGTAGTGTTGCAAACTGACTCTGAATGGATTTGAGGAATCTATTTATTGCATCATGAAAATCCATGTGGTTAGGGTTATTATATCAAGAATTTCTATGTATATATATACTCACGTACTTTAGTGTGCATCTCTCACTATGTTTATCATATGTTCCGTGTCAAGTAAGGGTAAGAAGATGTCAAATGATTGATTTTGTGGTTGTTTGTTTTAGATATAACACAGAACAGAAAATATTGCAATTGGGTTTTGCCCCCTTTCTGTTTTGAAAGGTTTTTTTAGAGGGTATGTAGGTTTCACAATTGGGTTTTTCCCCTTTCTGTTTTGAAAGGTTATCTAATATTCCTAAAGTAAATTACGTACAAACTTAGCTGATTATGTTGTGTTTTGGTGTTAATCTTTTGTTTTGAACTTGTCAATTTCTTGACTTGATTGTGGTACATGTTTGGGCTTCGTAGATTAAGTTGTGAGTTGTGACTAATCTGCATTATGTAATAAGCAATGATTTCTATATATAGGAGGCCTAGAAGATACTGTTTAATGTTTATTGATAGTACATCATAGTTATCGCTCTTGAGTCTTGAGAGGCTTTTCTACTTCCCATCCTTGTTTCGGGTCCCCTCTATTCGTTCTTCGTTCATAGATAAATGAGAAGAATCTAGCATAGTTTATCTGCTTAAGTGTAGGAATATGAATCGGTATTCTAGCTTTATTATAAAGCAGGTCTTCTCAAACTTGAGAATTGCTATTACGACGAGGAAAAAAGCTAGCTAGTAGAGGTCGTATTCTCACATTCATTTTATGGGGGAATCTTATAGGACTAGTATTTAAATGTGAATCGAGAACATACGACTAGTAAGTTTAGTCATGCATATCCCTTTACAAGAATCGAACAAATAGAAATGTAGTTGCACTTGTTTATCTTTGGTTTGCTTAATTAGTGCCATATGTATCTGGTAGATGAGATTTGAATAGGAATGTTCAGGTGGGTATTTAATATAAAACAAGTCTCCTTAAACTTGAGAATTGCTATTTCAACGACAAAAAAGCTAGCTAGTAAAAAGTAGAGATCATGTTCTCACATTCATTTTACTGGGAAATCTTATGAGACTAGAATAGAGCACTTACGATTAGTAAGTTTAGTCATGTATTGTAATAACCCTAACTTTTAGAATGCTACAGTGCCTGAATAAATAGTAATTTTGAGGATTTAGGGAAATGGTATGTAAGTACCCTATATTCGAAATGGAAAATGAATAATTGGAAACCATATTATTGTTGTACTATAAAAATGAGTGACTGGAAATGATCATGGATTTCAGAAATTCCTGAGTATGGACTTTAAAGATTTTCGATTTCGATTGAGACTCTATTGGAGTTGCTATTAAGAAGTATGGAGATTTTAAAGGGTTTATATCTTGAGGAAATAGTGAAATTAGGTTAAACCAAGGAGTGATCAAGTCAAGGAAATGCCAAGGAAATTTGGATTGTTAAACGATTTCGAAACCACTTGGATAACGAGGTGTATTCAAAACAAATTGTGATTAAACGAGTATGGAAACCAAACAACCAAGGTTAGTAATACATCAAGGATACATACTACATTATGATCCATCAAGGTAATTAACATTTTACTTAGCAATAATCAAAAACAAGATTAAGGATCATCCACATGACATCACTGCTTACATCACATAGTTAGGCCAATTCCACTCACAATTAGCAAGCAAATAACAAATGGATTATTAAGAAAAATATCTACATAAAGTGAAGATTATCCATAAGATATTAGATCAAGTCAACCAACACAAAAGATCATCACCAACCTCACCAGAAAGCTCTCCATCTCTTTTCTATACAAACTGCCCAGCATGAACAAGGAGGAAAGAAAAATTCATAACTCAAGTTCTAGAGCTCTAAAAATCACCAAATTTTAACCATAGCTTCTCCACTCCATGGGTAAGATGTGTTCAAAATTTCATGGCCAACAAAGGAGTTTAGCCTAGTCAAATCCCTCCCCCAAGTTGAAGAAGTCGAACTGCCCTGTTCCTAGCAGTTTCTGCCTCAGACTTTTAAACACCCATAAGTAGAGCTTCAAGCATCCCCTGGTGATGAGATAGTACTCAAAATAAATCTCTTGAAGAGTAGAAGGTGTGGTAAAAATTTTAGAATTAATCTCTAAGTTTTCGATTTTATACAGATTTTACAAAGTGATGGATGAATAGTAACTCACTTGGATTTTGTATTTTGTTTTGAAAGATTAAGGCATATTAAGGTTGAATCAAGGTGTATCAAGGAATAAAAGCCTTTAGTAAGAGTGTTAAAGCTTCAAAGAAGGTATAAACATCCTCACCCCTTTTGAGTTTATGATGGATTATGGTTAGTTTAGTGGATAAGTTTGTATAAGTCATGAAACTATGAATATAAGTGTGTTATAAGTTGAGTTGATTGAATATGGAAGTGGTATGTGCTTGTAACCATGGTTGGTATGATGACCACATGGTGTAGGGACTGGTATATGTGTTGGATGATGGATTTGGAGGAGTTATAATTTGGAAAGTAAGGAAATATAGCCGTTATAATGTCCGATTTTCGTTAATCATAGAGTTGCCCTGTTTTGAGATAGAGATCCCAAACCATTAAAGGTCAGTAGGAGGTACCAACTGGTCATGAGAGGATAGAGATTTGTTCATAGATCGTTTTGACATAAAGTACGTAAAAATCCAATGAACGGGTTAGGAGAAAAGTGAGTTTTAGTGAAAGACGTTCAGAAACTGAGAAAGTTCAATTGTGTCAACTTTGAGGCCATAATTACCATACTTAAACATCTTTAAAAGTTATGAAATTTTGGGAAAATATAGTAGGGTGAATAGAGAGTCAAACCCCACTGACCTTGTGTCAAAATTCAAAATTTATATTTTATGAGGATTTTTACAATCGAGAGTGGTTGTTAAGAAAATGGTGTAAATCGCTAAAACTTTAATCGAGTCTAAAAATGGTTAAGTTCTTGGAATTTTTGGAGTATTAATGATATGCTAAATATATTATGTGTCAAGGGTATTATTATATAAAGTTTAGGTGGTTAAGTGGAATATATTCTAACAAAGATCCTTTTCGTTTCTATAGACACTCGAGACGAACACCGGATCATTCCTTTCGGGATTAGAGATCGAGCCAAGATTTCAAAAAAAAATGGTTTTGCTAGATAATATATGAATCTTATATGATGATATGGTTAGGGATATATTCCCTGTTTGTTGAGATTATTGGATATGGATATGAATATGGAAAGAGCGAATATACTCTATGATCTAAAGGGATATGAAAGAGAATGATATCAGTTGTTATCTAGGGTTATATGGTTTATGATATTATGTTAAAGATAATCTTTAAATATTTGTGATTTAATAAATATTATTTGATTATTATTTAATACTTTAAAATAGTTGAAATATTTTGTATATAAGAGCATATTTGACTTTATTAAATACGGAGGAAATGTCTGAGTTATAATCAAAGTATTATGATGTATGTATTTTAAAGATGATGATATATGGAAATGGAAATGATATATGTGAATGGAAATGGAAACGGAAAATGGAAAATATGGATTGGTGTTTTATAAATGGAATAACGATTTGACAAAAAGGGGGATTGCAACAGCAAGCGTAAGAGGCTGTGTTCGGCACAGTCCAGCACTCAATATTTTATTACGGCCCAAGAGATGCCGAAGGGGGATGTAGCAGAGAGCCTTCCTCCAGGGATGATGACCAGGTTGGATCATTCCTTCTACTAGTAGTAAACAGAGAGCAGGTACGATTAGGCGACTGATCATCGTCCTAACGTATCAGGCGACAGCGGATATCCCCAAAGTATTTAAAGAAAGAACTGATAATGGTTACAGATTGACATACTGAAAAAGGAAAAATGGTATGAAATTATGGAATTATTTTTATGGTTAGAAGAGAAACTGATATTATATCATATTAGAAGAGAAACTGATATTATATTGTTATATATTTCTTTTCTTATAAAGATAAATAATGGCGTATTTAATAAATAAGAATTAATTCTTTTCTTAATGATTATGATGGGTCTTCCGTTCATTAATATATATATATATATATATATATATATATATATATATATATATATATATATATATGTTTTCTTTGATGCTGGTTTACAAAATTTAACTTGCTGAGCTATTATATCTCACTCTTGCTATTTAATTTCATAACAGCTAGGGCAGATGCCGATACATCGCACTATACCCCGGAAGAGGGTAAGGGCTTTTGAGAGAATGCTGGCACCTATCCCTGAGGTAGCTCTTATAAGACGGATGGGTATTACTAGACATATGTAAATTAGGTGTGTAAGCTTGTGTAATAACTTTTGGTTGTTGAAATGCTTCCTGTAGAAGCATTATTCAACAATGTTCTTAAGTAAGATTCTGAGTTGTAATAACTGGTTGACTTTAAACTTATGATATTGTGGATGTTGTTCTCTGAGCATATGACTAGCGTGTAATATTATTATTAGGTGTGGGGTCTATTGCGTGGGTTTTATTACGCATTTATATTTCAACTACCAAGAGTAGAATGTTATTAAATGGAAATTGGTCCATGACGGCCTGGATTCCTGACCCCGGATTTGGGGCTGTCACATGTATGTCCCTTTCTGAAGATCGATCATATAACATAACTGCACTTTTATCTATGGTTCACTTAATGAAAGCCATATGTATCTGGTAGAGGATATGTGAACATGAATATTCTGGTGGTTGTTTAATGACTGCTTGCATCATTGCGTGCAGTAGGATTACATATAGATACTTCCAGATGCTGCTATATCTGTTTATGAATTCGGGTGCATAAAAATATATGATAGCCGGACGCAGAGTCCTACAAGTAGCGATTCAATCAACCCATAAATAGAAACTGAAACTAGAACTATAAAATTATTGTAGAAGGCCATCAAATTGAATGAGTTGTTATGAATATCAATACTTTTAATTTATTTATCCTTATAATAAACTCTGTTAATTTTTGTAAAAACCGTAAACTTGTTTTTTTTAAGACAGTACGTTTTATACTTTAAGATAACAAAAGTAAAAATCATTAAAAAAAGAAAAAAGAATGAAAAGTGGCCTAATATGTAGAAATGTTTTGGCCTAGGGTAGCTAAAATGAATAGCCCAAGTCCTCGGGTTATATAAGAGACAGAGAGGATATGTGTGTAATAACACGAATTTTCGGTAGAATTAAAACTTTTCTTATTATAATGAAGTGCATCAGTGAATAGTGATTTTGGAGGATGAATAGCGATTTTGAGGGTTAAGAATTTTTTCATGCCATCTATGTACGAGATGTAGTGTGGATGTTCCGTAGTCATATTAGCGACCTGCGAAGTAAATAAGTGTATGCAAAGATGATCGGAATCCAAAAATTCCAATTTCTATTTAGGTGTAATATTTGACCGGGCAGTGAATTATATATTAGTACTATCAAGAAATGAGATATTAAATTTGAGGAATTGAGGATTTAATATTTTGGAATTTTATTATATTTGATTTGAGAATTTAGAACGAAAACCGCTAAGATTTTATAACGAGATTAAGCGTAAAGCGAACGCGAAATGAATTTCGGATTAAATACATAATGAGATGAAAGACCCTACATGATCATCTAGGGTTTATATATAAGGAATTTGGTGGAAAAGAAAATGAAGAAAAGAAAAAGAGAAAGGAAGTGATGAGGTGTGTGAACATAAGCAAGCCAACAATGCTCCTTGCCACTACATTTCTCTAATCACCACACAACCTTGCCAAGTGCAATTAGAGAGTACTAGCAGCTCTCCCACATCACAAATATCCCACAAAAATTATTTACCAACTTGTCAAACAAGAGGAAAAGAGAGAAAAGCAAGAACCAAGAATGCACCAAACTGCCTAGCAGAAACCAAAGCCAAAGAAAAATTCATATCTCCCTATCTAGAGCTTATAAAATCACCAAATTTTAACCATAGCTTCTACACTCCATGGGTAACATTCTCTCAAAATTTTATGGCAATCTAATGAGTATAGCCTAGTCAAATATCCTTCCCAAGTGAAGAAGCCGAACTGTCCAGATTCTTGACAGTTTCTGTAACGATTTTCAAACGGCCATATTTCCTTCATTTCTCAATGAAATTTGGTGTTCTTTATCTTGTTGTAAAGGTATTAAGATGCTCTACAACTCTCCTTCAGAAATCTTAGCTAGAAATGTTGGGACAATCAGATCTTGGCACTGCGAATTTTGATACACTAAATTAACGAGTACAAATAGAAAAATCACCTTGTTAACGGTTGATTCCACGCTCTTCTATTGTATTCCCAAATTCCCTTGAGCGAAGTGTGGCCTTCGTCTTCTCAAGTTAACCTCTCTTCTTGCTCTTGGGTGGCTACCAATTTTTTCGACCAGCCCCCAGCAAGAAGAGAATAGGAATATATATAGGCTACAATAGGGATCATGGATAATTAGGTTGGGCCTTCTAATTACATCTTGAGCCTAGCCCAATGTAATTAAATATTAATTCAATCCACTAAAGAATTAATATTTGCACTACCTTTCCTAATACCGTAATTTAATTAATTAATTCGGTTCCAATATTATTTGCTTATTAAATTCCCCATGTTTAAAATATCGCATGTCCATTAATTAAATAAATTACTGATAATTCATTTAATTAATATCTTTTATCCTTGATTATCCACTCAACCTTTATTTAATTATGCCGGAATAAATCCACCTGCAGGGTTTCACATAATTAAATCTTTTTGAGCTTTCAAGGGGACATCATTAACCCGAATATTATCAGGACATGGATTCCTTCAATAAATAATATCCCACTATATATATTATTTCATCACCCAAAATATAATGAAATAAATCAAAAGAATTATTTCATATATAAATCAAAGCATGTAAATAATATATACGTGTCAATTATTATTTCCGGATTAAGAACCTAAGCATTAATAATAACATAGAATCTTAGTTCACCTTCTTAATCAGTATAAGGGAACAATTCTAAATTCGATCCTGTTCAATATACACAAAGTATACTAGTATTATTTATTAGTCAATATAAACTAATCTAAATAATACTACAGCCATTCCAGTGGATTGTCTAACACCACCTGTGCTGTGAACCTTATTATATTATATAAACCGTATTTAATAATCTAATATTCTGTATCCCATTTGATACTAGATTATTCACAATATATAATATTTAGACAACATGTAAACATTTAAATGATTCTCAATAAAATAGGCCAGAAATAAATGTATATACTTCAAATAAATATTTTCAGTATACACCAACAATCTCCCACTTATACTCAAAATATTCTATGAGTATATCAGTGTTTATTTAATCCACTATTACAAAAAACTATGTGTCCATCCATCTGACTCCTATCGCTTCCACATGCCTGTCAAAAACTTTGGCTGGCAGGCTTTTTGTGAAAGGATCTGCCCGGTTGTCTTCTGATGATATGTGAGCGACAACTATATCTCCTCGCTTTACGATTCCTCGTATGAGATGATACTTACGTTCAATATGTTTAGCTGCTTTGTGATCTCGCGGTTCCTTTGAATTTGCCACAGCACCAGTGTTATCACAATACACTGTCAAGCTCCTAGGCAAATTAGGTACCACATCCAAGTCCAAAAGGAAGTTCCTGAACCATACAGCCTCCTTTGCAGCCTCAGAGGCCGCCACGTACTCGGCTTCCATGGTACAGTCTGCAATGCATTTCTGCTTTACACTCCTCCATATAACGGCTCCACCTCCCAAAGTAAAAACATATCCCAAGGTAGATTTCCTCTTATCCCTATCTGATTGGAAATCTGAATCAGTATATCCAAAAGGAAATAGATCTGAGGCCTTGTAAATTAACATATACTCCTTAGTCCTTCTCAGGTACTTGAGTATAGTTTTTACTGCACTCCAATGTTCCTGACCTGGGTTCGACTGATATCTACTAACCATGCCTACAGCAAAGCAGATGTCAGGCCTCATACATAACATAGCATACATTAAGCTTCCACATGCCAAAGCATAAGGAACTGCTTTCATGCTCTCTATATCCTTAGGTGTCGAAGGACACTGCTCCTTGGATAGAGCCACTCCATGCTTAAAAGGTAGAAAACCTTTCTTAGAGTTCTACATGTTAAAACGAGCTAATACTTCATCAATGTAGGGCTCTTGAGATAAAGCCAACATCCTTTTCTTGCGATCCCTTATTACTTTGATCCCAAAGATGTATGCCGCTTCACCTAAGTCCTTCATTTCAAATTGTTTGAACAACCATGCCTTTATTGATGACAACATCTTAACATTGTTTCCAATGAGTAAAATGTCATCAACATACAGTACTAGAAAAACCACTGCATTACCCTCACTTCTCTTATACACACATGATTCGCTTGGACTTTGATCAAATCCATATGACTGGACTGCCTGATCAAAACGAATATTCCAGTCCCTAGAAGCTTGTTTTAGTCCATAAATAGACCTCTTAAGCTTACAAACAAGATGCTCTTGGCCTTCCTTAATGAACCCTTTTGGTTGTTGCATATAGATGGTTTCCTCAAGACTTCCATTAAGGAAAGCTGTCTTGACATCCATTTGCCAAATCTCATAATCGAGATGAGCTGCTATAGATAAAAGAATCCGGATCGACTTAAGCATAACAACCGGCGAAAAGGTTTCCTCATAATCAATCCCTTCTTTCTGAGTATACCCTTTCGCAACAAGTCGTGCTTTCCAGGCTTTCACCTTTTTGTCAGATCCTCTTTTCTTCTTGTAGATCCACATACATCCAATGGGTTTTACACCTTTGGGTGGTTCCACGAGCTCCCAAACTTGATTAGAATACATAGATTCCATCTCAGATTCCATTGCCTTTTGCCAAAGATCTGCATCTTTATCTAGAATTGCTTGTTCGTATGTCCTGGGATCTTCATCATGTTCACCAGAGACCAAGTCCGAGGACTCTCCCAAAAACATGAATCGATCAGGTTGTTGAACAACCCTCCCACTACGACGAAGCACCGGTGTGGTATTAGTGACAGGTTGTGCATTTTCTTGTGGTTGATCTACTTGTACTATTGGCACTTGGGGATTATCTGTCCCTCCCACTAGTTCCTCTAAAACGATACTACTCATGGGTTTGTGTTTCATTATATAGTCTTCTTCTAAGAATCTAACATTGGTGCTAACAATGATATCTCGATCCCTAGGACTATAAAATGAATAACCTTTCGTTCTCATGGGATAGCCTACAAACAACCTTACTTCTGTACGAGATTCTAACTTAGTCGCGTTCTTGTTCAGCACATGTGCTGGACAACCCCAAATCCGAATATGTCTTAGACTTGGTTTGCTACCAGTCCACAATTCTATTGGAGTCTTGGGAACCGACTTAGAAGGTACCAAGTTCAGAAGGTAAGCGGCTGTTTCTATAGCATATCCCCAAAACGACTTGGGTAAATCTGAATAACTCATCATCGATCTAACACTCTCTAAAAGAGTCCGATTCCTTCTCTCTGCTACACCATTCTGCTGAGGTGTGCCAGGTGCAGACAACTGGGATGCAATCCCATTTTCTGATAAATATTCCCTAAATTCTCCAAGCAAGTATTCGCCACCACGATCTGATCGTAGTGACTTGATACATTTTCCAAGATGTCGCTTCTCCGCACTTGCTTTGTACTCCTTGAATTTTTCAAAGCACTCAGACTTACGGCGCAACAAATAAATGTACCCATATCTAGAATAATCGTCAATGAAAGTGACAAAATACTCATAACCTCCTCTTGCTTGGATACTCATAGGTCCACATAAATCAGTATGAACCAATTCTAACACTTCTTTAGCTCTATTCCCCTTTGCTTTAAAAGGCCTATTAGTCATCTTAGCTTCCAAGCAGGATTCGCAAACTGGAAATGGCTCCACTGCCAACGAGCCTAATGGCCCATCTACTACCAGTCTTTGAATCCTCCTCAAGTTAATATGACCTAATCTTAAGTGCCAAAGATATGTTTGGTTAAATTCAGAAGGTTTCTTTCTTTTATTTGAGCTAGAAAGAATGTTATTAGTTTCCTTATGTTGCAGCATTGGTTGGATAGGATTAATAATATATAAATTGTCTTGCAATGTACCAGAACATATAACTCGTTTATTCATCATAATAGAAACATTACGATCCAAACAAACATTATAACCATCCATGGCAAGTTTAGAAACCGAAATTAAATTCCTTCTAAACGAAGGTACATAAAGACAATTGTTCAAAACCAAAATCCTATCATCGCCAAAAGACAATGTAATTATTCCAACTGCAACTACTGCTACTTTCGTAGCATCTCCCATGAACACATATATCTCGCCATCTCTAAGCATTCTGGATTGCTGGAACCCCTGCATAGAGTTACAAACATGGTCAGTGGCTCCTGTATCTACACACCAAGTGCTCGTAGATATAGCCGCTATATATGTTTCTGTAACTAGAGAAAGAGACATACCAGTATTGTTTGTCTTCTTAGGAAGAGGACAATCCTGTTTCCAGTGACCTGACTGCTTGCACCTGAAGCACTTGCCCTTAGGCTTTTTCACACCACCTTGAACTCCCACTGCATTAGCAATCTTTCCAGCTTTCTGTGTCTGTGTCTTTTTCTTCTTCTTACCTTTCGGCTTAGATGAAGAAGCTTTCTCGGCCACATTCACTTGAACATTCTGCTTAAAGAGTCCTTCAGCTGCCTGAAGTTCTGTCAGAAGTTCCGCGAGACTATACATCCTTTTGTTCATGGTGTAATTCAAGCGGAACTGCTCAAAACTTTTGGGCAAGCTCATAAGGATGATATCGATCTGGGTTTCCCCATCAATATCAGCACCAAGGATCTCCATCTCATTCAGATGAGACATCATTCTGAGAACATGATCCCTTACAGGTGTTCCTTCAACCATCTGAGTGTTCATTAAAGCCTTCATTGCTACTTGCCTAGCAGCCCTATTCTGTTCTCCAAAAAGTTCCTTGAGATTAAAGAGCATATCTGAAGCAGTGGGCATAGCCTGATGCTGATGCTGCAAAACACCCGACATTGCTGCCAGAATGTAACATCGCGACATCTCATCAGCCTTAATCCACCGCTTATAATACTCCTTCTCACTTTCAGGAGCATCTTCAGCAGGCTGGTCTGGCTTGGGTTCATAAGTACAAAATTTGTACTCCTCAGCAGTCAACACTATGTCCAAATTACGTTTCCATTCAATATAGTTTGGTCTAGTAAGTTTGTTATCCTTAAGTATGGTGAATAGTGGATTAAAGCCCATAGTGATCTAATCCTGAGAATCATACATGTAACACATAATCAGATAGTTGCATAAATCTTAAATCCTATTGGTTTCCTCTAACAATTAATTAAAATTAATGCACTAATATTTAAACACCATAAGTATCTGGTACGCCACGATGGATGACATATATACCACTTAAATTCGTTTAAATATTACTTCGGTCCTATTACTAAATAATACGCCACGTTAGGGTGGACTATATATTATTTTTCATAGCTAAGTGTATACCATTATTAAATCTTAAATTAATAAAAAGACTGGATACCACCATTAAATATTTCAAAATCAATAATCGATAATAGGATAATTCCCAGATCGGGGGGAGCATTGTCAAGAGGCATCACTTAAGACCCCTTTCTAGACAGAATCATCCTTTCTCTCAATATTGAAAATCTATATTCAATCAGTGGTACCCTTCTAATTAATCGAATTCTATGAAACTTGGTACGCCACGATGGGTGGCATGTATACCTTTCAATATTCGTAATTAATTTAGGAAGTTTGTTCTAGTAATATCCATAACACTACCTGACACCATAAATCATACGCCACGATGGGTGGCATGTATATAATTTATATTCGTCTCGGTGTTAAATTACATACAAACAATAATGGAGACCATGGGATTTAATTCCTAATTAATTCCCTCACCCACTTAGAATTTTTTTATTTAAAATTGAGGAATTTTATCTAGATGCATCGCCCTATGTTATTTTTTCGAGGTCTACATGTTATAAAAATAACAATACAAAGAACACATAACATGGCAGCATGCATCATAAAATTAAAGCAATAAATAAAATTAATGTCCATGTCGTCCTAATTATGTTAAACATGCAATTAAAATTACACACATAATTAGCAACACACATAATAATTATTTAAAGCAATAATTAAAAAATTAAATAGCGGAATTAAAATTAAAAAATATAATTTAAATCCACTATTATGGCCCCTTGAAAAAAAATAAATTTCCAACCCTGTTCTGCTGAAAAAATAATTTTTTTTCTGTAAAAACCCTGTCGCGCATTTAGAACCTGCGTTACTGCCTGTTTTATCCTGTAACGCAGGACAGACCTGCGTTACACCCTGTTTGAACCTGTAACGCAGGACAGACCTGCGTTACTGTCTTTTTCCAGAATTTCCACACGCGCGCGCCTGCTTCTTTCTCCAGAATTCTTTTCTTCTTTATTCGAACAGCAGCAGGTTCTTGTGACTACTTAATTAAAAACAAATTGAACCAGCAGCTACGCAGCGGATAAATTTTTGTCTCCGTTTCGATTTCCGATCGCACGTAATTGTTACAAAATATCCGGATCTTAATAAAATCCAACAAACAATTACAAAAAAATAGATCTAATACAAAACTAATTTTGCAAAATCTATTCTAACACGATCAACCCTCGTGTTTTACAACCACGATAAACCACGTGGAAACCAAACAAAATAACCACGATTAAACCACGTGGGATCCAAACACATAATTAAAATTACATGGCCATAATAGTGGATACTAAACAACCTGCAAAAGATTATTATCCAAGCACACCACTATACACATGCATATATAATTACGACATGGACATCGTATCAAAATTCGCAGAACCAATGAACCAGGCTCTTGATACCAATTGTTGGGACAATCAGATCTTGGCACTGCGAATTTTGATACACTAAATTAACGAGTACAAATAGAAAAATCACCTTGTTAACGGTTGATTCCACGCTCTTCTATTGTATTCCCAAATTCCCTTGAGCGAAGTGTGGCCGTCGTCTTCTCAAGTTAACCTCTCTTCTTGCTCCTGGGTGGCTACCAATTTTTTCGACCAGCCCCCAGCAAGAAGAGAATAGGAATATATATAGGCTACAATAGGGATCATGGATAATTAGGTTGGGCCTTCTAATTACATCTTGAGCCTAGCCCAATGTAATTAAATATTAATTCAATCCACTAAAGAATTAATATTTGCACTACCTTTCCTAATACCGTAATTTAATTAATTAATTCGGTTCCAATATTATTTGTTTATTAAATTCCCCATGTTTAAAATATCGCATGTCCATTAATTAAATAAATTACTGATAATTCATTTAATTAATATCTTTTATCCTTGATTATCCACTCAACCTTTATTTAATTATGCCGGAATAAATCCACCTGCAGGGTTTCACATAATTAAATCTTTCTGAGCTTTCAAGGGGACATCATTAACCCGAATATTATCAGGACATGGATTCCTTCAATAAATAATATCCCACCATATATATTATTTCATCACCCAAAATATAATGAAATAAATCAAAAGAATTATTTCATATATAAATCAAAGCATGTAAATAATATATACGTGTCAATTATTATTTCCGGATTAAGAACCTAAGCATTAATAATAACATAGAATCTTAGTTCACCTTCTTAATCAGTATAAGGGAACAATTCTAAATTCGATCCTGTTCAATATACACAAAGTATACTAGTATTATTTATTAGTCAATATAAACTAATCTAAATAATACTACAGCCATTCCAGTGGATTGTCTAACACCACCTGTGCTGTGAACCTTATTATATTATATAAACCGTATTTAATAATCTAATATTCTGTATCCCATTTGATACTAGATTATTCACAATATATAATATTTAGACAACATGTAAACATTTAAATGATTCTCAATAAAATAGGCCAGAAATAAATGTATATACTTCAAATAAATATTTTCAGTATACACCAACAAGAAAAGCAGTGTAAGGCCTTCGTTCTTCTGGTTCTTTAAAGAGGTGAATAGTAACTTCGAAATCACTAACTTGTTTCCTTGTTTTGATGATCAAGATTTAGCTTCCTAAGGACTATCTATGGCTTATAGGTGGATCATCAAGCTTTTTTAGTATTATTAGAGCATCAACGAAGGTAAAACCCAAACCCACCCTTTTAGTTCATATGAGTTTTTAGTATAGTTTTGATGATATGTAGAGATAAATGCATGTTAAGGAATTTTATGATTGTTCAATGTGTAAAAGGGTTGGGTATTGGAGTTAAATGTTACCACTGCCCTAAGAAGTGTAAAATGAATGTTGGTTGATGTTATGGACGTATGGTATGCCCAGTGTGGCTTGGTTTGTTGTGATAAATTTGGAAACGTCCGATATATAGCCGTCGTAATGCCTGAATTTTGTTAGACCTTGAAAACCGTGCATGACAGTAGCTATAGGTCACTGACCTTAATGATTATATGACCTATCCTTGTAGATCTCGAGTCATAGATCGTTTTGGCGCGAGAATCGAAGCAAACGGACTTACGGTTTAGGATTTATGGTCAAAATCGTAAAAGTGGTTCGAAACCGTAAATGCGAGCTCGTAACTGAAATTGAACCCCCGTAAAACATGTAATTCAGTGGCAAATCCTGTTAATTAAATATTAGAGATCGTAAGGAAGTTGTGGGTGAAATACGAAGTTTAGACTGGCGATCGGCCAGAATCGAATATGAATCCAAATCAATCAATTTTTATTCGGAGGAATAATCTTATAATCCACTGGTCAACATGGGAGATGGCCCGTGGGTTTTCTTTCAGATTAACACGAGGAATAAACTCGTGGTATCGAAAGAGAAATATTAACATTTTGGCACAAAAGTTGCCAGGTTGACTTTTCAACCACCTTTTTGCTAGCAAAACGATATAGTGGTACCTGCAACATAGTAGTGATCGTGCTATGGGGTATCACTGGTGTGCGGTACTTGCGACACAGCGGTTTATCGCGCTGTGGGGTATCGTAAAGGCGGAAGACCAGTATCTCAAGCTTTTAAATTCTAATTTCTTTTACTCAGAGATAAGTTATTTGGTCTATCAGTAAGTTTTATCGAGAGCACCCAGATCGGAAAGCTACGGCTGGGTGACTGATAAGTGTTGGCAGGGTTCGAAAAGTGTTCAAAACTGGAATTGAAATCTTTTCCTGAAATTCCTCTTTGTGATATATGTTGATATATGCTTATCTTTGGCATAGCAGTTTTTTTCCACGGAATATATATTTTGAGTTACCTTGTAACTTCATCATTTACTTTATACTGGCACTACCTTCGTAAATGCATGGCATATGGTTTCAACGATATTGTTGAATTGTTAAATATATTATTTTTGGTGGGCTATTTCTCACCCTTGCTTTATTTATTATATCACAACAACAGTTAGATCAGATGGCCCGCACAAGGCACATTCGGCGCGAACAAGTGTCAGCTATCAGAAGATTAACCGCTGAGGTCATAGCTACCATTGCTGAAGAGGAAGCTATTGGTAGGCTAGTTGTTAGCATTTGAGTATCAAATGTCTTTATTATATGACATATATAAATAGATGGCAAAGAGTATGTAATGGTTAAAATTGTAATTCTTTGGGTTGTAAGAACTCAAGCTTGCGATTAGTAATATTTGGCGTTATGTTGTTGTTTTGGGTCACAAGGTTGAAATTTAGTTTATGTTAGTTTTGTGGATGGAAATTGAGACCATAACGACCGGATCCCTGACCCCGGATTTGGGGGTGTTACAGAAATGGTATCATAGCCATACGTTATAAACCCCAGAGATGACGCGACGTTAAAACAATAAATTCACTAAGATAATAAGAACACTTTCCAAGTTCATAGTCGGACTACTTAATGTAGTGCTGACATATAAAACCCTTATGGGAACTCTTAAGTATCATGATAGTAACTTAGCTCGTTCTCGTACCGACTAGTATGGCGACAAACCTTGAGGTGTACGAGCAGCAGCACGAGGATGCTTTAATTATATGCTGACGATTGGATGGTAGATTCGATAGAGTACCCTAACGAGGACCCGGAAGAGGTCCAGCTGAGGAGAAGAATCCTGTTAAAGATAAGGAGTTTACCGTTGAGGAAATAAGGGCTGCAGCCAGAAAGGCTGTAATAATTAAGGTATAAGTGCTCAGAGATGTGAACGTAAAGAACTGAGATATTATTAAGAGAATTGAATTTTTATATTGGATTTATAGCCGGACTACCAGAGGTAGTACCAGCAATTAAGACAGATTGGAAGGATCACTTGCGGTCTTATATTGGGATAGATAAAGATCCTTAGAGACTTTCATATTAATGAGAAAGGAGTTAGAATGATGCATGGTTATCAAAGGCATTGATATAGAACGAGGAACAGAGTCCCCGGGAACAGTTAAGATAAAGGCAGCAAGTGCCACATCATTGGATAAATGGATTAGTGTGAATATCGTCAATGGTAATTTGCCATGAGAAGGCATATTTCATAGGTTATAATTTATGAAACCAAATTTATATTGATGAGGTGGTTTTACTCAGGGAAATGTTCATTTTAGGAATGGATCAGCTTAGAAAGTAAAGACATTGAGGAGTGATGGTAGGATTGGATAAAGTTATATAAGAAAGTAGTAAGCGAGACGATGATCTCAGAACCTACAAGAGGAAAAGAGCAGTGAGTCTACGCTAAATTCGTAATAAGACTACTATCAGGGACTAAGTATAGGTTTATTTCAACTCAATGAAATGACGAACCAGAAACATTAGGTGCATGTGAGGAATATTAAATTATTTCTTTTCCTTGAATGGATTACAGTAGTTACATTAAGTTTACCCCGACGCTGAATTATAAATGGATCAAGTAAGGCGACCAGCAGTTAAGATGTAATTGAGAATGTTTTTAGATGAAACCTGAAAGAACAAGTGTAGGCCCAGTTCTCGTAGCATGAATTCTGGCAAAATGAAGTTCAGCTATTAGGACATGCGATCAATAGTGAGTAGTGTCGGTTGACCCCATAGATTTAAAGGTAGTTTCAATTGAGAAAGGCCAACCACCCCAAAAAAGGACTAAGAAGTTTGAATAGGCAGAAAAATGTGAGAAAATCTACCTGGAGCTAAAGATGAAATTGGTGACGACCCAGTGTTGGCGTTGCCTAATGGAAGAAGGAATACTTTATGATATATTATAATGCATCTCATACAGGTTTAGGCGGTGTGCTTATACAGCACGACAGAGTAATTGCGGATGTGTTCGGACAGCACGGTTCACCAGACTAGGATGGCCCTGGTAGTGCCAATTTTGGTGGAACGACTAACTCCGACGGTAGCGTTCCTTCTGAGACTAGTGATTAGGTAGACTGACATTTTGGTAGTATCAACCATTAGGACGTATATGTATCAGGGAGATGTGGCATGTTTCAGTTTGGAAACTTTTGATTTCCCTTCTATGGGATGTATATATTTGGTTCCTTTCCAATGGATAAACTCCCAACTTTATGTCAATCATTCCGTTATTGTAACTGCTTGCGATTCGACCTGCTTGGATGTTTCTAGAACTATTCTTCAGGTTTCGAAATGAATCTTCTTAGTGTTATCAGAGGGTGGATAGACTGACCAAAATTTCCCTGATTCTAGAAAGAACTTCAACAAACTTTGGCAAACCTTGTCTTTCTGATTATCAGAAGACGTCACTGAAGAGAGTGGAAACTGGAGCAAACCATGTGGAGCAGGTAAGGTAGCCGCTATATGGGTTGGTAGACAGACCTCGATTATTACAGTTGATTGTATAGATAAAATTATGAAGTTGAGATTGGACGGAAAAAAAAAAGGAAATGTAATTAAGAAACAAGCCGGACTAAGAAATTCCGGGATTGACTTAAATTAAAAAGCAGTTATGTTAGAAGTGTTAAGATTACGCAGCACGCGGAGTTGATAAGAGCAGTTGAAAAGATCAGAAGGAGTTTAAGAGTACGTGGGAAGAAGCGTATTGATAAGCGTGACCTATTCCAGATGAATTATCTTTGCTATGGACGAAGGAGGCACCAGGCCTACAATTGCTAGAAGAGTAATGTTGTTAGCTAACCCCTAAACTCGCATACTTTAGTGTGGCCAGTTGGGGCCATGTCACAAAGGATTGTTAAGTGACTAAACCAGCAATGTCAAGACAAAGCGGGGTTACTTTTAACAAAGCGCCGACCGCGAGAGCTTTTGGATATAAAGTGAAGTGATGCATGTGTATATGATTGACCTAATTCTGAGAAAGAATAGAAGTATGGTGATTTGAGACACATAATGTGGGGATATTATAAATGCAATGGTTATGTTACGACTGAGACAGATGATCAATCTAAGTGTATAAAAATGGTCAAAGATTGTTCAGTATGATAAAGAAATTTTGCCTAAAACTAATATCTTCGATAAAAGCAATAGGTACTAAGAGATTTATGTTGAACACAACCAATATATTCCAGAACATCCTTGCTACCATTACCAAATTCGGTAGGAAAGGTAGATAGACATATGTTGTCTTTAGAAGGCCATGTAGACTGACATCCGTTTGGGAGAGAAGGTTAGCATGAAGCTACCCATAGATTATCAAGATAAGAATGATTGAAAAGAGACCTTTATTAAGGATATATGATTTGATTGTCAATTAAAGGATGTAAGTATTTCTTAAAACCCGAATTGAGGATAGAATATCCATAAATTAGGATGAACCCTGGGGAAGCACAAAGGATGGCATTACCATAATAAATACATTGTGAATTTGGATGATACAAGTTGGATTGACTAAGGCAATAACAACCTTTAAGGATTTATTTAAAGGAGTTTCGAAAAGTACATAGACAGAATTTCTTATAGAATCGATTAATGATATTTTGACATACCTGTACCCAGAAAATACAGGAGGAGTGATGAGAATGACCCAAGAGATTTTACAAGGAAAAAGATAAAATTTTGAGTCACAAAATGGAAATCTGGTAAGGAAAGTATGACAAAATAATATTAATAATGCTAGATGAGGCATGTGTGAAACCATGAGGAGTATGGATTGAACCAATAAAGGTTAAGATTATCCTAAAACAAGAAAGAGCTAAGAGAAGAAATATCCTAGGTATGATTGGGAGTAACTATGATAAAGTTCACACGGAAAGGTGGAAGCAATGACTTATGGAAAAAGACTGATCTATATTTTCTCTCCTTCAGCAGAGTCTAAGGAAGAATACTTTCACCCAACAGTGATTGGAATGAGGTATAAAAATGTGAGTTGGAATAGATTCAGAAAACATTGATTGCGAGAAATTATTATCAGGAAAGGCCAATGAGGTGGTCGACACCTTAAGTATTGAAGAGTAATTATAAATGCTCATACCAAAGAAACAGAATGATATTGAGAAGGACCTTGAAGGTCATAATGTGGTGGAGGATTTACTTTCCCTCTGATACTGGTGCAAGAGCCCACCATAAGAATAGTTTAAGTAGACATTCGATTCCTGGTATCGTCCTAAGCATATTACATACTTTAGAAGGTCCTCATTTGAGGTAAACCAGGACCATGATACTTAATCGATTAAGTGAGTCGTTAAGCTTCCAGTCTTCTACGGAAGATATATGATTAATAATTTCATCAACCTGTCATAGCTGCGATGCTTGAATCTCTTCAGCAATTTTATCTGCTTCATGAATATCTACATCAAGTTCAGGAAGTATTCCTTATGGATAAGGAATAGTGACTATTTTGTCTTCCTAAAGGATTTTGATCTGACAACTATGGAAACCGTAGGATTAGCTATTAAAGCGCTACGTAAACGACAAATGATGGTGATTCAACAATGGACTACATTAATGTAGTGGTGATTTTCTGAGAAATAAGGTGATAACAACTGTGGAGATGTCGGAATGACAAACAGAAATAGATGTATTGGATCTAAGTTAGAGAAATCATCAAGGTTTCTTTCAGATGTTTTAATTATGAAATGTGGAGCAAGGAATGTTATGAATGGATTGATGAATGGGTTTTCTAACGAACTCTCGGAAGGATTACCCGATAGTGTTAGTATTGTGAATATGAAAGAGTTAGTAGCGTGGCGTGGAATGTCACTAACCATGATGTCAAGCGAGAAATCTAAGATTTAACCTGAGGGGTTGAAGAATTTTCCAAAAATGAGTGTTATTAAGATTGAACAAAAGTATAGGTCCATAGAATGATGAACAGAGCAACGAACCTATGTTGACAAGTGCAATTGTGATAAAGTAGTATTTGATACGATTACGATTATTTTTCTTCTCTAATGAACCTCTATAGTTCAGAGGTAAATTCTAAGTGTGATATTTTTCAATCATGAAAACTTTCTACAATTCTTTGAAATTCTTTTATTCTCTTCTCTATTATTCACCTTCTTTTTGAATTGAGATGAACAACCCTTTAAGGAGGGGACGTACTGCTACGTGACTATCTGTCTGTGTGATAGAAGTCTAATTGGAATACCATAACTTGTTTAATTGCTTGTCAAGTACTAAAGGCTGGCCACCTTCTATACTAACTATGCAATATAACAAATGTTCATTGATCGTAGTGATCTCTCAACAAATATTTCCACTTCTATGTATTGATCGAGATTGCGAAGATAAAATCGATCAGGAATATAGTACGAGTGAGGTTATCTCTGAATTCGCAGTGCAACGGTGATACAAAAGTCACTGCAGATACCAATAAGAGTAATAGCATATGATCGAGTAAGGGCATAACCTGGATAGTGTGTAGTACACGAAGTAGCAACGATTGAGGAAAAAGGATTAAGGATGGATCGGGGAACTAGCTTACGAACTAGCATTACCCCCAAATCTGCAACAAGTGCACAATGCGTTCCATGTTTCGATGTTAAGGAAATATAACCCGGATGCCAAGAATATCATGGAATATGAGCACGTAGACATGCAACCAGACCTAACCTATGTGGAGCAGCCTATGGAAATCATAGATCGAAAAGAACAAGTGCTTCGAAACAAGGTTATCAAGCTAGCCAGAGTTTTGTGGCAGAACCACAATTTAGAAGAGATAACCTGGGAATTGGAAAACGCAATGCTAGAGAAGTACACCATTTGTTTTCAGACTGATTCCGGGACGGAATCCTTTTAAGGAGGGGAGACTGTAATAACCCGAATTTTTGGTAGAATTAAAACTTTTCTTATTATAATGAAGTGCATCAGTGAATAGTGATTTTGGAGGATGAATAGCGATTTTGAGGGTTAAGAAATTTTTCATGCCATATATGTACGAGACATAGTGTGGATGTTCCGAAGTCATATTAGTGACCTGCGAAGTAAATAAGTGTATGCAAAGACGATCGGAATCCAAAAATTCCAATTTCTATTTCGGTGTAATATTTGATCGGGTAGTGAATTATATATTAGTACTATCAAGAAATGAGATATTAAATTTGAGGAATTGAGGATTTAATATTTTGGAATTTTATTATATTTGATTTGAGAATTTAGAACGAAAACCGCTGAGACTTTATAACGAGATTAAGCGTAAAGCGAACGCGAAATGAATTTTGGATTAAATACATAATGAGATGAAAAACCCTACATGATCATCTAGGGTTTATATATAAGGAATTTGGTGGAAAATAAAATGAAGAAAAGAAAACGAGAAAGGAAGTGATGAGGTGTGTGAACATAAGCAAGCCAACAATGCTCCTTGCCACTACATTTCTCTAATCACCACACAACCTTGCCAAGTGCAATTAGAGAGTACTAGCAGCTCTCCCACATCACAAATATCCCACAAAAATTATTTACCAACTAGTCAAACAAGAGGAAAAGAGAGAAAAGCAAGAACAACCAAGAATGCACCAAACTGCCTAGCAGAAACCAAAGCCAAAGAAAAATTCATATCTCTCGATCTATAGCTTATAAAATCACCAAATTTTAACCATAGCTTCTACACTCCATGGGAAACATTCATTCAAAATTTCATGGCAATCTAATGAGTATAGCCTAGTCAAATATCCTTCCCAAGTGAAGAAGCCGAACTGTCCAGATTCTTGATAGTTTCTGTAATGATTTTCAAACGGCCATATCTCCTTCATTTCTCAATGAAATTTGGTGTTCTTTATCTTGTTGGAAAGGTATTAAGATTCTCTACAACTCTCCTTCAGAAGTCTTAGCTAGAAAAGCAGTGTAAGGCCTTCGTTCTTCTGGTTCTTTAAAGAGGTGAATAGTAACTTCGAAATCACTAACTTGTTTCCTTGTTTTGATGATCAAGATTTAGCTTCCTAAGGACTATCTATGGCTTATAGGTGGATCATCAAGCTTTTTTAGTATTATTAGAGCATCAACGAAGGTAAAACCCGAACCCACCCTTTTAGTTCATATGAGTTTTTAGTATAGTTTTGATGATATGTAGAGATAAATGCATGTTAAGGAATTTTATGATTGTTCATTGTGTAAAAGGGTTGGGTATTGGAGTTAAATGTTACCACTGCCCTAAGAAGTGTAAAATGAATGTTGGTTGATGTTATGGACGTATGGTATGCCCGGTGTGGCTTGGTTTGTTGTGATAAATTTGGAAACGTCCGATATATAGCCGTCGTAATGCCCGAATTTTGTTAGACCTTGAAAACCGTGCATGACAGTAGCTATAGGTCACTGACCTTAATGATTATATGACCTATCCTTGTAGATCTCGAGTCATAGATCGTTTTAGCGCGAAAATCGAAGCAAACGGACTTACGGTTTAGGATTTATGGTCAAAATCGTAAAAGTGGTTCAAAACCGTAAATACGAGCTCGTAACTGAAATTGAACCTTCGTAAAACATGTAATTCAGTGGTAAATCATGGTAATTAATTATTAGAGATCGTAAGGAAGGTGTGGGTGAAAACCTCATGACAAACGGATCGTTTTTCGATTTTATAAAAATGTTCGAATCAAGGTTAAGTACGAATGAACCCCTTAAGAGAACACTTGGTTATCACTTAGAAAATGAGCAATAAATCTCGAGCTATAATCTTTGTTAGTAATCGACCGACCTTAGAACTTTTGTGGCATAAGTACCTACCAAGTGTGAGTATAATGACATGCCTTGGTAATAAACAATTGTCGGATCTTAACGATGTCAATGGGAGTTAAGTTGGAATGTGCATAACTAGATAACTTGGGAATGTGCTTAGTATAAGTAAAGTACATACTTAGCCTTGCCAAATGTGAAGTGATTAATCGAGGATATTTTGACTATTTATAGATCACCGGAATACTCCGAGACACACTACACCCACCAGGATTACCAGGCAAGTCTTCAATCAATTTGAAGCTGTTGTTGTGATAATATATATGATTTGATTTTTGTTATATATATGCCATAGCATGCATGCCTGCTTTCAAATTATATTGTGATACCTGTTTCATGATTTGATATTGGCTTATAAGCTAGATACGAGATATATGAGTTATAAGCCGGATATTGCTAAGACCCTTAGTGAAGGGCATTCGATCTTCATTCTTCAAATATAGACCGGGAGTCGGTATTTTGAAATATTTCGAGAAATGATGAGATATTATTATGCTAAAATATTTCTAAATTTCCAGGTCATTATAAATTCATTTTTTTTAATATATCTTGTTTATACAAATGTTGATTTAGAAATTTTAGAGATTGTCCTTATATTATTATAAGCTCATAAAACGAACTTTGATTGAACTCTAGGGCATCTTATTTTACAGGATGACCCCAAAGATTATTTCAGCTATAACTACGCTCATATATCGAAGTAGTTAAATTTATTGTCTTCGATCGGATCTATTGTTCGGATCTGACAAATTTTATTTCAAAATTACAATTTGATTCATTGTTCGAATCAAAATAGATACACTCAGAATAGAGAACAGAAGAATAGCTTATCATAAGAATTTTCTCTAAAAGACCTACTCTAGCGTATTTGAAGGTTTTCTTTCTGAACCGAGTTTTTCTTATTATTCCAAGACGACTCCATATGATTTATTCTAATCAACGAACCCTTCTTGTTCAAGGTTTGTTACTTTATTGTCTTGTATTGACATATTGTTCGTGTCAGTATAATAAATGAATTTCTTTTGAAAATATAGTGACGACCTATTGTTCAGGTCGGTTTTATACGAAGTTTAGACTGGCGATCGGCCATAATCGAATAGGAATCCAAATCAATCAATTTTTATTCGGAGGATTAATCTTATAATCCACTGGTCAACATGGGAGATGGCCCATGGGTTTTCTTTCAGATTAACACGAGGAATAAACTCGTGGTATCGAAAGAGAAATATTAACATTTTGGTACAAAAGTTGCCAGGTTGACTTTTCAACCACCTTTTTGCTAGCAAAACGATATAGTGGTACCTGCGACATAGTAGTGATCGTGCTATGGGGTATCACGGGTGTGCGGTACTTGCGACACAACGGTTGATCGCGCTGTGGGGTATCGTAAAGGCGGAAGACCAGTATCTCAAGCTTTTAAATTCTAATTTCTTTTACTCAGAGATAAGTTATTTGGTCTATCAGTAAGTTTTATCGAGAGCACCCAGATCGGAAAGCTACGGCAGGGTTCGAAAAGTGTTCAAAACTGGAATTGAAATCTTTTCCTGAAATTCCTCTTTGTGATATATGTTGACATATGCTTATCTTTGGCATAGCAGTTTTTTCCACGGAATATATATTTTGAGTTACCTTGTAACTTCATCATTTACTTTATACTGGCACTACCTTCGTAAATGCATGGCATATGGTTTCAACGATATTGTCGAATTGTTATATATATTATTTTTGGTGGGCTATTGCTCACCCTTGCTTTATTTATTATATCACAACAACAATTAGATCAGATGGCCCGCACAAGGCACACTCGGCGCGAACAAGTGTCAGCTGTCAGAAGATTAACCGCTGAGGTCATAGCTACCATTGCTGAAGAGGAAGCTATTGGTAGGCTAGTTGTTATCATTTGAGTATCAAATGTCTTTATTATATGACATATATAAATGGATGGCAAAGAGTATGTAATGGTTAAAATTGTAATTCTTTAGGTTGTAAGAACTCAATCTTGCGATTAATAATATTTGGCAGTTACTCTGATTTCATCTCTGGGACTATAACGGGTGCGTTATGTTGTTGTTTTGGGTCACAAGGTTGAAATTTAGTTTATGTTAGTTTTGTGGATGGAAATTGAGACCATAACGACCGGATCCCTGACCCCGGATCTGGGGGTGTTACAATGTGAAACAAAATTTGGGTCAAAATCGAGAGAGAGAGAGAGAGAGAGAGAGAGAGGGAGAGAGAGAGAGAGAGAGAGAGAGAGGGAGAGAACAAAAATGGGGGTCTGGAGATATGCAATCAGAAAGAGGGAGGTAATGATATTGTAACTGCTCATGTATGTCTGTGTGTTTTTATTAACTATCTAATTGTTTTCTTTTCTTTTCTTTTTAAATTTTAGAATAAAAGAAAGAATGGGTTTCCTCGAGCAGTAATGCTTGGGTTAAATGCAACACTATGCAGTGTGATGTGGATAATGAGTGGCAAAGATAGTGACCCTGAAGGCTATTCCTACCGCCTTCGTCAATGGGTAAAAACTCTATTTTAACTCTATTTATTTATTTATCTGTTGTTTAGAGTGGTTTTTATATTTTTTTATCGATTTTAGTTCTGGTTTGATTTTCATGTTGTTAGATGCAAGTTCTGAGATGTGTGACTCTATGATATAGCTTATCATCTATGCATATCTAGGGGTTTCAAATTGTTGTACAATATGTTTTGATATGTGTGGTAATTTTTGTTAATCTATACATCTTTAATTGTTAAGATTTAAATCGGCTTCCAAAATGTGCCTACTGATGACTCCAGAACTTGAACAAGTGCTTCCTCGCCATTCCCACGCTCGGAAGAGGTGAAGTTGGTGGTTAGACCTCTGCAAAACAACATCAGAGGAGGGTTTGAGCCCAGCGACGCCTCCGGCGTGAGAATAAGAGTAGGCTTTGGAAGATAAGTATTCAAGGACTAGAGTATCGAAATGTGAAGGGTGTGTGTATAGAAGTGTGGGTAATGAACGTAAAGTTAACCTTGCCAAGGATTAAGATTTGGGGGTTGGTACCTGCAATTATGAGCGTTGGATCCTAGGTATGCGGGACACCTATAGGCAACAGATAGCCCCCACCTGCCTAGGAGATAAATGTGGTGGCGTGTGCCAAGATTGTGTTAGCACGTTGATTGATAGGTACATGATTGTTCTAATCATAGGATTCCCTTATTTGTCGTTGTCATTTGGGACCATTGTCATGACCTGTACGTGCCACATCTAGTGGTGCAGCATGATGTTGTCTCACACATCTTGGGCCGCGGTTGCCGATACTCTAAATTGGGCCTAAGCTAGAATAGCCTCAGAAAGGATTGGCATCCACACCTAAGCTAATCCCAGCCTGGACTAGTTATAGTTATAGCCTATTATTTGCCCCCCACTTCCTCATGCGAATCTTCTTGATGGGGGCTAGTAGGATTAGGGCTGTAAATTGATCCGGACTATCGGTATCTCGACCTATATCTGACTCGAAAATATGATATATTTTTCATATTCGTTTTATAAATGATCCAAACCTAGCGGAAAAATTGAACTCGAATAAAGTATAATCCCGGATATGAGCACCCATATACCCGTTCAGATTATGTCTCATTTTTTTTTTATAAAAATGATCCTACCCGAATATGTTTAACGATCCATATTCGGTTCAAACCCGAATTTGAGTTATATTTTTATTTCATTATATTTCTAACTAATATATCATAAAAATGATATGTAATGTTAGTGGATGATATTTGACTCATATTCAATGGATCACAAACTACTTAGAAAAAAGAAAATACGATATTGGCTCAAATTCAGTTCACATCCGAATCTCAGTATTCGAGATCAGTTTAGATCTGAACAAAATGATCCCAGACCCATATCTGGACACGATAAAAGTAAAATGATCTGATATTTGAGCAAAGGAGTGTCCGGTTCTACCCGGATCATTTTTCAGCCCTAAGCAGGATCTAGCATTTTCCACAAATCCACACTTAGAAAGCTCAGGGCGGCTTAGAAAAAATTTTGGTTAAATTTTACCCCCGATCCGGATTGTTGATAATTAGGGAAGAAATCTGGATTGTGATTAAATAGCATTTTTCCACCAGTCCAAATGTTGAAACCCTTTGGGTAACTTAGATTTTTTTTTTTTTGGTTGAATTTGTCGCCAATCCGGATTGTTGACAAGGGAGCAATCCGGATTGTAGTTAAATGGCATTTTCCCACAAGTTCAAAGTTCGAAAAATTTTGGGTAACTTATGAATTTTTTTTGTTGAATTTACCCCCAATCCGAATTGTTGACAAGGGAAGAAATCCGGATTGTGATTAAATAGCGTTTTTCCACAAGTCCAAAGTTCGAAAAACTTTAGGTAACTTAGAAATTTTTTTTGGTTGAATTTGCCCCCAATCCGGAGTATTGACAAGGGAAGAAATCCGGATTGTGGTTAAATAGCATTTTCCCACAAGTCCAAAGTTCAAAAAACTTTGGGTAATTTAGAAATTTTTTTGGTTGAATTTGCCCTCCAATCCAGATTGTTGATAAGTGTAACATCCCGACTTTTCGGGATATTAATTCTAAATACGAAAATTAAATGAATGGAATTCTTTATCTAAATAATCCAAAATTAACAAAAGTCAAAGCAGCGGTCAAACTCAAATAATTCAAGAACATAGAATCGGAGACGCAGCTCCACAAATCCAATATTCAATATCTAATAAAGTACTGAAAATTTATTCAATAATCTGATAAGTCTTTTTCTATAATGGCATGTAAATCAAGTAGCACGAAATCCACACGGTTCAAATCCTTAATTTTAATAAGCTTCCAAAAGTCCAAACCTGAAACATATTAAAACAATGAGCTGCGAAGCCCAGCAAGTAACTATCGCCCAACGGCTCAAAAATAATATTTTCAAAAGTGAACAAAATTTCTGAAACTTTAAATAGATACAAAAATCAAAACAATAAAATCATATTTATTCCCACAGTTCTAAATTACGGTCACACTAACCAGTGACACGGTTCTATGTTCGATGGGGGCCAGTTTACGTATCTATGTGTTCCGGAACGCGCGTAAACTAGTTCTATAATTCTATATGCCACACTATCCAGTGACCGGATTCTATGATTCGATGCGCAATTAAAACTGGGGAAATTCTAAAATAATTCTTTTCTAAAATCAATTTTCGATATCACAAATTTCGATAACCAAATCAAACAGATATTTTGAAACAGAATAAAACAGAATTTATAACGAGCAACGAAAAGTTACTTACCTTGAACGCGATACTAAAAACTGAAAATTAATGCACGAGCTGATCCTATAATTTTGTTAACAAAAATCAAGACATGATTAATTATTTACTTATACACGCAAAGGAATTAAGAAATTGTTTAAATCAATAACTGCGACAAAATCATTTAACAGCGACCAGAGACTAAAATCATATTTACTGTCTTAAGCTAAAATAAATCAAAGCATATAAAACAACACAAATGACCAGACACAAGTCATAACTAAACAACTTACAAGAAGAAAAGTTATTGGGCTTTAAGGCCCAACATAAATTACACAGCATGTCCAAATTAAAACAAATTTACATGTTAATTACAAAATGGTCACTAATCTTCTTACCTTTTTACTTTATTATTAAATATTGCTACACATGCATGGCACAAATCGTACACTACAGAATCAATTCATGACTTTAATTCTAAAACTAAATCAAGCGGCCCAATTAATAAACCTCTAATACTTACCAAATGTCTGTAATAAAATAATAAATAAATAATTAGATTATATACGCACGTCACTCATAATATATTGAAACCAAAATTAATTTTTTTTTTACCCTTACACTATTAGTAATAATGTAACTTGTATCAAATTACCAGAGAGCATGTAAAAATATTTTTAAGAAATTATATTATTCCGATTTTATATAGATATGTTGAACCATACGGCAAATAAAACACTTGTTTTTACCACATCAGATTACTACTTAAAACTCATGAACTTAAAAACTTGGTTTATAATCAAAAGCTTATGGCATACAATCCATCATGTATAACAAATAGACAAAAAGAGGAGTTTATCAAACACTAGCATGCATGTCCAAATTTATACACACAGATTGATAAAATAATCACTTAGCATGAAGTCAATTAATCACCCGAAATCACATATACAGAGAAGTATGATTAAGCTTAAGAACATAAAGAAGAGCGCATACCTTTTCGGTTTAGGAGGCTGCACGACCTTTTTCTATATTCTAACGAGTTCTTAAATAGGCACTTCACCCTAATTTTATTTAAGCAATTATAAAAGTTTCCTCTTAAAATTTTACAACCTTTCCAAGTAATACTTAAAATAAAAGATTCTAGCACACATAATTAACATAATTAAAATGATATCGATTCATTAAAATATTCTTACTCTTCTTTCCAAATATAACGAATCTTATCCTTTAGAATTCTAGAATTTTCTAAATAAAATAAATATATAACTAGAAATTACTTAAAAGTCTAATATCTAATTTTAAAAATAAAAATAAAAATTACGGATTTTACATTCTCCCCTCCTTAAAAGAATTTGGTCCCCAAATTCACAAAATAACATCAAATAAGTTACAAGTAAAAAAAAGAAATCATACCTTAATTACGATTGTTCGCGCGACTTTCCGTGAGCATAAATACACGTCCAGTGGTCTTGTTATCTGCTTCTTTCCTTGGTGGTGGATTATGTGGGCATTGAGCAATCCTGTGTCCGACTTCACCGCAATGAAAGCACGCACCTCTATTCCAACGACACTCTGTATCAACATGGTTCCCGCCACACCTAGTGCACTTATCTTGATTTCTTTGTCCTCCCATTCGGTCATACATGTAAGGTTTCTTGAGTGGTCCCCCTTGAGAAGATTGTCCACCAGTTGGAGTGAACCGTTTCTTGTTCCAGTTGCTTGTCGCCTTTTCAGATTCAGCTAGGCCTCTCTCGATTACCAAAGCCTTGTTAAGAACAGCCTCGTACGTCTGGAGTTCAAAAGACGCCACCGAATTCCTAATGTCGGTTCGAAGTCCCTCTTCCAATCTCCTTGCTCGGCTGCTTTCATCTGCCACTAAGGTCGGCGCATACTTCGAGAGCTTTGCAAATTCTGCTTCATATCCAGTAACAGTCTTTCCACCTTGCTCAAGCCGAATAAAGTCCCTTTCCTTTTGCAGACGAATGATTCTAGGAAAGTACTTGTCTTCTAGAGCCTTCTTGAACTTTGCCCAGGTGTATGTTCCGGTTCCCCCTTCAGCGGTTACGGTCTCGTTCTTCCTTTTTTCCATGAGCCACCAGTCATAAGCACTGCCTTGCAGTTGATACACAGCTAAAGTGACCTTTTGTTCTTCATTGCTCCCTAACAGTCCGAAAGCTTTCTCCATCTCTTGTATCCACATCTCGACTATGGCCGGATCAGTTGCCCCATCGAAAGTTGGTGGGTTCAAACGCTTGAACTGAGAGACGATATTCTGCTGTCTGGGTTGCTGATTCATGAGTGTAGCTAGAGTCTCGGCTAGCTGGTCGAATACATTTCCACCATCCCCATTATTGTTGCCATTCTGATTGTCGTTGCCTTGATTGTTATTGTTGTTGCCATTCTGATTGTTGTTGCCCTGATTGCCATTGTTGTTGCCTTCTCCGTCCATCTTTTCTTAAAACAACAAACTTTCAAACTTATAATCAATGATCAAAAACCACAAAAGTCAAATAGGTCAAATAATCACACAAACAAGTGCCCTAAATTCAAAATAATTTACAAACTTAAAGGTAAAAACCTATACAATAATCTGTAGGATCGCATCCTAGGGAATGTACTAGTCCCATACCTAATACACTCCGAAGGAAAACCTAGGCTCTGATGCCAACTGTAACATCCCGACTTTTCGGGATATTAATTCTAAATACGAAAATTAAATGAATGGAATTCTTTATCTAAATAATCCAAAATTAACAAAAGTCAAAGCAACGGTCAAACTCAAATAATTCAAGAACATAGAATCGGAGACGCAGCTCCACAAATCCAATATTCAATATCTAATAAAGTACTGAAAATTTATTCAATAATCCGATAAGTCTTTTTCTATAATGGCATGTAAATCAAGTAGCACGAAATCCACACGGTTCAAATCCTTAATTTTAATAAGCTTCCAAAAGTCCAAACCTGAAACATATTAAAACAATGAGCTGCGAAGCCCAGCAAGTAACTATCGCCCAACGGCTCAAAAATAATATTTTCAAAAGTGAACAAAATTTCTGAAACTTTAAATAGATACAAAAATCAAAACAATAAAATCATATTTATTCCCACAGTTCTAAATTACGGTCACACTAACCAGTGACACGGTTCTATGTTCGATGGGGGCCAGTTTACGTATCTATGTGTTCCGGAACGCGCGTAAACTAGTTCTATAATTCTATATGCCACACTATCCAGTGACCGGATTCTATGATTCGATGCGCAATTAAAACTGGGGAAATTCTAAAATAATTCTTTTCTAAAATCAATTTTCGATATCACAAATTTCGATAACCAAATCAAACAGATATTTTGAAACAGAATAAAACAGAATTTATAACGAGCAACGAAAAGTTACTTACCTTGAACGCGATACTAAAAACTAAAAATTAATGCACGAGCTGATCCTATAATTTTGTTAACAAAAATCAAGACATGATTAATTATTTACTTATACACGCAAAGGAATTAAGCAATTGTTTAAATCAATAACTGCGACAAAATCATTTAACAGCGACCAGAGACTAAAATCATATTTACTGTCTTAAGCTAAAATAAATCAAAGCATATAAAACAACACAAATGACCAGACACAAGTCATAACTAAACAACTTACAAGAAGAAAAGTTATTGGGCTTTAAGGCCCAACATAAATTACACAGCATGTCCAAATTAAAACAAATTTACATGTTAATTACAAAATGGTCACTAATCTTCTAAACTTTTTACTTTATTATTAAATAATGCTACACATGCATGGCAAAAATCGTACACTACAGAATCAATTCATGACTTTAATTCTAAAACTAAATCAAGCGGCCCAATTAATAAACCTCTAATACTTACCAAATGTCTGTAATAAAATAATAAATAAATAATTAGATTATATACGCACGTCACTCATAATATATTGAAACCAAAATTAATTTTTTTTTTTTACCCTTACACTATTAGTAATAATGTAACTTGTATCAAATTACCAGAGAGCATGTAAAAATAGTTTTAAGAAATTATATTATCCGGATTTTATATAGATATGTTGAACCATACGGCAAATAAAACACTTGTTTTTACCACATCAGATTACTACTTAAAACTCATGAACTTAAAAACTTGGTTTATAATCAAAAGCTTATGGCATACAATCCATCATGTATAACAAATAGACAAAAAGAGGAGTTTATCAAACACTAGCATGCATGTCCAAATTTATACACACAGATTGATAAAATAATCACTTAGCATGAAGTCAATTAATCACCCGAAATCACATATACAGAGAAGTATGATTAAGCTTATGAACATAAAGAAGAGCGCATACATTTTCGGTTTAGGAGGCTGCACAACCTTTTTCTATATTCTAACGAGTTCTTAAATAGGCACTTCACCCTAATTTTATTTAAGCAATTATAAAAGTTTCCTCTTAAAATTTTACAACCTTTCCAAGTAATACTTAAAATAAAAGATTCTAGCACACATAATTAACATAATTAAAATGATATCGATTCATTAAAATATTCTTACTCTTCTTTCCAAATATAACGAATCTTATCCTTTAGAATTCTAGAATTTTCTAAATAAAATAAATATATAACTAGAAATTACTTAAAAGTCTAATATCTAATTTTAAAAATAAAAATAAAAATTACGGATTTTACATTCTCCCCTCCTTAAAAGAATTTGGTCCCCAAATTCACAAAATAACATCAAATAAGTTACAAGTAAAAAAAAGAAATCATACCTTAATTACGATTGTTCGCGCGACTTTCCGTGAGCATAAATACACGTCCAGTGGTCTTGTTATCTGCTTCTTTCCTTGGTGGTGGATTATGTGGGCATTGAGCAATCCTGTGTCCGACTTCACCGCAATGAAAGCACGCACCTCTATTCCAACGACACTCTGTATCAACATGGTTCCCGCCACACCTAGTGCACTTATCTTGATTTCTTTGTCCTCCCATTCGGTCATACATGTAAGGTTTCTTGAGTGGTCCCCCTTGAGAAGATTGTCCACCAGTTGGAGTGAACCGTTTCTTGTTCCAGTTGCTTGTCGCCTTTTCATGTTAGTAAATATATTACTCTACTTAATTGCAGAATAATTGATACTTTATTATCCTAAATAAATTATAAACATCACGTCAACTACAAATCATATACAAGAATTTAAGAGCACCAATTAACTTTCTAATCAATCGACAATCCAACCTACATATATACTCTATGCAAAGTCACTGGTAAGTAGTAACATGAAGTAAATAAGATTCGATATAGGTCGAATTTATAAACAAAAATGTTCGCACATACAAATGTTATTATATGCAGTACATAGGTGGAGTAGTATTGGGCTAGTTGGCAGGGGTCACATCTGATCCGACTTTAGGTTGGTGCTTTGCTTTTTGTGTATCAAAATCCAGAAAGGACTTATGGCTCATCAGTCATGACTACATGGTGATGGAGAGCTTTGAGATATACCACATTATTTGAGACACCTCGCGTGATCTAATAACAGCACTATTTTCTTTTAAGTTATACTGTATGTGCATGATTGATGAAATGTCTTGGCTTTATATTGAAGCAAAAAAAAGATTGTTATCAAAATTATTCTAATAATTTATGTTTGAAAATATATTTCTTAATTACTTCATGTGAAATCTAGTTTAGAATTGTAAATTAGGCTTTTATGAATCATCTAGGATAAAATAAATCAATATCAAATGCATGCCTCTTAATTCGAGAATATCTCCAGCATTTTCTTTACGAGGAGTTCGAAAATATAAATTTTGTTAAAAGTAAGATGAGCTACAATACATGTGTCAAATAAGAGAGGGAAAAAAATGAACTATTCACATACAATGGTCGATTTACATTGAGGAGAGAAGGGTTTAAACCCCTTTGTTGGGACATAAACAATGGCTTAAAAACAGTTGATACACAAATATATTAACCCCCTAACAATTATTAAAGAGTATATACTAGCTAATTCGTACCGGTGGATGCACGGGATAATTATAATTTTAAAAGATTTTGTTACTTATCAATTTCAATATTAAAATATAAATATATATATATATATATATATATATATATATATATATTATTTCAACATTTTGATGGAATTTTATTTTACAATAAATATTTATTAATGAGTTAGCACTTAGTTTGTTCATTATTTACTGATTGACAATAATTTAATAATGAGTAATAATTTTTAAATTTTTAGGATAAATACATTTGATGTTGGATGTTATTGATATTATTAGATTTATTTTTGTATAACAGTATTATACAATTACTTCTATCATTGAATGAATTTTTTGTTTTTCAATATCTTGAATTTCCTAATTTTTTATGATTATTGTGTACTTTTGTATTAATTATTTCATTGCATAGTAATTTTCAAGTTTTGCTTAAATTTAACTAATATTCAAACGTTAAATTTTCACTTACACCATGTTAGTTCTGTTCATTGTATTATTGCAATGGGCATAAAATTAACAGAAAAGGCAACCAAAAGGAAATGAAATTAACAGAAAATGCTGTGAAAATGAAGCCAAAAGGAAATGTGCAACCAAAAGCTCCCTTCAAGAAATTCTCTTGTGTTTGGTTCACTTCAGGTGTGAGCCTACTAGTGTATTATAAAGAAAAAAGAGTCAAAAGTCAGGTGTCAGTCAATACCGTCTTGCATATTTGCAAGTGTTATGTCTTGCATAATTGCAAGTTTCGCGTTGTGAATCTTTAGTCTTGCGTCTCAAAATAATAGTGGTATTTTGTTGGTTGTAGCTGCACGATAAGGGAGGCATTATGGCAACGTCCAAAACAACATTAGAGGATCTTTATTCACGATTATCATTGGAGAATGAGGATGAAGGAGGTCTTGTGGTAGCAGAAGGAGAGATTAAGGCGCGTAACACATATGTCCTGGTGGGTCGATTCCTTACAGAAAAGAATATCAATTTTAATGCAATGCAAAATGTCATTGCTTCATTGTGGCGGCCAAGGGAGGGAATGGATGTCATTGATCTTGGAAGTCAGAGGTATTCTTTTGTGTTTTATCATATACTGGATCTGCAGAAAGTGCTGGATGGAGGTCCGTGGACGTTTGAACAGAGTCTACTGGTGTATCATCGTCTTAAGGATAATGAAGACCCACACTCAGTCCAGCTAAATGCCATGGACATCTGGGTACAAGTATATGATCTTCCGAATGGGTTTGTTTCTGAGAGTATTTTTCGAAATATTGGAAATTACGTGGGTACATTTATAAAATCAGATCCTGCCAATGTGAGTGGTGGATGGAAGCTATATTCACGTATTCGTGTGACAATGGATCTGGGTAAACCTATAAAACGCAGGATGAAAATTAAGAGGGATGGAGGCGAATGGAGTTGGATTAACTTTAAGTACGAGCGTCTCAGTTCATTTTGCTTTGTGTGTGGTCTGTTAGGTCACCAAGAAAGGGACTGTCCTATTGTTTATGCGAATCCGGATAAAGAAATAGTTCGTGCATATGGTGGATGGTTGAGGGCTCCAACAAAAAACACAAGTAACATGAATCTAGGAGCGAAGTGGTTACGTAATTCTGGAGATAGCAGCAAGATATGGAATGCGCATGCTGCAAAAGCTGGAACGGAAACTGCCGCGCCCGACAAGACACCGGTGGAGGCACGTTTCATGGAGATGGATGGGAAAATTTCCGAGATTCAAGGAGATAATGGGACTATTAAAGTGGTGCCACAAAATCAGGAAAGTAGTTTTGATAACAGTAAGATAGGGGACCAATTAACAGAAAAGGCGGGAGAAAAGGAAATTGAAAGTGATACGGTAATATTTGATCCCAAACGGAGACGTGTGGAACAGGGCCATGACTTGGGCTCTGAAATGGATCTAATACTAAATGGGCCTATTGATTTAGATGGGTCAAAAAACGTGATAGAGGCGGGTCCTGTGGAGCAGGCCCGCCTAAACCAATGAGTCTTTTGGCCTGGAACTGCCGTGGGCTGGCTAACCTACGCGCAGTAAGATTCCTACGGGATGTGGTAACACAAATAAGGCCAAGTTTTGTTTTTTTATCTGAAACTAAAGTTAAGAGGAATGTAGTTTTAAAAATTTGTAAGCAGATAGGTTTTAAGGAATGCTTTAGTGTCGATTCTCAAGGTACCAGAGGAGGGTTGGCTCTGATGTGGAAGAATGATTGTGATATTGTGGTTAAAGAGAGTTGTAGTCATTATATTGATTTTGAAGTAAGTATTGAGCAGATAGGAAAGTGGAGGTACACTGGATACTATGGATGCCCAGAGAGGGAACGAAGGCAAGAGTCTTGGAATATGTTACGGGAATTATCTGTGCAATCAGCTTTGCCATGGTGCATTATTGGTGATTTCAACGATATAATGGTGGCAGAAGAAAAGCAGGGAAGATGTACGCAACCTCGTAAGCTCATGGAGGGATTTACAGAGGCCATATATGATTGTCACTTGATGGATTTGGGCTTTATTGGAAGCATGTTTACTTGGGAGAGGTCAAGGGGAAGTGAAAGATGGGTGCAAGAGAGATTGGATCGGGGGTTGGCTAATAGACATTGGATTGATATGTTCCCTATGGCAACTGTAACGGTGCTTGATGTCTCGACATCGGATCATTTACCCTTGCACCTGCAGTTGAATAGAAAGATGTATGTTCCTAAGATGCATAGATTCAGATTCGAAAATATGTGGATGAAAGAAAAGGATTGCCTTCACATTATTCAACAATGTTGGAGTGAAATGGCTAATCACAGCATTACGGAGAAGATACAGTACTGTTGCTTGAAGTTAGAAGAGTGGGGTGGAGGAGCGATGAAAGAGTTCAAGGTTAAGATAAAGGAGTGTAAGCAGAAGATGAAAAAGTTTCGATCGAGGAGAGATGCAAATGGAATTAATCAGTATAATGAGGTCAGGTGGACGTATTTGCATCTACTGGAAAAGCAAGAAGTTTATTGGCATCAAAGAGCAAAACAATTCTGGTTGCAATACGGAGACCAAAACACTCGGTTTTTTCATAAATTTGCATCAGCAAGACGCAGTAATAACAGTATATTTGGTATTAAAGACAAACATGGGGACTGGAAAGAAGAAGAACAAGAGATTCAGAATGTTATTGTTGAGTACTTCGACGACTTGTTTACAGAGTCAGTACAGTTAGAGGAGATGTTGACACCTCGGGAAATAGTAAGTCAGGTAACGTATGAGGAAAACACAGCTCTGATGCAGAGTGTGACATATGAGGAGGTAAAGGGAGCAGTTTTTTCTATGCACCCTGAGAAATCACCTGGAATGGATGGCCTAAACCCGGGTTTTTTTCCAGGTATTTTGGAATATAGTTGGCATGGATGTGACGGAATTTTGCCAAAACTTCTTTACTACGGGGGAAATGCCACTGGAGATTAATCGTACTTTAGTTTGCCTTATTCCTAAGGTGAAGAAACCGCAGAAGATGACAGAATTACGACCGATTTCACTATGCAATGTACTGATCAGAATTGTTTCAAAGGTTATGGCTAATCGGCTTAAATTATGTTTGAAGAACCTGATTTCGGATAAACAAAGTGCCTTCGTTGAAGGAAGGCTGTTGACTGATAATGCTTTGCTGGCATATGAGATTAATCACTGCATTAGAAGACGTGCTCAAGGGAATCGAGGTATAGCAGGGCTTAAACTCGACATATCTAAGGCATACGATAGACTGGAGTGGAGGTATGTTGAATCTATGCTTGGTAAATTTGGATTCTGTCACGAGTGGACTCAGCGAGTAATGATGTGAATCAAATCTGTGTCGTATAGTTTTGTTAATAATGGTAGAGTGTTTGGTCATGTCCACCCTCAAAGAGGTATACGACAGGGAGATCCTATCTCCCCGTATATATATATTCTTTGTGCGGAAGGATTAAGCTCTATTATAAGGAGACATGAGGAGGTTGGTTTAATTCATGGGGTGTCGATTGCAAGAGGAGCACCTCATATATCGCACCTCCTTTTCGCAGATGATTGTTATTTGTTCTTTCGAGCTGATGAGGTAGAGGCAACAACGATGAAGAGGATCCTAAATCGTTATGAGAAGCTATCAGGACAATCTGTAAATTTTGGGAAATCTAGTATCATCTTTAGCCCAAATACAAGGGCTGTAGATCGTACTAAGGTATGTCAAGTGCTGCAGGTGGAGGAGGTTCAAGAGCCAGGTAAGTATCTGGGTATGCCAATGCATGTGGGGAGAAAGAAGAAATCTGTATTCCAGTTTTTAACTGACAGAGTCAAACAGAAAATGCAGTCGTGGGGTAGTAAGGCGATTTCGAAGGCTGGCAAGTGTACGTTACTAAAATCAGCTGTGCAATGTATTCCTAACTTCTGGATGAATCTTTTTTTAATACCAAATGAAGTTTGTGATGACATTGAGATCCAGATGAATGGTTTTTGGTGGGGACATGGAAAGAATACTCGAGGACTCAGATGGAAAGCGTGGAATAAATTATGTGTTAGAAAAGAAGCAGGTGGCCTGGGATTTAAAGAGCTCAGAAAATTCAATATTTCTATGCTTGCTAAGCAAGGATGGAGGCTTTTAAACAATGCTAACCCATTGGTAACGATGTGTATGAAAGCAAAGTACTTCCCTAAGGGGGATTTCTTGACAGCACGATTAGGGTCTAACCCAAGCTATATGTGGCGTAGCATTTTAGCTGCACAGGAGCTGGTAATCAAAGGAAGCAGGAAGCACATTGGGGCTGGTAGGCAGACGGAGATATGGAAGGTGCCTTGGCTTCCGTGTGCAGATAATGGTTTTATGACTACGGAAATGCCATCACAACTGGAGGGAAGTAAAGTGTGTAGCCTCATGCAAATGGATGATAGAAAGTGGGACGTGGATATTCTGAACGATATTTTTAATGAAAGAGATAAAAATCTTATACAAAGGATTCCTTTATCAACAAGGGAGGAAAATGATGCTTGGTACTGGTTGCCGGATGACAAGGGGTGTTTTACAGTCAAAAGCTGCTATAGAATCTTACAAGGAGAGGTGCAGGCACCGTATGCTCAGTTCTGGAGAAAGCTTTGGAATCTAAAGCTACCTGGGAAGATTCTTCAGTTTCTTTGGCGTGTGTGCTCGTTGTGCTTGCCTACTATGGTACGGTTAGCTACGAAGAGGGTTCAAGTAGATGTAGTGTGCCCATGGTGTCGTGTTTATCAGGAAACAGACGTTCATGTGTTGTTTGAATGTCAAATGGCAACTGCAGTTTGGAATGAGGTGGGTTTGCAGACATACATTAGCATATCACCTCATGCCACTGTTTTCGATATCATATGTAGGGCTTTTGATCGGTGTAGTCAAACACAGAGTACCTTGTTAGCTTTGATTTGTTGGAGTTTGTGGAACAGACGGAACAAGTGGGTATGGGAAAGAATTAACATGTCTGTTTTTGGCACCAAAGCAGTTGCTCTTAATCTCCTTGCAGACTGGAAGAAGGCTCATGAGCAGTGTGCTTCACTGAATACTAGGGAGGGGGCTGCTATTGCAATTCACAAGTGGGAGAAACCAGTGACCTCATGGGTGAAAATCAACATTGATGCTGCGCTGTTTGAAGATATTAGCTGTATCGGCCTGGGTAGTGTTGTCCGAGATGCAGACGGTCAGTTCATTATGGCCATGTGCAGAAAGAAAAATGTGCTGATACCACCGAGGGAGGCTGAAGCATGGTGCTTGAAAGAGGCTCTGTTATGGATCAAAGGTAAGGGTTTCCAGAAGTGTGTTTTCGAGACGGACTCCCAAGTTCTAGCTCGAGCTTGCAGTGGAGGTGAAGGGAGGTCTTTATTCCATACAATCGTCAGGGATTGTCTTGATTTATTTCAACACTTCGATGAAGTGTTAGTGCGTTTCGCAAGTAGGTCTGCGAATGGAGTTGCTCACGCTTTAGCTAGGGCGGCTCGTTCTATGTCAGACTTTCGGGAGTGGCAAGTTAATGCTCCTGATTTTATTCATCATGTAATCAGTTCTGAGGCTTTATAAGTAATGCAAGTACGATTTCTGTCAAAAAAAAAAATATAAGTTCATTTTATATGAGATCGAACTAGTTGATTATGTTAATAATAATATAAAATTACTATTTTATCCTGACGAGCAAACCATTGTAACCCTCTTATTGTAACCCTCTTAAGGATATATATTTTATAAATCTAATACTATATTTAAGTTATCCTGCCAGTCTGCCACACTTGGAATGTTTTGGCTAAGAGTGTTTAGTATACAATTAGTTAATCAAATTATGCTTCTAAGGAAGGAGCAAAATCAAGAAAGATTCCAAGTGCTGAATATGAAGTCGCATTTGTCAGCTCACCCACCAACTCTGCCAGTGGGGAACGAGAATGACAAAATTCCATACATGAGCTGGTTAATCATGTAAATTTTTATATCTGTATCTACATATAATTGATAATACAGAGTGAGTGCATGAGAGTGATAGATGGAGAGCTAGAGCTTCACATCCCAGTCAGTTGGTTGGTACATTACAATTACATTTTTGCATGTTATTTTGTCCGGATAATAATGGCTGTTCGTCTCCAAAGTAGAAGCTTTCGAAAAACATATTAAGCAGTACTTATAACCATGTGATACATGATAGGTCTCGATATAAATTTAGTGTGTGTCTTAATATGTGTGGTCACCTTGATATTCTGATTTTTATTGATTTCGTGCGAACATCATCAAATCACAAAAAAATTGTTTGATTAGCACAAAACGAAACGTAAAAAGGTGAGGTTTCATCGTCCATGATACAGTACCAGAGTTCCTTTGACTAAATTTTAAAAAATTGCTTATAGCTTAAATTTACTTAACCTACGAAGTTAAAAGTCAAAATTTTAAGTTAATATATGTTTGGATAATTTTATTATTTTATATAATTTATGATTTATTAAAAATATAAATGTAAAAATAAATATTATATGTTGTACATACGCATGATTATATTACTTTCTGTCACATAAAATTACAAAAAAGAAAAAAAGAAAGTTAGCTGAAAAAAGTACCTCCCAACTTCTGAGTTTAAGTTTTTTTCTTTAATTTATTACACAAATATTCATTTTTAACTTTAAAATAAAAAATCGCTTTAAACTTGGGACTTAAAACCCAGTCAAACATCCTCTAAGTTTTTAAAAAATTTTAGTTTCTAGGAACTTAGTCTGACCGCTGTCGACCTTACATATAATTGTGCAAAACAAACTTCTGAGTTCGTCAGGACTCCGAAGAAACCAGTAACTAGCTAGAAGTTGGAACCAAAATGCATGACTAAAATCTACAAAAGTATGAAACTAATAAACTATATATATATTTAAGAAGAATGAATAAGTTAATAATATAGTTATGTCGAGTGAATTACTTAACATACCCTTCTCTTAATGTTGGGTGTACAAATAATAATAATAACTCTCATTATATCATTTTGTTATTTGCAAAATATTTAGCAGCAAGTGTAATTAATGGAATATAGAGATCTATAAATTATGTAACAACGAAAAAGTAGTGCAGATGGTTGAAATTATTGTGAAACGTAGATATGTTTTGAGTGTCAAAATGAAAATGAAAATAAAAATAATAATAAATAAAATTAAATATATAGATGAACAACCACCAACATTCCGACAAAGCTGTAAGCATGATTGACAATATACAAGTACCATAGCTAGTGCTCAAATGGGTGGTTAAGCCGTCTTCATCACCGGCATAGTTGGCACGGCACGTGATCACCCCCCAACAAACGTACGTTGTTGCTGATCATTTTCGCTTGCATTTCATGGAACGTGTCACGTGATCGTCGACAACTGAATTTGTACACTACTATGTGCTACTGGTCCACACCTCCATTTCTATGTATTGTGGCTTATACTTTTACACCTTTACTTCTCAATTATACGAACGTGTATGACGTATCTAGTACTGTAAATAAGTTGATTCGGTGTTTAGTTCGACAAATTTTTGATTTAAGATCAGTTTATTTGTAAACGAGTCGAACATAAAAACGATTTTGAGGTTTGTCTCGTAAATGAGTTGAATTTGAACACGACATAATTTTGTTCGAAAGTTCGTGAACAAATTCGATTATATAATTTATGAACAAATTTGTTAGTATAGTCCATGAACATCGTTCGTAAATATGGTTAATGAATAAGTTTGTGCACAAACTTATATATATATATATATATATATATATATATATATATATATATATATATATATATATATATACGGGGCTACTCCAATACAAACCTCCTTAAAATACAAACCTACAAACCAAGCATAATCTAATATTTCAAGCTAATCTAATGACCAAACTAGGGGTACCCCAATACAAAAAATGCTTAAAATAATTGGCTCTATCCAACAAAAAAAATAAAAAATAAAAATCATTGTTCACGTGATGACGTGGCAGTGGATTTCACTGGTTAACGGTGCTTCGCACCTTCTTGTACGGCGCTTCGCGCCTTTATCATTCTAAAGTTGTAAGGAATGGCAATCAATGGTAAAGGCAATAGACGATTGACGGGTGTGTCGAGAGCCTTCGGCCCTCATGACTACCTAACTCATCCGTTTACTGTCTTAAATGCTTCGCATTTCCACGGCAATTTTTTTTTTTTTTTTTATGGATAGAGCCAATTATTTTAAGCATTTTTTGTGAAGGTACCCTTGGCGGGAACCTTAGAATAAATGAAATATAATTAATTTAGTGTTGGTTTGTAGGTTTGTATTTTAAAAGTGGTTTGTATTTGAGCACTTGCCTATATATATAGAGTTGCACTCCATGAAAAACATCTTATATAAAGAACAATAAAGAACACTTCACATTTAATTCAATATAAGAGTTTCGTCATGACATACAATACAAAAAGTTCTTATTTTTTTATCTTCTATCCATTTAGCAAAAAAAAAAATTAAAAAAATTTTTTTTAGGAAAAAACACTGTTCATGATGACATCAGCAGTGACGTCATCATGAACAGTGATTTTTTCAAAAAAAAAATTTTTTAATTTTTTTTTTGCTGAATAGATAGAAGATAAAAAAATAAGAACTTTTTGTATTGGGTGCCCCTGGCGGGGCCAATGGATCTATTGGAATAAATGATTTTATAGTGTTCTTTATTGTTTGTTATATAAGAGTGTTCTGTATGGAGCAAAGGCCTATATATATATATATATATAGAGTAGTACTCTATGGAGAACCCTATGATTCTGTAGTAGAACCAATATTTTTTAAATTTTTTCTAATTCGGTAAAAGAACCAAATTTTTTTTTCAAAAAAAAATCGAAATTGCCACGTCATCACTGCCACGTCACCTGCCACGTCGTCACTTCTGACGTGGTAGCCACGTCATCAAAGATGACGTCATCGATGACGTGGCACTGCCACGTCAGAAGTGATGCCGTGGCAGGTGACGTGGCACTGCCACGTCAGCAGACATGCCACGTCAGCTTGCCCAGATTTTTTTTTGTTTTTTGCGGAACCAATTTTTTTTTTTATAAAACCAAAAAAATAAAAAAAAGAAAATTTGGTTCTGTAATAGAATCAGAAATTAGTATAAAATGAGTAGTTCTCCACAGTTCTTCACGTAAGATGGTTCTTCATAGACCAATGACCTATATATATATATGGGGGCCGGTCTGTGGCAACCGGTTGCCAATTACTGTTTAACCAACATACTATTTTAGAGCCGGTAATTACCAAAATACCCCCACTGTTCACGTACCGCAGAAACTTTCTGTATTACGGTGAACAGTAGATTTTTTATGTGAAACAGGGGCATTTTGGTAATTATTCCGTACCGCATAAACTTTCTGCGGTACGGTGCAATTTTTTTTTAAATCAGAGCCGCTGGGCCGTTCTCTAAAACAGTATGTTGGTTAAACAGTACTTGGCAACTGGTTGCCACAGACCGGGGGCCTATATATATATATATATATATACACACACACTAGCGTTCTAGCCGTGCTTCGCAATGAACGGTAAAATTTATTAATTAATTAATATAAACATGTTATTTTAAACATTATTTATAAAAAAAGATAATTAAATTAGAATATAGTTAAGTACAAAATTCCCAATTCAACAATTTAGACCAATTACATTAATATTAATATTATCGAACAATTATCATAACAATCACATCCCCCGCTGAAACGTTCTAAACCCATCTTTATTTCTTTTTCTTAATTTTGCTTTTCATTTGATTTCTCTCATTATTTAGAATCTTTCTACGAAGTTCATAAGTTTTTTACCCATATTTTAAGTTTTATTCTTTTGAAAATTTTGTATATTTAAATGTGTAGTACTGTGCGTTTTTATAATTTTTTTATATTAATTCATTAAAAAAATTGTATGGGTCACGATCAATTTTTCGAATACATATTGAAAATTCACAAACACTTATTTCTCATTCCCGTTATAAATCATTAGATCATCTTTCAAAAAAGGGTTGCATGTTTCCGAATATGAGAAAGGAAATCTATCATGCAAGATCCATTAAATGAATGTAGATACAATGAAGAAAACTTTCTTCTAATCTAGTTTGCTATGTGTTTATTTAATATCATTATTACAAATTGTGTATTCTTTTATTACTGAATTGATTTACTATTCAAAAAAAAATATCAATCAACCAAACATATCCAATATATCTCGTTATTAGAGTAAGATATGATTGTTAGAATTTATGGTGATTGCCCTCGGCTTGCTTTTAATGACAACTTAAAATTTGTATATTTTCATTTTGGGAGTTTATATGTTAAATTTTTCATTCTTTTCTATTAGAATATAGTATATATATTATTTTTTGAATAATTAGAATAATCCCTGCATTACAATTTCTCTCTCAAGACTCCCATTTTCAGATCTAGGATTGTAACCATCTCTTCTTCCATTCTTCATTTTCCATCATCCCCTTCATCAATTAAGCCCCTTCACTCTTCCACCCTCTCTTCTATTTTTAGTTTTTTCCAATAAAATCGAGCTTTTGATCCAAAAGTTTCGAAATAAAATCTTTTGAATTCTTAGAATTTTCGTATCGCTTTGTGCGACTTTGTTTTTTATGCTATTGGTTGTATAACTTTATGCGAGTGCTCTTATGTTTGTTGCATTGAAAATGAATTATATGGTGTATTGGGAAATCTGGATATCCATCGACAATACTTTCGACATGTTTATAGCTAGTGTCCTGCATGTAGATAGTTGGGGTGCGCTTGGGACGGAGAAATTCGCATGTGCTCCCCTCTCACAAAAAAAGTTTGTTCATAACATGAGACCTCTTAACTCAGTTTTTGCAACTGAGTTATCTGAACATCGCAATATCCACAGAATTATTGTGAGGGTCAATTGTGAAACTACTATTTTCAGGGGAGATGTAGGCTGGATTGCTCGGGAGACCAATGAAGTCATTTTTAATTTTTAGAATATTTGTATTCAGTTTGTTAAGCGATCCGGAAACAAAACTCCTAATTGTTTAGCTCGTTTATTTGTTTTCAACCTGGTTGCATGGTTAGTTGGGGGTTTGTCCCAAAGGCGCCTCTTTCAAATTATTAATGAAATCTACTTTAATTTTGGCAAAAAAAAAATATGGTATATTAAATATTAGTTTTCATATACCCATAAATAGGGATGACAAATTAATTCAAACTGATGGTACCCAATCTCAAACCCAAAATTTTGGATATACCGAACTCAAAATTTTTTTGGTTATTTAAATTTTAAACCCGAAAAAGTTTCGATTTGAATTTCAATTGTACCGATCCAAAATCCGAAATTCGATCCAATATAGAAAGCCGATACATAAATATTATAATATCATAATTTGAAATTATTATATGTAATATTTTAGATATAAGACATATAATTATTCAAATATTTCATTAGAAATAGTCAATACTAATTTAGTAAATAGAACTTTTATTTCTCAATCTCAAGTTTTATTGAAATATTTAAGATGTAATTTTCTTTAATTTACATAAAGTTTTCATTTGTGTTGTATAAGAAGAATTATTTTTTTAACATATTTTAAATTTTACTTTGTATGTCATTTAATTTTACAATATGTTACATTTAAGTGTTTACCTAATTTAATCATTTTAATTTTTAAGTATTTTATAAATAAAGTAAGTATTGTTCGCGTGTAGCAATTTTTTAAATTTGACTACATAATTACTAATTTTGGATACACGAAAAAATCTAATCTAATTCGAAACCCGACGGATTTGGTTTTGGATATTGAGTTTTGGATTTGGATTTGAATTATTTTTAAAACACAAAAATATTTGGCTATGTGTTTGGATTTTACAAAACTCACATTATTTTATATGAAAATGATCCAGTTCATGACGTGTATCTTTAGGATCTTGTATGAAAATGACATGAAATTTTTTTGTGTACCCAAAATTCGAACACAAAACGCTACTAAACTACACAATTTTTTTTGGTACACGAAACGAAATAAAAATAATATGCGAAAAAAAAAAATGACAATCACATATATTGTTACTTTCTGCATGCCCAAGTTAGCTATGTATGTTACTATATAACTGAAAACAACATTAAAATGCTACAAAACAAAACTTAGAGTTAAGTACATAAAATGAAGCGCTCTTTTTTTTTTGATTTTGTTTATTGTTAATAAATATCTATATTTGTTTAGAATTTATCTACTAAGTTATTAAGTGTTTTTTTACCTGTATTTAAGGTTTTTTTGATATTAAAAAATAAATATTATCAACCAATCAAGCAAATTTGATATGTCCGTTTTTCAATAAGGATATGGGAATTGAATACTATTACTTTTATTCAAAAATACAAAATTAAAAATGGTACCTTTTATTGGAAACAGTATATATTTTTATATGTATCGACCTATCTACTCATCCAATATAATCCAGTACCCCGTTAGTGGGTTTTATTTACTGATATATTGGATATTGTACTTTCTCCTTGTGAATGATAATTCCAGTTTCTTTTCCTTGATTTTACTTTGTTTTTCAATAAATTTATCTCTGTATTGAGAGTCTAGTACTCCATTAGTGGATTTTGTCTACCCATATTGGGTTCCGTTCTTTCTCTTTATTAGAGTTGGTACTTTTATTCTAGCATCAGGGATCTTAGATCTACATAATTTTATTATATTAGTTCATTGATTTGGATAGTATAAAATCGTAGTTATGGTTGGTTGTTCGAATACGTTCTGTCAAATCAGATATATATTTTCCTCACGATTACAATGAATTATTAGATTATCTTGCCAAAAAGGCTATATATTTTAGTGATATAAGCGACGGGTGTACAACAATTTAAGATCTGATCAATGATCGTAGTTTGGTTGAAAGAAACCTTGATACGTTCTATTTATTATGTGTTTATTTGATCTTGATTATATTTTAGATGTTGTATGATCTTTTATTGATGAATTAATTACATACAAAAAATTGTTATTTATAAGAAAATTTAAAATTTTAATTAATTTTGTAGATGTCATATGTCCTTTTATTGATAAACTAATTATTTATCAAAAAATTGGGGTATTAGGATAGTGTGGTAAATATTTTTTAATTTTAAAAAAAAATTAATTCAATGATAGTAGATTTATTCAAATTTGATTGCATATTATGATTGTTGATCGAGAGTTTGTGATATTAAAATATTATATTATATAATATTGAAAAATAGACTCATGAATTAAAATAATATATTTATATTTAAATCAATTGATAAATACGCAATTTTGAAAAATAGCTCTATACATAAAGAGATGTGCAAATAATAATAATATAATTGTGATTGATTTTAAATTAAAAATTATGATTAATTATTTAACAAGTATTTATGAAAATTAATCTGTTCTATATAACTATATATTATAGTGTGATTGTAGTTGATATTTCTGAAAATTACCTTGTAATATATAATATTATAATCTTGATTGACTTTAAATTAAAAGGTTGATAAGTTAGTAAACATTTTATCACTTTAAAAAATATGTGTCTTATGCATATACTAAATAAAATAAATTTTGTATTTCAAAAAAAATTATTAAATACCACGATAAGTAAATTAGGATGAGAATGGTATGGATTAATTTAATTTTAGTGGTAAATTCTTGTTGGCCCTTATATATACTTATGAAAAATAATCTGTAATATATGATAATGTAGTTATGGTTAATTGTAAATCAAGGGAGTAAAAAATAGTATTGCGAAAATCACTTAATATTATAGATTTGTATAATCCTGATTGATTTTAATTTAAAATATTAATTTATTACAAACATTTTTTGATATTAAAAAATATGTAATATATGAATATGTTAAATCAAGTAACTACTATATTTAAATTAGAATTATTAATTAATCATGGTTAGTATAATAGGATGAAAATGGTAAATAAAGAAATTTTTTAATATAATATGATTGGTCTAAAATTTAGGAATAACCTCTGATTGGTCCAAAGTTAATTCATAATTTTTTGATTAACTAACTGTATCCAATTGTATACCTTGGGTAGACTCATGTAATTTATTATAGTAAATGAAAGATATATTTATTAATTAATTTTAGAAACACGGATAAATTTAAATTTTTGGTTACTCAACGATAAACCCAAAATTTTATTATCCTTGGCACATGAAAAATTGAATCAAAGTAGAAATATCACGTGCAATTTGTGTTATGTTTTGTGTTTTGTATATAAAAAATAAAATTAAAACAAATAGCATTAGGGAATAAATGAGTTTCAACTTTTTTTTATTATTTTTTTGGTTAAAATAAAAAGAGTCCGATTACATTTTTTATGTTTTAAGGAACTTTCAAAAAAAAAAAAATCTAATGACATACTTCTTCCTTTCATTTGATGTTGGGTCCTGCAGAAATTCATAGCAATTTTGTGTAAATATGTTAAAAGTTTGTGTTAAAGCCAACTGAGTATATCAATCAATTAGTTATATTATATATTAAAAATTGTATTGGTTAACTCGTGGTTAACGTTTATGTGGTTAATACTTTGGTTAAAATTTAATCGAAGTAAAGTTGAAAAATGAATAGTATTGGTCTAAAATTTAGGGATGGTCTTTGATTGCTCCTAAAATAATTCTTCTTTTCTGTTTGGTTAACTGCATAATGTGGTAGATTCAGGTACTATAATAAAAGATATATATATATATATATATATATATATATATATATATATATATATTGATATGGGTAAAAAATAACCCTTAAAGGCATAATTAATGTGACATTTATTGGCCCGTAAATATGGCCCAAAACCCTAGTTGAGCACTAAATTCGTAATTAATGGTCAGGCCCAAAAGAACGGCCCAAATCGGGGACGCCCGGTAAAAGCCTATCTCTAACATGGGTCTGATCCACAAACCAGGAACGTTCTAGAAACCAAGAACGTCCTAGAATATCCCCAGGATATTGTGTAGCCTCCAAGGCACCTAATTCGACATGGAAATTAATTCCTAAAAGGAAGGAGTCAGAACCTTCCTCAATTACGGTGACTTATCCACCAAGTCTCCAAAACCTACTATAATTCTAAGGCTCCCACAGCCTCTATAAAGGGCCAGACCCCTCATCCTAGAACTACGTTTTTTGGCTTGATTCTAAACTCTGAGATACGTAGGCATCTTGTGAGGACCCGAATTAGGTCACGATAACGCAAGCGCAGCCATTAAAGCACGAAGCTCACGAACCCTAGCCGCAATTCGATAACCCTACTTTTTATTCCACAACATTTGGCGCCGTCTGTGGGAAGAGGATATCAACCATGGTTAACACACGAAGAACATCGACCGAGAACGTTCCTATTACATCTGATCCACCGATCGTCTCATCTACACCGCCCGTTGTTACGGAGCAAGGGCTTGTACCCCCATCAACTGAGACTATCACACAACCTCAAGTTTCTCATACCACAGGGACGAATCCCCATGCTTAGAGAACCTTACCGGTGATTGATCACCCGAGACAAGAGACTAATCAACTTCAGATGGTGGTTGCTCCATTGACTAGCCGTCCCCCGCTCTCAGGAGTTCATATCTCCACCACTACACTCCCCGTGAGGACTGATCTGTTATACGGGTTGCCAAACTATCCCCCAAATCGAAGGGATCCTGGACCAAGCGGACACGCTTTACAGATACCTGAGTCGTATCAACCACCCTATATTAGGGGTCTAGCCCCCCCTGAGCAAGGATATTACGATTACTCTGGACCTTACTCCGATGATTCATCATCCGAGGATGATGATCGAAATATAGCCCCGAGGAGGCGACGTACAAGCAAAGAACCCATGAGGAGGACTCAAAGGATCTACGATAGACCCGTTCAGACAGCTGCTGAGAGAATCAAGGCTTTTGAAGCTGAGATCCAAAAGCTGAAGGATGATATAACCAGAGAACAAGTAAGGCAAAATCAGAATAGGCCTCCTCCAATCTCAAGGGAGATCCCCTTCATTGATTTGGAAGGGTCCTCAAGGAGACCGAGAAGGGCTGATGCCCCAACTGGAGGAATTACGAGGGTAGAAACCCCCAGGAGTGATCCCAAAGACCTGATGCCGCTTGGGGACCCTGACGATCCCACACCTCCATTCACTGACGAAGTGATGAACGCTCATGTTTCCCGAAAATTCAAGATGCCCACGATAAAAGCATATGATGGGACGGGCGATCCTTCGAATCATGTCAGGACATTCTCGAACGCTCTGCTGCTACAACCCGCAAGCGACGCTCTTAAGTGTAGGGCGTTTCCTCAAACCTTGGCAGGCATGGCTCAAAGATGGTACAGCCGATTGCCCGCAAACTCGATTGGTTCGTTTAAGGAGTTGAGTACTGCCTTTATCAATCAATTTGTTAGTGGGAAGGTCCACGAAAAAAGCTCTGCATCTCTCATGCAAGTAAAACAAGGAAAGAATGAGAACCTGAGGGATTACCTCAAGCGTTTCACCAAGGAGACGTTGAATGTCCCGGATCTGGAGAACAAAGTAGCTATGATAGCCTTGGAGAATGGAACAACGAACACCTTCTTTCAGATGTCGTTGGCAAAGCATCCCCCTGAAAGCATGACTGAGCTCCAAAGAAGAGCAAGCAAGTATATAAAAGCTGAAGAAAGTATGAGGAAAATAGAGGTCTCCACCCACGGTGGAGGAAACAGGAACTCCATGAAGCGAAAGCAAGATCAAGAGTACGATGACCAGGAGTATGACGCTAGGGACAAGTATCCCCGAACTAGCAAGGACTCCGACTCTGCCTCTAAGAACCAAGGACCAAGGTTCCCTGAGTATGCAAGGTTGAATACCCCCAGGAGTCAAATCCTAATGGATATTGAAAAAGACAAGGATTTTCGATGGCCGAAGCCACTCAGGGGTGATCCCGCAAGAAGAAACAAGGATCAATACTGCAGGTTCCATAAGGACGTGGGACATGACACTGATGATTGCAGACAACTCAAGGACGAGATTGAATTTTTGATTCGAAGAGGGAAACTGAGCCACTTCACTAAGGATGAAGACTGTGGTAATCAGAGAAGAGACTATAATAGAAGGGGTGACGACCAAGATCGCAACCCACAACCCCGAGGGCTAGTAATCAACATGATCTCAGGAGGCCCGACTGCGGCCGGGACAACTAGGAGTTCTCGGAAGGCTTATGCCAGAGAAGTGATGCACATCGTAGGAGAGGCCCCGAAACGTGCAAAAACTGAAGTAGTGATCGGTTTTGAAGACTCAGACTTGGAGGGGGTAAAGTTCCCCCATGACGACCCGTTGGTCATAACTCCCGTAATTGGAAATTCGGAGGTGAAGCGAGTCTTGATAGACAATGGTGCTTCTGTCAATATTCTGTTTCATGATGCATTTGTAAGGATGGGATACAATGATTCTCAGTTGACCCCATCTAACATGCCTATATATGGATTTAATGGAGTAGAATCCAAAGTTGAAGGGACTATTCAGTTGCCAGTAACTATTGGACAGGAGCCCAAGGAGGCCACTCAGATATTGAACTTCTTGGTAATCAAGGCGGTTTCAACATACAACGCTATCCTCGGAAGGACTGGACTTCATGAATTCAAGGCTGTTGCCTCAACTTATCACATGAAGATCAAGTTTCCAACCAGGAATGGTGTAGGAGAACAAAAAGGTGACCAGAAAATGGCTAGGAGCTGTTATGTAGCTGCGTTAAAGCCTGATGGAGTCGGGGGGCAGGTCCTTCCGATTGAAGACATGGATGTCCACAGTGATAAAGAACACCAAGAAAGGTCGGCAAAGGACATCACACAAAAGCCTCGGACAGCCATTAAGGCTAAGGCATCAACTGACTTTGTGTTTGAATGTATCATTGGCAACCAAGAAGTCGGGGGGCAGGATATAATACCCCAAGCAGGAAGTGAACTTCAGAATAAGAATGAGGAGACCAGAAGGAGTAATGGGTGCTCTATTTTGATGGAGCATCAAAAACAAAATCGAGCAATACAGGTCTAGTCTTGCAAATCCCCGATGGGTTCAAACTATCCTAGTGGGACTTAGCTTCATATTTATCTAGTAGAAGTAGAAATAAGGTTCGATGAAACCATTGCAGAGCATATTGCTCCGAGTAGGACAGTAGTACTCTATGTAAGGGTTGAACCCATTTCAAGTTATTAATGTAAGTTTGTTTTTCGTTCTCTATTCTGTGATTTTATTTATGTGCCAAGCACCTGATGTGTGTAAGTCAAAGATGACCAAGTACCGAAAATAAAAGAATAAACGAATGGAAACAAACAAACGCATAAATAAAACCCTGAAGGGTCGAGAGTTAGGTTATAATACAACCAAATAAGAGTTTAAGTCCTTGAAGGACCCTGGATAAAAGACAAGCTGATTAAAAAGCCCCATCTGGAAATCAAAGCCATGCAAGGCTGTGGAGGCTAAGGACTAACTACTATTCAATATTTTTTAAGTACCTGGAGTGAGGGTACAAGGATGAAGCAAATAAAGAACCTTGAATTATAGTCCTAAGGTCAAGGGATATAAGAATATCCTTGAACAAGGATTAAGAAGTTCAAGCAAGTTTTCATCTCAGAAGTTTAAAAGGCAAGAAGCCCAAGGGATAGCATTTTTCGAAATCTAAATCGAGGATCAACCTTAAATCCTTGACCTAGAATCAAGAAAAATGAGAAGCAAATATAGGTTTGAAAACCTTAAATCAAAGGTTTGAGACAAGACATGAAAGACATGAAGTCAAGTAAGGGATCCTAGAGAACTTTAGTTTGACATCAATCCAAAAGAAAGGTCGTGAATACTTGGTAGTCGACATATGAACACCAACGCTGAACATGTGAATATCAACATCAAATCCTAGGTGGAGAAAACAAGAGATATTAGCCATGAAGGCCAAGGTTAGCTATAAGGGCCAAACTTGAGGGGGTCATGAACCTCCAATCAAGATCCAAAGTTTGAAAACCAATCTAAAGTTCTGGATTCTCGATTAAGAATGCCAACATTGAACATATGAAAACCAGCGTTGAACACTTGAATATCAACCCTGAAATGGAGATTGAAAACTTCCTAGGGAAGGTTCAAGACCTCATCAGGCCGACCAGAAGCCAAGAAGGCCTTCAGCCGACCTTAAAGAACCGACCAGAGGCTCTAGAGGGGATTCATCCAACCAGAAACCTTCTGGTCTTGGACCGGCAGCTCTGATAGATGTTTTGGTGGTTTAAAACACCCAAAAATTGGCTTAAAACCATGTGACGGTAGTCCGATATGCTCTCTTTCATTAAAATCCAAACTTCAATGTTAGAGTTTAAAGAACTTACTTGAGGTTGAAAATCCTTAATTTCGAACATCGACATTCGAGTGTCGACGTTCAACACTCGAATAGCCCTAAGGCCGAGCACATGCCAGCCGAGAGGCCGCTAGAGAAGCCCCAGGAACCAAGACAAACATTGAATCCATGATGGCCAATCGAGCCAAGAAAGGTTGTTTTAAAAACTCTAGGTTGATGTCAACCCAATATGAGGAGTCTACAGGAGCCACTTACCATAGGCTAATAAACAAGCAAGATTTTTGCACCCTTCACCGGGAATACCAAGGAGGTCTACGAGGATGACATGTTAGTCAAGAGCCTATTCAAGGCATGCCATATTAAGAACCTCAGAGAGGCATTTGAAGTGCTGAGGCACCACAAGATGATGTTGAATCCAGCCAAGTGTGCCTTTGGCATGAGATCTGGAAAATTTATGGGTCTAATGGTTTCAAAGCAAGGCACAGAAGCCAACCCTAATAAGATCAAGGAAATCCTGGATATGGAATCACCACGTTCCATAAAGGACGTAGAGAAATTGACTGGAAGAATTACAGCCTTAGGTAGATTCATCTCCAAGTTTGGAAATAAGTGATTGCCTTTCGTTCAGGCTTTGAAGAAGGTGAAAATTTTTGAATGGACTTCAGAAAGCCAAGAGGCCTTTGAACAGTTGAAAAAGTACATGGCTAAAGACCTGTTATTGGCCAAACCTAGTCCCGGAGAGACCCTATATTTATATCTAGCGATATCCGAACAAGCATTGAGTGTCATTCTCATTCGAGAGGAAAACAAGGTTCAAAAGCCTATCTACTATGTGAGCAAGATATTACACGGAGCTTAGTTGAATTACTCTCCCATTGAAAATTTTGCTTTGACACTGGTAACAGCCCCAAGGAAGCTACACCGTACTTCCAGGCACACAAAATTGAAGTCCTGATGGACCAGTAGTTAAGAAGCATATTGCATAGCCGGAAGGCCAATGGAAGGATAATTAAGTGGGCGATCGAACTTGGGGAGTTTGATATTACGTACAAGCCTCGAATGGACATCAAGGCACAGGCACTCGCTGACTTCGTGGTTGAATGTACCACTAACAACCAAGAAGTCAGGGGGGCAGGAAGGCACAACACCCCAGCAAGGGCAAGATGAGACACCCCAAGAGGGAGAGAAGGATGAAGTTTAGAAGGAATATTGGGTGCCCTATTTTGATGGGTCAACAAAAATGAAAATAAGTGGAACTCACAATTGAATATGCCTTGAGGTTGAAGTTTTCAATGACCAATAACGAAGCTGGGCATAAAGACTTGATAGCCGAACTAGGCTCGACTATAGCCATGAGGGCCAAAAATCTTAAAGTCTGTGGAGACTCAAGGCCGGTGATAGCCCAAGTAAATGGAGATAAGTGAATGAAGATTTTGAAGCCAAAGATAAAATGATGGTGAAATACATGAGGATGGTAAAATCACAATTGGTATGGTTCAAGGAATGTCACCTTGAATTCATCTCTAGAGAAGAGAATGTGATGGCTGATGCCCTGTCTAAATTTTCCTCGTCTAAAATCGAGAGTTGCACTAGAAGTGTTTACTATCAGGTCATGGAGACCCCCACTATAGAGCACAAGTTGTTGACGCCCATCGATATTGGAAGTTGTAGTGATTGGCTCCCTGATAATGCCTTGGAGGCACGAAAACTATCAGTAAGAGCATTGAAATATGCGTTGATCGAAGATCTTCTTTATACAAGGTCCTTTTTAATTCCATACTAATGTCATGAATTTCAAAATCTTAACACAAAATCTAAGCCTTGATGGCCAATAAGGCTGTTGCCTCAAATCAAGTTGGGTGTTTGAGTTCAAGGCCTGAAAAATCAGGAACCATTGGCTAAATTCAAACTGAGGCAAGGTTCTATAAACAAGGTAGGAGTTTTAAGGTCCTTGAGTCAAAATCAGGGATCAAAAACCAGCCAAAGTATCCTAGACTTGAAGTCATGTGTTGAAAAATGAGGGAATTCCTTGAATAGAAAAACTAAGAGGCAAGACCTCCTTGATTAGAAACAAGGGGGGCAAGAATAAAAGAACGTCATCACAAATCCTCATCCTCGAATGAAAGGTTGTTGATAACCAACAACCATGAATGGATTCAAGGTTTCGAGTCAAGAATTAAGCCCTGATGGTCACTCAAACATATGTACGGATACTAGAAATACCCATGAAAAACTATTTTGGCTCCAAAAGTGCCCTAAATGACGTTTTTTGGGATCGAAAAGTAGGGCAAATAGGATGAATCGTATTTGCAAGACCTAGAGCTCTGAAATACCTTCGGTTTGATATATCGTGGGTCTCATTCGGAGTAACGAGTCAAAAGTTACGGACGTTTTAGCACGTACCATTCTTTTTCGACAAAATACAAGTTGTTCGAGAAGCAAAGACCTCTTTGATAAGGGGGGCAAGGCCAGAGAAACTTTGTCACAAATTCTACATCCTACTATGAGGAGGGAAGGATATGGAAAGACCTACTCTAGAATATAGAGTATGGGTTTTGAATCCCAGCACAAAATATAAGCCTAGATGGCCAACGAGGTTGATTGTCCCGAATCAAGCTGATTGCTTGAGTTCAAGGCCTGAGATTCAGAAACCATTGAGTGAAATCAATCTAGGACATGATCCTACAAACAAGGAAGGAGGTTTGAAGTCCTTAAGTTTAAAACAAAGGATGAAAAACTAACCACGATATCCTAGACTCGAAGTCAGGTGTTGAAAACAAGGAAAGTCCCTACACCACCAAGTAAAGAAGTGAAGACCCCCAAGACAAGGGGGGCAAGGTTAAGGTTGTTTAAAACACCCTATTATAGGTACATAAGAATGCCTGGAAGCCAAGGGCAATAGTTTAACCAAAGGTTATTTGATATCAAGAGTTAAAGAAAGGTTTAGACCCGAAAGGTCCTGAAAACCAAGAAGTAGGTTGTTTGAGACCAAGGATCATCAAACTAATCAAGGTATCACAAAATCCTTTCTAGGAACAAGGAAGGGAGTTCAGGACAAGTTTTGATTTTGGTCAAAGTCAAAGTCAAAAGTCAAAGTCAAAGGTCAAAGTCAAATAGTCAAAAAATGGCCAAAATTCAAAAAAAAAAATATTTTTTTTTGGGGCCCAGCCGACCAGGCCTAGCCGACCAGGCACCCATGGCCGAATGGCCGACCAGGGTGAGCCGACCAGGCCACCTTGGGAGGGTGTTTGGAGGGGTTTCCGGAGACCTGTTTTTTAGGGTGTTTTCATGACCTTCCAGAACGCTCAAAAATGCTCCGTTTGAGCTCAAATTTGAGATTCAAGAACCTTGTGAAGTCCTCTACAAGCCTATGCAGGTGGACAAGTGTTTCCTTGAAATTGGGAAGGTGTTATGATCACGTACGAGACCTGGTCTGAAAACCAGCTGAAAATGGGGTATTTCGCCTCCAGAACGTTCAAAAATGCATATTTTCATGTGATTCTTCTTCATACCAGGAGATTATAAGAATCCCCATCATATAAGCTCAACTTCAAAGTTTGAGTTTGGAGATGCCAGGGGTGTTTAGAAAACGCAAGGGTATTGAAAGACCCTGAAACACCTTCTAGGGGATCGTATTTCTCCCCTAGACAACTCAAAAATGAGAATTTTCACGTGATTCTTTTTGCAACCAGGAGGTTATAAGAAGCTCTACTTGACTAACTTGACTCCAAAATTTGGGGTTAGGACTTCGCTAATCGCAATTAGGGGGTGATTAGCCTCGATTATCAACGTTTAAGGACTTCCACTCAAGAATTAACCTATCCAAAGGTTAAAGGTGGATATCCTAATAGTAATTACATCAAGTGTGAACTATTGGCCTCGATCAAGGCCTTTATAGCCCCGTTTAGGGTTGTTTAGCCCCGATTAGGGCCAAAATAGCGTCTTTTACTCAAAAATTAGCCCTTATCAAGGCTTATGAGCAACGACCACCCAATATTAACCCCAACTTAGATAAGTTGAGGGGAATGAATCATTAATGAATTGATGGTAAAGGATCCTATGCACGAATTGCACTCGGATTAGTGTCTATGAGCTCAGAACGGCACTTGAGAGAAAGATTCGAGAGGCCAAGGAACGTTTAACTTTCTTAAGTATTAACTTGGGAAAGGATTTTAGTCATTGTAAATGTGTAGGTCGCTCCACACTTTACTATAAGACGATACCCTTGCAGGGCCGATGTGACCTTAAACTTCTACGAAATCAAGCTTTCCTAGAAGTTGGGGGGCAAATGATATGGGTAAAAAATAACCCTTAAAGGCATAATTAATGTGACATTTATTGGCCCGTAAATATGGCCCAAAACCCTAGTTGGGCACTAAATTCGTAATTAATGGTCAGGCCCAAAAGAACGGCCCAAACCGGGGACGCCCGGTAAAAGCCTATCTCTAACATGGGTCTGATCCACAAACCAGGAACGTTCTAGAAACCAAGAACGTCCTAGAATATCCCCAGGATATTGTGTAGCCTCCAAGGCACCTAATTCGACATGGAAACTAATTCCTAAAAGGAAGGAGTCAGAACCTTCCTCAATTACGGTGACTTATCCACCAAGTCTCCAAAACCTACTATAATTCTAAGGCTCCCACAGCCTCTATAAAGGGCCAGACCCCTCATCCTAGAACTACGTTTTTTGGCTTGAGAAATTCTCAACTCTGAGATACGTAGGCATCTTGTGAGGACCCGAATTAGGTCACGATAACGCAAGCGCAGCCATTAAAGCACGAAGCTCACGAACCCTAACCGCAATTCGATAACCCTACTTTTTATTCCACAACATATATATATATATATATATATATATATATATATATATACATATATATTATTAACATTTAACGGTAATTCTTGAATTCACGATAATTTGTAAATAATTGTATAAGTAAGTGTTACGAAGTAATATGTTATTTTATTTTGCCTATTCGTAATATTTTCTTTGGTTAAATTTATACATTGTTTTTATTCATAATAATTAAATTATACATCTGTTACATTATAAATTATAACCTTAGTTCGTTATGTATTAACTAAATTTGATCCAAATTTGATTCGTTGATAAGTCTAGATTTGATGCATTTATCGTGTTTTCAAGGTTTCATCCCCAAATTTTATTTTAATTTTAATTGCATTAAAAATTTTCTAGAAAAAAAGGTTGAATTGTTCGTGAACACGGGATCATGAACACTATTTAAGAGTTGTTCGTGAATAATAGCTCATTTGATATGTTCGTGAACTGTTCGTGAACATATTCGTGAATAAATTCTTTCTTGATGAATTGATATAAAAAACAAAAATATTGATTCGATCAAAGTTCGAGCTCGAATTCGGATTCGATGTATTTATAACGAGCTGATACATAAACAGTTAAAAATTCGGTTCGATTCTGACTCATTTAGATCCTAGACGTATCTATATATCCTGGAACTCGCTGAAACTTACAAACTCCATTTTACTCTATAATGGTTAATTAGGAACTGATTTTTTCTTCCTGTGTGTATATAATCACAATACAGGGGACTAATCTAACTTCAATTTTGGTTAATTTAAAATTTCACTTGCAAGTGGTTTATTTTTTTATGCTAACGAGTTATAAGGACATTACAAATTTTTAAGAAAATGAAAATCATACTCATAAATTATCGTACATATAATCTCAATTTTTATCTCGATCGAAACTCGAATCTCAACGAATTCTAAATTCTAATACAAAATTAATTAAAATATTAGAAAACAATTATTAAAGTTCCCAAAATCGTTTCAAAACTGTCCATAAATGTTGAGTTATCAAAATATTATTCGCTATTATTTCATAAATGATATTTTGATTGAGCAGTTTGAAACGAATAAAAATGTATAAATCTGAATATTATTCGCTATTATTTTATTTATTTATAAATGTAATAATAGTTAATAATAAATTTATTCATCGATATTTTTGTTCGTAAATGTTGAGTTAAAGAATATATAAATGTTATTCTTGTGCATTGAATCGCACAAATAAAAATGTGTCATGTGTCCGGGAACACTTTTAAAATTCGTTTTCAAATTCAGTTTGGATAAATAGCGAAGCTGATATCAGAATATGCAAAATGTTATAGTCGTATAAATCATTCTTTTATTGTTAAAGACATGACAGACGGAGTTTTCTGAATTTTTTTTTACTTCCACTACTAAATTATGCATGTCTCTTTAGCTCTTTTGATCTCTTAAATATTGAACAAGAAATTTTGTGATCAAAGAGAAGCATGAGCAATACTGCAAATCTGCAATGCTAAAACTTATATGCAACTATAGTCTATATAGTACCTTCTGCTAAACGATAAAAAATGATTCTGTCGAGGAGCCAAAGTGCTCAGAGTGAAAGCGCAACAGCGCACTGTTGTTTTGCCCTAGGTCGTCATGCACTCAATGTTGGTATAGTTGTATGAAACCCTTTTCGAAGAGTAAAGGTAAAACTCGAAATGAAAAAGTGACACACACATATAATATTAATTTATACATGCTGTCCAAACGTAGACGCTGTAGGTACGTGTGGTGTGTGAAAATGAGACAATTCGCAGCAGATCTACTAGATCTACTAGCTATAGGTAACCTAGCTAGCTAGTAGGCTATAGGCTCTATTCATTAGCTTATCCATGGTGAAAAGTAGTAGATATGAAACCTAGGATCCGACAGCACTAAAGTAGTACTACTTCCTTCTCCTTGTAATTCTTCTAATTGCATCATCGATCTAATCAATATACATAAACCTACTGTTAATTTCATCTAATTGTTAAGTTTCGATGTATACTTACAAGCAATTATCTAGTTACGTATGGGAATCATATTCAAATCCTACGTTAGAAGAAGTCCCTAGAGAGTTGTTACTTGCAGTATCTGGCACGTAACAACAAATGTGAATTATTACGATGTAACAATAATGCAGTAGAAGTGTCCTATTTATTTGTACATGCAACATGTTACACTATTTCTGGCCTAACTATGTCGATGTGAATTGAAAGTTAAACGCTATCGGACTGTACCTGTATGCATTTATTATTAAGGCTATAAAGTCTTCGATCTTATTTTCACTTCATGCAAAAATACGCTGCAGCTTTCACTTTGAATTCTTAACTTTTAACTTTTTATATGATAGAAATACATACACGTATTTGATAAAAAAAAAAAAAAAAATAGAATCGGGAACGGAACTATGGAGGGACTAGAGTGAACCCCGAGTTCTGCTATTAATTCGAATGTATAGAAATTTACGAAAACATAAATTTGTTACCCTAAAAATAATTAATTTGATCATATGCTGAAGGTGTCTAATAGCGGGGTGCCAATCCATATAAACTCCTAACTCTTAAAATCATATTGGACGCGCGTTCTTAAGATTCATTTACAGCTATTCATAAATATGTGAACAAAATCAATCATATACGCACAAGTTGTGGAGTGGGTGTCAACCCAAGTCTCACATCGATAAGATAAAGAAGAAATATTTTGAATATAAGCAACCAAAATAACTCCATTAATATGAGGTCTTTTGGGATGAGCCCAAAACCAAATCCGTGCGGACTTGGTCACGGCCCAAAGCGGACAATATCATACTAATGTGGAGTTAATGGGTGTTGCGCGGCCCAACAAGTGGAATCAGATGGTTAAGAAGTTGATCCTGTGGACGGCAATATCATACTAATATGGAGTTAATGGGTGTTGCGCGACCCAACAAGTGGTATCAAAGCCGATGGTTAAGAAGTTGATCCTGGGGTTGCGGGTTGCAAGTTGTGGCGTGGGAGGCTCTCCAGAATCGCGATTGGAGATCGTGGACTGCTTGTGTCGAAAGTCTTCCTGACACTGAGGTGGTCGGGCGGCGAGTCCCGCAAGATGGCCGGGGAACCAAAGATGAGTAGCGGCGGTATAAGGGTCACAAGATTGGTGATTCTTGGATTGAGGGGATATTGTACAGTGGGTGTCAACCCAAGTCCCACATCGATAAGATAAAAAAAATTATCTTGAATATAAGCAGCCGAAACAACTCCATTAGTATGAGGCCTTTTGGGAGGAACACAAAAATAAATCCGTACGGGCTTGATCACGATTCAAAGCGGACAATATCATAATAATGTGGAGTTAATGGGTGTTACGCGACCCAACATAAGCATGATGAGAATCAAGGCTAATTATTAATTTGAATTATGAAATTATAAACAATCACATCCATGCTCTTAGATAAATTGAATTGGTTTGGCTCCTTTCTAATTATCTAATCAACTTTTAATAAAAGTTAGTTGACACATTCATGTTAAAGAATTCAAAAGTTTTGTAGTAATCAACTGCTGCAATTAACTGTTATTAAAAATTGCCTGATGATTATCATTGGATAGGTGTACAAGAATGATTAAGCATGCCATAACCGATCGACATTAATATACATTATCAAAATTTAGCCAAAAAAGAAAACAAAAGAGAAAAATAATAGTAATAAGAAAACAATAAAGCTAGAAAACAAAGCCCATCATAATTGATTTAAGAAGTGTAAAGCAAAGGAGAACAATGATTGCGAAAAACGAATGGGAACCACCGAATCATCCTTTTCTTTTTTTACCAACAAGCAAAGGAGTACTTATCTTTTTGACTTGGACATTTGTAATTACTAATTACTACTATGTATTTCCTCTCTTTTTCACTGTCACTGTAAATCTGAATTTAACGGTTTGATTATTCATTTACAGTATCTGGTACCACACGTGACTTCTGACTCAAGTGACTGCAGCAAACCGCAATTAAGCATGACCGCTTAACAATTAAAAATTTTACATGAACACACGTCAATAAATCCGAACACTTTAATTTGTTATGGTCAAGACAAACCTAAATCTTCTCGATCGTATACTTAAATAAAGATTGAAATTAGAGCTGGTTTGATAATTTCAGAATTTTGTCACCTAAAAATATTTATTGCGACGTCGAAATTTCAAGTTTTCAAAGTTTGTTCAAGTAAACTGATTCATTTTTTTTAGCTAATTATTTTATTTAAAAAATATATTAATTTGGTGAAGATATTTTCCAAGACTAAGTGAAGGAGAGAAAATAAGTGATAAGAACTAAAAACTGGAAAGGAGGAATTATAAGGAAAACCCCTTGGAAAAGTAATAATTTTTCAAAAAGAAACTACTTTCATGCTTTGCCCCTTATAATTCCCACTCATTATGTTTGTTGCTTAAAGATTGCCTCCCCCCACCTTCTCCTCTCCCTTTCTTCTGTATCTCTCTACAAACACACACACAAACACACACTACTTAAAAATACCTAGCTCCACAAGTGGGGGTCATTTACATATACATGTAATAGCTACATCACTAGCTTAGACAAATAATAGATATAATTTCAGTAATGGAGGGAGAAAATAATTTGCGGAGACCGAATTTTGTTCCACTGCAATTACTAGAAAAAAGAGATGATGAAGCTTGTTCGAGCTCCGGTTTCCCATTCTCCGGCAATGACACAAAGTTAAGCCAACCGATGACATCGGAAATAATAACCAAAAAGCCACCACCAAAAAGAGCATCTACTAAAGATAGACACACTAAAGTTGAAGGCCGTGGCCGCCGCATCCGCATGCCGGCTACGTGTGCTGCTAGGGTTTTTCAGCTGACGAAAGAATTAGGGCACAAATCGGACGGTGAAACCATTGAGTGGCTTCTTCAACAGGCTGAGCCATCGGTTATCGCTGCCACGGGGACAGGAACTATTCCCGCTAATTTTACATCCCTCAATATATCACTTAGAAGCTCAGGTTCTACTATGTCAGCTCCATCATTAAGGTCAAGTTATTTGCATTCAAGTCTAGCTAATTCTTCGAGAATTCGGAGTGATTGGGAACGAAGTATTGAAGAATCGCAACGTCGGATTTATGGTTTGTCGTCCGAGAATAATAGTTTTTCGGCAGTTCAACCATTTAATTTTGCTAGTAACTATATGAATTTGAATTCTATGTTCAATGCTAAGCAAGAATTACGTGACACGTGTTTGGAAAACGAGGAGGGTACAATCGGAAGAAAAAGAAGATCGGAGGACGAAGACTTGTCCCTAGAAAATCATATGGGGTCGGGAAATTATATGTTGCAATCAAGTTCGGGTTCAATTCCGGCGTCTAGTCAAGGTCAAACTCCGTCGGCGACTTTTTTAATGGTCACAAATCCAAACCCTAGTACTCAACTAATTAATAGTGGTATGGACCCTATGTGGACATTTCAAAATGCAATGAATTCTAATAGTAGTACTACTAATATGTATAGAGCTGGGAATTCATCAGTTACAAATAGTGGCCTACATTTTATGAATCTTCATACTCCTATGGCCTTGTTGCCAAGTCAGCAATTGGGTTTAGGCGGTGGTGGTGGTGGTGGGATGACGATGCCGGATGGACATTTGGGCATGCTTGCCGCGCTGAATTCGTTTAGGCCAATTTCGGAGTCTCACGAGGCAAGTGGATCGGATCGGCATGAGACAACCAACTAGCTAAGCTAGCAAGAACTCTCCTAATTAAATCAATCATAAAAGTGTATGGTTTGATGTCTTTCTCTTATTTGGTTTCCCAAATTGATATCCACATATATTATGCTTAACATATACATGTTAAATTTCAAGTGTCTAGTTGATTTTCCCATTTCTAGACTCAAGTTTTGATTGATTTAGTTGTGTGTGGTGCATGTTTGCGTGTAAATATACAAGATTAGTTTGAACAACATCCATTTTGATACATTTACGGGTGATCTTTCAAATAGGGTTTGTGAGATTTATGTATAAATAAAACTTGTTGGTTTCAATAGGTATCTTGTACTAGAACATAGTGTCATAGTGTAGAGGTCGTGTTGGTTGTGTTTGTAGTGTATTGTATGTTCCTTCACCTAAATAATTGACGTGCCCAAATAATGGACAGGTCTAACAATCTGACTATATTAATGATTATGATCTGTCACACAAACTAAACAAACGATTAGCCAACCTCTTACTTCATTATCTGTAGCTAGCTAGCTAGGTAATTAATTAGTGACATGCATACTTAATAAAAAGGATAAATTAATTATATGGAACGATTCGATGAGATAATTCAGGTAACAAAGGATTTCAGGTTTTATTCTTGCTCATGCTCATATTTATTAAAACAAACACTAATATAGAGTTGTGTTTAGTGTATACTAATTAAATTAGTAAATTTTAGACATTAGATCGTACTCCCTCCGTCCTAAGAGCATCTCCAAGGGCAATTCCTATTTTCATCCCCTAAAATATAATAAAATAATGATTACTTAAAATATAGGTAATCAAAAAGTTCTTTTGCTCCAATGGTGTTACCTATATTCATTATCTATAACTTAAAAAATAATATTCAATCAATATTTTAGGTAATATAGAGAAGGAATGGGAGTATTGATATAGATATATATTATATTATAAGGAAAGAATGATGATGTGTCATTATAGGGAGTTGCTTTTCTCTCCCCTAAATAAGGGGTTGGATTTTCTCTCCCCTAAAAATTATAGGGGATAGGGACTTCCATTGGAGCATGAATTTTAGAACTAAATCCCTAAATTATATACATGTAGGACAAATATAGGTGAGGACTCTTTGCATTGGAGTTGCTCATGTTTTTCCTGTTTTGATTGGACATGTTTGTCAACGCACATTTTTTATAGTTAATATTTTGAATTTCGTATTAGTATTAAATATAAAAACTTCACTTTATTAAAGTACTCATAAATACGAATCCAACAAGATCATTCATGACTATATTTGGTCTTATAGATTAGACGGAAATTAGTAATTTGTCTCATGTACATATGAAACGAGAGAAACATTAAGGGACGGAGGGAGTATATTTTATATACTACAACAAATGAATTTATATTCCCTCTATATTTACAATCTTTTCCCAAACACATTTAAAATTGTTCTGCCGATAAAATTCATTGTAATGTAATTTTTCATTTTTATTGTACTACATTTTTGTATTATAAATACATTATACTGCACTATAGTTTATTACAATTTAGTGGTCTACACTAAATATTTGCCTCCCAATTTTTAATTTAATAATAATTACAACGAATACATGCGAATACATACATACATATATACATATATATATATATATATATATATATATATATATATATATATAGTTGCACTCCATGAAGAACACCTTATATAAAGAATAATAAAGAACACCTCATATTTAATCTAATATAAGAGTTTCGTCATGACACCCAATATAAAAAGTTGTTATTTTTTTACCCTCTAGCCATCTGTCAAAAAAAAAAATTAATGTTCATGATGACGTCAACAGTGACGTCATCATGAACAATAATTTTTTTTTATTGCTAATGGCTAAAGGAACAACTTTTTGTATTGGATTCTCCTGACGGGACCAATGGATCTATTGAAATAAATAATTTTATAGTATTCTTTATTATTTTTAATATAAGAGTGTTCTATATATATAAGCAAAAATAGTGCACTACAAACTTGAATACATGCAGTAATTAATACTCTGTATGCAGTTTAGCACGATGAACGGAGCCCACATATCATCAGACTTTTTCAGGTGGGTTTCAAGGTCCGGTGAGGCTGCATATTGCTTATTTATATTCCTCCTCTTTCTTCTGCAGAGGTCAGGGAGCGCCTGAGGCCCGCAGCGTTAAGTGATGACCCTACCTCAAATAATTAATTTCTGCCACATACATAATCTTATTATCTAACAAAAAACTGTTATAGGTTTTGAATTTTTTTTCGTAATATAATGGGGGTATTTGAAGAGTTTATTTTCGAGAAAAGATGACTTATTTTAAGAAGGAAAGAAGCTAAGAATCTTAGCCTTTTTTTTAAAAAAAACAATTCTTTTTGCAACTTATGAAATCTCAAACATTCATTAAATACACGCATAAAAAAATTTATCAAAATATAAAATTTTTACCCGAAAATAAGTTAGACCAATCAGCACTAATAGTAGTGACTTATAAGCCATTTAATTTTAGTACATAAATTTCAGAAAAGTAAAAAGATATTACTTAATTCATACACTTATTAGTTTAAATTTTACAACATAACTCCAGAAAAACGAATACAATCTTGTTCAAAGGTTACTTCTCTCTAGAATAAGGGTAATTGTTTTCACTAATATTTATACATCATGGATTTTACATATATAAGAAATTAATGAATTCTTTTAGCATAAACTAACGGTAATTGATATCAAAAATTACTTCTTGAAACTATAAATATAAGGCTAAGTTCTTAAAACTATTTTTTTTAAATTTGTTTCTTGAAAGTGGAATTTTGTATGTAAGGGACTTATTGTGATCGCCCGGTGCAAGTTCCTTGCCATCAGCTATTAGCCAAGAAAAATATATTTCAAATAAATATATCTATACTGATATGGGCTGAAAATAAACCCTAGGAATACATTAAATGATGTATTAATTAAACCTATGTTGGTCCAAGGTTAAAGCCCATTAATGAGGCCTGAAACCCTTGAATTAATATTAATTTCGTAGCTGTAAAATCAGCCAAAAATAAGACTTCGAATTTGAGTCAATAAGGAAACTAAATCATATCAGGAGTAGCCTCCAAGGCATATCTCTCCAAATATTTATCTTCTTATCTGATAGAAGACTCTAGAATTGGGCCAAGGCAATAACTTGCCCGCCAAGACATCTAATTCTACCCGAATTCTAGGGTTCTCAACACCTATATAAGGACCTGATCCTTCACAAACAGAACTACGTTTTTTGGCTTGATTCTTGATATTTGCAAGATACGTAGGCATCTTGTGAGGACCGAGTTAAGTCACGAAACACTAGATCAGCCATTAAAGCTCGAAGCTTCCACAAACCCTAGTATTAAACACGCAATAAATACACCCTATTTTTCGTTCTACAACATTTGGCGCCGTCTGTGGGAATCTGAATATTAACCATGGTTACCACTCGAAGAACACCAACTCTTTCCGAAACTACTACCAATACTACCGCACCCCCGGTCGGAGAACAAGTGCCCCAAGGAGCGGGATCTCAGCTACTGGTTACTCAGCCACCAGCGATTGAAACAACGCAAACTCATGGATCGTTACCCTTAGTAACGAATTCCTCCATTCAAGGGACGAATCCCCTACAGATGGTACACGCCCCTCTTGGAGGGCAATCCGCACCCCCCACCGCTCATATCTCTACTACCGTGATTCCATCTAGCACGAACCCTATGTATGGGTTGCCAAATTACCCCCCGTATCAAACTGGGCCAAGTGGCCATGCTCTCCAGATACGCGATCCGTATGTCCCACCTTACATAACGGGTTTGGGACCTAATCAAGCCCAACAATACCAAGATTATTCTGGTCCATATTCTGATGATTCATCCTCGGAAGACGAGGATATAGCGCCCAGAAGGCGTCGTCCAAGTAAAGAGCCAGTTGGGCAGCATCGCCGAAGGAACCATGATAGGCCCCCCTAACAGCTGCTGAAAAGATTAAAGCTCATGAGGCCAAAATTCAGAAACTAAGGGAAGACATAGAAAGAGAGCAACAAAGACAAAATCAGAATAGACCCCCACCAACAATAGGAGGAGAAATTCCTTTTGTTGATTTGGAAGGAACCCCAAGGAGACAGAGGAGGACCGAAGTCCCAAGAGATAGAAACACTAGGGTGGAAATCCCCAAAAGCGATCCTAAAGACCTGATGCAGCTTGGAGATCCTGATGATCCAACTCCTCCCTTTACGGAAGAAGTGATGAATGCTCACATATCTCGAAAGTTTAAAATGCCCACCATAAAGACTTATGATGGAACAGGGGATCTTGCCAATCATGTAAGGACGTTTTCTAATGCCTTGTTGTTACAACCCGCCAGCGACGCGTTGAAGTGTAGGGCGTTTCCCCAAACCCTAGCGGGCATGGCACAACGATGGTACAGTCGCCTACCACCAAACTCTATTGCCTCTTTCAAGGAGTTAAGCAATGCTTTTGTCAGTCAGTTCATTGGTGGAAGAATTCATGAGAAAGATTCTGCATCCCTCATGACAGTGATACAAGGAAAGAATGAAAGTCTTAGGGATTACCTCAAACGGTTCACCAAGGAGACACTCAACATTACTAACCTGGAAAACAAAGTGGCCATGGTGGCTTTGCAAAATGGAACTTCGAACGTTTATTTTAAGATGTCATTGGCCAAGCATCCCCCTGAGAACATGGTTGAGCTTCAACAAAGGGCGAGTAAGTACATCAAAGCTGAGGATAGTTTAAAGAAAGAGTCAGGAGCGGGGAACACTGGGAACGGTGACAATCCTAAGAAGCGGAAGACGGAGCAGGAGTATGATGCTAAGGATAACTACCCGCGCACGGGCCGAGATTCTGATTCAGCCCCTAAAAAAGGCAGTCCCGGACAAAGATTCACTGATTATGCGAGGTTGAATGCTCCAAGAAGTCAAATCCTGTTAGATATAGAGAAAGATAGAGACGTAAGATGGCCGAAGCCACTGAGGACAGATCCTGAGAAGAGAAACAAGAATCAGTATTGTCGATTTCACAAGGATGTAGGACATGACACTGACAATTGTAGACAATTGAAAGACGAAATTGAGTTCCTCATTCGAAGAGGGAGATTGAGTAAATTCTGCAAGGACGGAGATCAAGGAAACCCAAGAAGGGATTATGATAGGAGAGACGATGACCGCAATCGCAACCCACAGCCCCGAGGGCCAGTAATAAACATGATTTTTGGTGGACCAACAGCAGCCGGGACGAGTAGGAATTCCAGAAAGGCGTATGCACGAGAAGTAATGCACATTATTGGGGAAGCACCGAAGCGTGCAAAGACAGAAGTCTCAATTGGATTCGATGATACGGATCTTGAAAGGGTGAAATTCCCCCATGATGACCCATTGGTAATTTCTCCAGTGATCGACAACTCCCAGGTGAAGAGAGTCTTGATAGACAATGGAGCTTCCGTGGACATTCTGTTCCACGATGCCTTTTTGAAGATGGGGTATACTGAGGCTCAATTGACGCCATCAAATATGCCCATATATGGGTTTAACGGAGTTGAATCCAAAGTTGAAGGGACGATTCAGTTACCCATGACCATAGGGCAGGAGCCACGGGAGGCCACTCAGATGTTAAATTTCTTAGTTATTAAAGCTACGTCTACCTATAATGCTATCCTAGGAAGAACGGGACTTCATGCTTTTAAGGCGGTTGCCTCCACCTATCATCTAAAGATTAAGTTCCCAACCAGAAACGGTGTAGGAGAAGAGAAAGGAGACCAAAAAATGGTAAGGAGTTGTTATGTGGCCGCACTGAGGCCGGATGGAACTGGGGGGCAAGTCCTCCCAATCGAGGATATGGACGTTCGAGAGAACGAAGAACGAAGAGGAAAACCAGCAGAGGACTTGATTCCTATACCTTTGGAGTTAGGAGATTCTGAAAAAGTCACATATATAGTAGCATCTCTGAAGGACCCCTTAAAGAGCGAGTTGGTTGCCCTTTTGCAAGACAACAGTGTTGTCTTTGCATGGACAGCAGCTGATATGCCAGGGATAGATCCCCAATTGATAACACACAACTTGAATGTGAATCCAGACCGGAAGGTGGTAAAGCAAAAGAAGAGAAATTTTGCACCTGAGAGACAAGAAGCCATAAGACAAGAAGTTGACAAACTCCTAGAGGCAGGGTTCATTGAGGAAATCCAGTTCCCGGAATGGTTGGCCAATCCCGTAATGGTCAAAAAAGCCAATGGAAAGTGGAGGATGTGTATAGACTTCACTGATTTGAATGATGCATGCCCAAAGGACTGTTTTCCCTTGCCAAGGATCGATATGTTGATAGATGCCACGGCTGGGAACGAGATGTTGAGCTTCATGGATGGCTTTAGTGGCTACAACCAAATCAAGATGCACAAGGATGATATTCTAAAGGTCTCATTTGTCACTGATTTTGGTGTATTTTGTTACCTAGTGATGGCTTTCGGGTTGAAAAATGCAGGAGCCACCTATCAGAGGTTGGTAAATAAGATTTTTGCTCATCTCATTGGGAAGACTATGGAAGTTTATGTGGATGATATGCTGGTGAAAAGCCTACGCAAGACAGATCATATTGGGCACCTACGTGAGGCATTTGAAGTGCTGAGGCACCATAAGATGATGTTAAACCCGGCAAAGTGTGCTTTTGGTGTTGGTTCAGGGAAGTTCTTGGGTCTTATGGTCTCGAAGCGAGGAATCGAAGCTAACCCCGATAAGATCAAAGCTATTCTGGATATGGAACCACCTCGTTCCATAAGGGATGTATAGAAGTTGACAGGAAGGATTGCTGCCTTGGGAAGATTTGTCTCAAAATCCGGGGACAAGTGTCTGCCATTCTTCAAAACTCTGAAGATGGTAAAGAACTTTGAATGGACCGAAGAAAGCCAGGAGGCTTTTGAGCAGTTGAAGAAATACATGGGCGAGGCCCCGTTGTTGGCAAAGCCAAATAAAGGAGAGATCCTTTACTTATATTTGGCAGTATCAAATCAAGCAGTGAGTGCCGTGCTTGTGAAGGAGGAAGCTAAGATTCAGAGGCCCGTATACTATGTGAGCAAGGTTTTGCATGGAGCAGAGTTGAATTACTCCACCATTGAGAAGTTTGCCTTGGCGTTGGTAACTTCCTCAAGGAAGCTACGACCATACTTTCAGGCACATAAGATTGAGGTTCTTACTGAACAACCTCTAAGGAACATTTTGTATAGCCCAAAGGCCAGTGGTAGGCTCATTAAGTGGGCAATTGAGCTAGGAGAATTTGACATCAGATACAAGCCAAGGACGGCCATTAAAGCACAGACGCTAGCTGACTTCGTAGTTGAATGCACCATTGACAACCAAGAAGTCGGGGGGCAGGATATATCTCAGGAAGGCAATGAGCTGATAAGAGAGGATGAAGAGTCCGTGAAGGAATATTGGGTGCTCTATTTTGATGGGGCATCAAAAACAAAAACAAGTGGTGCAGGTCTAGTCCTACAAAGTCCCGAAGGATTCACAATTGAATACGCTCTGAAGTTGGATTTTCCGACTACTAATAATGAAGCAGAATATGAGGCTCTGATAGCCGGACTTGGCCTAGCTGGGGCCTTAAGAGTTAAGAATTTGAAGGTGTGTGGAGACTCAAGACTGGTGGTGGCACAAGTCAATGGAGAGTTTGAAACAAAGGATGAAACCATGGCTAAATACTTAAGACTTGTGAAGGCAGTAATGACCCAATTCGAAGAATGTCACATTGAGCACATTCCTAGGGAAGAAAATACCAAAGCAGATGCCCTATCTAAGTTTGCCTCCTCCGAGATAGAGAATCATTCGGGAAGTGTTTACTTCCAAGTTCTGAGAACCCCCACCATAGATTCGAAGTTGGTGGCACCCATTGGCACCAGGGAGTGTTGGTTAGATCCAATCAAGATGCACCTCGAGACTGATTGGCTCCCGAATAATGCCTTGGAAGCACGTAGATTGTCTGTAAGGGCCTTGAGGTATGCATTGATTGAAGGAATTATTTATAAGAAATCCTATGTAATCCCATATTTGAAATGCCTTAGACCCGAAGAAGCTAGGTCGGCACTTGAAGAGGTACATGAAGGAATCTGTGGGCAGCACTTGGGGGGCAGGGCCCTGGCTCACAAGATTGTCAGACTTGGGTTTTATTGGCTTGAGATGATGGCTGATGCCAAAGAATATGTGAAGAAATGTGATCGATGCCAAAAGCATGCACCAGTGGTTAGGCAACCACCTGAGATGTTGACATCCGTGAATTCACCCATCCTCTTTGCTATGTGGGGAATGGATATACTCGGACCGTTCCCTATGGCCACCGCACAAAGGAAGTTTCTGATTGTAGCTATCGACTACTTCACTAAGTGGATTGAGGCTAAGCCTTTGGCCAAGATCACAACCAAGCAGGTCGCACAGTTCCTATGGGAAAACGTCATGTGTCGGTATGGAATCCCACGAGTCTTGGTAACGGATAATGGGCTACAATTCAATAACAAGGAGTTCAGAGACTACTGTGAGGATAACGGTATCGATCTCCGTTTCACCTCGGTAGCACATCCTCAAGCCAATGGGCAGGCTGAAGTTGCTAACCGGATAATCTTAGATGGACTCAAGAAAAGAGTGGAGCGTTCAAGAAACACTTGGGTTGATGAGTTGTTACCCATCCTTTGGGCATACCGAACCACGTGCAAAGTAACCACTGGGGAAACCCCATTCATGCTAGCCTATGGGACTGAAGCTGTGGTACCTGTAGAGATCATGCATGCATCTCCGCGGGTCGAAGCCTTTGAACCTGATACCACTGAGGAAGGGATGAGATTAGCCTTGGACTTGATAGACGAAGTAAGAGATGAAGCGCATGCAAGGAATGTTGAACATCAGAAAAAGGCTTCCTTCTACTATAACCTACGAGTGAAGGAGAGGTTCTTCCGACAAGGAGACCTAGTGCTCAAGAAGATAGAAGCATCCGGGGTCGGACAGAAAGGAAAGCTAGCCCCGAATTGGGAAGGGCCGTATCGTGTCAAATTTGTTCGAGGCAGAGGAACCTATCAGCTGGAAACCTTGGAGGGAGTGGAATTGCCCCGGACATGGCACGCTTCAAACCTCAAGGTTTATTATGTTTAATGGCCCCAACTAGGGCATAATTTATAGGAAGTAGAAATAAGGTCGACGAAACCAGGTGGAGTAGTTAAGCTCCGAATAGGAAGCAGAGTATCTATGTAAGGGTTGATCCCGGTTTATTGACATCTTTGTCCACTTATTAATAAAATTTGTTCTTGCTTTCAGTATGAGTAGTTCTTTTTGTTTTGTTATTTTAAGCACGAAAAGCAAATGTTGTATCAAAACACATGATGGTGTGAGCCATGTGGCTAAATACTAAGAAAACTCTAAAAGCGCAACAAGCAATTAATAAGTGAATGACAAATTTGACAAAGGGAAAAACTACATAAGTAAGCCCCGGAAGGCTAAGTTCGATAAACATATAACATAAAGTACATGGCTGATAAGTTAAAACCCCGAAGGTTAAGTACGGTACAAACATAAGTAGACATAAGCCACAAGCGGCAAATAGCTAAGATAAAACTAAGATTGGCCTACTCCTCGGCCTCCTGATCATCTGCATGAATCCTGTGATCCTGAGCCTCTTCATTCTCCTCGACAATGTCCATAGGGTTCTCATTCTGGACTCCAGAAGAGGAAGCATCCGTAACTGGTAAAGGACATTTGAAGTCCACGGCCGGGTCAAACAATCCTGGATACTGAGCAATAACAGAGCTAAGGGCCTGATTCCACCCCTTGGCAAAAACCCCGGGATGGACTTGATCATCGTGATCATCAATAAAGGCTAGGAAGTCTTCGGATTCCATGTAGTCGTCAATAGCCCTAGCTCGATCCATCACGAGCTTCTGATTCTCCGCCCTAAGCTCAGAAAGACTCTTCTCCGCAATAAGAATGCGCTCCTCCAACACTCCCTTCTCTTTGATAAGGCGTTTGTTTTCCTTCTTGACCGTTTGCTCAGAGTCCCGAAGTTCTTTAGACTGATAGATGAGTGACTGAAAGTAAGCATTGGCCTAAAAAGAGAAAAGAAGAATAAGTCAGAATGATGACAGGATGATGGCAAAAATAGAATTAAAGCGGGGATAAAGAAAAACCAACCATGAATATGGCGTGGGCACCTTGTGCCTCGGTCTCGTCAATCATATTTTTCTGAAGAACTATGTTCACTTGATCAGCAATTGGAATTCCGTGCTTTGACCACTCTGCTGCCAAATTGTTATCACCCCCAATAGAATTATGATCGCAAATGCCCCATCCGGGCTTGAATGCAGCCGTGGGCGAACTCTCGGGCACTCGCCTTCTCTTGTCGGCATTGAGGCTATGAGTCAGGAAACTGGGTACCAGGGGCTCAGAAGGATTAGCTTCCTTGTGCAACCTTAGGGTTGACCTCCGAGTGACCTCATCCGGACCCCCAACTCCAAGCTCCGCATCGATCATCGCTGCAGCTGAAAAAGTACAGAACAACACAAAAAGCGAACTAAGAACGGGTACATTTCTAATAAAGACCAAAGCATTAAGTAAAAATTACCCTCTTCACTGACTGAACTAAGTCCGATTTCCCGGAGGATAGATTCTTTGATTATAGCTCTGTAATGAGTATGCCCGTTATCTTTACAAAGTTCATCCCGTTGCGAAATTTCACTCGGGAGAAGCATCTTATCGAATTTCCCCGGATCTTTTACTTTGCAAAACTGAGACTTGAAGTATTTGCCCCAATCTCCACCTCTCCAACGAACAATTACAAATTTCCTCCGCCAGTTAGGATTTTTTTCAGAGTGGAAAGGAAATCAAAGATTTGAGGAACACCAGGACGGTGTTGGATATGAACCCAACCTGGTTGGGTATTCGCACTATTTCGAACTAGAAATATACTCCTAAACAAAAGGACACTAAGGGGGTACCCTTTTTGAAGACATAATGCCATGAAACAAAGAATTGCCTTCCAAGAGTTGGGGGGTAGTTGACAAGGATTAATTCTAATTTCGGCTAGCAAACGAATTATAAAGTCATGTATGGGAAACCTAAGACCCGATTTAATGGCATCTTCATAGACAAACAAATCTTCTGGACTCCAATTACACGTTCTATCACCCGGTTCAGGAAGAACAATCTCGAAAGGAGATCTAATACCGTATTTATCAGCTAATTTACCAGCATCTAATGCGGTTATGCAAGAAGGATAAAGATAAGAATCTAATTGTGAATTATTTGGGAAAGCATTTCCTAACTCCTCTAGCAATTCAGGAATTGAGTAAACCCTACGCTCTAAAACAAGAGTAGGAGAAGGTTTACCTCTTCCGAGAGATCTAGCAGCAATCTTTGAAGCCACATCTTTAGAACCACCAGCCATCTTGAACTTTTTGGATTGAATGACAAAAAAATGGATGAACTAGGTGAAGAACAACTCAAACTCTTCAAGCAAAACCTCCTTTGATCTTCAAATCTTCGAAAGTTTCAAGTGTTTAAGAAATAAACACTTGAAAAACTCAAGAACACTTCAAGTTTCTAAAACTATCTAAAAATTTGAGAGAGAATTTGAGAATTTGAGAGTGAGAAGTGTGAATGAAAAGTTCACATCTACTACTCTTATATAGGAAGCCTAGCAGGTCACTTTAACCTTCTATAGAAGGTTGCGGGTCAAAATAGGGGGGAGTTTCAAATTTTAAATTTTTTGAAAATTGGCTCCTTAATTATAGCGGAAAAAGGGAGAGGGAAATTTCAAAATTTTGAATTTCGAAAGTAGGCTCCAAACATTTTCGACTCAAATTTCTGTACGAAAAATAAAGTTTCGAACGGCTCAAAATCCGAATGAAATTGCCGAGCCGGAACAAAAAAAAAAGGCTGGGCCCCATAACAATTTTCAATCAGAAAATTAAAATAAAAAAAAAACCGACTGGAAAAACCGAACAGGAGATAAAAATTGAAAAGCCGCCGAATGAAATTGCCGACTGGGAGCATAAAATGGGATGGTCCCACATTAAATTTTCAATCAGAAAATTAAAATAAAAAAAAAAGGAAAAGCCGAATGAAAACGGTGAGTGGGAGCAAAATCTGTTAAAAGCCGAGTGGAATGCATGACCGAGTGGAACTTTCATTCGGAAAGTTAAAAAGAAGAAAAAGACAAAAAAGAAGAAAAAGACAAAAGAAGAAAAGGACGAAACAAGAAGAAATGGAAATTGCCGAATGGATTTGCCGAGTGAATCATAAAAAATGTGTAGGCCCCAGGGACATTCCATTCGGAAACGAATTGTAAATAGTCAAATTGCTATTTGACCCTTGAAGTTTTACATTGGTTACAAATTAATTCCTAAATTATTAGGAAAAATTAAAAAAATACCTGTGGGTACCCGAAAATTCCTAAATTATTAGGAAAAATTAAAAAAAAAATACCCGTGGGTACCCGAAAATTCCTAAATTATTAGGAAAAATTAAGAAAAGTACCTGTGGGTACCCGAAAAATTCCTAAATTATTAGGAAAAATCAAGAAAAATACCTGTGGGTACTCGAAAAATTCTTAAATTATTAGGAAAAATTAAGAAAAATACATGTGGGTACCCGAAAAATTCTTAAATTATTAGGAAAAATTAAGAAAAATACATGTGGGTACTCGAAAATTCCTAAAATATTAGGAAAAGTATAGAAAAATATGAGGAAAATTATAGAAATATTTTCGAGCGATAATTTATGCTAAAAATGCATGAAAGCTCTATAAATGTGCCGAAATTGCTAAAAAGCAAGCACAAATTAGAACCTCGAATAAGGCAAATCGTCGTAAATGTGTAGGTCGCTCCACACTTTACAACCAAGACGATACATGTGAAACACTAGTGTACAAATAAAATCCCATTAATAGAGTAGGAAAAGTCCCGGGTAAGGGATAAAAATGATCCCGAATCTTAATATAGACAATTATAACTTCAACGAAAACCTGATCAGTTTTCCTAGAAGTTGGGAGGCAAATGATATGGGCTGAAAATAAACCCTAGAAATACATTAAATGATGTATTAATTAAACCTATGTTGGTCCAAGGTTAAAGCCCATTAATGAGGCCTGAAACCCTTGAATTGATATTAATTTCGTAGCTGTAAAATCAGCCAAAAATAAGACTTCGAATTTGAGTCAATAAGGAAACTAAATCATATCAGGAGTAGCCTCCAAGGCATATCTCTCCAAATATTTATCTTCTTATCTGATAGAAGACTCTAGAATTGGGCCAAGGCAATAACTTGCCCGCCAAGACATCTAATTCTACCCGAATTCTAGGGTTCTCAACACCTATATAAGGACCTGATCCTTCACAAACAGAACTACGTTTTTTGGCTTGATTCTTGATATTTGCAAGATACGTAGGCATCTTGTGAGGACCGAGTTAAGTCACGAAACACTAGATCAGCCATTAAAGCTCGAAACTTCCACAAACCCTAGTATTAAACACGCAATAAATACATCCTATTTTTCGTTCTACAACATATACATAGTTTGTTAAAAAAAAATTAGCTTCGTTCATAGCCCGTGTGACGCCGAGCATATTTTAAATTAATGTGTTATTTAAATTTATACATATTTTAATAGTAAATATAAATTGCATGTGTTGTGAGATGGAATATTTTTCATTTCGTATCGAGATTTATAGTATTAATAAATATTATTCATAAGATATGTACGCCAAAGTATTTTGAAACTTCAAGATTTCACAGGCGATATCATCAAGTATGGAGAAAAAGTTTATTAGTGAATTTGATTATAAATATATCTCTAGTTTGTATATGAAATTTTTACAATGGTAAATAATTTTTGAGTATTTTTACAGGAGGAATTTCGTAACAACACGAAATCGGAGGGATGCTGGAATAATAGAGCGAATTGTATGAATGTGAGTGTTTTAGGGGATTAGGGTTTATGAAAAAGAGGGGGCTGGACTTGGCAGGTGTCTCGATTTGTCTCGTGTATCGGTCATATCTTCTGCCCAGATGCCTGCGTACCTATATGTTTATATAGGATCATGCCCACGCAGTTCTGTGAAATTGATTTGTGTCTATCCCTTAGAGACTTTAGGGATAAACTTCGTTAATCTGGGTGATTACTGATTTTATCTGATTTAATCTTATCGTTGTGATATCTTCCTGATTTGAAGAATATCGTTTGGAGATATTTTCCGTTATTGATTGATTAAGATTGATTCTTTCCTCATTTCAGGGAGAGGATAAAACTTAGTGGTTAAGCCCCCAGTTCTTCAGTGTAGCTTGCTGCAGTGGAGAACTAAGAATTCTTCAAGCTTCCAAATTTCTTGAGTCGCTGAAACAACTAAAAATAGATGATTAGAAAAACACTTAGAGCACCACTGTGCTCGTTAGGCGTATGCGGATGCAAGAGAGATAGCATGCGATGACCATTATAGGATAAATATATTTTTGCCAAGGTTTCAAATGTGCGAGCATAAATAATTCGTTTGAAATCCGTTGCGATCCTCATTGTCAAGTTGGGACCTTGGCGTTTGTATATAACCCGAATTGGCATACACGCTTTTCAAGTGTCTGATACAACCACATAAGGACGTGTCTTCGTTTGTGACGAGACTGTTAATAAGATATGTAGATGTAGATGTAGATGTAGATGTAGTTCTGGCGAACTAGTTTGCATAGGGATGCCTCCACCCATTCGATATAGTGATATCTCATAGGCCTTCAATAAAGATAGTTTGCATAGGGATGCCTCCACCCATTTGATATCTCATAGGCCTTCAATAATCCAGAGGGTACTGCACTTTACTAAGCATGTAGCATTGTGAGATTTATAGCTTGTCCAGGCTACCCTACTTGACAATTTAGTTCGCAAGTTTGAAAATATTTTTGACATATATGTACTATCGCGACGATATATGAAAAATATTTTACAAATTCATATGCAATAATAAATATGCTCTTTTAAGAGTGTCGCGATATTTATTTTCTTCAAAAATAATGCTCCGTTTTTTATAGATAATCTTTCCAAAATTATGCGTCTCACATATATATTTTTACTTGAGGATGATGCAGCTCGTACGAGATTGTAAAATATCCACAATCAATCAGCATAAATATTCGCAATTCATCACCATAAATATCTCGTACGATATTTTTCCAAATCGCAATAATTTTACAAGCATAAAAATATATTGCTCGCACGAATTTTTGAATAATAAATATTTTATCTAGAAAAATATTTAAAAACAATAATTTATGCATGCATGACATGGCATAATAAATGTGCAATTTACAGAAAATTAAAAGATGATAAAAAAGTTATCTTTGAATTTTGCGTCGCAAATTCGAAATCGTGGCTCTTGATTGTGTACTGATCCAAATTCACCGTTGCTTTTTTTTCCTCGTCTCGCGTGTCCAGTGGCATCCGGTGGCAATTTTTGTTGTATGCGCTGTTGGCCGTCTCCAAATTTTATTTTTTTTTGTGTGGGGGGAGTGCGTGGTTACGAGTGGTCTTTCTTGATCTTCTTATTTTATTAACATGGATCCCACCATGTATCTATACAAACAAACTTTTGACATGCTTGTTCCTGACTTCATGTTAATACGCGTGAGCCTTTTTTTTATCCTGCTTCCAGTTCCTTCTAGGCCTTGTTTTTTTTCCAGAACTATCTTTCTTAAGCGGGTCTCGCCTATTTCTCTTTGCTTTTCTTTAGTCTTCTTGTGTACCCATTTTTTTTTCTGGCTTCTATTGTTACTGCTTCTGCCTTCATGCGAGTTGTTTTTTTTTTCCTGCAGGTGCTGGCTTCGGTCGGTTCCTGTTAACAAAACCTTGAAGCTTTTTTGTATTTGTTGTGCGTAGCTCCACTGCTTCACCAATTTTTGTCAAGTTTTCCTTCTTTTTTTTTTACCCTGTTTTATATCTCCATCATGCTGCTCAATTTTTTACAACACGGGCTCCCTTTGATTTTCTTTGTCAATTGTTTTCTTCAATTAACATGGTCCCACGAACTAATCACCTCCTTCATTTTTTTCTTTAATTTTTTTTTCCTTTTTTTCTTGATTTTTTGTGAATCCTTTTTCCTCATGCGGGCTCCACCATGCCTTATGTCTTGATTTTACTGTCTTCACGTTTGTCTTCTCTTTTTTTTTACTCGCTACGCGTGTTGCTACTCTGAAGGTGGGCTCCGTCTTATATGTTGCAAACGAAGCCTCTTTTTCCATCGCTGCTTCGTCTTCGTGTGAGGATTGTGTACACCGTAGCCCGTAGGTGTTAAAAAACCCAAAATCCCGTTTTTTTATTCGTTTGTCCTCCACAAACGAAAATTATGCCCTCCTTCTAGCACCAAATGTTATAGGAGGAATTTCGTAACAACACGAAATCGGAGGTGTGCTGGAATAATAGAGCGAATTGTATGAATGTGACTGTTTTAGGGGATTAGGGTTTATGAAAAATAGGGGGCTGGACTTGGCAGGTGTCTCGATTTGTCTCGTGTATCGGTCATATCTTCTGCCCACATGCTTGCGTACCTATATGTTTATATAGGATCAAGCCCATGCAGTTCTGTGAAATTGATTTGTGTCTATCCCTTAGAGACTTTAGGGATAAACTTCGTTAATCTGGGTGATTACTGATTTTATCTGATTTAATCTTATCGTTGTGATATCTTCCTGATTTGAAGAATATCGCTTGGAGATATTTTCCGTTATTGATTGATTGAGATTGATTCTTTCCTCATTTCAGGGAGAGGATAAAACTTAGCGGTTAAGCAATAATTATTAATCTGAATTAATAATTAATGAATATTAGAAATTTGGGAGATTATTAGACATGCCAAAATTGTGGTATAACAACTAGCCCCCAGTTCTTCAGTGTAGCTTGCTGCAGTGGAGAACTAAGAATTCTTCAAGCTTCCAAATTTCTTGAGTCGCTGAAACAACTAAAAATAGATGATTAGAAAAACACTTAGAGCACCACTGTGCTCGTTAGGCGTATGCGGATGCAAGAGTGATAGCATGCGATGACCATTATAGGATAAATATATTTTTGCCAAGGTTTCAAATGTGCGAGCATAAATAATTCGTTTGAAATCCGTTGCGATCCTCATTGTCGAGTTGGGACCTTGGCGTTTGTATATAACCCGAATTGGCATACACGCTTTTCAAGTGTCTGATACAACCACATAAGGACGTGTCTTCGTTTGTGACGAGACTGTTAATAAGATATGTAGATGTAGATGTAGATGTAGATGTAGTTCTGGCGAACTAGTTTGCATAGGGATGCCTCCACCCATTCGATATAGTGATATCTCATAGGCCTTCAATAAAGATAGTTGTTAACAAAATATCACGCAAGCGTACGTGGTCACAAGTAATACAGATAGAAGTCAAGTTCATTCCCACAGAGATCTTAGGTTTCAATTCAGTAGATGCACCTATGCAACAATGTATGATTATTATTCACTGCTAAGACAAATAACAAGATTAAATTTTTACTAACTATAATTAACTAAGATACCAATTAACAAACTAAAAATACTAACTACTTATATGCGAGAAAACATGGAATCCTAACTTCATCATCTACTTCACTTAGAGTTGACGCCTTTAATCAATACATATGATGGTTTTGATATCTGATCGGATAACACGAAACAAGTAAAAGCTACCTCTCAGTATACTAATACCAAACTACGCATGCATCCACAAAAGAGATAGAAGATGGGTAGACACCAATTATGTTTAAACCCTATATCTCTATAGAATTTGAAAACATAAAGGTTGAAGCACAAGTTATCCACATAGATCACATAGGGTAGCATCATATCTCTATGTATGCCACAAATCATGATAATAATATCAACCTATCCTATGTTAGCATGGCAAGTTCTAAATCTCAAGATCCACTCTCGTTTCGCAAGAGATTAACAAATTAGATGTTCATGACGCATCTAAATACATGAAACACAACCATACGAGGATATCAAGAATTCACCACACATAAATCTTTAAAGCAATCAAACTACTAAGCTACATAGATAAATCCGTTAGAATCCCATGACAACGATTAGCTCATATCGAACCGCTCGTCATCATGGGATCTGATGAAACCATGATAGAAGACAAGATATGAAAGAAAGTAATAATATTAATAAAACAAGAGTTGAGAAAACAAATCTATGATACAAAAGATGAAGTAGATCTAGATCCGTTGCTTGTCACGAGCGTTGAATCCTTCTCTCCTTTTCTCCCTTGCAGATCTAAGCTATATTATGTACAAGATATCTAATTGTCTAATTCTCTAATTGTCTAATTGTCTAATTCTAATTGTCTAATTTACAAGGGGTTGGATGTGTTTATATAGGCACTCCAAGTCTTGCCCAGCAAGAAAATACAAAAACAGAATTATAATAGAATTTCTGCAAGATACGTTTCCTAAATTGATTCTGTTTTTAAGGAAAATTCGTGGCTGACTTTTCTTCAGATTTTATGGAACGTTCCAAACGTAATTGGACCTCTGGACCACCTTAGAATGATAGAGAATCGCGTTATCTTCGCGTGGACTGCTTACGGGCCTCAAACGGACTTCTAGAACTCAAGATATGGCCATAACAGTGTAGACTGCGCAACCCTTCTCAGAAATCCGAATTTTAATCAATTAATTCCCCAAAAATTATAGAAGCATCCACCTTAGTTAACATTCTCGTAATTCTGCACAACTAAGCAAAACACATCAAAACTACAATAAACTTGAGTTCAAGACAATCAATTTAAGCCGAATTGAAGCGATCCAAGTGGATATAAATCTACTTATCAATAGTTTGCATAGGGATGCCTCCACCCATTTGATATCTCATAGGCCTTCAATAATCCAGAGGGTGCTGCACTTTACTAAGCATGTAGCATTGTGAGATTTATAGCTTGTCCAGGCTACCCTACTTGACAATTTAGTTCGCAAGTTTGAAAATATTTTTGTCATATATGTACTATCGCGACGATATATGAAAAATATTTTACAAATTCATATGCAATAATAAATATGCTCTTTTAAGAGTGTCGCGATATTTATTTTCTTTAAAAATAATGCTCCGTTTGTTATAGAAAATCTTTTCAAAATTATGCGTCTCACATATATATTTTTACTTGAGGATAATGCAGCTCGTACGAGATTGTAAAATATCCACAATCAATCAGCATAAATATTCGCAATTCATCACCATAAATATCTCGTACGATATTGTTGTGGAATAAAAACTAGGTTACGATTTGTAATTAATGCTAGGGTGGTTGAGCTTCGAGCTTTAATGGTTGTTCTTGTGTTCGTGGCTGAATCTGCCTTCACAAGATGCCTACGTACTTTGATGAATATCAAAGATCAAGCCAAAAACGTAGTTCTGAGATGAGGGGTCTGGCCCTTTAAATAGGCTGCAGGAGCCTTAGAATTATGGTAGGAGTCAGAGACTTGGTGGACAAGTCTTTGAGAAAGGTTCTAGATCTATTCCTTGTAGGAATCAGTTTCCATATTGAATTGGATGCCTTGGTGGCTAAGTCTGGTGGAAATAATATCCTTATCCAATTCTTATTGCTGAGCTATTTATTTCCCCCAATATTAATTACGAAATTAATATTATAATTGGGGTTTTGGGCCCATCTGGTGGGCCCCACGTTTGGACCATTCTTGGTCTAATTAATGCCACATTAAATATAAGAACCCTAATTTTTGGTAATATTTTCTTTTATTTAATATCATGTGGCATTGTCAATTTGGAACCTTTCTAGTCATCCCTGTTGATTAATAGAATTGATTGTCTGAGAAACTATGTTGTTGCATTCACTATGTAAGATAAAAGAGAAGATTGTTGAGGGCAAGAGTCTTATTGTTAGTAAGATTTATAAAACTTGGGATTTGAGAATGATTATAGTATTAAAAGATTTATTAAGGATTATGACGAGGAATTATGGACATTCGAGGAATTTACACAATTAAGTACTTAAGGAATTATAGGGGAAATCTCTACGCGACAAAATATTATTACGAGAGATTAATTAAGATACGATACGAATTAAAGATTAAATGACAAGCATTGGTGGAAGAATAATGATACAAGGAGTAGTATTGCATGCAAGTCCCATGCAACCAAGTGGTTAGGAATAAGGAAACTAGTTAACCAAATGGAAGGAGAATAGTAACTAGTTACATGGCTTTTTCAAAAGAGGAGACAAGAAGTACAAGAGGCCATACCATGCTAGTACCTTGCTTATACATACAACATTATGTATCACCCAACCTCACTTTATCAATTATTCACCCAACAACAAAAATCAAAAACACAAACCCCCCCTCCAAGAAGCTCTCGGCCAAGCATAGAAAAGGAGAAGAAAAAAATTTCTTCCTCCTCCATTTCCCATCACTCATAAATCAAGACATAATTCCTAGGCCCTCTCCATCATCTAAGCAAGGTATGTTAAGAGTTTCAAGCCATTTCATCCATCCAATTTCAAGATATTAATTATAATAGATATTGTGAATAGTAACCATGTTTGGTTTTTCTTTTAGATCTTGGATTGTAAGGGTTGTAGGAGACCATTCAAGGTGTTATTGAGTTTTGTAAGGCTTATCCAAGGCTCCTAGGTGCTCAAGAAGGTATAAAAATCACAAACCCTTTTGGTTATGTAGTGTTTATAAGGTTTGGTGATAGATCCATGTGTTATAGTGTTAATCTTGGTTGTATAAGTAATGGATGACATGGATCTTGAGTTTTGATGTTGTGATTGTGATTTTTATGATTGTGGATAGTATATGTATCTCCATGAATGTTATAAAGCATGAACTAAGTGAATTAGATATTGGTTGTGTTGTGGAATTGAGAAAATTGGTTGATCTAAGTGATACATGCTTGCTGAGTTTTTCCAGGAACATTGACCTGTCTTGTAACATGGTTTTGAACCCCCAAATATTGTCCCCTGAGGTCCTACCATATATTGTTGGAAAGATAATTGAATGTAGTTTCTGGAAATGTAAGGTTCATGACTAGGTGATGTATAGATATTAAGTTATGGCCGTAGAAGTAAATTTTGTTTCTGGATTCCGGACTGCACTAAGTGACCCCCTTGTGAAATTTGTTTAAACCCCTAAAAATGTATGTGGGATCATGGAAAAATTTGAGAAACTAGGAAATGCAGTGGTGAAGACTACCCAAAAAGAATTAGATTAAAATATGAATTTTTGTATTTTATAAAAATGCTAGAGTAAATTTTGCGCAAGGGAAAAAGTCGTTAGTGTAGCATAATTCTAGGGGTAATGGTTATGATTCGAATGTGGTAACTAAATTAAGTCGAATAAGTGACGAGCGTAACCAAGTGATGACATGAACCTATAGTGGGACTAGAGAGTCATAAGATGAAGTCGTTAAGTTAATTTCTTACCCCCTAAAACCCCGTAATTAAAGAGATATTGATTAAGGTACTAACGAGCGGTTATTGCTTATGTATAGATCGTTCCACTCCGCACGCTCGACCACCCCAACCAAACCAAGGCAAGTTTACTTTTCAAAACTTACATATATAAGGGCTTTCACTGTTGTGTTTGTAGTTTTCAATCATATCAAATGTTATGTTTATCGAAGTGTTGATGCAATTGAGATTGTATAAGTACATATATGTTTGTACCCCTTGAACTTAGATTGAAATGTTTCTTCGGACAACGACTCTAGCAATAGAGGTCGTAGCGGTCCGTATATACTATTGACCAGGGAGCGGTATATTATTATATCGTATCTAGATTGCGAAAACCCGAAGGGTCATTCGGGGAGTATCGTATACTCAAGTAATTATGTTCATATCTTCGTAAATACTCGAAACCCTATCTTGGATTAAAAGTTTATTTTATCGAATAATTATTTTATTAATTATTAATATTAAATCTTAAAATATTATTTATTAATTATCGTTCATTATTTTAAAGACGAAGTCAATCCAAGATACATTTAATACCTTCAAACTCGAATTCTTTCGAACTCAAAACATTTTCGAAAACCCCCGGTCAGGTTCTGCTTCTTGTATGATTTCAAGAATCATCGGTCGACTGATGTCGGACCTCAATTACTCTGTTTTCAATCAAAATCAAGTTTTTAAAAGAAAAAGAAAAAGGGACTCTGGCAGGTGTGGGAACCGTTGACGAACGATTCCTGGGATGTGTAAGCGGCCGTGAGCCAGGCGGTCCATCAATTATTATTCTGGCCCAGGTGTTGCCGAAGGATGATTACGGATGTAGTTTTCATCGAGGGTGATTACGGATGTAGTTTTTGAAGGAATTTACGGACGGGCGGAAGCGCAAATAACATTTATTTCCGTAAAAACCATATAATCGCACATATAGAAAATCATGTAAAAATGAAATACGAGGGATTCGTAACCATACCTTGAAAAATCGAAGCTTTACAAAAATGGTGTTTTAGCAGTTGCTCCTCAGAGTGTGAAGCACTCTACCGGTATCCACCAAGATTAATTCTTCGACGAAGCTTTTATAAAACTCGAAGCTTTATAAAAATGGTGCCTTGATCTTTTTGAGAGAGAGAAAGAGAGAGAAAGAAAGAAGATGGAGGCTACTAGGGTTTTCACAAAACCACAAATGCATACTAAAACACCTCTCATCTCTTTCTTTATATAGGGCTAATGTAGGTTTAGTATAATTAATATATCATGTATATATTAATATATATAAATCCCACAAATTGTTTAAATAATAATTAAACTATTTTAATCATTATTAAAACAACTTGCTCTCTCAAAATTCCTTCATCAATAAATTAATCTTTTTATGGTGTGACCCTGTAGGTTCAATATTAAGCCGGTAGTAGAAATAAATAATAATAAACTTTTTATTTATTATTTATATGAATTCTAATAATTCATTAAATATAATTAACTGATTAGTTATATTTATTCTACATCGTGAGTGATGCTTCTCAACATATCGCGACTATCCGGATAATATGAATTCACTGCTTAGAATACCAAGAACCTGTCAGTGACTAGTTACCGTACAATCAATTCCTTCTACCCTACAATATCCCGATTAAATACAAGGCATGGATCTCGTGTCAGGCCTATCAAATTTAATCATATGATTTCTTATTCATAACGCAAAGTTCATATTAATGCAAATTAGAAACTCCTTTCTAATTTCATACACTCTGGCCAGAGATTCCAGAACTCGCATACTAAGAATAACATAGGATATTCACTTCCTTACTGGAAGGGGTAGATTCTTTATTGATCGTTAACTATCTCCATACATAAATCCCTGTACCCAGAATAGACCTAATGTATGTCCTTGAGACTAAGGACTAAACCAAAGCACAGTTCATTATATATAAGATAACTTTAACGATCTCAAGTCTAAGGACACTTGTACAACTATCACTCAGTGAATAACTATTGACACGTGAGTAAACTCCATTAGTTGTCCAACTTATCGAGTCATGTTCAGTGAACTTATTCCCTAATAAGCACCTACATACTAGCTATAGTGTCACCACACAAATGCCTATGAGAACAGACATCCTCCTGACGGGAGCAAGCATAATATGTACCGATCTTTGCGGATTCACTAACTTCCGATTAGTTATCCTATGATCAGGAACTGTTTAAGTCTAGAGTTATCATCTTCTAGATCTCACTATTATAATCTCATTATAATTATAGAAGCTTTACTCTAAACTATGGAACATCTTATTTAAAACACTTTAAACAGATAATGCCCGTAATAAAATCAAAACAAGTCTTTTATTATTATTAATGAAATCAAACAAGAATACATGAAAGTTCTTCCTAACTCATCATACATGATTGGATTTAGGACAAACACTTTCAATCTCCCACTTGAACTAAAGCCAATCACCCTGGTATCTAATACCCATCTTCTCTTTATGACGATCAAAGTGAATCTGAGACAGTGACTTTGTGAGTGGGTCTGCTATGTTGTTATGTGTGTCAACTCTCTCAACCTTGACATCTCCCCTTTCAATGATCTCCCTAATCAAATGAAAGCGCCGCAAAACATGTTTGGAATTTTTATGAGACCTAGGTTCCTTGGCTTGTGCTATTGCTGCATTGTTATCACAATACAACACAATAGGCTCTACAATGCTTGGAACAACTCCCAACTCAGAAACAAATTTCCTCATCCAAACGGCTTCTTTTGCAGCCTCACTTGCAGCTATATACTCTGCTTCCGCTGTGGAGTCAGCCATTGTCGACTGTTTGGAACTCTTCCAACTAATCGCACCACCATTCAAAGTAAACACATACCCTGACATGGATTTGCTATCACTTTCTGATTGAAAACTAGAGTCAGTATAACCCTCTATTTTCAATTCAGATCCACCAAAAACAAGAAAAATATCCTTAGTCCTTCGCAAGTACTTAAGGATGTTCTTCACTGCTTTCCAGTGGTCTTCACCTGGATTGGACTGATATCTACTCGTTACACTAATTGAATAAGCAACATCAGGCCTAGTACATAACATCGCGTACATAATAGATCCTATTGCTGAAGCATAAGGAATCTTACTCATACGCTCTCTTTCCTCAGGTGTCTTAGGAGACATCTTCTCGGAAAGAGATATTCCATGGCTCATCGGTATGAGACCTCTCTTGGAGTTTTCCATGCTAAACCTTTTGAGCACTTTCTCGATGTATGTACCCTGGGTAAGACCTATCATTCTTCTAGATCTATCTCTATAGATCTTCATACCGAGAATGTAGGATACTTCACCCAAGTCCTTCATAGTGAAGTTCTTTGATAACCACACTTTGACTTATTGCAGCATCGGTATATCATTTCCTATAAGAAGTATGTCATCCACATACAATACAAGAAATGTTACCGCGCTCCCACTAACCTTCTTGTAGACACATGGTTCATCTATGTTCTTGATAAAATCAAACTCTTTGATTGTCTCATCAAAACGAATGTTCCATCTTCGAGAAGCTTGCTTTAATCCATATATGGTCCTTAGCAGCTTACACACTAGGTGTTCATTCCCTTTAGAAACAAACCCCTCTGGCTGTGTCATATACACTTCCTCTTCAAGTTTCCCATTGAGGAAGGCCGTTTTCACGTCCATTTGCCAGATCTCATAGTCGTAGTAAGCAGCAATCGCAAGCAAAATTCGAATTGATTTTAACAGGGCTACAGGCGAAAAAGTTTCATCAAAGTCAATCCCTTGCCTTTGTCTGAATCCTTTTGCCACGAGCCTGGCCTTATAGGTCTCCACCTGGCCATCTGCTCCAATCTTTCTTTTGTATACCCATTTGCATCCAATAGGATTCACATCCTCTGGTGCTTCAACTGCTTGAGTTGCATTATCCTTGGGTCAAATATCTCTTATCTTGCTAATTTATTCATTGTGTTGTTGTGTTGGTAAATTTGGATAGTTGCCATTAACTTAGTTGTATTTTTGTAGCAATTTAGTTATTGTATGCAAGGTGTTTGATAAAACACCTTAACCAAATCAAAAACCCCCCATTTTCCACACTACTAGATTGTAAGAGATAATCTACTCGAAATCGATATTGAGAGTCCTTCCCTGTGAACGAACTTCGAAAAACACTACCTTCAAATTGGCGCCGCTGCCGGGGAAGGCAACAATATTAATTTTGAGTTAATTGTTTCTTATAGTTTAGATTTTATCTTTGTATATAGTTTTTTTTTTCTTTCTTTGTTTTTTTGTTATTGGTGTGTCTTCATGTTTATTGTATATAGACATGAACTAACTCTTTCAGGAGACGATGGATAACTATTTTGGTTGGAATAATGCTCAAGATTTCACCTATGATCAAGAACGATATCAAGATTTTAATTCTTTTCAGAATTTTAATGCGTACCAGGTGAATTCTTTATATTCTACAAACTCATGCTATGCTCCTTACCCTCCTAGCATCGATTGTTCATATGTTTGTGAAAATCAATGTTATGATCCGCAATATAATTCCCAAGACCATCAAAGGTCTTCTTCATCTTCCTTATCATCATTAGAGGAGATGATAAAGCAAATGGCGGCAAACAACCTCCAATTTCAAAACACCACTTTTCAAAGTATATCCAACTTGGAAAAGATCACTTCTCAAATGGAAAAGAACACTTCTCAAAGCATATCCAACTTAGAAAAGCAAATGAGCCAACTAGCCGAAACCGTGAGTCGATTAGAGGAGGTCAATTCTCCTACTAATTACGATTCTTGTTTTGTAATTAATGAAAATGTTGTGCATGATGAATTTGCTTATTTAGTTGACGATTGCCCTAGGCTTAATGATGATGAATTGGATGCAGTTGAGGATCTACCAAATTTAGAAAATACTTTTGTGCTTAATGAATTGGTAGATGAGATAAAAATTGATGAATGTCCAATTAAAATTGAGAAGGAATTTGAGCTTAAGATTGATGATGTTGAAATTTTTGCTTGGGTTTATAAGGATCCAATTTGGGAAGAGTTTTTGAGTCGTAGTTATAATGATTATTCTGACGATTTTTCTAACTACTTTGCCTTTTCAAAGTCTCTTGAAGATGTGAAGGTCCTAAAAATATTTTTATATTTTTATGGATCAAAGGTATATTTGCACACCTTATTCTTATTATTGATTCGTAGGTATGTGCATTTATTTGCTTTTTCACCTCATTAGTTATAATACTTGTACAAATAAGTCGAGCCAACGACAATAAACAAAGCGCTTTTTGGGAGGCAACCCAAGGTACGTATGTATTTATATATTTTTTATGCGTGTTTTAGATTTCTTGCATTTATGTAGGGTGTTATTCATATTGTGGATTTGAGGATTGATCTAAATATTAGTGAGTGGGGATTCCATTTTTCATCTATTTTAATTCTAAGAAAATAACCAAAAAAAAAATATGTATTTTTGTGGTGTGATTAATGAATTTTATAATAGATTTTCAAAAAAAAAAAAATTTAATAATAACGCCCCGCTCAATAATATTTAGTATCGTTAATTATAGCTTTTATATTTTTTTTAAAGATTTGTTCCACTCGTGCCTTGATGTTTTTTGTTTCATGTTTTCAGGAATTAATATTTTATTCAAGCATTCAAGGATTTGTGGGAATTTTCTGTAAAAAAAAAAATAGTTTTTGTAAAATTTCAGGTCCGTACGGGCTGTTGTACGGGGTGCAGGCCGTGCAGCAAGCCGTGCAGCAGCCCGTGCAATTTTTCTCAGCTTCTGTCCAAGTTGTAGTTCAAAATGAGTGAAAATTTTCAGCCCCTACCCACTTGTTTGTACAGCCGTGCTACTCCAACAATCCAGCGCAGCCTCCATTTCTCTCCCCCCACGCGCGACACCCGTGCCAGCCTTTCCCCACCTGCCTCCTCGAATCACATCTTCTTTCACCCCAATAATACGACCCCCCCCACCCTTTTGTTTTTTTTGTTTTTTTTTGTTTTGTTTTCTTTATTTAGTTTTTGTTTTCTTTTTTTCTTTTTTTGTTTTATTTTTGTTTTGTTTACTTTTACTCACTTTGTAAATTTTGATTTTAGTTTTTATTTTTATATTATATAAATTTAAGAATCAATTTATATTTACTTTAAATTTTATTTTTGATTTTATTATTAATTGGTTAGTTCTTTTTGTTTTATTTTATTTTATTTTGTTTTATTTACTTTTATTCACTACTTCTTTCATTTTAATTTTGATTTTAATTTTTTTTTATTTTCTAAACTAATTTTTTTTATAAATTCAGAAATGAATTTAAATTTATTTTATTTTGATTTTATTTTTAATTGGTTAGTGATTTATTTTATTTTATTTCATTTTATTTATTTATTTTTTAAAAAAAAACCAAAAAATCAAAAACCAAAATTTATTTCTTTTTAATTTTGATTTTAGTTTTTAATTTCTAAACTAAGTAATTATATTATTTTGGTTTTACTTTTAAATTTGATTTTTGATTTTATTTTAGTTTTTAATTTGATTTTTGCTTTTATTATTATTTCAATTTTAAATTTGATTTGATTTTTATTTGATTTGATATTTTTTTTTTTTTTTGTTATTAATTGGTTAGTTATTTTATTTTATTTTAAAAAAAAGGGCAAAAACAAATATATTTTTATTATTTATATATCCTTAATAAGTGTTGAAGTGGATTTGTAGGTGTGGATTTCGCTTGTTGATTATTTTCGTTGGGATGATTGTGATTGGTGGCATTAGTTAAATTCTTGGCGTGCAACTTCGGAGTTGGATTTTGCCAAATATGAGTTGAGCTTCTTGGCTTTGCTCCCGGTCCTTGTTGCATATTTTCAGGGGAGTTTTCTTTCACTTTTGTTTCTCCCTCATTTTTATTTGTCATGCATGAGGACATGCCATGTTTTAAGTGGGGGAAGGATTGTTTATTTTGGATTGTTTATTTTGATGTCAGTTTCGTTTGCATTTGTTTGTAAAATTTATGACATTGTGAGCTTGTAGTCTTGTTTTCTCCTATTACGTGTCTAGCATTATCAATTTGATGTGAATCTATAAGTTTGATGCACCTCTTTTGCACGCACACACTCTTGAAATGGCATGAAGAGGCTAGATTGTTATAATTAAATTGTGAGCATGACGATTATCTCTTAGCATGCATGGAATCAAATCGAGAAGATGTTATTAAAACTTAAACCTTGTGAGGTCTTGAACGATGATTTCTTTTGCTTGTGTGTTTCTCCGTCTTTATGTGTGTTTGTTGCTCTAGGGCTTGCATTAAACCTTCATTCATGGATGCACCATAATAAGGAAATTCTATTTAGGATAACCTTTTTGGCCTTTTTAGCTTATGAACCATGAAATAATCCCTAGTTACCCCCGTTGAAGCTTATATCCATATTTTTCTTCGTCACTCTCCCCTTTTATACATGAGTCAAAGCCAAATACTTCACTCTCGACCTAGTTGAGCTAGTTGAGTCTTGGAAAGAATTAATTGATGAGCATGTGAATTTGAAGAAGTTGTGAAGAGGAAGGATTCTAATTATTGTAAGTGGGAACTAGTTTGATGTGTATATCTAGATGTGGTTCAAAGTTCTTTGTAGTATTTATTTATGTTATGCATTCCCTTTGCTAAAAAATAATAATAAAGGGGAGAAAAAAAAAAGAAAAAAAAAGAAAAAAAAAGCAATAAATCTTTGTACTTTATTTTGTTTCAATTTTCTTGGTAAATGTGGTTGTGTTTTGTAATTGTAAATGAGTGAAGACATTCTTTAGTTTGGAATTTGGTGGATGAAGCGAGCAAGCGTCATTTTGACTCAACTAGCGAAACTTTTACACCTTCCTTGAACTTAAATTTTCACACCTTCACCCAAGCCTCATTACAACCCATTTTATGAATTCTTTGTTTTTGGTGCAATCCGGAATTTAGGTGAACATGCAAGGTCAAGTAGAGAGCATGCATTTAGACTTGGAGTTGAGTGAAATCTCTAGCCCATACTTGTGTGATACATAATTGAGAGATGTGAGATTTTTCACCATACAATTTCATCTTCTTAATGCGAGGCCATGTATGCTTTGTGATCATCTTGTCTAGTGTTCACGATTGAAGTGCATTCATTCTATCTTTAATGTCTTGGTTACATCTTGCACAAGGTGTGTTATCTTGATTCTTGAATTGGTTGTTAGCTCGTTTTAGTGGATGACAAGGTGAATAGCGCTATATGTTTGATTTTAGTTGCAAGTAGACGACTCGGGCATGTGAATGTAGTAGTTAGTTTAATTAGTAGGTATTGTTAGTTTCTTTTTTATTAGTGGCTTTTGTGATTTTGTGGGTACATCATCTATAAACCCTCACGAGACCTCACTCGTCCACTAGGGCTACCTAGGGGTTCCAAGGGCTTGTTGCATATGCCAAATGCAATCGTGATCACCTACGGAAGTGGAACTAGTTAGGAGTATATGGTTATGTTAATTTTAGTTTGCTCGGGACTAGCAAAGTTTAAGTGGGGGAAGATTTGATAACGTGTATTTTATACACGTTTTGTCTTTTATTCTTCTGCATTTTTGTTAGTTTCGAATGTTGTTTAATTAATATTTGTTATGTTTTTCATCTTTCAGTGCCTCGTGCTTAATTGTTGAAAAGATGGATTATTTTGGGCTTGAAAGCGAAGATTATTCTAGAGGGAAGTTAGAAGATGCAAGCTCGCGATGCCGGGAGGCGTTTAATGCATTATATTGAAGATTTTATCTTGTACGGGCTACTGTACGGCCGTTCAACAGGCCGTTCAAAGGAGCAGATTTTCTGTACGGGCAGCTGTACGGCCGTTCAACAGGCCGTACAGAGCTGCTGTGTATTAAAAAGAACAAAACATCTTCATATCTCATAACTTAACCTACATCTAACTTCTCCATCTAACCTAGCCTCTTCAAGAACATTCAATTAGGGTTAGTAGAGTAGAGAGATACATCAATTACTCATAATCTAGCATTGATTATGAGTAACTAACTCCATTTATTTGGCTCAAGGAGGAATTCTTGTACAAAAACCAATTTCAATTTAAGTAAGATCTATTTCATTCTATCTTGAATTCTTGAGTTGTATTGTTTATGATTTTGCTTGGAGAATTGTAAGTTGCTTCAATTTGCTCTTCTTGTAATATCAATTGCTAATTGTTTGTGCTAATCCGTAATTGTTAGTACATTCATTATAGTAGCACAAGTTTAGTGTACCTAAATTCTCAAAATTCAAGTGCAAATACCTAGGTTGAGCTCCTCATCCTTGGGTTTGTCCTAGCCTCTCTTTGATTGATTCCTTGATTTGGTTAAATTGGTAGTGCTTCACTATTGGTTGCTAGTATCAAGAGAACTAATTTATGTGCTTCACTAAATTAGTGTTTATAATAGAAGAGAAATAAGTGATTGTGTGCTTCACCAATTATCTTGGTTAGGTAGAGTTGGATATAATTTTGCTTGTTGTTGGGTTGAAGTGCTTGAGTTGCATTATCCTTGGGTCAGATATCTCTTATCTTGCTAATTTATTCATTGTGTTGTTGTGTTGGTAAATTTGGATAGTTGCCATTAACTTAGTTGTATTTTTGTAGCAATTTAGTTATTGTATGCAAGGTGTTTGATAAAACACCTTAACCAAATCAAAAACCCCCCATTTTCCACACTACTAGATTGTAAGAGATAATCTACTCGAAATCGATATTGAGATTCCAGCTTATCAGGGTCAACTTTCTTGACATAAGCCGGACATCCCCAAATCTTAACGTGTTTAAGACTCGGTTTCCTTTCTTTCCATATCTCATATGGAGTTTGAGGAACAGATTTGGAAGGCACCTTATTCAGTAAATATGCTGAGGTTTCCAATGCATAACCCCAAAGGAATACTGGAAGATTTGCATAGCTCATCATGGACCGAACCATGTCTAACAAAGTTCGATTTCTCCTTTCAGATACTCCATTCAACTGTGGAGTATATGGAGGAGTCCACTGAGAGACTATACCATTTTCTTTGAGATAATCTAGAAACTCTCCATTTAAATATTCACCACCTCGATCTGATCGAAGGGTTATAATACTATGTTTGGTTTGTTTCTCCACTTCATTCTTATATTCTTTGAACTTTTCAAAGGCTTCAGATTTGTGTTTCATTAAATACACATATCCGAATCTAGATCGATCATCTATGAAAGTAATGAAGTACGAAAATCCACCCATGGCTTGCGTAGACATCGGTCCACATACATCTGTATGTACCAGTCCTAGCAAATCTGCAGCCCTCTCTCCATGTCCACTAAATGGAGATTTGGTCATTTTACCCAATAGACAAGACTCGCATGTAGGATATGATTCAAAATCAAAGGGGTCAAGTAACCCTTCCTTATGCAATGTCCGCAGTCTATTTTCACTAATATGACCAAGTCTGCAGTGCCACAAATAGGTGAGATTTTCATCATCTCTTTTCCTTTTATTAGTATGTTCAATTTGTAGTAAATCATGCTCTATGTCACACACATATAGACCATTATTTAAAATACCACTACCATAAAGAACATTATCTCTAAGAATTGAACATTCATTATTCTTAATAACAAACGAAAATCCATCCAAGTCTAACATGGGAATAGAAATAATATTCCTCACAATCGAGGGAACAAAATAACAATTATTTAAAACAATAGTCTTGCCCGTAGGCATATGTAAATCAAACGATCCTACAGATTCAGCAGCAACTCTTGCTCCATTTCCCATCCGTAGAATCACCTCCTCTTCCTCGGGAGTCCTACTTCTCCTTAGTCCCTGCAACGAATTGCAAATGTGAGAACCACAGGCGGTATCTAATACCCAAGTAGAATTTTGATTTATTGACATATTCACTTCAATCATGAACATACCTGAACCAGAAGCGACAGTCTCACTATCTTTCTTCTTTTTCATTTCTGCAAGGTAAACCTTGCAGTTCCTCTTCCAGTGCCCCACCTTGTTACAGTGAAAGCAAACAGCTTTGCTCTTGGGGTCTTCAGCTTTTGGTGGAACCGGCTTTTTCTCACCAACTTTCTTCTTCTTGGAAGGGTTCTTCTTCCTTTTCTTAGGATTGGAACCCTCACCAATTAGAAGAACAGAACTCTTCTTAGAGGGAAAATTCGATTCCGCAGTCTTCAACATGTTGTGGAGTTCAGCCAGGCTGACGTCCAACTTATTCATGTGAAAGTTCACAACAAACTGCGAAAATGAACCCGGAAGTGATTGCAAGACCAAGTCTTGAGTCAGTTCCCTATCCATGACAAAACCAAGTTGCCCAAGACATTCAATCAAATTGATCATCTTAAGTACATGGTCATTCACGGATGATCCCTCAGACATCCTACAACGGAACAGCTCCTTCGATATCTCATATCGAGCTGTCCTCCCTGCCACATCATACAACTCTTGCAGATGCTCTAGGATAGTGTGAGCATCCATAAGCTCATGTTGCTTCTGTAGCTCATCGTTCATGGAAGCTAGCATGATACATTGAGCAACATTAGCATCATCTATCCACTTACGATACACAACATGTTCATCATTATGTGCATCGTCAGCAGGTACAGCAGGCTTAGGTGAGTCAAGCACATATTCCAGCTTCTCAACCCTGAGAACAATTCTCAAGTTTCGAAGCTAGTTAGCAAAATTCGGACCAGTCAATTTGTGAGCATCTAGTATACTCCGGAGTGATAGTGCACCAGACATAGTGTATATAGTAAATCTGTAAATGATAAACACATAACAACACTTAGCAAATATTCAATTTCATTTTAAAAAACACTATATGAATCGGGTCTTTATTCATAAGTGACTCCCACTAGTTTATCTAATTTATTCAACCCCCTTAAGTGAAAAATTAAGCATTCATAATGCTAGTGGGAATAGGGATCCTATATTCCATCACACAACCTCGGCTGTGGCACGAAACGCCATGTGATGTTCAATAGGCAGACAACTCTTGTCAATTACATCTCATGTTATTCCCTAATAAAACTTTAGCCTCTTGAATAATTGAGTCACGGCTGTGGCACGACAAACTCAATATTCTAAGTCAAGTCTAACCCAACATTCTGTACAACTGAATCAGTCTCCAATGGCCCACGGCTGTAGCACGTAACGACCATTAGATTCTAATTCATTGTACACATCTCTATGTAATAGACAAGTATTTCTTATTTCAAAATCAAAGCCCTCGGCTGTAGCACGAAACGACAATGATTCAAAAATAAGAACTACTTTCTACCATGTTGGAAGGCTATGACCGACACAAGCCCGTTGTGTCATTGGCCAATTACTACTTGATATTATTTAATTTTAGAGGGATTATATTATGTTACAATCATAATCATATTATAAAGAGATTCTTCCTTTTAAATTAAATATTTCAAATCAATAATCGATAATTGGATGATTCCCAGATCGGGGGGAGCATTGTCAAGAGGCGTCACTTAATACCCCTTTCTTACAGATCGAAATCCGTTTTTGACAGAATCATCCATTCTCTCAATATTGAAAATTCATATTTAATTACGTGTTTCACAAACACAAGAATCTCATGATTGTATTCATAATATTATTATTAAGGCAAGAAACGATTCCTATTTCTAGATTTTCTAGAGCACGCCTTATTTTGATTTAAGTTCACCTAAATCTATCATCGCATGGTAAACATAGGCATATATCACATATATAAAATTAAATCAACAAGTAAGCATGCAAGCAATATCATGTCACACAATGATATAATGATGTATGGATTTATTATAGTATTTAAAAGCAATTAATCCAATTAAAACATGCTTTAAAACACTCCCATAAATATAAATAATTCAAAATTATTATATAAAAAATATTTGACCACTCCATTAGATCCGTCTCGGAAATACGAATCCAACGATATATTGCACGCCCAAAACGGAGTTACGAAACTCCCAAAAAATCAAATTTAATGTGGACATAAGGACTGTAACGCAATACTTAAATGCGTTACAATAATTTAAATTCAATAAATTGTGTAACGCATTCCGTAAATGCGCGGCAGACCTGTCACGCATTTCCTAAATGCGTGACCCCCTTCACGCGATTGTCTAACACGCGCGCGAGACAACAGTAACAGCAGAATTTACTTTTTTTTTTGTTTTAATGTTAAATCTGACAACGGCTTGTAACTGCTGTGCATGTAACGGCTGCATCTTTATTTCAATAACTCCTCTAATAACTTTTATTATTATTATTATTATTATTTTAATATTAATAAATTAATTAACAATTAATTAATAAATTAATAAAAATTATAAAAACATGATTTCAGAAAATCAACAGTAGCATAAAATTATCAGATCAGCCAGGGGTCCCTTTGCAAATTTTAATCCCATATTTTTCACATGCATGATTATTTTATGAATTTTAATCAAAACAATTTTAAAAAATTCATAACAAATAATCTACACATCACAAAATTATGAGAAAAATACCCAAATCATCTACAACACTTGTAGAACTCAGATTAGTGGTCAAAATCATATGCAAAAATTATTTCGAATTAATTCATAATTAAATCCAAATAAACTTGCAAAAATCATAATAAATCCATACATGCATAAAAAAATCTGAAATTTTTATATGACTCTCTATATGCAAGAACCTAGCTCTGATACCAATGAAGGAATTTACGGACGGGCGGAAGCGCAAATAACATTTATTTCCGTAAAAACCATATAATCGCACATATAGAAAATCATGTAAAAATGAAATACGAGGGATTCGTAACCATACCTTGAAAAATCGAAGCTTTACAAAAATGGTGTTTTAGCAGTTGCTCCTCAGAGTGTGAAGCACTCTACCGGTATCCACCAAGATTAATTCTTCGACGAAGCTTTTATAAAACTCGAAGCTTTATAAAAATGGTGCCTTGATCTTTTTGAGAGAGAGAGAGAGAGAAAGAAGATGGAGGCTACTAGGGTTTTCACAAAACCACAAATGCATACTAAAACACCTCTCATCTCTTTCTTTATATAGGGCTAATGTAGGTTTAGTATAATTAATATATCATGTATATATTAATATATATAAATCCCACAAATTGTTTAAATAATAATTAAACTATTTTAATCATTATTAAAACAACTTGCTCTCTCAAAATTCCTTCATCAATAAATTAACCTTTTATGGTGTGACCCTGTAGGTTCAATATTAAGCTGGTAGTAGAAATAAATAATAATAAACTTTTTATTTATTATTTATATGAATTCTAATAATTCATTAAATATAATTAACAGATTAGTTATATTTATTCTACATCGTGAGTGATGCTTCTCAACATATCGCGACTATCCGGATAATATGAATTCACTGCTTAGAATACCAAGAACCTGTCAGTGACTAGTTACCGTACAATCAATTCCTTCTACCCTACAATATCCCGATTAAATACAAGGCATGGATCTCGTGTCAGGCCTATCAAATTTAATCATATGATTTCTTATTCATAACGCAAAGTTCATATTAATGCAAATTAGAAACTCCTTTCTAATTTCATACACTCTGGCCAGAGATTCCAGAACTCGCATACTAAGAATAACATAGGATATTCACTTCCTTACTGGAAGGGGTAGATTCTTTATTGATCGTTAACTATCTCCATACATAAATCCCTGTACCCAGAATAGACCTAATGTATGTCCTTGAGACTAAGGACTAAACCAAAGCACAGTTCATTATATATAAGATAACTTTAACGATCTCAAGTCTAAGGACACTTGTACAACTATCACTCAGTGAATAACTATTGACACGTGAGTAAACTCCATTAGTTGTCCAACTTATCGAGTCATGTTCAGTGAACTTATTCCCTAATAAGCACCTACATACTAGCTATAGTGTCACCACACAAATGCCTATGAGAACAGACATCCTCCTGACGGGAGCAAGCATAATATGTACCGATCTTTGCGGATTCACTAACTTCCGATTAGTTATCCTATGATCAGGAACTGTTTAAGTCTAGAGTTATCATCTTCTAGATCTCACTATTATAATCTCATTATAATTATAGAAGCTTTACTCTAAACTATGGAACATCTTATTTAAAACACTTTAAACAGATAATGCCCGTAATAAAATCAAAACAAGTCTTTTATTATTATTAATGAAATCAAACAAGAATACATGAAAGTTCTTCCTAACTCATCATACATGATTGGATTTAGGACAAACACTTTCAGTTTTCACCCGGGGATAGTTACGGACGTAGTTTCTATCCTTCTACCGGTAGAGAAGACCCGCGGATTATTGGACTTGGATGTGGCGACTGATCATCGTCAATCCTTGTCAGGTTTTATGTTTTCTTTAAGTCCCATTCCTCCATTTTGGAAAAATGCTTTGACACTGCTTCTTAGGCTTTTGTGCCAAGTTGCTGATAGTGTTCTATTTTGATGAGAAAGATGTTGACTCAATGCAGTATCTAGAACTGCAAGTTTATTTTGAAAACAAGGGCACATATTGTTGCACCTTCGGAATTTATCAACAATGACAAGTGATTTTATATCTGATTGATACAAACAAGTTTAGTAACTGCTAATCATATGAAATGCTATATTGCTTACCTTATACGTATATTTCTTGCTGAGCTATAGTTGCTTACTCTTGCTTGTTTTCAAATTTACAAACACAACAGCTAAGCGAAATGGCAAGACCCAGACAGACTGCTCGAAAGCAGGTGACTAGACCCGAGCCAGCAGTTGAGATTCCACCGGTAGGCCCCATTAGCCGGATTGGTTGGCAGCTTTTGTTAGTTCGTTTTATTTATCTGTATGACCTGTGCAAGGCAATGTATCGTAACAAACTTTCAAGCCGCCAACTTCGCTTCATATCGAAGTGTTGCTGGTAGCATAAATGTTATTTAATTCGGTCTGTAATAACTCTGATACTTTTATTACTGTTTAATCGATGTTGTGACGTTTCTGAGGCTCTAACCTGTGTGTGTGTGTGTGTGCGGTGTTAGTTTATTGTGGGGTCGATGGCTGTTTTATATATATTATGTGCAAGAACAGGTATGTTATTAATGGAAAATGGACCGTGAGCGCCTAGATCTCCGACCCCAGATCTGGGGGCGCCACATTAAATGTGTCTTTAGGGCTTATTTTCAGCCTATCATTTGCCCCCCAACTTCTAGGAAAACTGATCAGGCTTTCCTTGAAGTTTTACTTGTCTAACTCGAGACTCGGGTCAGGGTTTATCTTTGATATCGTTTTGATGTAAAGCGTGGAGCGACCGACGCATTTACAACGATGTTAGATTGTGCCAACAACATTGAACGGTGCTAGACGGCACTAAACGGCGATAAACAATGCTGAACAGCCTTAAATGACGTTTAAACGATGTTAAACGACGCTAAACGGCGATAAACGGTGCTGAACGGCACTAAACGGTGCTAAACAGCCATAAACGATGTTTAAACGACGCTAAACGGCGATAAACGGTGCTGAACGGTACTAAACGGTGATAAACAGCCTTAAACGACATTTAAACGATGTTAAATGACGCTAAACGGTGATAAACGGCGCTGAACGGTACTAAACGGCACTAAACGGTGCTAAACAGCCTTAAATGACGTTTAAACGATGTTAAACGACGCTAAACGGAGATAAACGGTGCTGAACGGCACTAAACGGCACTAAACGGTGCTAAACAGCCTTAAACGACGTTTAAACGATGTTAAACGATGCTAAACGGCGATAAACGGCGCTGAACGGCACTAAACGGTGCTAAACAGCCTTAAACGACGTTTAAACGATGTTAAACGACGCTAAACGGCGAAAAACGGTGCTGAACGGCACTAAACAACACTAAACGGTGCTAAACAACCTTAAACGACGTTTAAACGATGTTAAACGACGCTAAACGGTGATAAACGGTGCTGAACGGCACTAAACGGTGCACTGAAAACCATCCGAAAAAATCAAGATTTAGGTCCAGAAATTACCCGAAATCCGTTGAAAAATCGAGATTCAGGACCACAAACTAACCCGCGATCGGCCGGATCGAGGGCTAGCACGTGGTCGGCTAGCACCTGGTCGGCCGAGGGGCCTCGAGCCAAGGTGGTCGGCTGGCACCTGGTCGGCTGCGGGCTGGTCGGCCGTGGCTCCTTGGCGTGCCTTGGTCGGTCGGTTCGTGGTCTTCTAGCTCGTGGTCGGCCGAGGCTTCTCAAAACGCCGTGGTCGGCTACGAGGTGGTCGGCTGTGGCTTCTTCGGGTGTCATGGTCGGCCACTTCGTGGTCGGCTACGGCTCCTTGGAGTTTCGTGGTCGGCCACTTCGTGGTTGGCGAAGAAACCCGGACTTGGAAACCTATTCATGGAACTTGAGGATCAAGAACCTCGATCTTGACCTCCAATTTAGTATCTTGGTCATCCGTGACTTTCAAGGATCCAGAACCTCGATCTTGATCTTAAATTGTCAAGGATCTAGGTTCTAAAATAATCCATGATCCTAGGGATCCAGAACCTTGATCTTGATCTTAAATTGTCAAGGATCTAGGTTCTAAAATCATCCGTGATCCTAGGGATCCAGAACCTCGATCTTGATCTTAAATCGTCAGTTTGGTCATTCGTGACTTCTAACGGTATTACACCTTAATTCATGATTAGCACTACTAACCTTGTGTTTAAGACTAAACTCGTTGCTTATCTTCTTAAGTGCAAACATCCATGCAGCAAATATTTCATCTATTTCTTTTCCGACAGATATGAATTATAACGATTCTTTCTGTATAACGCGGATAATTTATGTCCTTTTTTCGTCTATAAACGATAGATGACCTGTAAACGCGAACCAAGCTGAGATTCAACCTGATGTACCAGGTCATGCATTTTCTATAAAAGAGGATAAGTAGCCTTCATTTCAATTCACTTCTTCATTTCTGAGCTCTCAAATTCTTAAGTTCTCTAGGTTCAAGTTGCAAGATCAAGTTCGAGTTTCAAGATCAGGTTTCAGATCCAAGATCAAGTTTCAGCTTCAGTATCAAGATGTCGGAAGGTGATCAACCAATGGCTCCCCCTGTCTCCATGATGGAAGCTATGTCGAAGAGGAGTAAGATGAAGACCGCCAAAGGTAAAGAAAGAATCAAACCTCCTTCATATGTTGAACATAGATTTGAATCCTTTCTAGAACTTCTAAACATTATGAGGGAAACATTTCCCAACTGTTCCAGCCTAGACTCTTTTAACAGTCCCAGTAAGTTGTCGGAACGAGATGTCCAAATGGTAAAGGAGTCCTATCACTTTCCTCGTGCCATCAAGGTTCGTCTCCCAAATCCATCAGATAGAACATGCAACTGGCATCCTGAGAGGATCTGTGTTTACTGGGGTGCCTTAGATGCTGGGTTCAGATTCCCGGTTGACAATTTTATCATTAGATTGCTGGCGGAGTATCAGATCCACCCCTGTCAGTTGTATCCCAATGCTTGGAGGTACATTTCTATTTTCTTAATAAGGTGTCGGGAACTGGGGATTCATCCGACAACCACAATGTTTCGAAGTATCTTCGGGGCCAGCAACTCTTCTGACTCCAAGAAAGGATGGGTTAGCCTCAAGCACCGAGCCAAACTTCCACACATGGTGAATCCCTTCTCCTTTCCAGATTCACAGCATTTCTGGGAAAGGGAGTTTGTAGTTCTTGAGTGGAAAGGTGGTGACTGGGGCAACTTCTTTGTGAGGAGATTTGGGTCCGTGGAGGACAGTTCACATTTCGTGTGTGACCTTACTGATTCAGAATTATTGGATCGAGATAGGCTTCTTGCTGATGACGGCCGCACACACTATAAAACTTTTCTAAATGAAAAGAATCTTATTGGGGCTGGCCTTAGCTTTCTTTCCATTGAGGATAACTTTCTTACTTGAGCTTATTATGAACTCTGTTTGGTCTTATCCCGATATTTTTCTCTTTGTATTTCAGCTGCTGAGGAGATTGATAATCGTCCCGAGAACCGGCCAACTGTTACCAAGAGGATGAAGAAGAGGGCTGAGGAGAAGCTGAATCCAACTAAGCCTCACATCCCTAACTTCTTGGAGCGTTGTTCTCAAGGTGGTAAACGATCCCGAAATGCTGACGGGGATGTCAGGACTCCTTTCATACCTCCTTGGGGCATATGTGAACAAGACTCGGTCTTTGGGAGTCCTCATTTGGCCCTAGACTGGTCCAAGCTTTCAATCACTCCTCCTGACCAAGCGACAATGCTTGCAGGCGACAAAATGGATGAGTCTCAGCTCATGGGCTCCCAGGCCTTGTATCAGGTATGAAATTCCCTCTGTTAAGTTTGATATTGTTATTGATTTCAACTTTGCATATTCCTCGTGGCTCACTCATTTCCTTGTTGCAGGCCAACGCTTATTTTCAAACTATTTCGACCCAAGGCCGGGCCTTTAGGGATGAAAATGTTAGCTTGAGAAATGACTCAGCAAGGTTCAGAGAAGAGATTGACGATCTGCACTCCCAAGTTGTTCGTGCTGAAGCTAATGCCGCATCTACCCGTAAACAACTTGCTTCTCTAGCCAAAAAGAAGGCCTCTGATGCCGACAAAGTGATCCAGGCCTACCATAGGTCTGAAGATTTTCTTAAGCTCATTGATGATCATGATGATGAGGTGCGTCCCTTCAACATGTCTGTTGGTTGGGATAAGGCCATTAACGCTGTGAGTCATAGGAATCCATCTGTTGTCAACCCGGCTGATTTTCCTTGCCCAAATTGGGGTGCCATCCCGGCTAACCTAGCTTCTAGTTCGGGACCTAAAGTTGTTCCTCAGGCATCAGGGTCCGGCTCCAAAGGCAGTCATCGACGCTCTGGATCCAACTCAAAGGGGGCTGTTCAAGTTGCTAGCCAAGACTCATCTTCTTCTGGCTCCCGTGGGAAGAAACCCCCGCCTGCAAAGAAAGTTGGAGTAGTTCGCCAACCCATCCCTGGCAAGAGACTAATCCGGAACGAGGGTAGTTCTACTTCTGATTCATCTTCCGAGGAAAAAGGAGCCGAAGTTGCTAGAGTTCAGCCAATGGTGATTGCCAAGCCCGGTGATGACTCCGGTGAAGACTCAGAGGAGGAGAGTGAGGAAGAGGAGAGTGGCGAAGAGGAGTCTGGCGGAGAGGAGTCTGGCGGAGAGGAGTCTGGGGAGGAGTAGCTGGATTTAGTTTGTGGCCTTGCATGGCCTTGTTAGCCGTATGTGGCTTTATCTGTCTAGATTTCAATCAGGGTCCTTCGGGACCAAACTTTTATCTGTCTCATTGATATAACCTAACTGTTGGCCCTTCGGGGTCTTTATTTATGCATTTGTTTCCTCATTTGTTTGTGTACTTTTTTTCGGTACTTGGCCTTTCTAGACTCACACTCAACAGGTGCTTGGTACATAAACAAAATCACAGAATCATTGAAGGGAAACAAACTTTGCATTAATAATTTGAAATGGGTTCAACCCTTACATAACTTATTATTGTCCTACTCGGGGCGTTAAGCCCTAGAATGGTTTCATCGAACCTTATTTCTACTTCTCCTAATAAATAGATAGAAAGCTGAATCCATGCAAAGATAGCTTATACATAATAAACTTTGAGGTTCAAGGCATGCCAAGTACGGGGCACCTCAACCCCGTCCAAGGTCTCCAACTTGTATGATCCTCGTCCCAATGTCTTCTTGACTCGATACGGCCCTTCCCAATTAAGGGCTAGCTTTCCCTTCTGGACAACTCCAGAAGCCTCGATCTTCCTTAGAACCAGGTCGCCTTGTCGAAAGAACCTTTCCTTAACCCTGTGGTTGTAATAAAAGGATGATTTCTTTTGATGCTCCACATTTCTAGCGTTTGCCTCATCCCTGACTTCGTCAATCAGGTCCAGGGCGAGTCTCATGCCCTCTTCGTTAGTTTCTGGTTCAAAGGCCTCAACTCGAGGTGACGCTTGCATGATCTCCAAAGGCACAACTGCCTCAGCTCCGTAAGCCAGCAGGAACGGGGTTGCTCAAGTGGTCACTTTACAAGTGGTACGGTATGCCCATAGTATGGGCAGCAACTCATCTACCCAAGTGTTTCTAGAGCGTTCGACCCTCTTCTTCAGTCCATCAAGGATAATTCGATTAGCCACCTCAGCTTGCCCATTGGCTTGTGGATGAGCCACTGAGGTAAAACGAAGCTCAATTGCATTCTCCTCACAATACTTCTTGAACTCTTCATTATTGAACTGTGTCCCATTGTCTGTCGCCAAAATTCGTGGGATTCCATACCTGCAAATTATATTCTCCCAAAAGAACTGGGCAACTTGTTTGGTGGTTATCTTGGCTAGAGGTTTAGCCTCAATCCACTTAGTAAAGTAATCAATGGCCACTATCAGAAACTTCCTTTGTGCTGAAGCTACGGGGAAGAGACCAAGTATATCCATTCCCCACATCGCGAATGGAATAGGGGAGCTAACCGATGTTAACATCTCAGGCGGCTGCCTTACTATCGGAGCGTGCTTCTTGCATCGATCGCACCGCTTGACATAGCTCTGTGCATCGGCCAACATCTCTGGCCAGTAGAATCCCAAATGAGTTATTTTGTGAGCTAGGGCTCTGCCCCCCAAGTGTTGCCCACAAATACCTTCATGAACTTCTTCCAAAGCTTCCCTTGCCTCTTGGGGCCTCAAACATTTCAAGTACGGGATAACGAAAGACCTTTTGTAAAGGACGCCCTCAATCAGGGCATATCTCAATGCTCTCACTGACAGCTTTCGTGCCTCCAAGGCATTGTCAGGGAGCCATCCGGTTTCGAGGTGAGCTTTGATAGGATCTATCCTACAGCTTCCCACATAAATTGGTGCCACTAATTTCGAGTCGATAGTCGGGGCCTTCAAGACCTGGAAGTAAACACTCCCTGCATAGTTTTCTATCTCGGAAGAAGCGAACTTAGATAGGGCATCGGCCTTAACGTTCTCTTCTCTCGGAATGTGTTCTACATAGCACTCGTCAAACTGAGTCATGACAGCTTTCACAACTCGCAGATACTTTGCCATAGTTTCATCCTTGGCCTCAAATTCACCATTTACTTGAGAGACTACTAATCTTCAATCTCCACAAACTTTGAGATTCTTGACTCTCATGATTCTGGCCAAGCCTAAACCGGCTATCAAGGCCTCATACTCAGCTTCATTGTTGGTTGTCGGGAAATCCAACTTCAAAGCATATTCAACTTTGAACCCATCGGGGCTTTGCAATACTAAGCCTGCGCCACTAGATTTTGTTTTTGATGCTCCATCAAAATAGAGCACCCAATATTCCTTCTGGTCAGGTTCAAGTTCTCCATCTTTATCTTGCTTCTCAAGGGTTGTTATTATCTCCTGCCCCCCGACTTCTTGGTTGCTAATGGTGCATTCAACCACGAAGTCAGCCAATGTCTGAGCCTTAATGGCTGTTCGAGGCTTATGCGTGACATCAAATTCTCCAAGTTCGATCACCCACTTGATTAGCCTTCCACTAGCCTTCGGGCTATGCAATATGTTTCTCAACTGTTGGTCCGTCTGGACTTCAATCTTATGTGCCTGGAAGTACGGGCGTAACTTCCTCGAGGCTGTTATCAAAGCCAAGGCGAACTTCTCAATGGGAGAGTAATTCAACTCAGCCCCATGCAACACCTTGCTCACATTATAAATAGGTTTCTGGACCTTCTTCTCTTCTCGAATGTGAACGGCGCTCAACGCTTGCTCAGATACCGCCAGGTATAGATGAAGAGTCTCCCCGGGACTAGGTTTGGCCAGTAACGGGTCTTCAACCATGTACTTCTTTAGTTGTTCAAAGGCCTCTTGGCTCTCAGGGGTCCACTCAAAATTTTTCACCTTCTTCAATGCATGAAAGAAGGGCAAGCATTTGTCACCAGACTTGGAGATGAATCTTCCTAAAGCCGCTACCCGGCCTGTCAACTTCTGCACATCTCTTATAGAGCGTGGTGGTTCCACGTCTAAGATCGCCTTGATCTTGTCAGGGTTGGCCTCTATGCCTCTCTTTGAAACCATCAGACCCAAAAATTTGCCTGATCCAACGCCAAAGGCACACTTGGCTGGATTCAACATCATTTTGTGGTGCCTCAGCACTTCGAATGCCTCTCTGAGGTGCTTAATGTGATCTGCCTTGAACAGGCTCTTGACTAGCATGTCATCAACATAAACCTCCATGGTTTTTCCAATCAGATGGGCGAATATCTTATTCACCAGTCGTTGGTAAGTAGCTCCTGCATTTTTTAGACCGAAAGCCATAACAAGATAGCAGAAAACACCAAAGTCAGTTATGAAAGATACCTTAGGGACGTCATCCTTGTGCATCTTAATCTGATTGTAGCCGCTGAACCCATCCATGAAGCTCAGCATCTCATGTCCAGCTGTGGCATCTATTAACATATCTATCCTTGGTAAAGGGAAGCAATCCTTAGGGCATGCGTCATTCAAGTCGGTGAAGTCTATACACATCCTCTACTTACCGTTGGCTTTCTTCACCATCACAGGGTTAGCCAACCATTCTGCAAACTGAATCTCTTCAATAAACCCAGCTTCTAAGAGCTTTTCCACTTCTTGCTTTATGGCCTCTTGCCTTTCAGGTGCAAAGTTCCTCTTCTTCTGCTGTATTATCTTCCGATTAGGATCGACATTCAATCTGTGAGTTATGAGTTGGGGATCAATCCCTGGCATATCAGCTACTGTCCAGGCAAACACATCACTATTTTCTTACAAGAATGCTATCAACTTGCCCTTCAAGGGTTCCTTCAAAGAGGCTCCTATATAAGTCACCTTCTCAGGGTCGCCTAGCTCCAGAGGAATAGGTATTAAGTCCTCTGCTGGCTTTCCTCGGTGTTCATCATCACCACGGACATCCATGTCTTCGATCGGAAGTACCTGCCCCCCGATTCCATCAGCCCTTAACGCGGATACGTAACAACTTCTTGCCATCTTCTGATCACCCTTTTGTTCTCCAACACCATTCCTGGTTGGAAACTTAATCTTCATGTGATATGTGGAGGCCACAGCCTTGAATGCATGAAGTCCAGTCCTTTCTAGGATCGCGTTATAAGTCGAGGATGCCTTGATCACAAGGAAATTCAGCATCTGAGTAGCCTCTCTAGGTTCCTGTCCAATTGTCATGGGTAACTGAATAGTCCCTTCAACCTTGGACTCAACTCCATTAAATCCGTAGATTGGCATGTTGGTGGGGGTCAACTGAGAATCAGTGTACCCCATTTTCACAAACGCATCGTGAAACAAGATATCAACAGAAGCTCCATTGTCTAACAAGACTCGTTTCACCTCCGAGTTTCCAATCACAGGAGTTATGACCAACGGGTCGTCATGGGGGAACTTTACCCCTTCGAGGTCTGAATCATCCAACCCAATTTCAGTCCTAGCACGTTTTGGGGCTTCTCCCACGATGTGCATTACTTCTCTGGCATACACTTTTCGAGAGTTTCGAGTCGTGTCGGCCGCTATCGGGCCTCCCCAAATCATATTAACAACTGGCCCTCGGGGCTGTGGGTTACGATCACGATCACGATCGTTATCTCTTCTATCATTATCTCTCCTGTCATAGTCCCATCTTTGGGTTCCACGATCATCATTCTTTGTGAACCTGCTTAGCTTTCCTTTTCGGATCAAGAACTCAATCTCATCTTTCAACTGTCTACAATCATCTGTATCATGACCCACATCACGGTGGTACCTACAGTATTGATCCTTGTTTCTCTTCGTGGGATCACCCCTAAGTGGCTTCGGCCATCGGAAGTCTTTATCCTTCTCAATATCTAACAAGATCTGACTTCTAGGAGAGTTCAGTCTTGCATAATCAGAAAACCTCGGTCCCAAACCCTTCTTTGGCGGTGACTCGGAATCCTTGCTAGTCCGGGGATACTTGTCCCTAGTATCGTACTCTTGCTCTTGCTTTCGTTTCTTCGAGTCATTAGAACCCTTGCCATTGCCTCCTACGGTTTCCTTCTTCATGCTGTCCTCAGCCTTGATATATTTGTCGGCCCTTCGTTGGAGCTCGGCCATATTTTCAGGAGGATGTTTTGCCAAAGACCTTTTAAAGAAGAGATCAGTGGTTCCATGTTCCAAGGCTACCATGGCCACCTTATTTTCCAGATCAGTGATATTCAGCGTCTCCTTGGTGAATCGCTTGAGGTAATCCCTCAGATTCTCGTTCTTCCCCTGCACCACATACATAAGGGATGCAGAACTTTTTTCATGAACTCTCCCACTAATGAACTGGCTGACAAAGGCGGCACTCAGCTCTTTGAATGAGCCAATTGAGTTTGCAGGTAAGCGGCTATTCCACCTTTGAGCCATGCCCGACAGGGTTTGAGGGAACGCCCTACACTTTAAGGCGTCGCTCGCCGGCTGCAACAGCAGTGCATTTGAGAATGTCCTAACATGGTTTGCGGGATCGCCCGTCCCATCATAGGCCTTAATCGTCGGCATCTTAAACTTCCTTGAGATGTGAGCATTCATTACCTCTTCAGTGAACGGAGGTGTGGGATCATCAGGATCCCCAAGTGGCATCAGATCTCTGGGGTTACTTTTGGGGGTCTCCACCCTTGTCGATTTTTCAGTTGGGGCTTCAGCCCTTCGCTGTCTCCTTGAGGGCCTCTCCAGATTTATAATGGGAATCCTCCCTGTAACTGGAGGAGGTCGAATCAGACTTCGCCTTGCTTGCTCTCTAGCAATATCATCCTTCAGCCTTTGGATCTCAGCCTCATGAGCCTTAATCCTTTCCTCAGCCGTTTGTGGAGGTCCATCATGGATTCTTTGGGACCTCCTTCGAGGTTCTCTACTAGCACGTCGCCTCCTCGGGGCTTCATCACGATCATCATCGTCATCCTCAGACGTTGAATCATCAGTATAGGGGCCACCCATTTGATATAAATCTACTTATCAATAGTTTGCATAGGGATGCCTCCACCCATTTGATATCTCATAGGCCTTCAATAATCCAGAGGGTGCTGCACTTTACTAAGCATGTAGCATTGTGAGATTTATAGCTTGTCCAGGCTACCTTACTTGACAATTTAGTTCGCAAGTTTGAAAATATTTTTGACATATATGTACTATCGCGACGATATATAAAAAATATTTTAAAAATTCATATGCAATAATAAATATGCTCTTTTAAGAGTGTCGTGATATTTATTTTCTTCAAAAATAATGCTCCGTTTGTAGAAAATCTTTTCAAAATTATGCGTCTCACATATATATTTTTACTTGAGGATAATGCAGCTCGTACGAGATTGTAAAATATCCACAATCAATCAGCATAAATATTCGCAATTCATCACCATAAATATCTCGTACGATATTGTTGTGGAATAAAAACTAGGTTACGATTTGTAATTAATGCTAGGGTGGTTGAGCTTCGAGCTTTAATGGCTGTTCTTGTGTTCGTGGCTGAATCTGCCTTCACAAGATGCCTACGTACTTTGATGAATATCAAAGATCAAGCCAAAAACGTAGTTCTGAGATGAGGGGTCTGGCCCTTTAAATAGGCTGCAGGAGCCTTAGAATTATGGTAGGAGTCAGAGACTTGGTGGACAAGTCTTTGAGGAAGGTTCTAGATCTATTCCTTGGAGGAATCAGTTTCCATATTGAATTGGATGCCTTGGTGGCTAAGTCTGATGGAAATAATATCCTTATCCAATTCTTATTGTTGAGCTGTTTATTTCCCCTAATATTAATTACGAAATTAATATTATAATTGGGGTTTTGGGCCCATCTGGTGGGCCCCACGTTTGGACCATTCCTGGTCTAATTAATGCCACATTAAATGTGTCTTTAGGGCTTATTTTCAGCCCATATCAGATATTTTTCCAAATCGCAATAATTTTACAAGCATAAAAATATATTGCTCGCACGAATTTTTGAATAATAAATATTTTATCTAGAAAAATATTTAAAAACAATAATTTATGCATGCATGACATGGCATAATAAATGTGCAATTTACAGAAAATTAAAAGATGATAAAAAACTTATCTTTGAATTTTGCGTCGCAAATTCGAAATCGTGGCTCTTGATTGTGTACTGATCCAAATTCACCGTTGCTTTTTTTTTCCTCGTCTCGCGTGTCCAGTGGCATCCGGTGGCAATTTTTGTTGTATGCGCTGTTGGCCGTCTCCAAATTTTATTTTTTTTTGTGCAGGGGGAGTGCGTGGTTACGAGTGGTTTTTCTTGATCTTCTTATTTTATTAACATGGATCCCACCATGTATCTATGCAAACAAACTTTTGACATGCTTGTTCCTGACTTCATGTTAATACGCGTGAGCCTTTTTTTTATCCTGCTTCCAGTTCCTTCTTGGCCTTGTTTTTTTTTCAGAACTATCTTTCTTAGGCGGGTCACGCCTATTTCTCTTTGCTTTTCTTTAGTCTTCTTGTGTACCCATTTTTTTTTCTCGCTTCTATTGTTACTGCTTCTGCCTTCATGCGAGTTGCTTTTTTTTTTTCCTGCAGGTGCTGGCTTCGGTCGGTTCCTGTTAACAAAACCTTGAAGCTTTTTTGTATTTGTTGTGCGTAGCTCCACTACTTCACCAATTTTTGTCAAGTTTTCCTTCTTTTTTTTTACCCTGTTTTATATCTCCATCATGCTGCTCAATTTTTTACAACACGGGCTCCCTTTGATTTTCTTTGTCAATTGTTTTCTTCAATTAACATGGTCCCACGAACTAATCACCTCCTTCGTTTTTTTCTTCAATTTTTTTTTTCCTTTTTTTCTTGATTTTTTGTGAATCCTTTTTCCTCATGCGGGCTCTACCATGCCTTATGTCTTGATTTTACTGTCTTCACGTTTGTCTTCGTTTTTTTTACTCGCTACGCGTGTTGCTACTCTGAAGGTGGGCTCCGTCTTATATGTTGCAAACGAAGCCTCTTTTTCCATCGCTGCTTCGTCTTCGTGTGAGGATTGTGTACACCGTAGCCCGTAGGTGTTAAAAAACCCAAAATCCCGTTTTTTTTATTCGTTTGTCCTCCACAAACGAAAATTATGCCCTCCTTCTAGCGCCAAATGTTATAGGAGGAATTTCGTAACAACACGAAATCGGAGGTGTGCTGGAATAATAGAGCGAATTGTATGAATGTGACTATTTTAGGGGATTAGGGTTTATGAAAAAGAGGGGGCTGGACTTGGCAGGTGTCTCGATTTGTCTCGTGTATCGGTCATATCTTCTGCCCAGATGCCTGCGTACCTATATGTTTATATAGGATCAAGCCCACGCAGTTCTATGAAATTGATTTGTGTCTATCCCTTAGAGACTTTAGGGATAAACTTCGTTAATCTGGGTTATTACTGATTTTATCTGATTTAATCTTATCGTTGTGATATCTTCCTGATTTGAAGAATATCGTTTGGAGATATTTTCCGTTATTGATTGATTGTGATTGATTCTTTCCTCATTTCAGGGAGAGGATAAAACTTAGCGGTTAAGCAATAATTATTAATCTGAATTAATAATTAATGAATATTAGAAATTTGGGAGATTATTAGAATGCCAAAATTGTGGTATAACAAGTATCTTTTCAAAAATCAACTTCATAGTTCGTGCTAGACACGACATGTTCTAAATTCACATATTGTTAAAATGTGAATATATTTTAAAAATTAATTATATATTGTATTTGTTACATGCAATTTTTTCTATTTTACATCTAAACTTACCGTATCAATAGATACTTTACGTAAAATATGTGAATTGGAAGTGTTTTCAAATTTTATAATTATTGTCATCGACCATGGACATTTATTATTTGGGTAAGATTCGATCGAATTTTACATAATATGCATGCTCTCGATATATATATTTTTTTGATTTTCGATCATTACTCAGTTTTTTAATAGAATTAACCTATTCCAAATTTTTTGTTAGCATGCAAAAAATTTTCTTGAGAAGAAGTGCAAAAAGGAGACGGAGGAAATCAGATTCTTGAATGTATAGTGGAAACAACAAGAAGTTTTTGGTGTTTTTGTTTATAGCTTTTTGTATATCGATGTATGGTAGTATTGAGTGGGGCGCTCTTTTTCCCCATTGAGTTTTTTCCATAAGATTTTGCTCTTGTGGGGTTTTTAACGAGGCATGTCCATGTACGGTGTCTTCTTCTCTGATATAGATGTTTTCTTGTCTAACTTCCGGAGGAATCTCTTTCTTATGTCAGTCGTAATTCAGGTTACGACCCATAGATTGGTTAAGCCAACCTTTCGGATAGATGATAAGTTTTTGTGGAAGAAAGAGTGTCTCATTTTCCTTTCCTTCTCGAATTATGTAAATTTTATCTTTTAAATGAAATTGTTTCATTTATGAAAAAAAAAACTAACGATTCTATGTACAATATCTTACTCCAAACCCAAAAAACTGAATCTCTCTCCAAGGATGCCTTCTACTTGTTCACTCACTGCTCATATCTATATTTTCCTGGTGCTTGTAAATTTCAAGAAATTATCATTCTTGATGTAAAATGATTTGGGGTTTTAATTTTCTTCATATCTTACACATTCTTTTTGTACCAACTAATTTCTTTTGTTTTAAAACTATGTTTTTGATTTTTTATAGTTAATTCATGTACATTGTGATGCTTGTTGACAATAAAAGATTGTGCCTTTAAATGAATTACGTTGCGTGATTGTATTGCTTGTACTAGTTATAATAGAACATACATGTTGTAATTTCTCGAATTTTTTTTTACTTTTATTAATTTCTATTTCATTTTCATTTTTAAAACTCAAAATATTCATGTATTAAGAAAATACTTTATGCATTAAATTAAAAATACTAGCTTATAGTCCGTGCAATGCACGGGTACTTTTAATTTTTTATAATTTGTTTATAGTGTAATATAATATTATAAATATTAATTTTAATATGTTATTGAAAGAATTTGAACCTGTCTTTAATAATTTTTAGTATTAAATTTAAATTAATATGATGTTGCCGGGAATCGAACCTTAGACCTTTGTATATAACAACTTTTAGTTTGTTGAATTTGACGGTCATAATCTATTTGACTTGAAGATCTAACGGCTGTGAATGAGGGATAATCAAAAATGAGGGATAACTAAAAATAGGGGTTAACCAAACTACAAATTATACCCCATTTTGCTTATTATAGTATATATATACTAGCTTATAACCCGTGCGAAGCACGGATTTTTTTTGATAGGTTATAAAATTTATTTAACATTATAATTATGTTTTTATATAATCCTTATTTTTAATAATTTTTTAATTTTAATTTAATATAAATTTATATAATAATATGCATGGTTTAAAATTTATTTTGTAAAATTCTGAATTAAAAATGTCGTTGACGGGTTCGAACTTTGAATTTTTAGTAAATTAATTTAATCATATAATATATCTTATTATTAGATCAAACGATTCTTATTTATTACTAAAAATAATGATTTGAATATATGGTGAGATATTTTTGGGTGTATATTAGTGATCGCAAGATTAATTTTAAATTAAAAAGTAACGTGTTTTAATTACAAAAATTACTACTAAAAATAATTACGGGAAGATATGGTGTGATATTTTGGATATATAATATTAGTTTTAAATTAAATTGTAAAGTGTTTAATTAGAAGTACAATCTTTAGAAAAAATGGGTAATTGAGTTGTTGGAGCAGGAAAAAGAGTCCAAGTAGAAGATCAATGTGGATGAAGGAATTTTAATCGGAATATAATTACGTTAATATTAGTAATTAGCTTTTTGAGTTATTTTTGTAATTTAATTATTTATTTTAATAATTAGGATAACCAAATCGAAAACCAAAACTTTCAAAACTTTCAATGTTTCTGCTGCGAAGCACGGATTTCTTCTAATAGATTATAAAATTTATTTAACATTATAATTATGTTTTTATATAATCCTTATTTTTAATGATTTTTTAATTTTAATTTAATATAAATTTATATAATGATATGCATGGTTTAAAATTTATTTTGTAAAATTCTAAATTAAAAATGTCGTTGACGGGTTCGAATTTTGAATTATTAGTAAATTAATTTAATCATATAATATATAGTATTATTAGATCTAACGATTCTTATTTATTACTAAAAATAATGATTTGAATATATGGTGTGATATTTTTTGATGTATATTAGTGATCACAAGATTAATTTTAAATTAAAAAGTAACGTGTTTTAATTACAAAAATTACTACTAAAAATAATTACGAAAAGATATGGTGTGATATTTTGGATATATATTAATTATTGTAATATTAGTTTTAAATTAAATGGTAAAGTGTTTAATTAGAATTAAAATCTTTAGAAAAAATGGGTAATTGAGTTGTTGGAGCAGAAAAAAGAGTCCAAGTAGAAGCTCAATGTGGATGAAGGAATTTTAATCTGAATAGAATTACGTTAACATTAGTAATTAGCTTTTTAAGTTGTTTTTGTAACTTAATTATTTATTTTAATAATTAGGATAATCAAACCGAAAACCAAAACTTTCAAAACTTTCAATGTTTCGGCTTTAATATAACTAGTTCATAAAGCCGCGCTTCGCGACGGCATTATTTTCTTAAAAAATTTAATACAGATTTACGTTACATTATATTATCAATATTAAATTTTAATAGTTACACAATCTTTTCAAATGAACCGATTTCTTGTTAAATATGATTCTTTCGATTGAGCCACTCTTTCGTTAAATCCGAAATCCCAACTTTATCATATATTATAAAGACTTATATAATAATTTTTATCCATTAAATTTGAACCTTAAAAATAAAAATAAAAAACTATGACATAAATATCAAATTCTAATAGCTAATATAATCTTTTCTAGTGAGTCGTCTTCCCGCTAAAACATGTTTAAAGCCGTTCTTATTTGGAATTAAAATTTTAACTTAATTACATAGTTAACTTTTTTTCTTTAAAATTAAAACCTTAAAAAAAAAATTTCAATTTTTACATTATTTAAACTTTCTAATATCTATGGAGTTTTAAAAGATGAAAATACATCCTATACTTTCTGTATAATATAGATATTCCTGTATTAATTTATAGCTTCCGCATGAAAATATTTTTCTGTTATTCAATTTTTTTAAAATGCGAAGACTTTTCGTTACAGGAATAATATTGAATTTATGGACATATTTTTCTAATGTAAGTATAATTAACTTGTATAAAAAAGTTAAAATAAAGGATTTTTAGGAAAAAAATATACTCCCTCTGTCCCATTCAATTCTAAACACTTTTTTAAAATTTTCTGGCACGCATTTTAAGGTGAATTTTAAGAATAGTTCTATAACTTATTTTTAAAATTTTCTTTTTTCATATAAAAGTAGGATTGTTCTATTTTTATAAAAAAAAAATTCAAAAATAAATTATAAAACTATTTTTAAAATTTACCTTAAAATGCGTGCCAAACATCCCATTTTGAAACATTAACAATTCAGCGGGACGGAATGAGTATAGTTTTAAAAATCGTATAAAACGTCTTCACCATCATCGTATTCTACCTCCAAAATGTTAAAATATAGGTTTTTAGTTATAAATTCGAATTTCCATTCGGGTTAAATCTCAAAATGCTCATTGAAGTGGAGGGTTGGTATCAAATTGCTCACTCTAGTTATCGGCATCTCATTTGAATCATTAAAGTCATAATAAATATCAAATGAATACCTTTAAAATATACTCGAAAAATAAAAATAATTTTTCATTGATTTCTGCAAATTTTTGTTGAATGCTTCCATAACCAAACGAAAGGTTAATAATTCTAGTATTTCTGATAATATATTTATATTTTTAAAAATTCACTTACTATTTATTTTTAATTTTATTGTCATTTTCCTTGTTTTAATTAAAAATAAATAGTAAATAAACTTTTTAAATTCTAAATATATTATCAAAAATACTAGAATTATTAACCTTTCGTTTGATTATGGAACTATTCAAGAAAAATGTGTAGAAATCAATGAAAAATTATTTTTATTTTTTGAATATATTTTAAAAGTATTCATTTGATATTTATTATGACTTTAATGATTCAAATGAGATGCCGATAACTAGGGTGAGCAATTTGATAGTAACCCTCCACCACCTTGAGCATCCATTTCCATTCGGACCATTCTACTTCCGATATAACTTTTAATGCCAACAACATGTTGGTGCAGTGGTTGAGTCACTGGCCTCCTTTGAAGGAGGTCAGAGGTTCGACTCCTGCGTGTGCGTGAGTTTCTTAGTTTGTATTAGGTTTCCTTTCTGTATTTGTATTTCTGTATTTGTAATGGCCGGGGTCCTTCGGAAACAGCCTCCCTATAGGGGCATGGTCTGCGTACAGCTACCCTCCTCAAACACCACTTTGAGTGGTATTATAACTGAGTAAGCTAAGTTTTAGTTTTTATATAACTTTTAATTCTAAATGAATCGATTCCTGCAAATCTAGCCTTGTCGCTTGATTCTCCGCTTATAAATCAGTCATAGGAAGCTCAATTCTACCTCTCCGCCAACTGCCCTAGCCTTTGCTTCCTCGGACATCTATGTGCTTGTTGATGCCTATTCAGACTCGGTGCCATTACAGATTGAACTTGTCTGCTACGACTTCTTCCTTTAAATTAAAAGAGTTGTCCCAAAGGATCGGCCAGTGATTAAACCTCTTGTCGTACGTTTGGCTTCCGGCTTCTGGCCCCACCACTCTTTAATCAAGGAGAGGCGAGACTTGGTAAACTGGGACTACTCCACCAGACCCTGGATTTGATGACTAAGACAGGTCTTTGGCTTCAGGGCGTGGTTCCAACTGACTGTAGGTACGTTTGAGAGATGAGATCAGCTTCTACAGCTAGTCGTTTGTTATTCCCAGCCTTTCCATCTAAAATTAACAAAACAGTAACACACACTCCCACTCACCTAGGGTTTCACAAGTATTGTCACTCATCATTATCTCCACCGAATACAATGTCGGGGATAGTTCAAGTAAGAGACAGAATTGAATTGAACGAGAAAGAGGTCAAGATATTCAATCGATTGCGAGATGTTTTGACACATTTTCAGCTTCATACGCAGCTTCGTGTTGCCGGTGGTTGGGTGCGCGATAAGGTATACTCAATTTGCTGCTATGTATATGCTTGTTAATTGTCAATTCTTTAGACTTAGTGTTGTTATTCGAGTTGATTATCGACGTATCGTAATTTATAATGGATATGATGTATGTGCTGTATATGTTGTTGTTAGGAATGTTAGTTACAACCGATTGATTGATCGTATATGACGCAATGATAGTACTAGTAAATGGATTGATTAAGTGTGTTTGCTATATATATACATATATGTTAGTAAAGTTAATTACAGCCGAGTGAGACGTAGGATTATTATTATTATAATGACAGAAATTGGAGTAGCAATGCTCTAATAGTACCAGCAAATGGATTGATTAGCGTGTATTTGCTATATATCTATGTTGAGTGATTGTTTATTGAGAATGAGGGTATAATGGCAGAATTTGTAATTGTTGATCTCTAATAAGACTAGTAGATGTAATAGTTTAGTGTGTAATTGCTGTTTATGTTATTACTCAAGTTATTTAGAGCAGAGTGTTTGATTGGGGACGATGGGAGTATGATGACATAATTCCTTGTAGATGTGCGGTATTAGTATTGACTATTAGGGATATTAATTCGTTATTCTGTATACATGACACAGTTCATTAGTTTTTTCCCCAATAATTGCAACCTAGTGAATGATTGTGGATGATAGGAGTTTAGCTTTACCTTATATAAATTGGTGAATAGATTGGTTTTTAGGATGTAAACATGTCCGGGTTTTATTAATTTTCTGTCAATTTTTTTTAATTGTCTTGCTATTTTGGACAGAAGTTTAAGAAATGATTGTGTTTTTTGTGACGAGTAATGATAATATTCCTGAGGAATCTGTTTATTCTAATTTTTGCAGTACAGTTCTAGAGTTCAAATTTAGGGTGAATAGTTGTGACTTGTGAATGCAGACATCATAAAAATAAAATAGGGTTATGCATATCACTCTAAACTTATTTATAGGCATTTTTGATTTAACATGTAGGTGAAGACATTTAATTGGCATTTATTATCACTATGCATTGTTTATCACTATGCATTATATTTATTTATTATCACTCAATAATAAATAAATATAATTATATTTATTATATTTATTTATCTGTTTATTGACATTTAATTATATTTATTATCACTCGATGTGAGCACTTTATTATCACTATGCATTGTTTATGGGTGTAATACGTATGGAATGAGATGTTATGTGATATCCAGTCAATTGCATCAAGAGAAATGTTCTCCCATTTTAATAGTGCAGGTGGGTTAAAATTCAGTGGCTAAAAGTGAAACAGAGTTAAACTTAGAATTTCAAAAATAATCTTCATATACTAAAAAGTGATTTGTTAATAAAATTGTATGTCCCTGCATTCATTTAAAATTCTTGCTCTCTGTATATAAGATGTTTCTAGCTACCCGCTGGTGCAATACATATTATTTTCTTGCAAGTTTTATTGTTTCAGTGTTAGCTTATTTTTATTGTTTTTTCTTGAAGCTTCTAGGCAAAGAATGTTACGACATAGATATTGCTCTTGACAACATGTTGGGTAGAGAATTTTGTGAAAAAGTTAACGAGTACTTGTTATCCACAGGGGAAGAAACCCATGGGGTTGGTGTCATTCAAAGGTAGAGTTTCCTACTATAAAATGTTGTGTTGTATGTTATATATTTTATTTATATGTGGAAATTGTAAAATTTTGAAAGCTTCTATAATCATATATTACTTAAAGATCAAGATTAAGGGTCAATATTTTCATACTTGCTATCATGATAAGGACTTCGATGTCTACTAAAAGGAATTTCACCTGCCTACTACCTCAAGGCAGCGCTTGTGAGATTTTGATACACAAGTTTTAGAAAAACAAAATTTCTATATGTAAATAGTTCGGATGATTGGATCCTTTGGACCTTAGCTAACGTTAGTTGTGGACATTTCATCTAGGTACCATTCTCCTCTTTACTGAAATGCACCTATTGTATTTATAATCTCTTCTTTTGTCCCTATTTTGGCTGGATAGTTATTTTACACAAAGGGGGCAGCAACCCTCAGTGAACTAAACTACCTCAAAGCTTAAGTTATCAATTCGGACCCAACTTTCTATTTAAAGTATTCGAATTTCTTTATCATACATTTGTGCCTGATATCAACTCACAGATTATATGGTATCCTCTTGTCATAGATTTTATGACAAAACCACAAGTATCAACCTTTTAATCATCAATCATAAATACTAGAAAGAGTAACAAGCTCCCCCCAGCATTATAAAGTCTGTGTGTTTACCATTTTGAAGTTTAGGTTGTCTGTTCTAGGAGGTTATGCATGATATTTTTGGCATATTAATTCTTCGTGTTGGTCCCTTAAAATACTGCTTTACTTTTTTTTTTTTTTTTTTTTTTTTTGTGTTTGATATTTTATGTGGTGGTAGTATAGTTTGGACTCATGATATTATTGTTGCAGCAATCCTGACCAGTCGAAACACTTGGAAACTGCCACAATGCGCCTTTATGATGTGTGGATTGATTTTGTCAACTTAAGATCCGAAGATTACTGTGAGAATAGCCGCATTCCTACAATGGTAGACGCATATCTTTAGAGGCGATAACTTTATTGGCTATGTAGTGCAATTGCTTGTCATCTTTTGCCAATATATGAATTAAATTTATGTGGATCCTACATTAGTAACATGTTAGCGGTGCATAGTTTTAAATTTTATTACATTATGACAAACACGTCTCGAGGAAATTTTATGTTAAAAGTATTCTTCTAGTTTTATCTTTAAATCCATACTACTATAATTACTTGATGTGTATTTAATGTGGAATTGTTATGTTGCAGAGATTTGGTACAGCAGAAGAAGATGCTTACCGAAGAGATTTGACAATTAATAGGTATTGCCCTATATATTTTAGGCATATAACTCATTTTGTAGTCCATCCCTTTGTACAAAATATTTTGGTAAAATCGGAGTTGATCTTTATTGTTCTTTTTGACAGCTTGTTTTACAACATTAATTGTAGTGTTGTTGAAGATTTCACTGGAAAAGGTTGGCAAAAGCCTTTTTTTTTGGGTTTTTCAAGTTACTACAGTAGCATTATCATCTTTCCCACTGCTGATTGTGCTTTGGTATCATCTAATGCAGGCATAGAAGATCTTAGGTTTGGGAAAATAGTAACACCTCTACCTCCAAGGGAAACTTTTTTGGATGATCCCTTACGAGTTCTTCGAGCCATACGTTTTGGTATCACAATTATTATTTGCCCAAACTAGTTTGAATTATATTTTGATTTGCTATTTACACATTTTCATGAGCAAATAATTGATGAAATCTTTAGTGTGTGTCATTATTTTGCATTAGTGTTCGAAGATAATTTATGTTATTGATTGGATCAGAAAGCGTATATTTATTAAATTATGTTTCTCTTTGATTGTTAAGATAGTAATTTATATTAGTAATCAGTGACAACTATGTTGGTGCTTTTATATAAATAATGATATATAATGGTTATTTGTTTAAGTTTTTCTACTATGTGTTCGTTTCTTAAAGAGAGTTGAAAATTATATCAAAATGAAATTTGAGTTTTTTGATTTTTTTAACTCATATCTCTCATAGTTGGGCTTTAGTAGGTTTATTTAATGATTCTTTTTCCCATTTATTTGCAAGTATTTGGTTATGCTTCAATTTACAAAATCCTTTGTGACTGCTAATATAATTTTGCGATGGCTTAACTATGTTATTTGTACCTGAACTTTGTTTCAGGTGCAAGATTCGAATTTGTACTAGATGAAGGCCTGAAAAAGGCTGCTTCTTCTGACGACGTGAGAGATGCTATAGCAGATAAAATTAGCAGGGAACGTATTGGTCATGAAGTATGTGCTACTTGATTCTTTGGTTGGTTTCATAGACCATCTCGTTTTTGCGCACACACACACGCACAAATTTGCATAATAAACTTAAATTTTGTCTGTTTTCTCCTACTCTCATAATTTCCCTCTCTTTTTATATTTTCCTTTCATTTCTACAGATAGATCTTATGGTAGCTGGCAATCAACCTGTCAAAGCAATGTCTTATGTGTCTACTCTGCTATTATTTTGGGTTGTCTTCAATACTCCTCCAAATGTTGATCCTCCGATCCCAGAAGGACATGAGAGGTACATTATAGTTATTTATAAGAAAATGTACCGTAAACATAATATGCAATCAAATTGTGTTTTTGTATTACCTGAAGTATGCATCTTGAAGTAACTATCAAAAGTTTTGTTGATAATTTTGATAGAATTAGTGTTATGATTAAAGATAAAAAAAAAAATCTTAATTATATGTTCAATAATATTTTGCATATTTTTCCCCTCATTTTTGTTTGTATTTGGTTCTTGAAAACTTAATGTGCTTCTAAAATTATATCTTCTTCTAATGTAGTAATGTAGTTGTTGCGCCTGATGAGGAGTGTGCCTAGGCTTTGAAAAACCTTTGTGCCTCTGTTTGCCTCTCGCCTTCACTAACACTGGCCATAGATCTTGATTAAGTACATTGTAATTTTCTGATAAATGGTACTTTCTGTTTCTGTGTTTGCTCTTATTATAAATTTTCTCTTGGTTATTGCAAGCCTGGTATGCTTTTTAAATATATCTATGAGTAAATATCTTTTATGACTCTGTAAGGCAGAGATGGAGGTTTTTACTTGTCTATATCTGTAATCCTATTAATGCAAGTATATTAGGCTTTTTAGCTTCTGCCCCGATAAAGTTCCACTTATAACAGGAAAACGTGTCATGGATAAACTGCAGAACATAAGTTTCACACTGATTCTCTATGTTGATGTTTGACTTTTTTTTGAAGCACATTATGTTTTTTTTGTCTTCTCTATTTCAACATATTATGTTCGTCCACCTCACCAACTTCAAACATGTTATTAGGCTTTGCATTGCTTACATGGATGCTGCATGGAAGGTTTTGCAATCCATTGGTGGATCCTTTAATGTGAGTATTCCACATAATGAAAGAAACTGTTTAGGTTGCTTTGACTTGAAATGCTTTTGTAGGATGACATAGCCAAGTTTTATTTTATTAAGACATCAGTTATTGTAGTAATACTGTTTGGAGTTAATAAATGCATGTTAAATATGATATGGATTAAATTAATGTCCTGTAAACCTTAATATCGTGACGTAGGTTCTGCTTGAATCTATGTCAGCATGAGCATGACCGTGATTGATTTTGGTGGTAGAGTCGTGCATCGATCTAAATATATGGTATTTGACTTGTGCAATTTGTTTGCTTTAATTAAGTACTGAAATCCAACACAAGAAATTGAGGAATTGAGGTTACAGATATGTAACCCAAAAAGGAGCAAAAATAGACACGAGGAATTGAGGAATTCAGTTGCTGCTCAAATATTTATTTTATATGTTTCTCTCCGGAATTGTAGGGTGATCAAAAGAGGCTCTCCTTATATGCTGCATTATTCCTACCATTGAGGCAGACTGTGTACATTGATCACAAATCCAAGAAGGTATCATCCTATTTAACTTGTCCCTCTTGTTGCTGTATTTTTTTTTTAATCCTTTTATCCGTGTGGTTTGTTCCATGATAGATATCTTGGTGTGGGCTTATCTCTTGTTTATAAAGTTATGTCTAATATGAATTCCATATGCGTGTACAGATGTCTAACTTCTCCCTCCCTCCCTCCCTCCCTCCCTCCCTCCCTCCCTCTCTCTCTCTCTCTCTCTCTCTCTCTCTCTCTCTCTCTCTCTCTCTCTCTCTCTCTGTGTGTGTGTGTGTGTGTGTGTGTGTCTCTCTCTCTCTCAGAAGCAACAGGTTGGGAAACCAAGAGAACTCTCCCCCCCCCCCAATTTAATAAAACAAGTATACAATACTTAGCATTCCAACTTGTTTTAATTCCCACTTGTTAGCAATACTTAGCATTCCAACTTGTTTGTTCTTCTCATGCAGCATGTGCTGCTAATTATTTTACTTGTATGACCATCATATTTTAAAAGCTCATGTATAGCTAATAATATGCACTGAGCTAATAGCTCATGCATGGACGATAATATGCACCATGAGCTTAGATGTGTATGTAAATTTGTTGTGTACTGTGATATATTTATGCACCTTGCCAGTTGCCACAGTGGTTATTTGGTTATGTTGGGTTTTTTTACCAGCCTAGTAAAAGATTTTTTATAAAATAGAAACTATATAGTAATAAACATCTGTGATTCTGCTACGGATTACTAAAACACACACACCCCAGATATAGGTATATTACTATAAAGAAGATAAACTCTCACTAGATTGATGATAATTAACTCCAAACTGAGTACAATAGTCCCTCGCACTTTGAGAGGCGAGCTTCTCCTATAAAACCCTCACAAAATAATACAATACGATAGATGCCCTAATTCATTTCCCTCATCCCCCTTATCCACCCACAGGCCTAATATTACATATAGAATGACTAAAATGCCCCTCTGTCGAGTTGGGTCTTTGGCTGTTGATGTTGGGCCGCTCTAGTGGGCTTTGACCTCCTAGCATAAGTCAATGTATTGTAAGGCCTGCTCGAATCCATAGCAGATTCGTTTTAATGAATGCTGTTATTGTAAGTTTAGCCATGTCGTGGAGCTAATTTAAGGTTCAGAGCTGTTTTTAACAATTTTTAAGGCTCTCTAAATTTCTCATTAGAAAAATAATTTTCACACATATATTAGCTTGTAACGCTGTGTATTTTGTGTTTGTTCTTTAAATTAAAGATAAGACATCATACTTGATGAAAATGTAAGTATATGTTTAACACCATTTGCTCTACAGATTCCAGTTGCCAGCTACATCTTCCGAAATTCGCTCAAGCTAAAATCAAGTGATGCTGAAATGGTCTGTTTTATATTCTTCTTATATCAAGTGTTGCATACTCTTATTTTCCAAATTATAACAGTGTTATCTGATTATTTATGTGTAAAAATCAAATATATATCAGAAATACGAGTAGGATTAATTAAAGTGTATGCCTGGTTGCAGGTTGTGCGTCTACATGAAGCAGCAGTGAAATTCATGACACTATTTCCTTTAATCATTTCCAACGACGAAAAAATTGCTGAAGTGTCTTGGAAAAGAGAAATTATTGATGTCCCTGCTGCTTCAAAGTTACGAATATTATTAGGTATTGGTTTCAATTGGGCAGCTTATGGTATCTGATTAAATAGACATGTTTTTTTTTTTTGCATAATAAGTCTTACTACACAAGTAAAAATGCATGTTTATGGAATCTTATCCAGAATAAACAATCATCCTGAAATAAGCCACATCAATTTTAATAATTTTATTTGCTAAATACTCTCAAACCGTTGGATCATATTTTTTAAATTTTATTTGTTCTCTGTATGACTTGTAAGTTTGTGCCTGGAAGACATAATCTGCCAATGCAAGGCAGTCAAGGATATTTTCAGGGGTTTGTTCTTATTGGTATAGATGACTTTGAAGCATCATGCTGAAATACTATTTGCAACTACAACTAAAATATCTCTAACTTTGGAAGACTGTCTTTGGCATTTCTTACTGCTAAGATAGGTTTATAGAACTGTGCTGTAGTGATTCAATTTTTAAGTCTCGCAATGGTTGCTCTTGCTATGTCCTTGTGCGGGTTAATATGATTTGGGACTCACTGAGAAATAGCTAGTTTTTCAAGATGGAAATTTTTTAGTATAGTCCTAGAACACTGGAATTTGTTTAGACAAGAGACGTGTTAGAGACAAAAACTGAAGCAGTACGATACTAAAATGTAAAGTGTGTTGCCTTGAATGTTATTGCTTTCTGCAGACACTCCTTAAGGGAATTGATTGGCAGCTAATTTTTATGAAAGTAGTTCGAAAATATTTCGAGATTAGAATTTTGTGAGAGGAACATAGATTAACTTGTTTTGTCCTCCCATTTCATCCAGTTAAAGCATAGTAGTAACTAACTACAAAATGGATTTATAGTTCTTGGATTTCTCATGTTGATAGGCTGCTGACTTGAACCATTGTTTTTTTATGTAAAATACTAATATGAATCCCTCATGCTCGTTACCCTATCTTGAGAGTGATGTAGCACTTTATTTTGTCCATCTCATTGGCTTTACAATTTATGGATGGGATAAAGTAGGTTGTCCATGTTATTGAGACTGGTCCTGTGAAAATTCATCATACATGCCTTGAAAACCTTGTATTCTAAATGATAACAATGTACACCTCATTTTTAACTTGTAAGCATTTTTGGATAGTTCCCTTTTATTACTCATTTGGTTGAGAACTGCTGAAGCTTATGTTCTGACCCTTTTTTTTGCTAACTATGTTTTGACCACTTGGTATATTTTATCTGTTATATTTAGGGCAACTTTAAGAAATATTTCCCCGACTATTATTAGCTTATTTTTGTGATACTTGTAGATTCGTTTGGTTTTGCTTCCTGGTGTCTGATCCCTGCTTTATTATAGGATTATTTCTTCGAGAAATCAAAGATTTTTGGCGTCCTGCATTGTTGCTCTCAACGTTGCTGTATTACAATGATATTGACAGTACAAAGTCTTTATTTGAGAAGTCTAAATTGGACAAGAGAATAGTCTTATTCAACCAGGTCGAGGATGCAGTTAATACACAAGGTATGGGAATGACAATGACTCGTCTTTCTTACTATAAGCTTATAATAGCGGCTGATAAGTCATTCTTCAACAGTTATGTGCATATAGAGTTTCATGGCTTTCTATTTTTTTTTAGAGGAAGCTATGGTAAATACTAAATACCTAGTACTTATACCCTATTTTGTAATACTGAAATGCAGGTCTTGATAAAATATGGGAAGTGAAGCCATTGGTTAGTGGAAAGGAAATTATGAGCATTTTGCAGCTAAAGACAGGAGGACCACTTGTGAGGGAATGGGTAAGCCATCCTTTTGTATTGCTAGAAAAGTTATTGGCGCGAAATTACTAATTATATGTATGCTAATTACTGTAAGCAGCTACATACTCTAAATATTCTATCATATTGTAGGTAGAGAAGCTGCTTGAATGGCAGCTTGCCCACCCTTCTGGGTCTGCTGAGGAGTGCATTGAGTGGATGAGACAAGCTCAGTCAAAGCGGGCAAGGATGGAATAAGCTGTCTTTGCAGTTCTATATACTTTTTGTAGTTACTTTTAGAACCACTCGCCACATAGTATGTTACCAACTTCATGTCGAAGGGCAAGTGAAGAGTAGTGTATAGTAGATAGTGGCTAACAGATTCCCTTGTTGACTAGAATTGGAGAGGACGAAGGAAAAAAATATAGATCTAACTATATAGCAAATTTTGTTGTCGACCTACTGATTTGTTGGATTTGGTAAGACGGGGTATGTGCATTGCTGATAATGGGGATCATCACATTCTTTCCTAAACATTTATAAATACCGAGTTGCTATTATATGCTCATTTATTAAATACAATTGCAATGATATTTTATCAGCATATTTTATGTTTTAAAGTGTTTTTTTTTTAATTTTAAATTATTACCTTACAGTAGTTTTCCCAATACATACAAGATCTTTTTTTCTTCTCCGAGTGGGATCATACCTATTTCTCTTTGTCTAACATGTATGTAACCTAGCATACTGAAGTGAAGAACGAGATGAAGAATGCAATTGGCCTCCGTTTGTCTCGCAGCCTTTGGTAACTTTGGTTCCTTGGGCAGCCTTTGGTAACTTTGGTTCCTTGGGCAATTTAGATATCCAGTAGTTGTATAGTTGATCTTGATCAATTTGGTTATTTTGTTTTATGGTGCAACCAAGAGAACTGACATGAGACTGAGAATTCCAAGGTCCTTTCATGTTTTTTCATTTTTAAGCCACTTCATTATAAAAATTATGATCCAAAAATAATAACTTATAGAAGTTTTCAGAAATTTGTAGTTATATTGTTGGAAATGGAATACATTAAATTGGATCATAGATGTTGAAATTAATTATGTTTAGAAGTATTGGTAGAATTTAGGATACAATCCGAAGGGGCCTTGATTCACCAGAAATTTAGGATACAATCCGAAGGGGCCTTGATTCACCAGAAAAACGGAGCATAGTGTAAGTGTGGAACCACAAAAGCGCCCTTGTACAGGGAATGACCTTCATATTTTTAAAAGCAGGGGGATTTGGTATAAAGTGGAGCTTTCCACAACAATAGCCACCCTGATATTGGCACATGCATATAAAAATGACTGCAAATAGGTAAATACAATATGGCATTGTCCAGAATTTGGCTTCGACCCATTCCCATAAAATATAAATTCATGAAAAAAAACAAGCTTCATCCATACAACAAATGCTATTCGTGTGAGGGATGTAAGCACATTTTTATTTGTGTTTGTATTTTATGTGAACGTATACGTGTTTTTGTTTGTGATCTAATCGACCTTTAATTTTCATATTAGTATCTTAAACACGACAGACAATTCAATCGAAAGTTTGAATGTAGGCTACGTGTGGTACAACTTGTGGGTTATGGAGTTGTTTGCATTTGGCTTTGGAATATAACTAGACCACGATAACTCGGTAATAGTCTAAATCATTTTTTTCCTAGGCCTTTTGTTTTTAGAGTTTACTAGCCGATAACCGTGCGAAGCACGGATCGTAATAAATTATATTAAATTTTTAATTTTTAATTTTTTTTAATAAAATAAAATCTTGAATCACCAAGTTGTAATATAATATTTAATATTAAATTAATATTTAATATTTAATATTGTTATTTTAATTAATTAAATTTACATAACTTTATTCTGATAATATAATATAAGAATGGCTATATTATTAATTGAATTTATTATTAATCGTCTAAGAGAGATTGTGATGAAGAGAAATCTGTAAAATTTTTATGAAAGAGAAAATGAAGTATAGAAGGTGAAGTGCTAGCAAAAAATAATGATACATATGTGTTTTTGGCAAATACTTAAGGGTTACAAAGTGCGATAAACTCGTATTTTTATTTATAGAGTTTCAATTCAGTATTTGCTCTTTCATCACTAACAATTTAACAAAGGCTTGAAAAAATACTTAGGAAATTCAAGAAAAATACAAATTATCATTCTCAAATACAAATCTGAAAATTAAGATTAACAATTACTTGATAAATATTGCTATTTTACTGCATGATATGCCAAGGGTCGTGATTCTCTCATCACACAGAGTACACACATGTAGATTTTGGTGTCTGCTCTTTTGGTTTTAAAGACTCAAAGTAGTCAGCAGGTGGATCTACACTCTCTTGGTTTCTCCCCTTTCTTTTAACTATGTTACAGTATTGAGAAATTTCACTGTGATGCATCTATGTTCTCCATCATTTTCATTTGTTTGTCTTGTCGTTTGGTTTGTAGTGGACTTATGTGATGCAGTTATGTACTAATTGCAATGTACAGCTTTCACATTTCTACATGCTACGATATATACTAACTTAACTGAGGCAAGGTTCACACAACACAAATGAAGCTTTCACATTTCTGCATGTTGTGTTTTTGGTAATTAAATATTTCTTTCACCAGCTATTCCTGTAGTTTATAAGAATTTAGGAGAAGTAAAATGACAATAAATCATCAATTACTATGCCCCTATAACAATTCTTGGAGTCGATGTTTCTTTAAGGGAAACTTCGTCTCAGCGTTCTTGCAGAAATTGACTTCCTTCTGTAAGAACTTAAATTCTCGACCAACAATGAAATTTGCAACTCTTAACATAATAATTCAGACAGAATCTCAGAAATCTGTTGATTTTTTATTGTACGGAAATAGTGAAGCTCCTAACAAAAAAGAAAGAAGCAGAAGCATAGATAATCATTTCTATCAGCTTCTGCAGAGAAAGTGTAGCTCACATCAGCAATCTACAGAGCTACTGTTGCATGAATTCTAGATAAAGAATGTTTCAAGTCTCAAAAACATTGATCAATTCTAAGAACAGGAGGAAAGGTCAGCTTTGCTAGCTGCAAGTGCTGAACTTTGCCATCTACTAAAATATGATGCCGCCGACGAAATCCTTAAAAGAAAAGCCTTCTGAGCCTTTATATATATATATATATATAGGTTTTTCAATTATTTCTCAGATTCAAGCGCAATCAATGCCCCCAAATACGAGGAGGATCGTTTCCTTTAAATGAAAGAATCCTTCTAAAGAACTGATAAAACATTAATGAAAAGGTTTTGCAAATGGAGACACGGAGTCGAGGGTTCAGAATCCTTAGAAGTGACTTTCCCAAACAGCTAAAGAAGACAGTTAACTTCCGGTATTTAAGTGTCAACTGAAACCTCAAAGTATTATAGTAGTTAATAAACTACAGGAAGAAACTATATCGCTTCCAGAATACAGCATATTTCGTTGCATCAACAATTTTCCTGGCTTGATATATATTTTCCCCGAGCTACCAGTCAAACACTCAATTTCTCCACGTTCAGGAGACAAAATACGGTCTCGACAAAGATACTTGCAAAAGCTCGATAAAACGAGCTCAAAAGCTTGAGTAAATCAAAGCTCACTCCACCTCTTTTACATGTATCGAGCTTTTGTGGAATTTTACGAGCCTTTCTAGAATTCTAGCAACTTTTCAGCATTTCATTCATCCAACTATATGCATATCGTTCGTGAACCTTTTGATAATGCCTCTTTTAATTGAGAGAACGGACATGAAAGATGTTGAAGCCACCAGCAAGCCTATATATCCCCAGTGTAGAGAAATTAGTGGAACCAAATTACTGATGCTCAGCAGAAACATAAATGGGTCCCAGCTGCCTGCAGTTTCTGGCGTTAACACCTGGACTTCTGAAGCTGGTGAGTTTAGAATTTGCACAATCGATTTATCTTATGTCGAGAAAATAATTCATTTTCTGGATAAATAATCTTATCTTAAATTGATTTAATTTTCCTGTTGACATGCAATCGTTAAAGGTATACATTTCTTGGTAAAAATTGATATGATTTGTATAACATTCCAATCAATGTAAATTGCTGTTTTGCTGCAACATGTTGTGTCTCTTAATTTCATTCTGGTTTGGTCTGATATTGCAGGGCCACCTGCTGATGGATGAGATGTTGCAGCTGAGTCTCCAATGGCTTCTGTTAGGATAGCAAAAACCCAGATTGAATCATCTATGCTCGTGTTGGCTGCCGACCTTGGAAGCAGCTTGCAGGGGAACTCAATTAATTATGAGTTTGATGTATGTGTTGAACTTGAAACTAGTAATGCTTTGAGCTCTTAAATTTGGATCTCAATTATTCTTGCTGAATATCAGCAAGCTATTTAAATTATTTCTATCAGCCTAATGTGACATTGCATGATATTGGATTTTTTTGAATCACTTAATGATATTAGCACTGACTAGGAAAATACGAAAGAAAATTAAGTGATCTGTTAGAATGCTTTAGACGCAGACTTGCTAAAATAATGGTATATAACATGTTATATATCTGTTTCTTGTAGCCTGTCTTGGCATCCTCGTAGCCTACCAACGAGTTGCTATTACATTCAATAAGTAATCCTGCAATAGCGGCTTCAGACTTGAGAGTCTTTAAAAGCATTTCTGTAAATTATGGGAGCAATTCATTTGTTCTTACGAGGGAATAGATGAAGTAGATAGGTCCTAATTTGAGTAAAGTAAACTACTATCTACAATGACTTTCTGACTTCAGTTTTATTTGACTTCAAGCTGTGTGTGATTGCTCGTGTCAAACACAGAAAAATGCAGAACTCTGTTTATGATGTATATAATTAGAGCTACATTGGATCTATTGACATATTTTTGTAAGCTTAGTGTTGAAACGTTATCAAAAGTAAATTCTTGGAGGAGCATATGAGAGAACATTAACAATTTGAGAAAACAAATAGGAAACTAGATTTCGAATGTAAATTCTTGGAGGAGCAAATGGAAACATTTACAGTTTGAGAAAACAAATAGGATGCAAGATTTCTAATTAGCAGTATCTAGCGATCTTTAAGTTTTATTAGAACTTAAGGGTTGGTATAGAATTAAGACCGTTAATGACTTTCAGTGAATATCTCCTAATGAATAACTCTTAACGAATTCAAGAAATTATAACGAACTTTAAAGAGTTGATTAAATTCTAGAGAGCATTAAAGACTTTTATTGATGATGTACTCACACTTCATAACGATGCTGCAACTCCGAAAGTCAGACCATATCAGCAGCAAAACACATTCCCAGTCCAGATCCCCTTGTTTAAAAGCTGCACAAGATTCTACGAATTTAACTAAACAAAGCGGGTTTGTTTATGTACTGACTTAACTCTAGCTCTTAAAGTTTGACCAACTAGTTCAAAATAAGAATGTCTGACACACTGATTAAAGTGATCACATATCTAGTTCAAAAGCTAAATGTCTGAACGCTAACAGAAGGAAATTTACCAACTCTGAAGCAACAAACCGCTAAATGCTACATACAATTAATCAGGCCTCATACTTTGGCACATCATCTCACAGCTAGTTTTTTGTCGATTGTCCTGGATTGTTGCTTGTGGCATTTTTAATCGATTAGCAAGCGAATGATCAATGATGTACAGTTCATTTAGAAGATGATGATGTACATTGGAACATGTTCAAGTTCTACACAGAATTTGGTATCATTTGTTTTATCTACTCCTTCCGACTCGGTAAATCTGGTAGTTGAGTTAAGTACATCTTGCACTTGCCATATCAGACACAACAAGCTCAAATGTTTTATCTCCACAGTTCAGATTTTAGATATTGATGTAACGAAGCTACAGTCCAAAAAATTAGGACGATCCGACCACGCGCGGATGACCTCCCAATTATCAATTCTTCAACAGTTGCACAGACCAGAAAATTCCTACAAATTTTCGTAATTACTTCTTGATTGCCTTTTCTTTATCGCCGAATCTACTTCTCGACCCCAAGCTTTGATACTAGTTTTTTAGGATCGCATCCATTACAGATCAATGTTAATCAAATACAATAACAAACACGAAAGTAAGGAACACGTACAACAAATTAAAGTGGAAACCCCTCAAGGGAGGGTAAAACCACAAATCTACTAAATATGAAGGTATTACAAGATTGAAATCGCTCCCTCACTCAACACTCTTGAATACAATCACCTCACATTGATCATAAAAAGCTTTCTCTTGTGTATCGCATACAACTCTCTAACTTTTGCAATTCCCCAAAACCCCTACAAATATCTATATTTATAATATTTATAGGCACCACAAATATTCTAATCCTAATCTATTTCAAATCCTATCTGTGAAGAAGGTACGATATGTGCCACCAAGTACTAATATGAAATGCTCTAAGGTTAACACCAAGTCATGGCAATCTTAAAAATTTTCTTTGATTGAAAATTGTTGTTGCATATTCTTTTCCAGCTACTGGTTTGAAAATGTGAATGAGATTTTGTTTAGTTTGAAGACTAAAGGAATAAATAACATGTTTTAATGCGGATCTCTGTAGTAGGTTCTGTTATGGTTGGATATATCGTGATTCATGGATAGTAGTTTTTAGAAAGTAGGATAAGGGGTTTAGCTAGTACTGCAGTTGTAGGAGTTCTTGGGTGTTGATGATGAGGCTGAGAAATTTGATATTTTGGATGTTATGTCTCAGAGAATGGTTCATTGGAGCTTTAATAGAGGATTCGATCAATTATACTTATACTCAGCGTCAGCTGGTAATATTTGAATCATTAGCAAAGTAACATAATTGATACAACAGAAATCAGCCAGCTTTGTACTCGTAAGAATGACTCTAATCCTAGTTAAAGTTCAAATCTGATTACATTTCCACTTGATGTAACATGATTGTCATTTGTTGCAGCAATGTTGGATTCTGCAGAGGAGTGGCAGTAGTAATTTGGTAAGTTGATAACAATTAATACATAAGGTACTGTCATTCAAAGATTGGTAACAATTTTGAGGATTGGTAACAATTTTGAGGGCTGCAAGAATTCATCATCGAAATTCGGTTTCTGTAAAGGGACGTTACTAACAATGTGATGGCTACATTGTTTAAGAGTTCATAGTACATTGTTTGCTGAAATGTACTGATGGCTATACTATATTCCTAATGGAATTAGAAATTTAAAATGGATCACATTCACAAGAATGAAAGTTGCCACCACCCTTTCTCAAGGAATTGAGCCACTAAAATCCTTATTCCGCGTAAAAACTAAAGAAATTACATGCATCATGCATGACCTTTTGTAATGGGCACTGATCTATCCCATGCAGTCTTTTGTATTGGACACTCATCAACCACGGTATAATGTTTATATACTGAGTTTGTGATTTTAATTACTCTGGTCAAATTGCAGTGTGAACCTGTTACGGAGTGCATCAGAGTCAATATTCTACTAAATCTGAGAATCTAATCTAAACTTATAATTTCTGTTATACAACATGATCGTAGATCAAGTCCTCAAGGGTGCAGCAATCAGGGACGCAAAATTGAAACCCGAGGGGGGCCAAAAAAAATTATGACACATCTAGAAAAACAAAATATATTAGTAACATATCAGTATATTACATATATCATATCAAATGAGGTGAAGCAACTTAAGATAGTGATTTTAGATGTCTTAAATTGGCACTTTCACTTTCTTTGTAAACTTGTAAGTGAGCTTCTCTGTGTATTTTATGTCTTAGTCTTGTTTTGTATCTTTATCTGGAGATAGATGGGAGGGGCCAGATCATTATATTACAAGTATCCAGCCATAACATATAGTAGTACCAGTGGACAAGTTTGGGGGGACCAAGGCCACCCATGATCTTATGGTGTGTCCGCCCCTGGCAGCAATTTTTCCTTTCTATTCAGATTTTACATAAACAAAACAATCTTGTTTATTTTATGGGCAAAGAAAGTTATGTCAAGATTTGGATCCAGCAGCAATATAAAATTAAACCACCAAAATTGGTATCACGAAAAAATAATTTGCAACAAAATAAGAATTTGGGGCGGGGGGGGGGGGGGGGGCTTTGATCAGAGAACTAACCTCTTTTCTTGAAGAGATCAGATAACTAAGTTAAGCTTCCATGTTTGTGATTTCGAAGCGAGATATGATCTTAAAACTTACACAAGCATCAACATCTTAGACTCGTAGTGCTCACTGCTGAAGAGTTCCATTTTAAGTAGTGGTTACATCTACGCTTCAAAATTAGAGCTTGATTACTCTGTTCCACTTGGTTACGAAGACTTATTTAGAAAATATAGTTGTTTGACTTTACTAAACAGATAAATATAATTTATCTACAAAATATCATGTTATTGTCGCCCTCTATTTGAACCCCGACAAGGAATACTGGGGATGGCTACTCTAAGTTTGTTATAGTTAACTAGTCGTTGTAACAGTATCGAAGAACGGCTGATCATTTGCAGGGAATTAGTATGGTCAACAGAGACATATTCTCAAAACAAGCAGACGTTTCAAGAAAGAACAAGAATCAATTATGGTTAACAAGATTCAGTAGCTTAAAATTGTTGCTAAAAAAAATTAAATAAATTAGTAGCATGCAGATAGGGCCTAGCAGTACATTCCGAATTTCCAGTGCAATACACAAGTGCTTGACATAAGTTATGCTAATATGCAAATCCCCAAATCTCATGTTCCTTGCGGATCATCCTGTAACATAATTAAGAAAACATGAAATATCAAATTTTAATCAGAAAATTAAAAAACCAACTCAGAGTCTATCAACTAATATGGGAGAAAACCAATGATAGAGCTGCTTACTTAACTATATTAGATCATGGTTAACCTAATAATTAATCGTACTTTCTGCTGCTGTAGATATTAATTATTTTACCCCTGATACAACAGCCAGTAGAATATACAGCAAACAACCTCTTGTCACTGCACGGTACTTGAGATCGTCCTAGCTAATATATCTGAAAATCAAGATTAAATCAAGATTAAATCAAGAATTATATGTACAACAAACACAAAAAAAAAAAAAAAAAAATATTTACAAACAAATACACGTATTATTTGAAATTCCTAAGTACATCTTTCATAATTGACCCCAGTTTCTTCAGGTAATTCAACATTCTTGCTTCTTTCTCGCGCGCTCTCTCAAATTATATTACAGAATAAGAATGATGTACTTATCATGTATATATAAAGACCAGGGCTTTCAGACACTCATACTCTTTCCAAAATCATAAAATACTGACTGAAAATAGAAAAAAAAATACGAGATAGTATATAAATTTTGAACATAACTTGCAGCAAAGTTGCTCTACTCTTTCCCAAACTGACTGTCATATAAAGAAAAAATAAAAATCATTTAAGCGATTAAAAATAATGACTGAAAAATATAAAAGAACAATTACGCAATAGATTCACGTAATAGGTGCACTCAGCGGTCAGCACTGTGCCTTGAATTAAAATTAATACTAAAAAGTTGATATTTATCGTATAGCGGGGATAGCTCAGTTGGGAGAGCGCCAGACTGAAGATCTGGAGGTCAGGTGTTCGATCCACCTTCACCGCAATCTTTTTTCCCCTTTCATTTGTCTCTCTCTCATTTTGCCTTTTATCCTCTAATAATTATTTTATTTCTTTCTTTTCGTTCTCTCTCTTCGTCTAATAGTTAGAAATAAGATCTATCTAGTGATTTATTTATTGTATTACCAATATCTGATGAAGCTAGTCATTAAAAGATTCAGGACCACATTTAATGAATATGTAAGCTGATCCTTGGATTCAAAGTAATACTAACGTTCATACATCACATTAGAATGGTTCTGAGTGGTTATGCTGAGTGGTAATGATTGGCAATTTCGTTTTATATCAAGTCTTAGCAACGCACAACTTGGTATTTAACCTAAGCTCCCTGGTTTGTGATTTCAAGATGACATGCATGATCTTCAAGAATTTCAGTGAGTGGACATTACGAAAGCTACTTACAGCTCGGAATTTTAGTAATGCTTAAGTTTAAGGTGGCAACGAGCGATTGAGAGAGGTTTGTAGCAAGTTGGTAATTGGTAACCATGTTGATGCAGTACAGAAAATATATGTAATGGAAGCTGGAGCAAAGACACAATTTCAAATCATGCAACTTGAAGATTGGCTGATTTGCATAGTATGGTCAAAAGAGACATGTTTTCAAGAAGAAAACATGTCCAACAAAACAAGAGCAGAAATCAGTTATTTAAAATGTTGGTTATAAAAACTAAATTAGAATAAAGGCATGCCGCAAGGGTCGTACATTCCAAAATATACAAGTGCATTACATAAGTCAATACGTAAGTTTATTACATAAGCTGGTATGAAAAATTCCCAAAGCAGCTGATCATTCCTCCAAAAGTAATTAAGCAAACAAACTTAGAGATGGCAGAAACCAAGAGGTAAAGCGGATGTAAACATGTTGGATGCTACAAATTTTTGATATTCAATGGGGGAAGGGTGGGGGAACGAAATGTGTGTATTTACAGGATCGGACGAGATTAAACTAGCTGCCTATGATGACTATTTTATCAACAATAAAATTACGGAGTCACCACTAGAGCCGGCCAAACGGGTGGTTAGGCACGGCATGCACGTGAATTATTCGTAGAAAAGCACGTTCAGCCCGCCTACAGTAAAAAACCGGCACAACCCGTTCAGCCCGTTCCAACAGACGTGCCGTGCACGAAATCATTTTCTGTGAACCGCGATACGTTCGGCACGGCACGTGGAAGACCGTTTATAAATAAAAGGCACGGCACAGCACGCCATCTGCACTGCAACACTGACATTTCAATATATACATTACCATTTTAAATCAATGTCAGGTCCACCCATGCATGTATGATATTTATAAAACTGGTGGAATATTATTTTATATTATTTTATAAAACTGGTGGCCACCTCTACTAAAGCTCTATGGCTGTGCCTGTGCGTGCTTTATCCGTGCGTGCCGGTTAATTAGATTCTGGTACCGTGCTCTTTCACTCCTTTTTTATCTTGTATTTTTAGATTTATTTTAGATTTTAGATTTTATTTGTTTGTAATTTTGTAAACATGTTTAATGCGGTTTGTTCCATTTTTTTAGAGAGGAGTCCTTTCACCCCATTTGTAAAATATTTTCTAATTAATAAAATTTAATAGAGGTACCGTCCTCTTTCACTCTTTTTATTTCAATACGTATGATTCGTATTTTCTTAAAAATTCGAAAGATTTTAATATGAAAATAAAATTAGATCGAAAAAAGTTACAAATCGACATTTCATATTTTGAGAATATTAAAAGTAAATATTAAATTAACAAAAAGAATTTCAAATTTTATTTCGAATTTTTCTTTAAAAAAAAAAAAAAACCGCCAAACCCGCCTAGCTCGCGTGCCGGTCACGGGACTGTAAAGTCGAGGCATGGCACGACACGGCACGTCCAACCCGCGCGTGCGTGCCCGTGCTTTGTTTTGGTGAGTTCGACACGTGGCCAAACCGGCACGGCCCGCACGGCACGGCCGTTTGGCCACCTCTAGTCACCACATTAGTACTACTAGCATATGTATCATGGGAGTACAAAACTTCAACTGATTCAAAACAATTTCAACAAACCTTGATTGGACCATCGGAGTACATAAGCAGTAGGCAAATAACGCATAACTCTTAGCACATCGTAATCAGTAAAAAAATCAAATAAAATTAGATTAATTGTCGCAAATTCCCCCAAAGTCTGAATCGTTGATAAAAATAGAGTACTTATATTAAGTTTTTATAGTCTAATACTAAAGCTATTAGCACATCGGATTTGGAATCACAATGTGAGAGCTGGGGTTGTTCATTACCTCTACAATCTGTTACTCGCCCATTTTTCGATATCTTAACAATTCAGATCTCTATATAACTTACATATGTATAAGTTCTATACAGAGAATAAAGATACTCCAATGTAAGTCTTTAATAAGTGGAACACTGATCCAATTACCTAGAATTATTGCTAATCACAAATTTCATTGGAAGCCAATGACATTTACTTTTAAGCAGGGGGAGGTAGCGGGATCAAAATAATGAATGATATAAAAATGATGACCAAGTTTTCATAAAATTAACTCAAGATAATTAATTAAAAATTAAACAGAAAAAGGATCCTGAGATATATCTCAGGAAACTTTTCCTAAGATACATACAAACTAACTCTAAATTTTTCTGGGCCCGCAGGGCTAATTAAAAAAATTGTGAATTTACTAAAACACCCACCTTATTTTTACATATAAAAGATGGATATCTTAGGGAATTTAACTGAGATATATCTCAGGTTCCCCAACCTCAAAATTAAATGTATGCTATACTACACATTATGAAGTAGTTTGGTAACAATTAAATGTACCAAAATTTGAGAATTGTGAACCAAACTAGAAGTGTTTGTTTTTCCTTACAAATAATTTATTTTTTAAAAATTGTACATTTATACAATTTTTTTTCTAAAAACAAGTGTAGTTATTGAAAGATAAGATCCGACTAATGAATTAAATTAACTATTTTGTTAAACATACATTGCATTTTGTACTCTCAAACAAATATTTGATACATACTGGATTTGTCATGCTAGTTTACATTTTTACATATGATGCACAATTTAAATGTTTACATGTACAGTTTACTAAATAGGAATTTTTTTTTAATATTTATAGCAATGGAGTTTTTGTTGTAAAATTTTGAAAGAAAGAATAAAATTAATAAAATGCCATAGTATAATAGAAAGAAAAAAAGGGTGTTGTTTTGTTTGCGGTGGAGAGAGAGATATCGCAAAGCAAAATGAGCAAGTTGTTTACATCCGTTGGAGGCTTGAAGCATTTAGGGCAAGTTGTTAGGCGCTACTCGACCGATTCAGGTGGAGCTCCGAAGAAGAGCTGGAATGAGAATCTCCGTGAATCATTTCGCCGTTCTAAAGCTGATATGAACGAGGTTCATCAATTTCCTTTTTTTTAATTTTTTATTCTATCACTTTTTATTTTCTTTCTTTCTTTAAAGATCTATCCTTTTCTTTAAAAACCAAATATCTGACCCTCTGCTGCTTTATCTTCCTGTTTGTTTTTTAGTTTTTTGAGAGTGATGATACTTTCTATGGTGTCGCAAACGCTGCCTTCGGTGTTGTTATCGTCACGGCTTTTGTGAGATTTTACAGGAATAACATGTAGATCTTTCGGATTGTTGTCGTCGTCGTCTTAATCTATATCTCTGTGTTGACCTAACAAAACAGTTTCCAGAGCTGGCTCCGTAATCCTCTGTCTCTTTTTAGTTACTTGCTATTTTGAGTGTGTAGGACCTTGCATTGTGTATGAATGTAGCGTTTGTTATGATTGGTAGAAAGGTTGATATCTTTTTCCAGTGTGACTGTCGATAGTGTTATGATTGTGCACAAAATTTTATGGCCAATTGCAACACTCTTAAAGTAACTGGTAGTTTGAGATTATCCATATCATGTGGTAGAAGTTGGTTGCTTCAAAGAGCTAACCATTTAAAACTTTGTCTCGCTCAAAATTATGTGGTTCTAAACGTGCATATTACCTTATACTTGGTAAACAAATACTTGTTCTTTCTCACAAGAGTAAGCCATATGATTCTCTTATAGCGAGGGAAGGTTAGGACTGTGGAATAGGGGAATAGCACATAACCCAAAAGCTTTATTAATAGTCTTTTACTTCTTAGGTGTTTACAATGTTTCTTGCAATAGCTCTATTAGTAACACATTACTTCCCTTTTTCTTTTTTTCATGTTATTGTCTTTTACAAAATCGAAATTAAAGAAGTCAATTTTAATTTTAATATTTTAAATTTCAAAATTCTAATTCCAAAAAAAATAAATAAATAAATTTTCAGACAATGTTTGGTCATCTCCTAGTACGTTATAATATAGTATAGAGTTAATTGCATTTTGCATCCCCCAACTTTAATCCAATTTCAATTATGTATATGTAGTTTTATGAATTGCACTTTGCATCCCCAAACTTTAAATCATAAGTCAAATCACAATCCCTTATACATTTTCTATCAAAAATAATATTGCTTTTAACGAATACATTAACAAATGCGATATAAAATGATTGCAATGATGATATAAATTATAGATTTTATACATGTAACTAATTTTACATGTAAAATTCTTTAAATTATAATTTAATATTATTTTTTGACCATTAATCAATTATATTATATTTGTAAAAAATTAAACTAATATGTTTCCATTAAATAAGTTGTGACTATTATGATATATGATACGTATAAAATCATTAAAATATATTTGTACCATCATAAAATATAAATTATATAATCACTACACAATTTTATATCGCATTTGTCAATACAATCGTTAAAAGAAATATTATTTTTGATAGAAAACGTATAATGGATTGTGATTTGACCTATAATTTAAAGTTGGGGGATGCAAAGTGCAATTTATTAAACTACGTATACATAATTGAAATTGGAGTAAAGCTGGGGGATGCAAAGTGCATTTAACTCTATAGTATAAATAGATTCTTGAAAAATACTAGTACGTTATAATTTTTAAATATTCATTGATGTCTACTTCTCTGTGACAATTATAATAGCCTCGGATCTAAACGCAGAAACAAGTGATTGAGGGTGTTTATAAAAAAAAAAAAAAAAAAGTGATTGATAGTGAAATACAAGTATAACCGATTTTTTTAATAAATATTCATCAAAATAACTCATTTAAAATAAGTGGCCAATTATAATCGGTGGAATATGCATTACCAAACGGGGTACATATAATACGCATTCTTCAATAGAGTAATATGTAATATATATTCTTTTTTTCTAATTTTTCCTACAAAATACGCAAACTAGATAGTATCATGAGCTTAATAAACATTCAAAAAATGCGTAATATTACTCAATATGCATATTGCAAATGCGTAATACTATTATAATTAATCAGCCTCCAGCATCCAACATATATGTTCTTGAACGAACAATACAGGGGACTAAGGAGACAACACCAAGTGAACGTTTCCCCACATCTTTTCCATTGGAGTGAACTTCAACATGGAGTTGTTGATTCTGAATACGCATTTGATTTTGTATTGAAACGGTCGTAATTGGCCAATTATTCAAAATCGGTTACTTTGGTTAAACAATTCAAAGAAAGCGTTATTTTTGTCATTTTTTCCGATTGAGCTTTAGCATTGCAAGAAGTTGAATTGGTTACGTATCAGTTGAGTGAACTTCAACATGCTGTCAGTTGCGTATCAGAACTTGTTCCTCTTGAGGATATTTATGTTGTCATGTTTGCCTCCAGTCACTTGGTTGCTCAGAAGATATATTCAAGCCCTCAGTTACAGAGCAAGTGCGACTACTACTCTACACAGTTCGCTGATTTCAGAGGAGAGCAAACCCAAAGGTGTTGAATTGCCTTGAATTGTTTGGCCACCAACCATTAGTTAGGCCACCAACCATGCATGATAGTCAAAGATTGGTAGGTGGTGTTAGGCCACCAACCATACCTACCCCTTAGTTTATGTCTATAAATAGATATGCATGTAAGGATTGTAAATATCATCTGAAAAACCTCTGTAATCTGTTTATCCTCTCAAATCTATAAACTTATTTCTCTTCTGCATATAATCTTTCTTGCTTCCGTTATAACAAATTGGCATCAGAGCTTTGGTCGAAACTGCTGCAAAATTTTTCGCCGAATTTTTTAAGCTCGCCGGAATTACTGTTCATCGCCGGAGAAGACGACATTGTTCAGGCGGAGTTACTGTTCATCGCCGGAGAAGATGACACTGTTCATCATCGGAGAAGACGACACTGTTCATAAGGGACTATTCATACGGTACTGTTCATGGGTACTGTTCACGGGCACTGTTCACGGCACTGTTCACAGGTACTGTTTACGGGTACTGTTCACAGGTACTGTTCACGGGCATTGTTCACAGGCACTATTCACGGGAACTGTTCACATATACGGTTCTGGGAGAAAGATGTCTGGTGGTATTAACGTTAAGGTCGACAAATTTATTGGGAAAAATAGTTTCAGTCTGTGGCAAATCAAGATGCGTGCCTTGTTAAAGCAACAGGGGCTCTGGGCACCGTTGAACACAAAAACGGCTGCTTCTGGAAGCGCTGAGATGGCCAGTCTAGAAGAAAAGGCACACTCAACAATTTTGTTGTGCCTTGCAGATGATATTATTACTGAAATCGCGGAGGAGGATACCGCGTCTGGTCTGTGGTTGAAGCTTGAAAGTCTCTACATGACGAAGTCTTTAACAAACAAGTTGCTTCTGAAGCAACGTCTGTTCAGTCTGCGAATGCAGGAAGGTATGCCTCTTCGAGATCATTTAGATCAATTAAACACAATTTTATTAGAATTGCGTAATATTGATGTTAAAGTTGAAGATGAGGATGCTGCTTTGATTCTGTTAGTTTCTTTACCATTATCGTATGAGAACTTTGTGCAATCGTTTATTGTTGGTAAAGATACTATTTCTCTAGAGGAGGTTAGATCTTCTCTTCATTCTAGAGAGCTGCGCCATAAGGCGGCTGGTATAGGTGCAGATAATCATGCTGCTGGGTTGGTAGCTAGCGGGAGTACCGGACATGGAAAGTTGGGGAAGTATAAATCCAAGAAACCAGCTTCTAAGGGTTCGAGAGCTAATGATGTCTGCAATTACTGTAAAGAGAAGGGACACTGGAAATCTGACTGTCCCAAGAAAAAGAAGCAACATGATGCTGCTGCAGGAACTGCTGCTGTAGCTGATGCTAATTCCGAAGAAGATATTGCTCTAGTTGCTGTCAAGGACACACATCACTCTGATGTGTGGATTCTTGATTCTGGAGCGTCTTATCATATATGTCCGCGCAGGGAGTGGTTTACAACCTACGAGCGAGTAGACGGTGGCAAGATTTCTATGGCTAACAGTTTTGTTTGTGAGACTGTTGGAATAGGCTCGATTAAAATTTGGACACATGATGGTAAATTCGGCACATTGAATGATGTTAGGCATGTTCCACTTATGACAAAGAATCTGATATCTTTGAGTATGTTAGACAACAAGGGTTTCAGTTTTCAAGGTGAAGGTGGAGTTTTACATGTCTACAAAGGTTCTGATGTGATTCTGAAAGGTGTTAAACGTGGTACCTTGTATCTTCTACAAGGTTCTACGTTAACGGGTTCTATTGCTGTTGCGTCTTCGGAAATTGAAAAAGAAAACATGACCAGGTTGTGGCACATGAGGCTCGGTCATATGAGTGAAAGGGGGATGCAAATTCTGTCAAAAGCTGATCTTCTTTGTGGTCATAAGGTCACAGGTCTTGAGTTCTGTGAACATTGTATTTTTGGAAAGTTACATCGCAGCAAGTTTCCTAAAGCAACACACAGAACAAAAGGCACACTTGATTACATCCATTCTGATTGTTGGGGACCTTCCCGGGTGGAGTCTTTAGGGGGTCACAGATATTTTGTGTCAATGATCGATGATTTCTCAAGAATGACTTGGTTGTTCATCATAAAGCACAAAAGTGAAGCCTTCAAGGTTTTCAAGCAGTGGAAGGTGCTAGTGGAGAATCAAACAGGGAAGAAGATTAAGAGGCTGCGAACAGATAATGGCCTGGAATTTTTCTCATCCGAGTTTGCAGATTTCTGCAAGAATGAGGGGATTGCTAGGCATCATACAGTCAGGGATACACCACAGCAGAATGGTGTAGCAGAGCGTATGAATCAGACACTTCTGGAGAGAGCTAGGTGTATGCTTTCTAACGCTGGACTAATTAGAAGATTCTGGGCAGAGGCGGTTAGTACAGCGTGTTATTTGATTAATCGTGGACCTCACACAGGTATCCATCTCAAAACTCCTATTGAGAAATGGTCTGGTAAGCCGGTTGATTACTCCAATCTAAGAGTTTTTGGTTGTACTGTTTATTATCATGTAAATGAGGGTAAATTGGAGCCACGAGCTAAAAAGGGAGTATTTGTTGGCTATGGGGATGGGGTTAAAGGTTATAGAATCTGGTCTCCATCTGAAAATAGGGTTATACTGAGTAGAAATGTAGTCTTTGATGAAAATTCTATGTTTAACCCTACTGTGAAGTCTACGATTGGTTCAGAAAGTGGTGGTGTTGAGAAACAGGTGGAGCAGGAAGTCACTCAAGATGAGAGTGAACCACAACAAGAAGTTCAACAACCACAGTCAGAATCAGAATCATCAGTACCAGTAGTAAATCAGCACAGTTTAGCTCTTGATCGATCGAGGAGAGCTAAGTATGGAGTGCCTCAAAAGAAATATGGTTTTGAAGATATGGTGGCATATGCACTACAGGTAGCTGAAGAAGTGGACCCTAGCTCTGAAGAGCCATCCACTGACAAAGAAGCAGTGACATGTACTGAATCTACAAAATGGTTTGCTGCTATGGGAGATGAAATGGAGTCACTTCAGAAGAATAAGACTTGGGAATTAGTCAAGCAGCCTCGAGACAGAAAGATTGTTACTTGTAAATGGGTCTACAAGAAGAAGGAAGGAGAAACATCGGTTGACATGTAAGAGGGAGTAGATTACAATGAGATTTTTTCACCAGTGGTCAGACATACTTCCATCCGGGTGCTACTAGCAATAGTTGCACATCAGAATCTGGAGCTTGAACAACTCGACGTGAAGACTGCTTTTCTGCATGGAGAGCTGGAGGAGGAGATATACATGACTCAGCCAGACGGTTTTCAGGTTCCTGGAAAAGAAGATTATGTTTGCAAGTTATTGAAGTCCTTGTATGGGCTAAAGCAGTCTCCGAGGCAGTGGTACAAGAAATTTGATAGCTATATGATAGGTATTGGCTACACCAGGAGTCCGTATGATTGCTGTGTTTATCACAGTAAGACAACAAATGGTTCTTTCATTTATCTGGTCCTGTATGTAGATGATATGTTGATGGCTGCAGAGAACAAGTCTGATATTCAGAAGTTGAAAGGTCTCCTCAGTGCTAAGTTTGAAATGAAAGATTTGGGTGCGGCTCGGAAAATTCTGGGAATAGAGATTTATAGGGATAGAAGCAAAAGAAAGCTCTTCTTGTCACACAAGGGATACATTCAGAAGATTTTGTCAAGGTTTGGCATGTCTACAGCAAAGCCTATAGATACTCCTAGTGCTGCAAATGCACATCTGTCTGTTGCTTTTGCACCTAAGTCTGCTGAGGAAAAAGAGTACATGTCTCGAGTTCCCTATGCTAGTGCAGTAGGAAGCTTGATGTATGCAATGATCTGCACTAGGCCCGATATTGCACAGTCTGTCAGTGTTGTTAGTAGGTTCATGGGTGATCCAGGCAAGGAGCACTGGCAAGCTGTGAAGAGGGTATTTCGGTACTTAAAAGGTACGTCTGATGTTGGTCTCATTTATGGAGGTGATACTGAGTGTTTGGTGACAGGGTTTTCAGACTCTGATTATGCTGGAGATGTTGACAGTAGAAGATCTATGACTGGTTATGCTTTCACTCTGGGTGGTTCGATTGTCAGTTGGAAAGCTACTCTGCAACCTACAGTGACTTTGTCTACTACAGAAGCAGAGTACATGGCATTGACAGAAGCCGCAAAAGAAGGAATCTGGTTGAAAGGATTGATCAGTGATCTAGGTCTACATCATGATCAGGCTACAGTATTTTATGACAGTCTCAGTGCAATCTGTTTAGCCAAGGATCAAGTCCATCATGAGCGGACTAAGCACATAGATGTGAGATATCATTTTCTAAGAAGTGAGACGAGAATTAAGGTGAGAAAAGTGGGTACTGCTGATAACCCAGCTGATATGCTCACCAAGCCGGTTCCACATAGCAAGTTTCAACATTGTTTGAACTTGCTAAATGTTCGGAGTTGTTGACTGCCCTTTTGAGGGCAAAATCTGAGGCAGAAGAGTTTTATCTGGTACATCTGGCATTATTATGCAGCTGGTACATCTGTTATCTGTTTTTGTGAGAGGATTCAAGTCAAGGTGGAGATTTGTTGAATTGCCTTGAATTGTTTGGCCACCAACCATTAGTTAGGCCACCAACCATGCATGATAGTCAAAGATTGGTAGGTGGTGTTAGGCCACCAACCATACCTACCCCTTAGTTTATGTCTATAAATAGATATGCATGTAAGGATTGTAAATATCATCTAAAAAACCTCTGTAATCTGTTTATCCTCTCAAATCTATAAACTTATTTCTCTTCTGCATATAATCTTTCTTGCTTCCGTTATAACAAAAGGGTACTTCCAATTGGTCGAACATGGGTACCAAAACTCCATCCACAGCTTCTTCAGGTGGAGCGTCAGTTGTCCTACCACCACCATCAGCCTCTCCCATCCTGCCCATTCCAGAGAGGCATGCTGTTGAGACACTGTTTAAACTGCACGGTCAAATGATCAGTAAATGCTATCAGTGGTTAATGCACTGCCAACACCGTCACCTCCCAGAAATCAAGATAACAGCAATCTCTTTAGCCTAAATGACAACGCCGACACTGATGATGGAGCTTTACAAGTACCGTAACAAACCACATTTCCGTACGTTAGTGGTGAAGCAGAAGAATGATTTGCTTCGGAGTGATGATGGAGCTTTTACAACTATCGGTACCAAACCTCATTTTCTGCCATTAGTGGTGAAGCGGGAGAGAGGATTTGCTTGGGGGGACATGAGTAGCAGCCATGACAGCAACAAGTGCACTTTTGTTGCGGAATACACAGTTAATGCAGAGAAAACTTTGTTCGTAGATCAAGCCCATAGTCCGGAGTAGCATAATGAAGACGCTTGGGACATAAGAAGACTTAGACGCTTTGTGATTGCACCTTGGATTTTCCTAGAGCTCTTCAGGAACAAATGTTGTCAGCACATGAATTTATTTTGGCAAATGGTATGAAGCAAGGAGCACGTAGCTGCTAAAGAATTCCATCTGTCAACTTTTCCAAGGCATCAATTTTAAATAAAGCCGGCTTACTTGTTGGACTTGGACTTGGACCTGACACCTAAAGGGTACCTACTTAGGGCGGGGGCAAGTTACTTGTGCCGTTATGCAATTCCTGAATGACATGCAACGGGCTACAAGCTCAACAAGTATTCTTACAGATGTTTGTCGATGGGAGCTCAACTTTTTTTAAAAATTCTGTTGGGATATTTTGTTTAATTCAAACATATATCCTGTTATTCTAGTTATAGAAATAAAGTGTTGATATGTCAACATGATTTGGTCAATCGTAATTGAGAGATTATAGGAGTCTGAATACGTTTGTCTTGAGCAGCAAGAATAAGATAAGATATTATTGAGAGATTATAGGTGGTGAGAGATTATAGGAGTCTTGAATATTGTTTTTCTATTTAAACAATGTAATCGTATTATTTTATTAATGTGAAGATGAGTTTTCCTCTCTGTTAAACACTCAGTATACATATTCTTAATTTTTTTTTTTCTTACATTTGGTATCAAAGCCATGGAAACATCCAAGGCAAAGGACGGTGTTGTGGGTTTGAACTATCCCATGTTAACGAGAAGCAATTATACAACATGGTCCCTTAAGATGAAAGTGTTCATGAAGGCGCAAGGAGTTTGGGGTGCAATTGAGCAGAAGGATCCTAAGGTAGCCATTGACGAGAGGACGGTGCAGGTAGCCCTTGCAGCAATATATCAAGGTGTGCCCGAGGAAATATTGTTGGCCATTGCTGAGAAAGAAACTGCTAAGGAGGCATGGGAAGCGATTAAGACGATGTGTATGGGAGAGGAACGAGTAAAGGAGGCAAAGGTGCAAACATTAAAGGGACAGTTTGAGTCTATGATCATGAAGGAAACAGACCAGGTGGATGACTTTTGTATGAAGCTGAGCGGAATTGTCACGAACATACGGGTTCTTGGTGAAACAATGGAGGAATCAAGTGTTGTGAGGAAAATTTTGCGTGCAGTCCCGGATAAGTTTCTTCAAATAGCTTCAAGCATCGAGCAATTTGGGGATATGAAGGTGATGACAGTCGAAGAAGTGGTGGGTCGTCTCAAAGCTCACGAGGAAAGGATGAAGGGCAGGTCCGAGAGCGCAGGTGGCGCAGGTGGACAACTTCTCTTGGCATCTCAGAATCAAAGAGCTAAAGGTGGTTCTTTCCGTGACAAGAGTAGGATAAAGTGTTACAACTGTAACATCTTTGGTCACTATGCTTCAGAGTGTAGCAAACCACGACGGGAACGAGAGAGGAGACAAGAAGTGAACCTTGCAGTCATGGAGGATGAGGAACCTGCGTTGTTATAAGTGTTGCCAGATGGGCACAGTAGTAGCCAAACGGGCTGGTGAATAAATAGTGCCAGACGGGCAAGTTAATAGTGCCAGACGGGCAAGTAAGTTAGTAGTGTCAGACGGACAAGACGAAAGCCATACGGGCTGACTGCCAGATGGGCAAAGTTGATTGCCAGATGGGCATAGAAAGCTGTTTAGATTAAGGAGGTTAAGTTTGAATTAAGGGAGAGATTGTTGGGATATTTTGTTTAATTCAAACATATATCCTGTTATTCTAGTTATAGAAATAAAGTGTTGATATGTCAACATGATTTGGTCAATCGTAATTGAGAGATTATAGGAGTCTGAATACGTTTGTCTTGAGCAGCAAGAATAAGATAAGATATTATTGAGAGATTATAGGTGGTGAGAGATTATAGGAGTCTTGAATATTGTTTTTCTATTTAAACAATGTAATCGTATTATTTTATTAATGTGAAGATGAGTTTTCCTCTCTGTTAAACACTCAGTATACATATTCTTAATTTTTTTTTTCTTACAAATTCAACCTCAATTACAATCTTCAGAGCAAACATAGAACTCGACAAATCACTTGCACAAATACTACACGAAGTTCACAAAACAAGAGCTTGACCGTGTAATGAAAAAGCTATTTTTCTTCATCCGGAAACAAATCCTCAAGTGGAGTTGACGGTGGTTGCTGGGTTCAATATTGGTAAAAAGAAAATGACTGTCATACTGCTGCAGCCTTGCAAGTTTATTATTTTTAATTAAAACTCATACTAGATCATTGACTAAATCTGGTCAACCACACTGTGATATCAAATGGATGGCCACTGGTCTTTTAGTTATAAGTTGCTGACGTCGTGATCTTGTGTGAGGACATATGTCTTGATATAATAATGAAAAGGAAAGCTTGTAGTGATTTTTTGTTAGTTGTCTGAAGCTTTTAGAGTTGTAGAGAGCTTATTCGTATTGTTGAATAATATTACAGTATAAGAGTATTAGATCGTGTTGACACCTTAAGGTTTTAGATGAGTTGATTATTTTACATGGTATCAGAGCTTAGTCACGTAGAGGTCCCGGGTACGACTTTCTGCGACCCTTAATATTCTCACAATTTATTTCGGACACGAAGGCAAATTAATGCTCCAAATACGGGCGTTCGTGATCCACTCTTGACCCAAAAATGGCCTTTCGAGTGAGGAGATTGTTAGAATATAATATAAGATCCATATAAGGCCTCTCTCTAACACCTTAAGGTTTTAGAGTGATTGGTTACTTATCATGGTATCAGAGCTCGGTTTAGGAGGGATCTCTAATATTATAGTATAAGAGTTTATTTAATTCATTAAGAGGGAATGTTGAATAATATTATAGTATAAGAGTATAAGATCCTGTTGGGGTGTCACATATGAGATGATAGTCTGTGTATCTGGATAAAGTTTCGGAATCTGCTTTCAGGAAATTCTTGGTACGCTAAGTATTCATGATTACTTGTCTTCAGATACGGGTCACTCTTCCTAGCGACCTTCGATGCATGTAGGCAAAGATTGGAATGCACAGATAGTGTTCAAATCCTGGTGCATATCTCTATATTTTAGATCCCTTTTCTCTTGTTTTATTCAAGAGCCTTGACAAAACTCTATTAGAAGACAATTATCAGAGTTCAATCACTACAACCAATAAATGGACTTTACATGGTCGTCAAAACTCTTGTACATGGTGTGTAATCTGGGTCAAAGTAGAGCTTTCTCCAAGGATAAATTTACAGTTACTATGTTTTAACTTTTAAGTTGGAGCAGCTTGATAAATACTGATGCAATACGATGATTTATGACCACATGCCACAAAAATGGACTCGACTTAGCCTACTAAAACTGAAGATAGACAAACCTAAATGTTAATAATCATCATATTGACACAACACTTCGTCAAAATGCAAACTGTAATATGACAGCAAGCACACCAAACACACCTTCTATTTATAGAATATAGCTAGCATAGATTTTAGAAAGTAGTCAGCTAGTGTAGCTAGTTGTATAGTTGTCATTAGTGTATATATACCTCGAGGTAGATTGTAAAAAAGTTAGTTACATTTTTACCAATTCTCTGTAACAAACACTCTGTATAGTTTTGTCTTCTTCTTCTTGAATGAAATGAAAAGCTTCATTCATCTACATTTCTAGTTGAGATTTACAGAAAATAACATGGTATAAGAGCAGGTTATTCATCAATGGTGACATAGAGATTCAATCTTCCGTATTCTCGCTGTGATCTACTTCATCTCTCTCGTTGTAATCTCTCTCGCCAATCTCTTTCTCGTCGAAATATCTCTCGCTACGTTGAGGTGTTTTCTTTTCTGAAACTTTCAGATTTGTTGAGATTCTTTACCTGTTAAAGATTTGTTTAGATCTGTTTGATTACTCTGAATTTGTTCTGTGGAATTCGTTCTGAATTTGTGGATTTTTCGATCTGTTCTTGATTACCGATATCAATCTTGTGATTACGTTGACTCGTTATTGATCGATCTTATGATTTGTTGTTAAAAATGACTACAAATACTTAGTCAAATACAAATACTCAGTCAAATAATCAATTGAATCTTGATCCTTCGAGTGTCTATTATATTCATCCGTCTGATGCAAACACAACACAGCTTGTATATGTGAAATTTAACGGAAGCAATTTTAATAACTGGAAGAGGTCGATGACATTGATATTATCTACTAAGAACAAACTAGGTTTTGTTAATGGAACACTGAATGCACCAGATGCAACTTCTTCAGATTATAGTGCCTGGGAACGATGTAACTCGCTAGTGATTTCTTGGATATTGTTCAATCTTGATGAAACTTTTGCAAGAAGTGTACTATTTCTTAAAAGTGCTCGTTCAATTTGGAAGGATTTAGAACAGAGATTTGGTTGTTCTTCTATTACTGAATTGTTTTTCTTTGGAACAAGATTTGATGGAAATTTCTCAGAATACTCAGACTTTTTATGAATATTATACGAAGCTTAAAACTGTTTGGGATAGCATTGATGATGTTAATCCAACTCCTACTTGCACTTGTGAATTGGGGCAGAAATTTCTGAAGAAACAGCAGGAACAAAGGTTGTTACAATTTTTACTTAAGCTAAATGATAAGTACAGTGCAGTAAGAGGTCACATTATGATGATGCAGCCTTTACCAACAGTCTCTCAAGCTTATAGACTTGTGGCACAGGAAGAAAATCATAAAGACATTTCTCAAATTTCTCTGTCTACTGAGAATGTGGCATTTGTTGCAGAAAAGAAGCATTATGGTTCTTTCAATTCACAGAAGTCTTTTGTGCCGAATAACAACATTCAAAATTTTCAGAATTTTCAAAGGCCACCAGTTGGAACTACTTACAGACCATCTTTTTCTCAGAATCTTGGACCAAGAATACCAACTAAACCTGGAGCAAACTATTTTGTACACATTGTAAAGTGCAAGGACATAGCATTGACAGATGTTTCCAAATTCATGGTTATCCTCCAGGTTTTAAAGGTTTCAAATACAAGAGAACAGAATCTACTGCAGCCACTGTTGTTTCTCAGATTTCACCTAATACTGATGATTCATCTCGGTCTATGCAGGCTATAAATACAACTGATATTCCTCATGGCTCTCTTACTGATGATCAGAATAATCAACTCTTGGATCTGCTCAACAAGCAATTTCCTACAACTTCACACTCTACTGAAAGCAATAATAACAGCACTACATTATTAGCAGATAATATTTGTTTGCTGAGCATTTCACAGTCTGATTGGATAATAGACAGTGGTGCTACTGATCACATATGTCCAAATTTGGACTGTTTCTTGGATTATGTACCTATTGCTGATGACACTTCCATAACAATCCCAGATGGTCAAAAAATTCAAGTTTTGCACAAAGGAACAATTAATATTAATGATAAAATCACTCTCAAAGATGTCCTTCATGTTCCTGATTTTCAATTCTACTTGATATTTGTTAATAAACTCTGCAAGGATTTCTCATGTAGTGTGATTTTTTCTGATTCTCAATGTGCTATCCAGGTCCATTCTCAGAAAGGACCTCTGATGCATCTTGGTAAAATGAATAATGGACTTTACACTGCTCTTACTGCAACTTCTTTTCCAGTTCAGAATTCTAGCTGCAATGGTCTTCTCTATCAAAGATCTAATGATATAAAGCTTTGGCATATGAGGCTTGGTCACTTGCCATTTTCACAGCTAAAGAATATTAAGCCAGAATATAATGTCAACCTTGAAGATTCTATAATATGTCAAATTTGTCCAGCTGCCAGACAATGTAGAAAATCTTTTTCTCACAGTTCCATTAAAATTCTCGTATTCTTCAGTTGTTTTACATTGATATATGGGGTCTTTATCGGACTAAGACCTATTCAAATTGTACCTTTTTTTTGACCATTGTGGATGATTTTAGCCATTATACATGGGTTCATTTGCTACAGCATAAATCTGAAGCTCCTCTTATACTTGAGCATTTTGTTAACTATGCTGAAACACAATTTAAGTGTAAAGTTCAATGTATACGTTCTGATAATGCCCTTGAACTAACAACAGGTGCAATGAAAGAATTGTATTTGAGAAAAGGGATTATTAATCAGACATCTTGTGTTTATACTCCCCAACAAAATGGGGTAGTAGAACGAAAACATCATCAACTCTTGGAAACAGCTCGTGCTTTGTTCTTACAGTCTAAACTTCCTGGTCGTTTTTGGGGTGATAGCATCTTATGTGATGCATATTTGATTAATCAAATGCCATTATCCAGTATAGGCAATGTTTCTCCTTATTTCAAGTTATATAAAGATACTCCTTCACTTGATAATCTTCGAAATTTCGGGTGTCTTTGTTACATCTCTACCAATCAAGCTCAGCGTTCAAAACTCCATCCTCGTGCTGATCTTGGTGTGTTTCTGGGTTATTTACCCACACAGAAAGCTTATAAGGTTCTAAATCTTACCACTAACCAGGTTCAGATTTCTCGTGATGTTAAATTCTATGAATTTCATTTTCCTTTTCATATTATTCATTCGCCTGTTGATAAGAATTCTTATATTGATTCTGTTTTTCTACCTTATGCTACACAACATAAGTCTGATAACTTTGATATTCCAGAATCAATAGTTACACCATCTACCACTATTCTTGATACACCACCATTTTCTCCTCAATGTTCATCTAATTCACTTGATTCTACTTCTGACACTACTCCTATCTCAAGTACTCCACCTAACAGTACATCTCAATCTCAGTCTTCAACTTTAAATCATTCTTCACATGTTCCACCTGTTCCTACTCGTGTTTCTATCAGACAACGTTCTGTTCCTAAATATTTACAGGATTATCATTGTCACATTGCCACTACTTCTACGCCTACATATCATTGTAATTTTGTGTCTTCCTCAAACTTTGCACCTGCTCACAAAGCTCATATTTCTCAGCTTTGTGATATCACTGAACCAACATCTTACAAAGAAGCCTCTACCAAGCCAATTTAGGTCGAAGAAAAGCATAAAGAACTAAAGGCTCTTGAATCTAACCACACGTGGGATTTAGTACCTCTCCCACCAGGAAAAAAGGCCATTGAGTGCCGATGGGTTTTTAAAGTAAAACTGAAATCAGATGGGTCTTTAGAACGCTGTAAAGCACGTCTTGTAGCAAAAGGCTTTAATTAGAAACTTGGTATTGATTATGAGGAGAAGTTTTCTCATGTGATTAAGATGATCACAGTACGTTGTATTATTGCTCTTGTTGCTAGTCGACACTGGCAAATCTTTCAACTCGACGTTAATAACGCTTTTTTACACGGGGACTTAAAGGAAGAAGTTTATATGCAGCCCCCTCCTGGTCTTAATATTCCTGCTAATCTTGTTTGCAGGCTTGTTAAGTCTTTATACGGACTGAAACAAGCATCCAGAGAATGGTTTTCAAAGTTAGTTTCAGAACTTACTAATCAAGATTTTGTCCAGTCCAAGAACGATTACAGTCTATTCATTAAACGAAATGGTTCTCTGATTACTATCATGGCTGTTTACGTCGATGATATAATCGTTACAGGTAATGATCTTGCTTCTATTAATCACATTAAAGCACATCTCCATCGTTCTTTTAGTATCAAAGATTTAGGCCTGTTACACTATTTCTTGGGTATTGAAGTTGGTTACTATTCTAATGGCATTACACTTAGCCAACAAAAATTTATCAAGGAATTATTACATGAATGTCCATTTGATTTACCTACTAAAGCTTCCACACCTCTTCCATTGAACCTCAAACTCACTACTACTGATGGTATTCCTCTCTCTGATCCTGTCGTTTATCGATCATTGGTAGGAAAACTTAATTACCTCACCAACACTCGACCTGATCTGAACTATGCTGTTCAGGTTCTTAGTCAATTTATGCAATCACCCCGATCCACACATCTTACTGCTTTACTACATACACTTAAATACGTCTCTACTTCTCCCAACAATGGTATTCTTCTTCGAGCATCCAACACTCTTACACTTCAAGCCTATTCCGATAGTAATTGGGCTGCTTGTCCAATGTCTCGACGTTCTGTCACAGGGTATATCTTATTGTTTAGAGATTCACCTATCACATGGAAATCTAAAAAGCAGGTAACCATATCTCGTTCTTCATCAGAATCTGAGTATCGAACTATGGCATCTGCTACTGCAGAGGTTACCTGGACTGTACGTTTATTGGAGGAGCTTAGTGTTACTAATCTCAAACCTATTACTCTACATTGTGATAACCAATCTGCAATTCATATTGAAGAAAAATATGGGTATAAGCTTCAAATGGGGTAACTAGGGATTATTTTCATGGTTCACAAGCTAAAAAGGCAAAAAAAGTTATCCTAAATAGAATTTTCTTATTATGGTGCATCCATGAATGAAGGTTTAACGCAAGCCCTAGAGCAAAAAACACACATAAAGAGGGAGAAACACACAAGTACAAAAGAATCGATCAAGGCCTCACAAGGTTTAAGTTGTAATAACATCTTCTCGATTTGATTCCATGCATGCTAAGAGATAATCGTCATGCCCACAATTTAATTACAAACATCTAGACTTTTCATGCCATTTTAAGTGTATGTGTGTGCAATAAGGTGCATCAAACTAATAGATTCACATCAAATTGGTAATGCTAGGCACGAAATAAGAGAAAACAAGGCTACAAGCTCACAATGTCATAAATTTTACAAACAAATAAACACGCTCATGACTAAACTTATTTCCCAAATGCAAACAAAACGGACAACAAAACAGACATAAAAATGAACAATCCTTCCCCCACTTAAAACATGGCATGTCCTCATGCATGACAAATAAAAATGAGGGAGAAACAAAAGTGCAAGAAAGCTCCCATAATAATAAGCAACGAGGAGCGGGAGCAAAGCCAATAAGATCAAGCATCATGAGGAGGATCCAAGGGTGGATCCCGAGAACTAGTGCGATATTGAGCCATCATTGAAGCACAAAACTGCTCCATCCACTCTCGATGTTCAGAAAACCTCATATCAACATGGTCCTTGATGGACTGCTCCATGCACTGCAAGTAGGCCCGTTGAGGCTCTGAGAACTCATCGGCATGACTAGGAGAGGGAGAATTCTGATGAGCATCAGAAAGCAAAAGAGCCTCAGAAAATGGTTCCGCCTCGGCTCCAATAGAATATGGAGGACACTCGGGCTGAGATGATTTGTGTCCAGTCCATCGAAAATTATCAAAAGTCACCGAGATGACACCCATATTCTTCAACACCGCGAAATCAATAGTAGCTATGGGTTGACCACCATCCATATAACGACCTAGAATTTTTCGCGATTTTATAAGTGTTTATTTAATTATTAAAGGTGAAATTATGTGCTATGGATATTTTGTGAAGTCAAGATATATGTGAAATCATATTTATGTGATTATGTGATGATTGGTATGTGTCGTATACGTTCGTGGAATTTTATTTATATTTTTAGAGTATTAAAAGTATTTTTTAAGTGCATTTTTAATCTTCCAAAAATCTTATAAAATTATTGGAGTTATTTTAAATCATGAAATCTTTTGCATAATCATCTTTGTGATATAATTTAGTTTTTAAAATTAGTGTGAATATTTTTTTATGTGTTTAAGTATTTTAAAAGATTTAAAAAGCTTTATTTCTTTTAAAGATCCTTTATTTTGAAAATTCATAGAAAAATCATTTTTAACTGTAAAATTATTTTAAAAAAATGGGGAGCCTTGTAATTTCATAAACTTTATTTTAAAATTTTAAAAATTAAAATTTTCCTAATTCTCTAATTTATTTCGATTTAAAAGGATTAAAATCAGTTTTTCAAATAATAAGTAGATTTATCAGCATTGGCAGATTACCATCCTACCCCTGGCTCTTTATCATCATCTTTTTCTTTCTTTGTTCATTTTCATTTCTTCTTGCATAGCTCTAAAATACTCTCTCTCTCTCTCTCTCTCTCTCTCTCTCTCTCTCTCTCTCTCTCTTAATACTCTCTCTCTTCTCTAATCTCTTGGTTTTTGCCTTGTTTGTATGATCGGAGACCACAATCTTGCTCGGTTTTCTTCCCTTAAATTGCTTCTATGATTGCATGTTGATTTTATGAGAAAAATTTATGAAACCCATTTCGGGTGTTGCCTTGAAATCGAGTTATGTGCTATGTTTTGTTCCTGTGAGATCATATAGCATATATACATGATTATGAGTATTTGTTTGGTGTTAAATTGAATTGCATGTGTGATTTTTGGAATTATTTGTGTTATTCGAATTATATGAATATAAGTTTGAATTATGTGGATTGTTAAGTGTTAATTAGATTGTGTTAATGATGGTTAATTCATGATTAAGGTAGTATTGATGTGTTCATAATTTTATAAGAATTGTTAATTGGTTTTTGGATTGTTTAGTAGTAAAACTGCTACTGTTTATTACTTCGTTCAGGGCCTATTTCAAACCTGATCTTAAAACTAATTATATATTTGGATTCCTTGCGAAAAAATAGCTGGAATGAGAAATCATGTTAATCGGATTAGAAACAAATGAGTTATAGGTGTTCAAAGTTTGGCCATGGCAGTTGACTTTGAGGAGAGAGAAAATCACATGGGTGTGATGTAGAATATGATGATGTGGCAGTTTGTGATTGGTTAGAATATTGTAATAAGTATTTAATTTTTTTAAGGGGTTAAATGAAAGAATTTGGAGAAGTGTTTAATATGAAAGTTTGAGTAAATAATTTTTCGAATTTATTGGTGTAATTAGATTTTTGGGTTTGCGTTATAAAATATTAATTCTTATTTCTTGGTATTAATAAATAGTAGAAAATGAGATAATTTAGTTGTCGACTGATTTCAAATAAAAAATAGTATATATGTGTAGATAACATGTTTTGCTTGGTTGTGATTGTTGGTTTGAATGTTGGTTTGAGTCGGGTATGTTCCTACGGGCTAGTCCACTTTACAAAGGAAGCGCTGCCCGATTTTTGTTAGAAATATATTCTTAAGTTATATACTAATATGATAAAATTAGTTGTATAATAGTTGTTGCAATTTAGATTCTTGTTTCATACTATAACCTGAGATCGATCCTTATTGAGGGGTCGTCTGTATAATTAAGTTATACTTAATTGTATTGGTTGTGGCACCAAATCCTGACCCCGGATTTGGGGGCGTCACACTCCATCCATGAAATAGGTGAGAGATCCCGATCAATAATCCCTAACTTAGTGGCAATTCGGGTGAGAAACCCGCCAAAGATGAGGGAACCCTTTCCTTTACGCCGTTTTAGCTCCAACAACCGGGAAGAGAATACATAACCCCAATCCACTAGAAACTCATCATATAACCAACTGAGGATCCCAAGCTCACTCAAAGAAACGGCGCTATTTGAACCTTCATTACCATACAAAGAATGAACCATAACCCGATGAATTTGAAGGTAGTGTTTTTCGTAGTTCGTTCACAGGGAAGGACTATTAATATCGATTTCAAGTAGATTATCCATTACAATCTAGAAGTATGGACCAAGGGGGGTTTTGAGTTTGTTAAGGTGTTTTATCAAACACCTTGCATACAAGAAATAAATTGCTATAGAAATACAACTATGTTAATAACAAACATCCAAATTTACCAACACAACACAATGAGTGAATTAGCAAGATATATGGATATTTGACCCAAGGATAATGGCAACTCAAGCACTTCAACCCAACAAGCAAAATATATACAACTCTACCTAACCAAGATAATCGGTGAAGCACACAATTACTTATTTCTCTTCTATTATAAACACTAATTTAGTGAAGCACATAAATTAGCTCTCTTGACACTAGCAACCAATAATGAAGCACTATCAATTTAACCAAGTCAAGGAATTAAACAAAGAGAGGCTAGGACAAACCCAAGGATGAGAAGCTCAACCTAGGTATTTGCAGTTGAATCTTGTGGATTTAGGTACACTAAATCTTGTGCTACTATAATGAATGAACTAACGATTACGTATTAGAACAAACAATTAGCAATTGAAGATACAAGAAGAGTAAGGTGAAGCAACTTACAAATCTCCAAGCAAAATCATGAGCAATACATCACAAGCATTCAAGATAGAGTTAAATAAATCTTACTTAAATTGAGATGGGTTTAGTACAAGAATTCCTCCTTGAGCCAAATATATGGAGTTAGTTACTCATAATCAATGCTAGATTATGAATAATTAATGTTTCTCTCTACTCTACGAACCCTAGTTTTATGTTCTTGAAGAGGCAAAGATGAAGATGAAGTTAGATGTTGGTTTTGATATGAAGATGTTATGTTTTAAGGCTCTTTTAATACACATCAAGCTCTGTACGGCTTTTAGAACGGTCGTCCAGTAACCTGTACAGAAAAACTGCTCTTTTGAACGGCCTATCGAACGGCCGTACAGCAGCCCGTTCAAGACAAAATCTTCAAGATAATACATTAAACACCTCCCGACATTGCGAGCTTTCATCTTCTAACTTCCCTCTTGAATAATCTTTGCTTTCATGCCCGAAATAAGCCATCTTTTCAACAATTAAGCATGAGGCACTGAAAGATGAAAAACATAATTAATATCGATGAAACAACATTCAGAACTAACAAAAATGCGAGAGAATAAATGACAAAACGTGTATAAAATACACGTTATCACATCCTCGATTGCATCCTCTGCCTCACTCTGATTTGTGTGCTCCAATTCTGTAGTGGTGGCACTCTCCGTATGAGCATTCTGAGGCACATCTATCTCACGAACTCCTTCAACTAGAATTTCATCGTACTTTCCATTGTCACACAGTGGCAATGACATTGGCAATGGCTTTATATATGGCTTGTCCGTGTTGTTGTTGAGTGGGAATACGTGTTCATGGAACACTACATGGCGAGACACAAAGGCCTGTATATTGGACAAATTAAGGATTCTATACCCCTTTGTGTTGTTTGGGTAGCCAATGAACGCACCAGTTATGCCTCTGGGAGAAAATTTGTCACCTCCATGATTCGAGTTGTAAGCAAACGCCAAACATCCAAAGGTTTTTAACTTCTCATAGTCAACTGGCTCGTTAAACATCTTTTCATATGGTGTTTTGAAGCCCAGTGCTGCATTTGGTAAACGATTCATGATGTATATCGCTGTTAAAACGCAGTCACCCCAAAACGACAAGGACAGTCCAGATTGAAATCGTAAAGCTCGTGCCACTTCTAACACTTGCCTGTGCTTCCTTTCCACCCTAGCATTTTGCTGGGGTGTGTAAGGGCACGAGGTTTGATGCACGATGCCTTTTCTAGCAAAGTGTTTGACACACTCTTTATCAGCAAACTCCAATGCGTTGTCAGAACGTATAACTTTGATCATTCCACCAAATTGATTATGTACATACTCTTCAAAAGTGATCAATGTCTCCAAATAATCAGATTTTCTTTGTAAAAGATACACCCAGGTCATTCTACTGTGATCATCCACAATTGTGAGAAAAAATTTGTATTTTCCTCTAGTGGCCACCTTGTATGGACCCCTCAAATGGTGCAGATGCATGTGAACAGCTAACAGGGAAACTAAGTTTAGTCATTTTTGACAGTGGACATGTGACACATACCTGTTCTCCCTTTTGTGCCAGGAAAGGCTTGATACAAGCTATGTGTTCCATCTTTGATACTGAGGCATGTCCTAAACGTTGGTGCCAAACAGTGAAGTAGTTGATTTTTTCTTCCTTTTTTCCTTGGATGTCAGCAATTTGTATTACTTTTGCTTTCTGTCCTGTCATTAATGTTCCAATGGTCACCAGTTTCTCAAATTTGAGGTAGTAAAGTCCTTGTCTGAGCTCACCTTTTCCTATTACTTTCTTGGAGGTCGAGTCAATGATCACACAGTCATTGGGATGGAACATCACATCACAGCTACTATCTTGCGCCAACTTGTGTATAGATAGGAGATTGTGATTAAATTGGGGCACATACAACACATTGACCAGCTTTAATCCACTGGGTAACACTGCATCTCCTATGTGAGTAATGTGCGTTGTGTCTCCTGTTTGTAAATTGATGGTAAATCTGGCTGTAGCAGGCTTGACATTCACCAAGTTTTTGAGGGACGACGTCATATGATCGGATGCGCCTGAGTCTATGATCCATTCCAAATCCATTTTTTTATTTTTGCTACTGCACACCATGCCTGAGAATCCATAGTCAATTTCTTCATCCGTTTTTGATTCCTTCTGTGCCATTAAGTTGTTCTGTGGAATCAACTTTAAGATTTGATCCAGTTGTTGTGCTGTCATCATAATTCCTTGCTGATCTGCAGTGCTCCCTTGCGCATTATTTGCCATTTTGGGGTAATTATTTTTGTTGCCAGACCACTTTTGTGCACCTTTTGGAACCCCTGGTTTGTACTTATAATGCCCTCTTGGATATCCTGTGATTTCCCAACATTTATCTTTCGTATGTCCCTTTCTCCCACAATGATTACAGTGCAAGTTTCTTTCAATATTTCTCTTACTATACATCGCCATCGCATCAGAATCTCCAAGACCATTATGTGTCAAGCCTTCTTTTTGTGTTTCCTCTTGTTGCACAGCTGCACATGCTTCTTCCACTGAGGGTAAAGGGCACATCATTAACAGTTGACTCCTTTGTGCACCATACACCTCATCCAGTCCATTTAAAAATTGAAACAACTTTGCTTCTTCCTTTAAGCCTTCTATTGCTTTTAATAGCTTTGTGACTTCAGGTGTGACAGTGCTAATAGTAGGGAGAACATTCATAGACTCCAATTCCTCCCACAAACTACTTAAGCATGTAAAATATTCATTAATTTTCATGCCATTTTGTTTCAAACTGAACAGGTCTTTATTTAACTTGTACTTTCTAGATCCGTTTGTCAACAAGAACCATTTTTCAAGTTGTTTCCAGATATCATACGTAGTATTAATAAATAACACAGAGGGTTTGATACTATCAGAAATATTGTTGTGAAGCCATGATATTACCATATTGTTGCAGGTGTCCCATTGTGCTACCTCAGTTGCATCTGTTGTGCTCCTTGTGACAGACCCATCAACAAAGCCCAACTTCCTTTTTGCTGATAACTGAATCTCAAAGGATCTTTTCCACGTTCTATAATCCCCAGCCCCTTGTAACTTTGGTACACTAATCGAAGTAGGTCCATCCGAGGGGTGCAAAAATAGGGGATTTTGTAGATCTGAAAACGACAGCCTACTAGTAGCCATTACAATCTCCAAAAAGTGTGTGTTTTATGACAATGACTACACACTTTTAGAAAACAAGGAAATGATTAGACCACTGTGTAGCACGACTATAAAAATCACTTTTAAAACTTCTCTCTAATTCAGCTATCTATGCAGGCTCTGATACCAAAAAGAAAAGATAAGGTTTATGCAAAGATGGCTGTATAGTAGAGATTCAAAACGAGAGAATGCAACCAAACTCAATACTCAGAACACTGTGGTTTGTCATTCTGAGGACCACCCCGCTTTCACTTTTCCTTATATTCAGTTACAATGCACCAGCTCAACAAACTAAACACAAAAATACTAAAGTGCCCTTGAGGCCTAACGTTACCATGCATGACTACAGTAGGACACATACCATGCCCAGTCAGCACAATATTAAACTATAAAATAAACATAGATGCTAGCCAATTTACAGAGTGCAATATGACTAGCATTTTAGGTAAAGTAAATACGAAATGGAAATGTCTGGTCTGCTGCATTGTGTGTTCTTCATTATGATCCTTCCACACAGTTGATAACACGTTAAGTAGTCTAGGTTTAGAATTCTCAGGAGTAACCTTCCTGAAGTCTCGAATGACAGCCCCAACAACCAAAGAAGACAGTTAACTTCCAGTATTTTAGTGGCTACTGAACGTTAAAGTATTTAATAAACTACAGGGAGAAAGTATCGCTTCCACAATACAACATATTTGTTGCATCAACAATTTTCCTGACCTAGATATATATTTTCCGCGATCTACCAGTCAAACACTCAATTTCTCCATGTTCAGGAGCCAAATACGGTCTCAATAAAGATACTTACAAAAGCTCGATAAAACGAGCTCAAAAGCTTGATCATATCAAATCTCACTCCACGTCTTTTACATTTATCGAGCTTTTGTGGAATTTTACGAACCTATTTAACTTCTACAAACTTTTCAACATGTAATTCATCCAACTATCATCTACAGTTATAGTGCTTTTGTGAAAAAAGAAGATGTTGGCCAACCTATTGAACCCTTAACTGCATTCAGTAATACTTGTATTTTACTCATTCTGGTCTCTAGCAGATGGAGATCCCCTATTGCATCATACTTTGAAATAATTGCATGATTGCGTAGGGACTATATAAAGCATTGAGGTTGTGTTTGTGTGAGCTCCTTCTCGAGAAGATGATTGGGAAATCAACAAGAGTGACACCGATTTAACTCTTCGTCAAGATTAAAATTGCAGAGTAGACAAACTTAAGCACATCAACCTTCATACTGCACTGTGATGTCACTTCTTTTCTCCAGTTAGCTACTCACTATTAGATGTAAAATACATCATGTCTGGAATTCAGTTTGCTATGTCGTGGTACCTTCTGCTTATGTGGGACAGTTTGCCCAGTTACTTGAAGAATGAGTTAGATTTAAATATTTAATATGCCGTCAGTAACTCATGATTACTTTTTGTGCTCTATCCTTATGGAAAAGATTACAGGATTCAATTGTACTATTTAAGGCTCTACTGAAAGAATCATTTGAAACATACATAAACATTAAAGCTCTTAGAATGGTTTTTGATCGTGGGTTCCAGATGGCTAGAGAACATATTGCCATGAGTGACTTTGATTATGTCATACAAATTTTTTCTGATGTCGCAAATCTGTATAGACAAAAGGGACGGGTTGGCTTGTTATGGGAACTCTTAGGTTATCAGGAATGCTGAAGGAATCCCATGGTTTCATACAGAGTAGTCACGTGAAATGGCTGGCTTGGCTGCACTACCGGTATCTGGTCGAGGTCTTGTAAATTTTATGCCCCAGCTGGTCATCCTCCTGCAAGACTTGTATACAGCAACCAGCGGATCACAAAATCATGAGATAAAGAGATTGATTAACTGCTTCCATCGCTGAGTGGTGCCTTTGGGGTTCAATGCATTTTAAACGGTAGGAAATGCCTCGCCTATTCAGCAGCTAATGACAGCTTGGCAGCTTCTGATTGGTTGACGTGCCACGTAAACATTTCCTTTCCTACCGATAAGCGGTAGGAAATGAGCCGCCATGTATTATTGCGGTCGTATGTTTGTTAAATTAATTAAAAATAGAAAAAATAAGATAAAATTCGAATTAAAATTCATAAAAATTTAAATATTAATACTCATTAATTCCGTGAATCATGTTACATTAGATTCACTAATTTTCAATTTTTGTGATATTTCACCCTATTTTTAACTAGTTTGTGAATTACATTAAAAATTTATATAAAACAGAAAAAAATAAAATTTGAATTAAAATACATAAAAATGCAAATATTAATACTCACTGTTTTTGTGATGCATATCACACTAGATTCACTAATTTTATTTTATTTTTGACTTTAACCCCTAAACTAGTTTTCGTTCCCGATTCTTGATTCGATTATTTTGAAATAGAATTTCGACGATCGAACCGTACAGGAGTCAAGATCAATCTTTTTAAATGTTATTCCAAATTTTTAAAAAAGGAATAAATTTATTTGATTAGATAATTTAACGGTCAACTAGTAATTTGACTTTAACCCCCAAACTAGTTTTCGTTCCCGATTCTTGATTCGATTTTAATGAAATCGAATTTCGACGATCGAACCGTACGGAATTCAAGATCAATCATTTTAAATGTTATTACAAAAATTTTAAAAAATAATAAATTAATTTGATTAGATAATTTAATGGTCAACTAATAATTTGACTTTAACCCCTAAACTAGTTTTCGTTCCCGATTCTTGATTCGATTTTTATGAAATCGAATTTCGATGATCGAACCATACGGGAGTCAAGATCAATCTTTTTAAATGTTATTCCAAAATTTTAAAAAAACAATAAATTTATTTGATTAGGTAATTTAATGGTCAACTACTAATTTAACTGTAGCTAGTTTCGTTCCCGATTCTTGATTTAATTATTTTACATAGAATTTAGACGATCGAACCGTACGGGAGTCAAGATCAATATTTTTAAATTTTATTTCAAAATTTAAAAAAAAATATTTGATTAGGTAATTTAATGGTCAACTACAAATTTGACTTTAACCCCTAAACTAGCTTTCGTTCCTGATTCTTGATTCGATTATTTTGAAATAAAATTTCGACGATCGAACCATACGGGAGTCAAGATCAATATTTTTAAATGTTATTCCAAAATTTTAAAAAAACAATAAATTTATTTGATTAGGCAATTTAATGGTCAACTACTAATTTGACTGTAATCCCCAAACTAGTTTCGTTCCCGATTCTTGATTCGATTATTTTGACATAGAATTTTGACGATCGAACTGTACGGGAGCCAAGATCAATCATTTTAAATGTTATTCCAAAATTTTAAAAAATAATAAATTTATTTGATTAGGTAATTTAACGGTCAACTAGTAATTTTACTTTAACCCTTAAACTAGTTTTCGTTCTCGATTGTTGATTCGATTATTTTGAAATAGAATTTCGACGATCGAACCGTATGGGAGTCAAGATCAATCTTTAAAATGTTATTCCAATTTGAAAAAATAATAAATTCATTTTATTAAGTAATTTAACGGTCAACTAGTACTTTGACTTTAATCCCTAAACTAGTTTTCGTTCCCAATTCTTGATTCGATTATTTTGAATTAGAATCGACGATCGAACCGTACGAGAGTCAAGATCAATCTTTTTAAATGTTATTCCAAAATTTTTTAAAAATAATAAATTTATTTGATTAGTTAATTTTCAAAATTGGAGCCAAAACTTATAACCTACCGCAAGTCGGTAGGAAATGATAATCCACGAAAAATTCGAAATGAGCGCCTAAACAAAATATTCGAAATGAGCGCCCAAAGTCATTTTCAACCGCAAATTGGTAGGAAATGTAAAAGATATTGGCGGGAATTCAAAATTTCACTCAAATTTAAAAATTGCGCCTAAACCCAAATTTTCAAAATTGGAGCCAAAACTTATAACCTACCGCAAGTCGGTAGGAAATGGTAATTCACGAAAAATTCAAAATGAGCGCCTAAACCGAAAATTCGAAATGAGCACCCAAATCAAAATTCAAAATGGCGTCCATAGTCATTTTCTACCGCAAATTGGTAGGAAATATAGAAGTGCGGTAGAAAATTTGAAATTCAGATTTATAAAACAAACACTTTCTTCATTCCACTTCACTTCAACTCTCTTCTCCTCATCTTCATCTTATACCAATGAAAATTTATAATTTCAATATCTCTTTCATTTATAGTTTGTTGTTTGATTTTTTTACATCCTAGTACTACTTAATTATTTTTACTTCTTATGTTAATTGTAGGTACTTGATTAGGACAACAAGGGTATAATAGATGAATCTAACTTCATGGATGAAGGTAAAAACAATGGGGCCAAGGAAATTGGTGTAAAGAAATAATGGTGGACGAATATAAATGATGCTACAATAATGAAGATAAGGAAAATGATGTTGAAGGCAATGGTTAATTAAGATTGTATAAAATGTTCTTGATTTCTTGTATTTATTTTAGAACAATTTTTAACTTTTGAATATCATTATTGTGATAAGGAAGAATGATTGTTTATGGTTATGATAAATGTTTGAATTTTTTTATATGATGAATGTGTTTTTGTTGTGGTAGTGTACTTATGATATCGATATTGGTTTGTAGTTTTCATTATAATTTGATCATTTTTTTGTAAAGAAAAATCAACAAGACCATTTTTTTTTAAAACAAAACCCAGTATTTCCTACCGTCTTCAAGCCATTTCCTACCGTTGTTACCATTCGAAACCTAGTATTTCCTACCGTCTTCAAGCCATTTCCTACCGGATTCATAAGGACGGTAGGACATATTGAAACTCAGTAGGAAATGGACGGTACGAAATGACTTTTTATTTTTATTTGGCTTCTCAAATAATTCCTTACTTGTTAAAGGATGGTCGGTAGGAAATGGGCTGCCAACATGTCACAGAAAGACACGTGGCGTGTGGGATCTACGTTTTTAATTGATGTATATTAATTAATGTACATATTAAATACGAATTTTAATTGATGTTTCTTAATGAATACAGAGGGCTAAAATAGTAATTTAAGATAGATTAAAATGGTACATGTTGTGTTTAAGATGGATTAAAATGGTACATGTTGTGGTATTATATATATAATAGATTTTAAACTAGTATTGATAATTTAGTAAAAAAAATCTCAAAACTAAAATTGGTTTATGAGCTAAATAATTTTGGATTATCATTAAGATAAATGAAAAGAAAGAGTAATAACACTTCAAAAAAAGGGAAAAAAGGAAAGAAAGAGTAGAAGAGTTGCGTCCAGTCCGGTATTATCAGCAAACCCAATTCAAAACAAACAAAACCCTAGAGCTCAACAACCCAACAATGACGTCCAAAGCTAAAGATTTTATTCCTGAACCAAACACTTTATAAAACAAACACTTTCTTCATTCCACTTCACTTCAACTCTCTTCTCCTCCTCTTCAACTTATACCACTGAAAATTTATAATTTCAATATCTCTTTCATTTTTCACATCTTCATTATTAGGTAAAAATTATCTCTTTCATTTATAGTTTGTTGTTTTATTTTTTTTACATCCTAGTACTACTTAATTATTTTTGCTTCTTATGTTAATTGTAGGTACTTGATTAGGACAACAAGGGTATTATAGATGAATCTAACTTCATGGATGAAGGTAAAAACAATGGGGCCAAGGAAATTGGTGTAAAGAAATGATGGTGGACGAATATAAATGATGCTACAATAATGAAGATAAGGAAAATGATGTTGAAGGCAATGGTTAATTAAGATTGTATAAAATGTTCTTGATTTCTTGTAGTTATTTTAGACCAATTTTTAACTTTTGAATATCATTATTGTGATAAGGAAGAATGATTGTTTATCGTTATGATAAATGTTTGAATTTCTTTATATGATGAATGTGTTTTTGTTGTGGTAGTGTACTTATGATATCGATATTGGTTTGTAGTTTTCATTATAATTTGAGCATTTTTTGGTAAAGAAAAATCAACAAGACCAATTTTTTTTAAAACAAAACCCAGTATTTCCTACCGTCTTCAAGCCATTTCCTATCGTTGTTACCATTCGAAACCTAGTATTTCCTACCGTCTTCAAGCCATTTCCTACTGGATTCATAAGGACGGTAGGACATATTGAAACTCAGTAGGAAATGGACGGTAGGAAATGACTTTTTATTTTTATTTGGCTTCTCAAATAATTCCTTACTTGTTAAAGGATGGTCGGTAGGAAATGGGCTGCCAACATGTCACAGAAAGACACGTGGCATGTGGGATCTACGTTTTTAATTGATATATATTAATTAATGTACATATTAAATACGAATTTTAATTGATGTTTCTTAATGAATACAGAGGGCTAAAATAGTAATTTAAGATGGATTAAAATGGTACATGTTATGTTTAAGATGGATTAAAATGGTACATGTTGTGGTATTATATTATATATATAATAGATTTTAAACTAGTATTGATAATTTAGTAAAAAAAATCTCAAAACTAAAATTGGTTTATGAGCTAAATAATTTTGGATTAAATTAAGATAAATGAAAAGAAAGAGTAATAACACTTCAAAAAAAGGGAAAAAAGGAAAGAAAGAGTGGAAGAGCTGCGTCCAGTCCGGTATTATCAGCAAACCCAATTCAAAACAAACAAAACCCTAGAGCTCAACAACCCAACAATGGCGTCCAAAGCTAAAGATTTTATTCCTAAACCAAATGTGAAAATTATCACAAGGATAAGGAAATGTTTGTTTTCTGAGGAGCCCAATTGGTGGAAAATACTTTCAAAGATTTCTGTTGTAGCTGGGGTAGTTGGTTATTCGGAGCATATCGTGAGTAAGCTTTTTCAGGTGGAGGAGAGGGTAATGGAGTTGAAGGCAAACACCAGACCAGCAATGAGGTGATGAAGATTGAGATGGAGGATTTGAAGAAAAGAAAATGAGATTTTGAAGTCTAAAATGGTGTATTTGGAGGAGATCGCATTGAAGAATCAAGATATACTGATGGGCATTCAGAAGAACCAGAACAGACGATGGTGGTGGTAATTTAATGTGTTGTTGTCCTCGTCGTCTTAATCTATATCTCTGTGTTGACCTAACAAAACAGTTTCCATAGCTGGCTCCGTAATCCTCTGTCTCTTTTTGTTATATATTTATCTGATGACGGCTCTATTTATGTAAAAATGCTGCTACTGATTAATGTTTCATATTCTCGCGTTATGTAAAACGCTGCTTCTAATGAATGAATGCTTGATTGTCCAATGCCTAATTTCTTGTTTCATCCATGTTCTTAGCTTATTGTATATCATGTTGCTCCTAATTTCTCTCTCTCTCGTGTTTATGTTGTTATGTTTCAGTTTTGTAGTATTGTTCATGTATCTTACGAATTTGGGAATATGTAATGTCCTCATGTTGTTATAAAGCTCCGGATGAATTTGGTAGTGTTATGTAGTTATGTTGTTTTTAGTTTCAATTATTATTTGTAATTTCAATTATAGTTATACCTCTTTTCTTATAATTGGTAGAGAGGTCGACCTGTTTTAAATAATACTACGTTTGTTCATTAATCTTCATTCTCACCCAAATTACCTGCTTCTAAACCTACACGTTACCATTAAGTGAGAAGGCTTTATTGCGATTTTGTAAAATTATTTATCTGTTTCACAGCTTGAACGAAATTGGGAATATGCAGTGTCCTGATGTTATAAGCCCGGGATGATTTTTCATAAGTATGTAGTACTATTACTTGAAGTTTCAGTTTTATTTTTGAGTGCCTAGGACCTTGTATTGTGTATAAATGTAGAATTTGTTATGATTGGTAGAAATCTCCTTATGTTTTCATTGTGGTAGTTGATAGTGTTATGATAGTGCACAAAATTTAAAGCCAATTGCAACACGCTAAAGTAAATCATTAGTTTGAGATTATCCATACCATGTTATAGAATTTGGCTGCTTCAGTGAGTTAACCAGTTGGGGAGAACTGGTTAGGAGAAGCTAATAAGTTTGTCTAGTTAACTTCATTCAATCATTCTCACTCTTCAACTTATCTGGTTCTAAACTTGCGCATTACCATCTACTTGGTAAGCCTATACTTGTTTTTTTGCACAGAGTAAACCGTAAGAAAGTGATATCAAAGTTATAGCAAAGTCAAGGATAGTTTCCGACTCTGTGGAGTGTGGAATAGGCATGTAGCACATAAGACATAAGCCTTACTAAGTTTTTTATCTGTGCAATTGCTTTATGAGTGGAGTAAGAAAATAATTCCCCTGCCTGGTTAGTAGGTTACTATTGTTGTTTGATTATATGTTTTAGCGTGACCGGGAACATGAAGCTTCTTGTCACTTATTATTAAGAAGTGTCTTTTTTGTAGTGATGTCCAACATTGTCACTCACAGTATTATAAATCTGTTTAGAAGTTGTTTAAGAATGGATTCTTTGGTTGACTCCATCATGGTGTGTTCTTCTGAGTTTTTATTGTAGGTCTGCATGAGATTAGTATACAAATAACTATTCTTCATCTTTATTTTTATTCTTCAAATCTTCTATATAATCAAAATAAGCCCTACTTGTTCGTGTTTTAGTATACAAATTTATCAATGTAATCTGTTCCACTTATTACTCATTGAAGATGACCATTTGTGGAAGAGAATTTACAACACTAGAAGAGCAGACTCATCGTCTCAGGCAAGTTATCGTTTATCCTCCGTTTCATTGGGATGTTTTGTTATGTTTGAACTGGTTGCCAAAATGTATGTGCAGGGTTTGTGCAAGATTGTATCCTACTTTTCATTTTTTGAATTTGATATAGTGTTTACTTTTTCTTGATTCTTTAGGTTTTGATAATGAATAGCATAATATGGGCTTTTTTTTAATCGTTAAGTAATAGATTATTTAGGGTTGGATGATTTCTATGTAACTGTAAGATCTGGTTTCAATTGTTCCTAGTTTGACATGTACAGCGTTTATATTTATCCATCGTACTTTTGTCTACATTCTTTTCTTATAGTATATTACCTACGCTCCAAATGCTCATCGACAGAGTTGGTCCTCCCTAAATTACAAATGGTATCATTGTAGACATAGTGTCGAAGGATCCAAGTGTAATCTTGATTGTCAATGGTCCTAATATTTGATGTCTAAATTTTAGAGTATATGTGAAAGAAAGTTAATAAAATATGATTATTTTACTGAATTGCTTTCAGGAAAATGCGCTTGATGTATCAAATTTTGTGGTTTTATCCTATTCATATTAGAGTTGTATCTTTTTGGCCCACAGGTTTGAAAAGTTTACAAGTAGATACAGAGGCTATTACATTACAGTCACTCGCTAGATCCAATAGTCTGTGGAAGAACAACCTTAAGTTTACTTGTACAGACGTGCAGATAATATAGAGCGGCCATAATAACAAAAGAATATTGAATTGGACCGAAGATTTAGTAGAGTAGAGCAGTCTGCAGTTAAATGACCCAAATACGGAATTTTACCTTCTCAGTTGTAAGTTATAACTTTTAAGTTATAACCCATCTGAAAATGCTACAACTTGGAGGGGTGCTCATGTGGAATTGGAGAGGAGTATATGAGCGATCATTTAATTCTAAGACACATGGGATGTTGGAAGTCTACATTTCAACAAGTGATAGCTTGTTCAAGTTCTACCTGACTGAGGATGAATTTGATTACTTTTCTTAAGGATATAGGGTAAAAGTGGATGACGAAAAAATTGCGTTGTAGCAGATATTACATTGATCCAGATACATTCAGCATATGGAAGGGATCCTCTGTAGATATTCCTCTGAAGATATTCCTTGAGAACACGAAGTATTGTCAATTTTACTTGAAGTCGATGTATGACAATGCTCAGTGTGTTTATTTATTTTCCAGTTATGTCAATCGTTATTACCAGTATATGCTTTTGGTTGTTTATGCATGAAACCAGAAAGCTGGGATATGCGCCTGTTCTGCATGTATCATATGCAATAGACATGAAAAGAAAGTATAGCTGATAGTATAGCTAAAAAGAGGTCATTATTCATACAACTATACTATCTGTTACCATCTGTGCTACCTGTACTTGGTGAATATACATTACACACAACAAATATAACCTCAGTCCTCCGATGAGGCAGGTCATTAGAGCACCCACGGAACTAACTTGTGTATTAATTTTGGCGGAACGGGCCAAATAGTGTTGCAGTTGTCCCGGGGAACAGTGGTCTCATGCCACTTTTGTCAGACACGTTACTTTTATTCTAGTATAAAATATATGTGGTAGTCATGTTAAGTGTTTTTTTTTTACCATAGTCACATAGTGATTAGTTGTTTTTAAGCAAAACGTTGCTCAATTTTGAACGGCCAACATTTAAAATCAGACCGATTATTTGTTTTGTTTTAATTTAATTTATAATATCAAACTTGCACCTAATCAATCTATCTATTACTTACTATATATTAAATGGTAACACAAGGGTAAAAAGTGCCAAAATAATATCCATGAAATTACCAATATACCCTTATTTTCCACATAATTACAAAGACTACATTATATACTTATTTTAAAAAAAAATTAAAGTGGATGTCGGGAGTTGAACCCATGACCTTAAACTTAGTAGTGACAAGCTCAACCACTATGCTAGATGCTAATTTTGAACAAATTATGAAATTCATTATCAATATGCGCAAATATTCCAAACGTTATGTAATCTACTTTGCAAGTTAGAAAATTTATCTATATGAGTGCCTTAAAATCATTTTTCAATGATTCTTTTGCAAATCTAACTATACTTGAAAAAATGTTGCGTAAGAATAAGAAGATACAAAAAATATTATGAAATTGAAATTGGTTCGTTAAAAACATGATTGCATATTTTTAAAAAAGTATTACATTAATATTTTTATATTGTAAATTTATTTATTTACATTTAGTATAAAATGTCTTGAATTTTATCTGCTATTAGACTACAAATTGCATCGTCTACTGTACCAATTTTTATGTAACTTACTATACTCAACAGATTTTACGTAATCTTTTTACATGTACGAGTTTTTTTTAATAAAAGAATTTGAATTTAAAGATATTTAGTTCAATAAAATTTATAATCGAATTGAATGATATGAGATTTAAATTTTGAACTCTATATCAATTATCACTTGAGTAATTAGATAAAATTCATATACATAATCAAGTTAAAAGACATTTACATTAATGTAATCAAGTAAAAATGATGATAATACATTAAAAAAAAATGAAGTAAAATTTATGGTTGTATGAAATAATGTCGAGTATACTCACTTAATATTATCCATTTGTCCAAAATACCCGTTGACGATGATTTAGTACAAAATAGATACTCAATATGGTCTACAGATCTCTGCAATATGCAACATATGTGTAGTCTCATATCTCAATTTCAGACAATATTCACACTCCTAAAAATTTTGCTCAAGTCCTGGTTGTTGATTTTTCCTTATGAACCCTATCATCTTATGTTGACTGTAATACATATGATTTAATTGAAACACTCATTGGAAAGGTTCATGCATATTTTAATGTTCTAACTGACATGTGTGGCGGCTCAAATTAAAAAAAGGGGTTACCATGCATACACATTACTGCAATCGTAGTGCAACGTCCATTATCGTTATCACAATCTCAAGATGTGTAACACTTACACTGCACTAGAGTTTCACAGAAAACCTGAACCAATGAGTTTTCAGTTGTTATTACTCGAAATGAACAACCATCAAAATTATATATACGTTTTTTCTTTTCTACTCGCTATAAACAACAACAAAATGTATTCATGGTTCCAACTACACGACAGTAAGATTCTTTATTTCTTATATCAACAAGTATCGATATTCGTATTACAATCTTAGAATTACGAGTGCACAATATAAACATTAATAAATCAAACACCAACATCTTTCTTAAAATAAAATTAGAGGCATTCATATAGAAGCCCGTGCCTTGCACGGGCTGTTACGCTTTTCAGTATAATTTGACATCAAAAGGACCAATCCAAACATAACCATTAATAATGTCAAGCGCTAAGCTCCTTTTCACCTCATTGAAATAGCTTTTGTCCAGATTATCTCATATATGAGCTTGGACTAGGGATAAATCATTTGGAATTTTAAGATAGCAATTTTAAAGACGGAAAAAAAAAACTTGTTTCATCAGCAAGCATGCTTGTTATAATTTCAATGCCTCGTTTGGGTCGAAAAAATTGACTACAAAATATTTCATATCACTGTAGCAATATGGCACCTGAAAGTCTTTCTTTGAAAATTAATCTATCTTCAACTATTTCTACAGGGTTTGGCATCTTACCATTTTCATTTGCGATTGCTATTTGTTCCCTGAACTTGGAGAATTCCTTTAGTGTTATTTTCTGTAAATCTCAACTAGAAATGTAGATGAATGAAGCTTTTTATTTCATTCAAGAAGAAGAAGACAAAACTATACAGAGTGTTTGTTACAGAGAATTGGTAAAAATGTAACTAACTTTTTTTACAATCTACCTCGAGGTATATATACACTAATAGCAACTATACAACTGGCTACACTAGCTGGCTACTTTCTAAAATCTATGCTAGCTATATTCAGAAGGCGTGTTTGGTGTGCTTGCTATCATATTACAGTTTGCATTTTGACGAAGTGTTGTGTCAATATGATGATTATTAACACCCCCTCTCAAGTTGGGAAGGGTAGAATACATTCCCAACTTGGATAAAAGCTGCTGAAATTGAGGTAAAGGCAAAATCTTCGTGAAAGCATCCGCTAGTTGGTTCTGAGTAGGCAAATATATGAGTTGAAGAAGATCATCAAGAACCTTGTCTCGTGTGAAATGAAAGTCAATATCAATGTGCTTCGTACGTTCGTGAAAGACTGGATTTTTGGCGTCACTTTCCCCTTTTATACATGAGTCATAGCCAAATACTTCACTCTCGACCTAGTTGAGCTAGTTGAGTCTTGGAAAGAATTGATTGATGAGCATGTGAATTTGGAGATGTTGTGAAGAGGAAGAATTCTAATCTTTGTAAATGGGAACTAGTTTGATGTGTATATCTTAATGTGGTTCAAAGTTCGTTGTAGTATTTATATATGTAATGCATCCCCTTTGCTAAAAAAAAAGAAAAAAAATATAAAGGGGATGTTAAAAAAAAAAATCTTTGTATTTTATTTTGATTCAATTTTTTTTTTGGTAAATGTGGTTGTGTTTTGTAATTGTAAATGAGGGGAGATATGATTTAGTTTGAGAATTTGGTGTATGAAGAGAGCGAGCGTCATTTTTGACTCAACTAGCGAGACTTTTACACTTTCCTTGAACTTAAATTTTCGCACCTTCACCCTAGCCTCATTACAACCCATTTTATGAATTCCTTGTTTTTGGTGCAATCCGGAATTTAGGTGGACATGCAAGGTCAAGTAGAGCACATGCATTTAGACTTGAAGTTGAGTGAAATCTCTAGCCCATACTTGTGTGATACATAATTGAGAGATGTGAGATTTTTCACCATACAATTTCATCTTCTTAATGCGAGGCCATGTATGCTTTGTGATCATCTTGTCTAGTGTTCACGATTGAAGTGCATTCATTCTATCTTTAATGTCTTGGTTACATCTTGCACAAGGTGTGTTATCTTGATTCTTGAATTGGTTGTTAGCTCGTTATAGTGGATGACAAGGTGAATAGCTCTATATGTTTGATTTTAGTTACAAGTAGATGGCTCGGACATGTGAGTGTAGTAGTTATCTTAATTAGTAGGTATTGTTAATTTCTTGTTTGTTAGTGACTTTTGTGATTTTGTGGGTACATCGTCTATAAACCCTCACGAGACGAAACTCGTCCTCCAAGGCTACTTGGGGGTTTAAACGATGGTTTGAATGCTTTTGTTCAACCATTTTCTCATTTGGATTAATAAATTTAGTTTAATTATCTCGTTGTTAAGAGTAGTTTGCTCGGGACTAGCAAAGTTAAAGTGGGGGAAGATTTGATAACGTGTATTTTATACACGTTTTGTCATTTATTCTCTCACATTTTTGTTAGTTCCGAATGTTGTTTTATCGATATTAATTATGTTTTTTATCTTTCAGTGCCTCATGCTTAATTTTTGAAAAGATGGCTTATTTCGGGCATGAAAGCAAAGATTATTCAAGAGGGAAGTTAGAAGATGAAAGCTCGCAATGCCGGGAGGTGTTTAATGTATTATCTTGAAGATTTTGTCTTGAACGGGCTGCTGTACGGCCGTTCGACAGGCCGTTCAAAGGAGCAGTTTTTCTGTAAGGGTTGCTGGACGGCCGTTCGACAAGCCGTATAGAGCCTGCTGTGTATTAAAAGAGCCTTAAAACATAACATCTTCATATCAAAACCAACATCTAACTTCATCTTCATCTTTGCCTCTTCAAGAACATAAAACTAGAATTAGTAGAGTAGAGAGAAACATTAATTATTCATAATCTAGCATTGATTATGAGTAACTAACTCCATATATTTGGCTCAAGGAGGAATTCTTGTACTAAACCCATCTCAATTTAAGTAAGATTTATTTAACTCTATCTTGAATGCTTGTGATGTATTGCTCATGATTTTGCTTGGAGATTTGTAAGTTGCTTCACCTTACTCTTCTTGTATCTTCAATTGCTAATTATTTGTTCTAATACGTAATCGTTAGTTCATTCATTATAGTAGCACAAGATTTAGTGTACCTAAATCCACAAGATTCAAGTGCAAATACCTAGGTTGAGCTTCTCATCCTTGGGTTTGTCCTAGCCTCTCTTTGTTTAATTCCTTGACTTGGTTAAATTGATAGTGCTTCATTATTGGTTGCTAGTGTCAAGAGAGCTAATTTATGTGCTTCACTAAATTAGTGTTTATAATAGAAGAGAAATAAGTAATTGTGTGCTTCACCAATTATCTTGGTTAGGTAGAGTTGTATATATTTTGCTTGTTGGGTTGAAGTGCTTGAGTTGCCATTATCCTTGGGTCAAATATCCCTATATCTTGCTAATTCACTCATTGTGTTGTGTTGGTAAATTTGGATATTTGTCATTAACATAGTTGTATTTCTATAGCAATTTATTTCTTGTATGCAAGGTGTTTGATAAAACACCTCAACAAACTCAAAACCCTCCCTTGGTCCATACTTCTAGATTGTAAGAGATAATCTACTTGAAATCGATATTAATAGTCCTTCCCTGTGAACGAACTACCAAAAACACTACCTTCAGGATGATGTGACCAATTCAAATGACAATGTTGAAGTGGACCAGTTAATTCACAAGAGGTCGAAGAGAACATCTAAACAACCGGCATGGATGAGTGATTTTATAACACCACACTCCAGCTCCACAATGACAGCAGCAACAGTTGCTTCACAAGCAGTTCATCTTGGTTTTAATTGCTTCTTGGCTGCCATATTGCCACAAACAGACCCCGTGTCATTTAATCAAGCAATCAAACACCCACACTGGATCGAAGCCATCAACTTGGAGCTCGATGCATTGGAGAAAAATCACACTTGGGAAGTAACAACATTGCCTCCAAATAGGAAGGCAATTGGATGTAGGTGGATATTCAAGACAAAGTTTAAGGCAGATGGTTCGGTGGATAAATACAAAGCAAGGTTGGTAATTCTTGGTTACAAACAAAAGGATGGAATTGATTACGTGGAGACCTTCGCACCGGTGGCTAAGATGGCAACCGTTAGGGCACTGTTGGCTGTGGCAGCTATGAAAGACTGGCATGTGCACCAATTGGATGTATCTAATGCCTTCTTAAATGGAGATTTGAATGAAACTGTTTACATGGAGATGCCACAGGGATATGATGGGGTTGGATGTCGAATCCCAACTACTGGGTTCGTGTTTGATAAGGCTACAGTGAGTCATCTAGTATGCAAACTGAAGAAAACGATCTATGGACTGCGTCAAGCTTCGAGGCAGTGGCACCACAAGCTATCAATCACCCTAATGTCCATTGGATTTCGACACTCCAAAGCAGATTATGCTTATACTCAAAGGTAACTCAGGACTCCATTACTCTTGTGTTAATTTATGTGGATGACATCCTCATTGCTGCTAATAATCACAACTATATACGAGATCTCAAGCCATAGCTAGCTGAGCATTTTAGTATGAAGGATCTGGGTCCAGTAAACTATTTCTTGGGTCTAGAAATAGACAGGAGCAGTGCAGGATTTTTTGTGTCACAGAAAAAGTATGTCATGGATTTAATAAAAGAGTTTGGAATGTCAACTTCCACACCACTAAAGCTACCAATGGATTCATATCTCATCTTGACTCCAAATAAAGGTGATTTACTTCAAGATCCTGTCCCCTATCCACGATTGCTTGGTAACTCATCTATTTGACAATAACAAGGCCAGACCTATCGTTCCCTGTGCACAATCTGGCACAGTACATGTAGAGACCTACAACAATTCACATGCAGGCAGCCAGGCGTGTTCTACGTTATTTGCTCAACAATCCTGGCCAAGGAGTTTTACGTTATTTGTAAATTGGCTAGCATCTATGTTTATTTTCTAGTTTAATATTGTGCTGACTGGGCATGGTATGTGTCCTACTGTAATCATGCATAGTAACGTTAGGCCTTAAGGGCACTTTAGTATTTTTGTGTTTAGTTTGTTGAGCTGCTGCATTGTGACTGAATATAAGGACAAGTGAAAGAGGGGTGGTCCTCAGAATGACAAACCACAGTGTTCTGAGTATTGAGTTTGGTTGCATTCTCTCGTTTAGTGTTCTGAGTATTGAGTTTGGTTGCATTCTCTCGTTTTGAATCTCTACTATACAGCTATCTTTGCATAAACCTTATCTTTTCTTTAGATCAAGGATACTTGATACTTCTATTTAATGGAAACGATCCTCCTCATTTTCGAAGGCATTGCTTGCATTTGAATATAAGAAATAATTGAAAATCCAATATATATAAAGGCTCAAAAGACTTGTCTTCTAAGGATTTCGTCTGCCGCATCATTTTGTAGATGCAAAGTCCAGCACTTCCAGCTGGCAAAGCTGACCTTTCTTGTTGTTCTCAGGATTGATCAATGTTGTTGAGACTAGAAAGAGGATTTTGACATCGAACTGGTAAGAGGTCTATTTCAATATGTTGTGATAATTGGACCTCGAATTCATGTAGCGGTAGCTCTGTCGTTTGCTGAGGTGGACTACACTTTCTCTGCAGAAGCTGACAGAAATAATGATTTATGCTGCTTCTTTTTCTTTTCCGTTACGAGCTTCCGTACCTTGATACGGCTCTGCTATTTCCTATTTCTGCCACAGGCTTCGTTATTTCGATACGATAAAAAATCTAATTTCTAATGATCCGCTATTCTCACACTTAAACCACTCCATTCTCCCATTCATCACAGCTCTTTTGCGAAAAACAAAAGAACTGCTACTCTCCGATGACCCGAAATAACGCAAGGAAAACAGGCTTTTCGCCATTCATGGGTTTACTCTGATGATGGTTTAGATGCTGCCTTCAGTTGATCATTTTTGGGTACAGTTAAATATAATTTTCTTACAAGGAAACTAATTATAAGATTAGTACTAGTAAAATATGATGTTGGTGATTCATTTTGTGTGCAAGAAAGGCTCATCTTATCAAATCATTTAAATAAAAATGTCACAACCTATCAGTCCATTATAGATGGAAATGGAACTAGAGTAAAATATTTTGGTTATTGTTTTTCGAAAGAACCAGCACCCAGTTAGCAAGATAACAATCTATAGGAACCCAGTCTTTTACTAGATTGCTGGACAAGGACGTATTCCAAAGCTACTTGTTCTGTAGCTTCTGGTTCCAACACAAGTGACGAGTACATGGTACCACACATTGATTTAAATATTTCATATTGTGCAGGCGTTTTAATCTAAGGATATGAGAACACAAAGGGCCAACAAGTTTACTAAACATCCATAGTAGAAAAATGATTCTTGCTAGTATATACAGTAATTTGGTTATCTCGAAAGTGCCTCAAGTCCCAACCTTTATTATGCATGAATCTGTACTTTGACACATTGTGCTACCAAGCATGAAAACCCAGACTCGAGGAATTATGTCAACCGACAGCAGTCAAATGTTAACAACCAGTTAGGCAAAGAAGGACTTGCCAAGACACTCAACAAGATTATCAGTAGTTTAGTGCCAAGACACCGCTTGGAAAGATAAGTAGCCAAGACACCGCTTGGAAAGATAACTAGCCACATAATCATAGTATTAACATATATGCAAATTATAAAACAAACTGTTAAAAGGAATAAGTTTGTGTAGAACAAGTATCTTGTAACAAATACAATGACTTTAACAGAGAAAACAAATTAAACCCAGATATAGAAGGGTGATAATCTTGCTGTATACTCCTCACATAATATGATCAAAAAATAATCATGCTGCTCAGAGCGAAGCGGGAAAACAATAAATGAAGTGATGCATAACAGCATAGAGAAACAAGAACAGTTGAAACATGTTGAGGCTTAAAGCCATACTAGATCCCTCTCCAACATCCTGGCAATCTTGACACGATCGAATTGCCTACTTTTTCTTATCCTCCAATATACTTAGAACACCCAGAACAAACTTTCAAGCAAACAGGTCTACTAATTAGGGTCAACTCTTAGCCTAAAAGTTAATGGAGCAGGAAGCTTAAAATATAGAACACAAATTGGTTTCATCGTTTAGTTCCATATAAGAGCAACAAAGGTTAAAACCTAAATCCAGCTGAATAGCAAGGCAGCAACTAAACTACACAATCAAATGCTGTTGCACAAGACCAAATATCTATATCCTATATCCTACAAATTATTGATATATAAACTGAAAAAAAAGGTGATATGATGCAACAACCCCGACCAAAGCTAATTCTTAGCAGGGAGTTGGTTGAGGTCTACACGGCATCATCAATTAAATTTTAAACTTTATATAGGTTTTGTATTAATGTTATTCTATTTGTAAAACATATACAAATGCAGTACGTTCTTTTTCTTTCAAAACCTTTTATTTGATATACAGACAAAGTTGCCAATATTTCAAGGAAACAAGGAATAATATTTCACAGTCTTGATTAACTGGTTCACCCAGAGATTGCGTGTTATTACCTAATAAGAGGCTTTAAGAATTATTTGCATATTACGTACCCGCCGCCACACTTTTCCAAAAATAGTAAGCTTAAGTCGTAACGTATGAACAGAAAGGAGTAATATTAAAGATAAGTACAATGGTATACAACTATAAACTCAGCGAGCGATATCGACTGCAATGAACTATAAATGCTACAAGTAACTTTGTTTACCTTTGAAGAAGAAAAGCACTAGTTGGAAACTCACTCTTGACTTTTAAATACAGCCACGAAACATTAGTATGACACTACAGCACTACCTCCTGATTTTTCGAGATTGGCGTCACTATTTCTAATTATAGCAGTTGCGGTTACTAAATACGTTAAAGTGGTGCATATTATACGCAAAAGGAGAGAAAATGCGGAGGATTTAAGTTAAAAGGATAGAAAAACCCAAGTTTAAAACAAAGAGCTCCAGCCTACAATTTTACATTCCCATGTACATGAATATGCAGAAAAATATCTCTACTAATAAGAGGCAAATGTCAGGAAGACATTACGCAAATCACAATTAAACAGAAACTCAAGGGAAAGCTTTAATCTGACAATACAAGAGAACAGACTGGGAAAATACAACCATCATAACTCATGCAACAAGAATGAAAGAAGTAAAAAAAAAACTTTTCAGATGTTCAAAAAGATAATGGATAGTTAAACTATGAAAGTAAATTCTTTTGTATTTATTAATAAAAGCTTCTGCAAAACTAGGGCCAGCCAACAACGATGCATTGTCCTAACAAGTTACCATAATCTCCTATCTCAAATCTCAATCGTATCTCACCTCTACCATTCACAACATTTAGGTCACTGAGAATAGGAGATCTTGCAATCCAATGGAAGATAACATGTATGGAATTTAATTAACTTAAGAACTCTTTGGGGAAAAAAAAACTTTCTGTCAAATCTTGAGTAAATCTGAAATCCTTCTCATCCTCCACTCGAAAAGACAACAATAAGCCAAAGAAAAAAAGTCTAAGATACAAGAAAAACAATTTGGGTTTAATTACCGATTAGCAAGAATCTTGTCCTTATGTAGAAAGCAACCTTGCAGAGCCCACTCAGCAGAATGCAGCAGAAGGTGCAAATGTTGCCAGTGATGTTTATAAGATTCAGCATCCCATCACCGCACAATTGTATACAAAACTACCAGACTGCTTGCGCCCAAGCAAATTCCATTGAGGGGGTCCATCCCTTGGCGCCCATGCATTGATTTCTATGAATCCCTCACCAGCTGCTCTAGGACCCCCGACAACAATAAGGCGATCACCACATGCCTTAAATGCCAAGCCCCAGCCATTCATGGAATCTGCTCTTTCAGGCAACCTTCCAATAGTTTGCCATATTCTTCTATCCTTATCATACTTCCTGACTTCCATCTCTGCATAATCCGCTGCATACAACTCGTTGCCTACCACTGCCACGAGAGGGGGAGCTACAGCTGTAACAGGCATCCCAATCTCGCCATCTGGACGGGTCCTCACAGGAGACATGTTAGGGATTTCGGTCCAAATTCTAGTTTGTAAATTATACTCCTCACCGCATGTAAGAAGTCTCGAATCACTGCCTCCAATTCCCCCAATCACATAGAATTTCCCATCCATAAATACAGCTGAACACATTTTTCGTGTTTTATTCATGTTTGGAAGTGTCTCCCAGGCACCTAGATCAGAATTATAAAGCTCCGCAACGCTCAGGGTATTTCCACATAAATCACAACCACCGGCTAAAATGGCAATCTCCCCAGCACTAGCAGACCCAAACAAGCATCTTGGAAATGTCATATTCATCCCAGATGACCAGGTGTTAGTCAATACACTGTATCGGAATATGAAAAGGTCCGAAAAGATTTTTCCAAACACGAGAAGCTCAGTGCCAACCGCTAAAGATTCCTTATCGGAGAACATAAAGCATTCATCCGAAGTCATTGTTGGTAATCGCATCCAACGACGACTTGTAGGATCAAAGGCTTCCCACCCAAGCAATTGACAAGAAAAATAAACCCAGTGTTCAACCACACCATTCTGTCGTCTTAGTCTATAAAGCTCACCACTTCGAATCAGCTCACGGAAGCTTCTATTCAAAGATGCTAGAGAGCCATAATCAGATCTCGAGGACCGAATAAGTGCACTGATTGAGTTGTCCCGACCGATGGCATGAATAAGAGAACTTGAATCTGAATGATCCCCAGCATGACGTTGATTACCCGACTGGTCAGTCGGGATCATGGCAAGTTCTTCCGATGTTGGAGCTAAATCTAAGTCTTCACAAGCATCCAGTTGCTTAGGCAGTTTTCTAGCTCCAACTTCTCCATCTCCATCAGATTCTAAAAGTCGCTTCCCCTGCTGAAGATCAATCTTATCTATACGGTAGTTCATACAAGCCCAACTGTTTTCCCTGTCACAGTTTCTTGAAAACCTCCTCGAAACCAGACAAGACCTTTCCTCCAACATATTTCCTTGATCAAAATCAGATAATACCAATATTTCAATCTCAAAAAACTTTAGTCTTGATCCTTTTTACAATCGCCCGCCAAAATAAACCGCAGAAGATCATAAAAGGGAACCTCAAAAGCCAGAAATCCTGTCAAACTTCCAAAATCGATATCCCTATAGTCAATAAACTGGATGTATTAATGAGAACACAATATAAGGATATCAAAAATGCCCTTTTTCTGTCAAAAAAAATCCTCTTAATAAATTACGCAGACCCCATTACTCCCAGATGCAGAAAAAGGACCTGCAACATAAACCCAAGTTTAAGTATACCCAAAAAATTGACCTTTATGAATCATTTCCATAACGATCCAGATCAACAGTGTATCCAATAAAAATTCAATATTTTTCAGATTATCCCACATCAAACTTAAAAAAGCTAAACATACAGCAACAAGTCAATGGGTAAGATTAAAAAAGAAATCAAATTCAAACTGTTACATAGCTCAAATCATTGATCCACAAAACTAATAAATACCCAAATCAGATCTCAATAATTCAGATCAAGAACTTCAATAATTAATCCAAAACACAAAAATTCATAAACTTTTCCACTTAATCCAATCACATGAATCATAAAATATTAAAATCTACAATTACCAATCAAAACCGAGTAGATAAAAGCAACAAAAAAAACATTAAAAAACCAACAAAACATAAAATTTAGCTGGAAATAATAAAAAAGATTCAAACTTACTGATTGGATAAGAAGAAAGATTGGAACTTGATTGGACTTAATGGGAAATGCAACTTGTTGCTCTCTCTTTACATGTAAATTGTATAAGTGTGTGTGTGTGTGTGTTTATGTGTTTTTTTCTAGCCTAGACTGAATTTAAGTGTGTGTAATGTGGGTATTTTGTATCATAAGCATTTGAAGTGAAAGAAAAGAAAGGGTGTTCTGGTTTTTTAATCTTTGTAACAAAATTCTTGGGAAGAAGAAGGAGAGTTGCAAGAGAGCTCCTTTATTTCTCTTCTCCCTTATTTTATTTTAAAATAACATATCTAATCATTTCAATATATATATACACAAAATAACAAAATAATATGTTGGTTTCAAAAATAAAACAAAGTAGTATGTTTTTTTTTTTGAAAAAAAAAAAGTAGTATGTTATGACTTATGATTATTGAAATTTTATTTTATTTAAAAATATGTAGTATTATTTCATTATTATATATTTTTCATGTGTTATTTTTCTTCCAATAAAAATTAATAAATTAAACTATAAATGTACAAGATAAATGGTCAGCAAGTTGTATCGCAACACTTCTTTAAATTATGAATTCTATTATTAGAAAGATATATATATTCATTATTTTGTTTATTTGTTGAAAACTATGGTGTGTGATTTGTTTTTGGAGTTTGTTAATACAGAGGAAGAGGGTGGTGGGACCCAGAGGACGGCGATTACGGGTGACCCGGTAACCGGAAGTAGACGGTGGTGGACACGTGTTTCCGCGTGTAAAAGGAGTATAAAAATATTCTAAGCCGTTAGGCAAAAACAAACAAACTACAAGTAGTTACCCTTTGTATGTCTATCTTGTAGTAATGACATCAAGTAATCTAAATGCAGACTGTTAAAAAGTAAGTTATGTATGTACGTTTATATTTGGATGAATGAATACGGTTGGAAAGAGAAATTTTATTCAAATCTATATTATATTATAATAAGTGAAAGGGGTATAATTTGTAGTTGGTCTTACTTTTTTTTATTCCCTTATTTTTGGTTATCCTCATTCACAACCGTTAGATCTTCAATTCAGATAGATCATGACCGTTAGATACAACAATACTAAAAGTTGATGGTCTACGGTTCGAATCCCGCCAACAACATTTTAATATAAAATTAATACTAGATTATGTTATATAAAAAGGTTGAAGGTTCGATCCCACCAACAGCATATTAATTTAGATTTAATACTAAACTAAAAATAATGTTTAAAATATTATATATACTAAACTATAAACAAATTTAAAAAAAAAATAAAAAAAATAACCGTGCTTTGCACGGGCTATAAATTAGTTAGATTAAAAATATTGTTAAGCTTAAGATTGAGAATACTAAGTAATTTATCAAAATTATTCTTTTACATTTTTTCTCTTGGTCAGGAAAATTATTCTTTATTGAATATATATTTAAAAATGTAATGTCACTGCCCGATATCCAAACCTTTATACAAGATCAAATTCAACATAAATTCTTGTGAGAGAAAATTATCTCTTAAAATGTTTTTTGATGCAAATGAGACACAATAACGACACAAATTATAAAGAGAAGGGGAAAATCGAACTTACAATCGATCGTTAATAGGACCTCAGATTTCACCAATAGATTAGGATTTCATCGGTATTATTTTTTAAAAATGTAGTGAAAGATATTATGGAAAACTATGTAGATAAGTATAAGTTTTGCATAACCGAAACTTTGTACTCACAGAAAAAACTAGAGGATTGGTATTATTGAAATTCAATTTATCGACTTTTTACAGTAATTCAATAATTTTCATTTTGGGTTTTGAGAAATTGGAGGGGGAGGAGGTCTTGGTAGTTGGATTGAAATTTGGTGTTAAGTTTAAACGTGTGCATTCATTCACCTGGTCAATTTAAAGAATACGTCTCAAAGATAATGTGAAAAATACGTAGTTAGAGCCGAGTGAAAAGAGAATATGTCAAGTGTAAAACTGAAAATGTAAAAAGAGGACAATTGTTTAAGACCAAAGCAAGGTAGTATAAGTAGACCACCACGCATATATCTGCACGCCAAAAAGGAAAACTCGTGCCCCTTTGATTTCGTATTTGCGCACTTGCATTCAAACTTTTGCTCCTTTACCTTTTGCTTGTAAATCATGTAAACCTTTTTTTCCAAAATTAAAATAAATTAAAATATTAATATTTTAAGAAATTAAACAAAGTCCAACAAAAAAAAGGTAAAGCTAGAAGAGGTTAGACTTAATGGTCAAATAATCCAACCATGAATGAGTCAATTTGCAAAAGCTAAGACCCACTGGATATTGGTCATCTCTTGTTGTTTTGATTGGACCATAACTTGATTTCTGATAATGTTGTTCTTGTTGTATTAGGCGCGTGTTTCGAAATTACAAGTTTACCCTAGTAGACTTAGATTAATTACCAACAAGGTTCAAATTGTCAATGTTCATGGGTAGGGGCAGGGTTGTCTTTCAAAAGGCCAATAATAAGAGCACAAACCGACCATAATTATGATAATGGTTTTAAATTATTAGAATAATATATGATCTTTTTGTTTACTAGAATTGTGGAGAAGGTGGATTTATGTTTATAACTTTAGTTGGAGTCTTGAATATAATTCAAATGGCAGGCGTTTTATTTTTTTCTCCCTATAAAATACCTTAAAAGAAGTGAAAATCGAATCCGTAATTTATTTAGTTGAGAATCGATTATACCGACTTCTCGATAGCGATTGTGAAATGTAATTACCAATTACATAATGATTTTATTTTTATAATTATATATACTTATATGTCTTATAATTTTATATATGTTCTAAGATAATTCTCGGGTGAGCCTTGACTACAGAGGATACGTGGGGTGCTTTGGTTTTGCAATTAGCATATGCTCTTTAATAGGTCCGCTGTTTGCCAATGGAATCCTATTCAATCCTATTTCGAGCAAGAAAAAAAGCTAGATTATGTATTGGACCCAAAATGTGTACCATGTTCATTAATTTCCTATAATCACTACATGTAATCATACTTATCGATAAAACAAACGTACGAGATTATTTGAGATAATTATTTTCCTGAGTAGCAGTTGCCCTCGAATAAATTTTTATGATTAAATAGTTAAAGACATGCACAAATACACGTGCCGGTGTTGGAGTTTGGAAGCTAAAGACATTGCTCTAGGTTTGTGCTTCACTTGTCGGCGCACGTGCGTACCTTTCTCTCCTAGAGTATTGTTTTAGCCAAAAATTAAATCTAAATACATATAGTGATTCAGAGCTCTAGCTCATTTGGCCGTTTAACGTAAAAAATAATAAAATAATGAAAAACGTAGTAAATCAATTTTGTAAATACATATATCGAGCTTGGTCAGCAGTTTTTGGAAAGCAAATGTAATACTCCCTCCATTTCACTATGTTATTTGGGATAAAGAGTTGAACAGCTCTGGTAAAGTATAGTTACATAAATTATTTTAAATTTATTTTTTTTAAAATAAAAATTTAATGTTTGACTTTTTATTAAAAAAAAGGTATGAAACTATACCTTATAGAAGCTTTAAAATGCGTATGAAACTCTCTATCCCAAATGTTAAGAATCTAATGAGGTAAAGGGAGTAGTATTTTGGTATTATGATGCTGCTCAATATGCAATTGTAATAAAATAAATAAATACGAACACAGTTGGAATTCAGGATTTTTCGTTTCAATATTTTTCTGAAATTTTAAATCCTGTATTTTGTTTCTCTATTTTCTTCTAACACTACTCGATCAAAATTTCAAAAATTATTTTGTAAATTAATAATTTGTGTTAAAAAAAATAATTTGTGTTATGAGCGAAGAAGTAATTAAAGTCAAAGTCAAAACGTAGCAGTAGCCAATTTGGAGAAAAGAAGGATGAGATTGAAAAAGGTTGATGAAACATGGATGATGAAGTGTCACTTTGTGTTGAAAACGGCAGCTCTTTCAACTGCGATCAACTGACAGATCCAAGTACATCAATTATCGAAGTGGCAAATTCGTACAAGTATGTAAGAGGATATGGACTCGACCTAACTTTCGGTGCTAAACTGCTAATTAGCTAACTCCTACACTTTTAATGAACCCTGCATCAATCAACCTCTGCACATGCCCTTTTCTTATACAACTTGTTTGTACCGGTCACTGAATTCATGAGGTGTTTCTTTCCCGGTATTGATTAACTGGTATTCTCTCGTTCCCTTCCATTTTTTTACAATTTTTTTCACTGCTTGACATCCATTTTAAGACATACATTTTAAGTCTCTTAAAAATATAATTTCATAACTTATTTTTAAAATTTTCTTTTTTTTATAAAAATAGAACAATTCTATTTTTATACTAAACAAGAAAATTTTAAAAATAAATTATGAAACTATCCGCAAAATGCATCTTAAAATTTGTGCCACAATTACGTTACCCAGTATAAAGAATCAGTACAAGGGAGTAGTTTTTTTTTAGATATTCGAAAGAATAGCGAGAAAAATACTGGTCGATCAAGAGATCATCGATAATTACATAATTCCGATTTCGACTTTTATAAAGCAACATAATTGATATTGATTTTCAACAAACATCATTATAATTCAAAATTTAACATAATCATTTATTTAACTACCATTATCACATGTGATCTAGATTCTAGAAGGAAAAAAAAAAAAAAAAAAACTGGCCTAACCTGGCCGTGTTTTCACCTCTCAAATCTCATAACACATCAGGAAGTAATTAACAAAGTAAGATTATCGAGTATAAACATGTCATTATTTCCACACGCTATCATAACATATACGCACTTACAAAAAGTTAAAGCTACTAACCCTAGATTAATTCCTAATCAAAAGTCTGATACTACTGCGCCTCTAATCTTCTGACATGTGAGTGCAATTTACAGTAGAATTTGCTAAAGATAAAAAAAAAAAAGGGCCAAATGGGAACAATTCTTGTCAGGTACGGCAAAGCAGTTAATAGAGAAAGTTTAAGATGAGCTCCAAAAAATTAATTTTAATAATATTTATTGTATTTTTAAAATTATACTCCTCCACTATCTCCATTCCTACTCACAAAAAGATTCTGGCGTGCACTAACTAAATAAAATAAGGAAGCTTATTGGATCGAGGTCTCAAGTCTCCACCATTTATATAAAGACGTGTGGTCATGTGAAGCATTATTGGATGGTGAGAAAGTTGTTAATCACAAAAATTGGCCAATTAACTACAACTTTCAATACAACTCATAAACAAATACAACCGAAAATTTAGATTTAATCCTTAAAGGAGAAAGGACAGCAACTTGGTACACATAAAATTAAAAAAATGAGTTCACTAATTTTAACCTATTGTCTTTTTTAAAATTTGTTTACAAGGATATCATGAGAATATGCTCGAAGAAAAGGCTATGTGAATGTTATTTTTTGTGGCATATTTGATGTATGCATATATTCACTAGCCCATATTAAACTTTAAAGCACCTTAAACCAAGGATATAAAGTTGATTCCTAACCTTGTAATATAAGCAAATGCAACTTTTTTCTTTCCTTAGCATTCGTAAAAGAGGAATGAAAATTTTGAATATTTCGAGTGAATGTATAAAATGCAATTATATGAACTTAAACAATAAAATATCTAGCAAGCTAGGTTAATTTTATTACAAAAGATTTAGTTTTGGATGATTGTATGGATCTGTGCAATTGCGTTTGCAGGTGGTTGTGAAAGTAGTTTGGAAGAGGAGGGATGGAGGGGGATAAGCATGTGAGTGAGTTGTATGGTTATAAATATGGGAGATGTTATGCAAATTTGTTTGGTTTTTATCTGGCAAAGGGCCCGTTCCAGCATCATCACTTTGTAACCTCTACCAATCATTTCAAGTTTACATTTCTCCAAGTGCTAAACTATTTTTTTTTTGTATACATTATTGTTTTTTTATTTTTATTGTATATGTAAATATTATTATATGTTGGCATGTATATAGGTACAATTTTATAATTCTTGACTTGTACTAGCATCTTATACCTAATTGATATAATTACGTATATATAGACAGTGCTTAATATTTATGCGATTTGATTATAAGCAAGCAAAATATTAGACATGCATCAAGATTCCGGCTTCTAAAGATTTTAAAATTTCTAAATCAAAAAATATGGTATGATACAATTGTATCATGGTCATTTGTTCCATAAAAAAGGAGCGTCGGAGAAAATCATTGATTCTATTATAAAAATTCATCAATAAATTACAAATAAAGTTATTAAAACATAAAATTTAATTCTAATATAGATATGAACGACATATAAAATTTACAAAACGATTTAACACATAGAATTGGAACAAATAAATTGGTTTTAATTTGATTTTACAGTAGAACCATTTTGGATAAATTTGATTTTATGGTAGAATTTTTTTTTTGAATTATTTCATTAATTTTTAATGATTTTCCAAAAAAAGGTTGTGTAATTTCATTTTTAATTTCTTAATTAAAATTTATAATTATATTTTATACAAAAAAATGAATATATATTTTATGGTGGTTCTCTCTTGCACTATTGGTTCTCGGTCATCCCGAGAATTATCTTAGAACAGATACTAAAATTGTAAAGCATATAAGCCTATATAGTAAAAAAAAAGAAAAAAAAAAGAAAGAATGACCAAAATGCCTACCAGGGATGATGGATGTCCCGAAATACCCTTAGGCGCGGGACGCAGCCCATTCTGTCCACTATACACGCATGTCACTGCGTGTAGGCTGTTTACAAAGAACAAGCATGTATGACATGCGTGTGTTTTGTTTTTTATTCATGGGACACGCATATCACAAATGCGTGTGTGCTTACGAAAAAACAAAGTACACGCATGTATGACATGAGTGTTCACACATGCGTGTACAGTGGGCAGAAAGGACCGTATCCAGCGTCTATGAGTATTTTGGGCCATTCATTTTTTATGGTGGGTATTTAGGGCCTTGTTATACGCATGACTTAATGTTAAGATGATTTATTATATGCGAGCTAGCAAAATATGAAACATTATCGTTCAAAAAATTTTAAATTTGAAAATTAAAAACAATAGTATTTTGGTACAGACAACTTCTTATCTATTAATTTATGTAAATATAATTTAGTTTTTAGGGTATTAAAATTGATTTTAACATTATTTTTTACGGTGACAATAAATCTTTGAGCCAATTTGGTTGTATGAGGGGTGTTTGTCAACTTAACTTATTAAGTAAACTTATAATAATGACCTATTTTTTCCCTAACTTATTTCTTATTATTTGGTTTTTTTGTTTGTTTAATAATTTAAAATTTTTGTTTTTAAATATTTTTTAATTTAAAAGGCATGTATTGAGATTATTCTACTAAATAATAAATTTTTTAATTTAATTTAACATAATAATTATAAGTAAATTTATCCAAATACTAATATAATTATTATATATTTATTCATTTTAAATTAAAATCTACTAAATTTAAGATATATTAAATGGGTTCGATATTTGTGATTGACGCCCAACAATAATTGGAGGAAATGTCTACAGGTACCATTATAAAAGATGAGGGAATATATGGAAAAGAAAACCTGAATATATATAGAATTTTTTGATTTAATTATGACTCGAAAGCTGTCAAAATCAATCAACAAACAGAAGATAGAAAAAGACAAGCATAGATGTAAGTACATTTTATTTTTATAGAAACTTGAAAACTATCAATCATTAAACATACATGATACATGTATATACAAATGCACAAGTAAAACTTAGAATCAGGTTCTGTATTAATGAAACAGAGCATATAAAAATGCAAAATACCCCTCTCAATTGTTGTAAGCTGTAAATCAATTACTTATATTCTGATTCATTTTTAACAGAAAAAAGAATAAAAATTCGTGATTTATTATGGGACGTAGAAATTAAATTAAGGGGTTTTTTTGTTCAAATTCATACTCTAACAATCATTTTTTTATGAGTTTACGGATTTTAATTAATTAAGATTGTTTACACATATTAATGAAAATAATCAAATTTCAACTAAATTTTTATTGTATATCTTAGACACATATTAAATAAATCCTTAAATACAAGGACGTAGGTAAGGGGTGGCATGCGGGACGGTAGCCACCCTATAATCCCGTCTAATCATGAAATTAGTAATAAAATTTATACAAAGAATTTAAATATTGATATTTTTAATATTAAATTATTGTAATATTTCGTTTTCGCCCCCTCAAATTTATATAAATTTTCTAAATATAATAATAAAATTTGTGATGTTTATCATAATTTTGAATTTTAGTACATTTAAATTTAAGTATATTTATAAAATTAAAATCTTTATTAACAATTTATTAATTTATTTAATAAAAATTATTTTAATATATAAATGATGAAGATGGGAAAAAATTCGCCCCGCCAACTTTAGTTTCTACTTCCGTCCCTACTTAAATAATTAGCTTGCATGCACTCAACCAAAAACGTGGATATCATATATTTAGTTATTTAAATAAATACTATTTACTTGTTTGATGAAATGTCAACCAAAACGTAAGAACAGTCCGTTTACATAATTGAACACAGTTCGTGTCAATATTTATTTGCGACTTTTGCTTTCACTTACATTTCTTAATTAATTAATTACTTTTGTGGTTGCTAAGGCTTTTCAAATGCACAAAATTTCTTGCCGTGTCAACTAATCATACAATACAGCTCATACATCATCGAGTTACTTAAGTTGAACAAGACTTGTCAGTTGTCACTTTTTTTTTTGATAAAAGCGTATTTGCATTAAAATTTCTCAGAATCAAGCATACAGATGATAAAATCTGGAACAGAAATATTCCATTCCGTAAGACCTGACATAGAATATGTCACCCTAGCTAAGCTATGAGCTACAATATTCGCAGACCTATGTGTGTAACACACTAACACTTCATCACAGTGTTTATCCAAATTTATAATCGTACCATCCTTCAAGATCATATGAGCAAGCACCCAAAAACACACAAGCAAACTCACACAAACGGTGAGACAATAACAAAACTCACACAAACGGTGAGACAACAAAAAACAAAATGATCTTACAATTTTAAAATTGAAGATACAAAATAAATCAACAAATTACAACCAAACTGGATCCTTCAAATCCGAAATAGACCCGAGAATAAAGCTCGATTGGAATCTTCGAGGTTTAGCAACACCCGACTTTATTGAATCAGAAAAACAGGCAGGCGGAGGGGCGGAGGGGCGGCGGAGGGCGGTTGATTAGAGAAGAGGGAGGCGGGGAGGCGGAAGAGAGGCGGGGGAAGAGAGGCTAAGGGGTACGGGGAGGCAGAAGGAAGGGAGGAAGGGAGGGGAGGGGAGGGGAGGGGAGGGGAGGGGAGGGGGATCTAGCGGCGGCCGACTCTCATGGGAAGTTGAGAGAGAAAACTTACTGGATTGTCAGTTGTCACTTAACTTTCAATTTAAGGAATAAACTTAAATTTTTATTTAAACTAATAAAATTTCTTATTAAGAAATTCCGATACTGTACGCAGTTAAATTGTAGTGCTGTTCAAAAACACGTATTACTTTTGAAAATTTAAATTCCCTGTCCTTGACAAAACGAAAAACGCATGTTATTCATCATATATCGTAGAATTATGTTTTATTAAATATTAGCTCATAACCCGTGCGAATCACAAGTCGATATTAAAATAATAATATTAATAAATTATTGAAAATAAATATATGTGTTATAAATAACCTAACTAATATAATAAACAAGATTAAAGTAACAGTAACAAAGTACTTTCTAATACTTCTTGTGTGAATTCGTGGTGTTCTGAACAATAAACAAATTAACACCTGTACAATTTAACTGTTTATGTGTGAAAGAAAAGTGTGTATGCATTCATAGTTTCCGTGTGTTGGTACAACAACTTGCAAGATGTCTTATCGATTTTATTTGTGCCATTCTAGAAGGAGTTGAAATTCACTTTGACAATCATCGTCATGTTCATATTATAACACTCCCCCTGATTATCAAATGTGAGTTATTACAAAGATTGACTGTCTCATTAAAACCTTGGAAGGAAAAACCCAGTGGGATAAAAACCTTAACGAAGGAAAAAGAGTATAGTCTCCTCCTGAATAAAATGTCTCAACAAATTGACATCTTGGTGTAATAATTTCCTCAATCTTCGCATACCAATATTATTTCACAACTTTTCAAATGTTGATGTAGGAAGAGACTTTGTGAGTAAATCTGCCAGATTATCACATGAGCGAACTTGTTGTACATCAATGTCACCCTTCTCTTATAGTTCATGATTGTAGAAGAATTTTGGTAAGATATGTTTTGTTCGATCCCCTTTGATATAGCCTTCCTTTAGTTGTTTAATACAAGCTGAGTTATCTTCAAATATAACTATAGGACTGTCTGAGATACCTGATAAACCACATGATTCTCGAATATGTTGTATGATAGACCGTAACCAAATACATTCTCTACTTGCTTCATGGATTGCAAGTAACTCTGCATGATTTGATGAAGTTGCCGCCATAATCTGTTTTGTAGGCTTCTAAGATATAGCAGTGCCACAATATGTAAATAGGTAACCTGTTTGAGATCGCCCAAAATGGGGGTCTGACATGTATCCAGCATCCGCATATCCAATTAGTTGCGATTTTGAATTGTTTGGAAAGAATAGCCCAAGATCAATTGTCCCACGAAGATATCTGAATATATGTTTGATCCCATCCCAATGCCTTTTAGTTGGATCAGAACTTTATCTTCTTTTCTGGGACGGAAAGGATCATTCTCAACTTCCTAGCGATCGAACAATCATTGGTGTAGTTAATTGATGAGCTTTGTCCATGTATAATCGATTAAGAACCTTTTCTATGTAGGTTGACTGATGAATAAATATGCCTGAAGATAAGTGCTCCACCTGTATACCTAAACAGAATCTTGTCTTTCCAAGATCTTTCATTTCAAACTCATTTTTCAAATAGTTAGCAGCATTAGTAATATCTTCAGAAGTACCTGCAATATTCAAATCATCCACATGTACTGCAATAATAACAAAACCAGATTGTGACCTTTTAATAAACATACATGGACATACTTGATTATTTATATACCCATCATTCAATAAATATTCACTAAGCCTGTTGTACCACATACGACCATATTGTTTCAAGCCATATAATGATCGTTGTAGTTTAACTGAGTATAAATGTCGAGGCTTAGTTTCCTCTAACTTTAATCCTTCACGGATTTTCATATAAATATCACTATCAAGTGATCCATAAAGGTAGGTTGCCACAACGTCCATAAGACGTGTTTCCAATCTTTCCATACAAGCCATACGCATTAGAAAACGAAAAGTGACTCCATCCATCACGGGAGAGTAAGTTTCCTGGTAATCAAATCCAGGCCTTTGAGAGAATCCCTGGGCTACCAGCCGAGCTTTATATCTCACAATTTCATTTCTCTCATTTCGTTTTCGTACAAACACCCATCTATTTCCAATGGGAACCACACCAGCTGGTGCTCGAACTGCAGGTCCAAATACATTTCTCTTGCGTAAGGATTGTGTTAGGTCCAATATGTTTGTAGAAGGGGGGGTTGAATACAAACAGTACTGTTTAATCGAAATTTGTCCGGATAAATTTAATTTATATTTTGACAAATTTGAGCGGAATTAAATGAAACAAAATTCAATTTGAATATAAAATTATATTAACTTGAGGGGTTTGTTACAAATACAGTACAGAAATTATATCTAGTTAATAAAAACAAATTAGAAAATTTGACATGAATTTTTCTAGATTTGTTAATAAAAGTCGAGATATAGATTAGGAGTAAAAACTCGCTAATATTACAAGAGTATCAAGTAAACAAGTTCTATCGGATCAGATATTAAAAATAAGATGAACTTGAATTTATACAAATTTATTTCTCTTGCTGTGTTGTTTTTCAATGAGAGAGAATGGACTTTTTGTTTGTTGAAGATGATATGTTCTAAGTTGTATATTGATCTGGCCGCCTGTCTTGAAATATTATAGTCCTCTGCAACTTTTCTTTTTCATTAGTACTGCCAAGACAATCGGCAAGACAATCTGCTCTTCCAAGACAATCAGTTTTGTACTGCCAAGACAATCGGCAAGACAATCCAAAACCTCCAAGACAATCAATTTGTATTGGCAAGACAATAGGCAATACAATAAGCAAGACAATCAAGGCTTACCAATACAATCGGCAAGACAATTGAGATTGTCTTGTTTAATTAAAAACTCGTTTAAAATGATTGAATTGATAACAACTGATTTCTGTGTCATGATGAAAACCAGTCACGGGTAGATTGTTTGAGCTGCACGCGGGACAAAACCTGGTTGTCTTCGGGCGCGTGTCGCGCACGCGCGCAGGAGGCGCGTAGGAGTTCCGACAGAGAACATGCAGGCATGTGCAGGGTCTGTTTTCTTTTCCTTTTTTAATACATGCTTTGTTAATACTTTTGCATTCCTGTCTTTTTCTTTCTTTTGTCGACCACAAAGCAACTTCCTTTTTTATTTTATTTTTTCTTTTGCTTCTTTTGATTTTCGACTTCTTTTTTTTTAATTGATTTAATTTAATTAACCAATTAATCATTTAAACGAATTATGATTAATTAATTAATTAATTAAATTAATTAGACTAATATATTAATTCAAAATTAATTAACATGATAATTAATTTAATAAATAAATTAATTCAGAATGAATTAATTTATTAAATTAAATCAATTACATAATTATATTAATTAAAAGAGAATTAATATAAATCTTTTGACAGCTCAAATCTTTTTCTTGAACCACTGAAAGTAATAAAGAATTACCACCGAATTTTCGTTGACGCTCGATGCACGGTCTGGTTCATGAGCGACTAACTCCAACGGCTTTTCTTTATTTTTTACTTTATGGTTGTGGTTAATGTCTTCTCTTAATATACCCGTCTTGATAGCTTGAACCACTGAAGTTAATGATAAACAACCACTGTTTAATGTTGACACTCGATGTACTGTCTGGTTCATGAGTGACTAACCGCAATGACTGTTCTTCGTATATTGACTTTAAAATCTGGTTCCTTTTCTTTTCTCTTTTTTCTCTCTCTCTCTATTAATTCTTCTGTACTGTCTCTATCACTGTTGAAATCTCTGTCACTTTAAATGAATCCACTTCTTTAACGAATACTTCACTGAGGCTTGATTAGATGACTGAACTTCTTTCAATGTAGTAATTCTTCAAGTCTGTAGATTGACCTTGATCTTTTTCTTCCGACAGATAATACAATCTGAGATTCCTTGTGACAGTCTATATACTATTTACTAATACAATCTTGTTCAAGTTGAGTTGTATCCTCGAAATACAAATAGGCTACATCATATGCCTTTCAATCTCCCCCTATTTGTTTGTTAGACAATAACAAGCAAATACCTAGAGGATAACTCAACTACCTCACTTAAACAAGAAAAAGATAAAACTTTTAAGAATTAAGTAAATAATACAAAAAAATTTCTCTGGTTTAGATTTAACAATTCCAGAATCTTCAGTTGATGAAATGATAGATGATTGTTCCTCTAGCACTGAACTGATCTTTAATAGATAACTCATCTTCATTTCTGATTCTTCATATCTCTGCCTGATAATCCTTCACATCTTACATTGGTGATTATCAGCAGTTCTTGATTTACAATCACTTCCCATTTCTGACACAGCTTTTCTCACTAAAGAAAAATTGTTGTTCCTACTATATAGACAATGGTGAATCAATACCATTTCTATAACTTCTGGTGAATTTACTACTCTTCCACTTAGCCTTTATACATAGTACATTGAAAGACTAATAGAATAGTATTGTGATGTAATTCTCCTTATATCTCCACTTTTATAACAAATGAAAGTCCTTCTTTACTTCTTCATCTAAGGCTCCCCCTTAGAAAATAGACTTGACTTGCTTCTTTCATCCTAAGCACAGTCTTTACTGCTCCCCCTTTCTAACTCACTCTTCTTTTACTTGTACCCCATACTTCTCCCCCTTAGTTGAGTATATCCTACTAAGGTAAGCTTTAAGCTTGAATATATCTTTTTCAATATATCTCTCCCCCTTAGTTGAGGAATCCTCCATTCAACTAATTGACAAAGTAGTTGATACCAAATTGTTACCAATCGTTAGAGTACATTGAAATCAATTGATAAAGCTTTGTTAGAAAGGAAGTTTCATTTTCTTCCTCACTGTGAGTGTGTGATAGTGTTTAGTGTACCTCACAAGTGTTTCACTCTTCTCTCCACTCATTTGTGTTGAGTGTCTCACTTCTCTCTGTGTTTACACTCTTGCTCACTGGTGTATCACTCATTGCTCCAACATCCTTTAGTGTACCTGCAAGAAAAAATCACCCTAGCCCCTTCAAGAGAGGTCAGTGGTGGTGCAATGGGAGTTCGCAAATCCCAAATCCTCGTTGGACTCGTCAGACGAATCTGAGTCATAATCTACAAGTTGTTAATTTCCCTTTCTAGGGTTTTCAGATTTGAATTCTGAGAAGGTAAACATTGATTCATAAATTTAGCATTGAGATCAAGTTTCCCTTCTAATGTCTATGAAGACATTTCCTTGTTAAACTCATCAGGTAAAATCTGAATCATAGTTCACAAGTTGCCGATCCGCACTTATGTCGGATCCGTTAACGGATCCAGATATGTTCCATCTGGGGAGTTAGATAATGATCTTGATGAATTTTGCATTTGAGATCAATACCTTCTCTCGAGGTCTGTGAAGACTTTTGATTCATTAAAGAACCTTTAACTTATAATCCTAACCGTAAAATGGTTGGATTACAGGTTTCCGTCAATTCATCCTTGGTGTGTGCAATCTCACTTGTGCATATGAAATATTTTGGTTAGTGTATAAGGTAGTGACTCTCCAACTGAATATCCCACACATCCTTGTTTGCTGCATCAAGTGCAGTTACTCCCTGGTGACCTCTAGTCTGATAGGTTACTTCCATTTAGGGGGTAAAATAGAATGTGTTTGAGTTTGACTGTAGTCTGGGACAAAAGTTGTTGGGTTTACAACCTTATGACTAAACATGTGAGAATACAAAATTTCATGTAGATGAACCTGCATCACAGAATATGAGCAATATAGAGATAGAATGCATTTTTAACATTGAAAAGTTTTCTAATAAAATATTGCATTTTATCTTAAGAAAAATGATATACAGTTGTGATTTCAAAAGATTTACAATGTAAGCAATCACAGCTGTAAAAAGAGATTTTGAATTTAGGAAGTTAAAGATCCTGAGCCGGTTTTACTAAACAAGAACATAGGCAAAAATCCAATTAATAAATATTAATCGAATCAATGTATGTTAATGTTTAAACCAATACAAACAAAACTATTTTATCATGCTTTAGGTCCTGTAAGATAGATACCAACTATTAGAAATTGTTAGCACTTGATAGGTCTTGTCTTCCAATTGTTAGATCCTGAAAATCAAACATTAGTTCCTAACCAATTTTATAGACACATACCAATTTGATACCAACATTGGTCAATTGTTAAGTCCTTAACACGAAGATCTGTTAACAGCAATCACAAAACAAAGATTTATACTTAAACTGCATATTTTGTGTGTGTTAATAAGAACAACAAAAGAACCAAGTACAATGACCTATTTGTAAGTTTTGCAAGTATAGTGACTAAACTGTAAAAACTATACACACTATTTATATACACATGAAAAAGAATATACAAAAATAAGAAATAATATACATAATAATTATACAAAATAAAAACTATAAGAAAAGAAAAATTCGAATCAAATAAAATAAAAAAAATGAATATAACTATACATAATTTAATAATTTACAAACAAATTTTTATTTTTATTAATTTTTATTTTTATATATATATATATTTTTAAAATTCAAAAATAACTATATTAATAATATTTACAGAATATTAAAGATAAAAGATAATAATTTAGAAAAATATCTACAACAATATAACTACTTAAAATAACTAAATAAAAAATATAAAATACTAAAAATACCATAAGTTGTCCTTTTGACAGAATTAACACATTAATAACAGAAGAACAAACACTACAAAATATTGAATAAAATATTAACTATTTACATAAAAATTTGTAGCAAATTAATAAATCTATATATATTTTCGAATAAAATAACTTTCTTATCAGAAAATTATTTTGAAAGAAAATATGATTTATTAAAAGATCACAAATATTCAATAAATTTTCAACAAAAATAGATTTCTCAATAATTTCCACTTGTAAAATTTGAGAAAAATATTTTTAGAGAAAATAAAATTATTCTAAAATTAAAAGAAGTAAGTAGGAAAATATTAAGAAGATAATGACAATGATTTAAGAATTAACAAGCAAGATTATAAGTTGATAAAATAATTATACAAGTGATTTAAATCAGAAAATATTCACAAAATAATCACTTGTAAATTATTAAAGATCAAACCTCAGATATTAACTAGTTTAATTACTAGGACTGTTTAACATACCCAATTCATCAACAATTCTTGTGAATGTGGATTCGTCAAGAGACTTAGTAAAAATATCTGCTGTTTGGTCTTCCGTGGGTACTGAAAGTAACTCCACGATACCATTCATGACATGCTCTCTAATAAAATGATACCTGATGTCAATGTGCTTTGTTCTCGTGTGCTACACAGGATTGTTGGAGATTGCTATGGCACTTGTATTATCACACAGGATAGGAATCTTGTCAAGTACAAAGCCATAATCCCGTAGCTGATTTCGGATCCACAAGATCTGAGCGCAACAGCTTCCAGCAGCTATGTATTCAGCTTCGGCTGTAGAGTTGGAAACTGTTTGCTGTTTCTTACTGTACCAGGAAACCAACCTGCCACCTAGGAATTGACAACTCCCAGAGGTGCTCTTTCTATCTACAACACTTCCTGCATAGTCTGAATCTGTATATCCAACAAGATTAAAACCAGATTCTTTAGGGTACCAAATTCCTAAATTTGGAGTACCCTTAAGATATCTCAAGATTCGTTTAACAGCAATGAGATGCACATCTCTAGGATACGCTTGGAACCTTGCACACAAGCATGTAGCATGCATAATATCAGGTCTACTTGCAGTAAGGTAAAGTAATGAGCCTATCATACCTTTGTAGCTTGTGATATCTACCTTAGCAGAATTTTCACATGCTCCAAATTTAACAGCAGTAGATGATGGTGTTCTTGCTGAAGATGAGTCCTCCATTTGATACTTCTTGAGAACCTCTTTGACATACTTGGATTAACAGATAAATATTCCATCTGTCCTTTGACTTATTTGCAGTCCAAGAAAGAACTTCAGCTCACCCATCATGCTCATTTCAAATTTACCCTGCATTAACTTAGCAAATTTCTTGCACAACAGATCATTAGTAGACCCAAATAGTATATCGTCCACATAGACTTGGACTAAAATTGTATCATTCTTATGTTTCTTTGTGAAGAGAGTTTTGTCTATGACACCTCTAACAAAACCATTTTCAATTAAAAATTCAGAGAGAGTGTCATACCATTTCCTTGGTGCTTGCTTAAGACCATAGACAGCCTTGAAAAGGAAGTAGACATAGTCAATTAAATCTGGATCTTCAAAGCCAGGGGGCTGTTCTACCTAAACCTCTTCATCTAGCTTGCCATTCAAGAAAGCACTCTTGACATCCATTTGATAAACTTTAAAGTTTGAAAATGCTGCGAATGCCAAGAATATTCTTATGGCCTCAAGTCTAGCCACTGTAGCATAGGTCTCATCATAATCAATGCCTTCAGATGGGGAGTAACCCATTGCTACCAGTCTTGCTTTATTTCTCGTCACTGTGCCATCTTCATCAAGTTTGTTTCTGAATACCCACCTAGTGCCAACCATTGGTCTGTCTGTAGGTCTGGGTACCAGCTTCCAAACTTCTTGTTGTTTAAATTGATTGAGTTCATCTTGCATAGCAATCACCCAATCAGGATCAGAAAGAGCTTCTTCAGTTTTCTTAGGTTCCATTTCAGACAGAAACCCTGAATAATTACATTGATTCTGAAAAGCTCTTCTAGTCTTCACACCAACAACTGGATCACCAATGATTAGCTCAAAAGGATGAGCTCTATTTCAAACAGTCTGTCTGGGAAGATTAGATCTTGATGATTCGCCTTGATCTTCATTGTGATGTTGTGTGTGACCAGTTGACCCTTCATTTTCTCCCCCTGAGTTGTTGCCAGGTTGACTAGATGATGATTGTTTAGAAGAGTCAGGGGAATTTTGACTACTATCATTGATTTCATCACCATTACCCTGATCATCATTGTTGTCATTAGCATCAGCAAAAATCTCAGGTGCATTGTCATCATCTGAATCTGTATCTGTCATGTCATCGAAAGATAGCTTCTCAGATGGATTCTCAGTTTGGATACTAGGGAGTTTAGTGTCATCAAATGTTACATTGACACTTTCCATCATCTTCTGTTCATCAATCACATACACCTTGTATGCTCTCATTGAATAACCAATAAAAATTGCTTCAAATGCTTTGGTATCGAATTTACCACCTTGATCATCACCTTCTTTAAGCACAAAGCACTTTGCCCCAAATACATGAAAGTATTTGAGTGATGGTTTCTTATCAGCCATAATTTCATAGGGTGTCTTCATTTGATCTTTATTGATTAGAGTTCGATTCTGGGTATAGCACGCAGTATTGACAGCTTCAGCCCAAAAGTACAATGGAAGCCTTGATTCACTTAACATAGTACGTGCAGCTTCAATCAAGGTTCTATTCTTTCTTTCCACTACCCCATTTTGCTGAGGAGTTCTTGGAGCTGAGTATTGTCTGGTTATACCCTTCTCAGTGCAGAAGTCATTTAGAACTGCATTCTTGAATTCAGTTCCATTGTCTGATCTTATAGCTCTCACTGGATACGTAGAATCTCGCTCAATTAATTTGATGTGATCAATCACCAGTTGTGGAGTCTCATCTTTAGAATTCAAAAATAGGACCCATGTGTATTTTGAAAAATCATCAACAATCACTAGAGCATATCTCTTCCTTGACATAGACATCACATTAACTGGACCAAACAAATCCATATGAAGTAATTGTAATGGTTCAGTTATTGAAGATGTGTTAGTGCTCCTGTGACTTGCCCTTTTTAGCTTGCCTTTTTGACATGCATCACAAAGTCCTTCTTGAGTGAATTCCATTGAAGGCAAACCTCTCACCAACTCTCTTTTAACCAGAGAATTCATTGTCTTAAAATTAAGATGAGAAAGTTTCTTGTGCCATAGCCAACTCTCATCATTAGATGCTTTAGTGTAAAAGCAAGTGATTTCTTCAGTGCTTCCTGAGTTCATATTGGCTACGTACAGATTGCCTTTTCTAACTCCTGTCAGTTGTGGCTTTTCATGTCTCTTGTGTGAAATTAGACAATTCTTCTTGTTGAAATGAACTTCATAACCTTTATCACAGAATTGACTGACTCTGAGCAAATTGTGCTCAAGTCCTTTCACAAAAGAGACTTCATCAATGATAACATTTCCAGCTTCAAGTCTGCCATATCCATCAGTTCTACCTTTGCTGTTATCTCCAAAGGTAACTACTGGGCCGGCCTTCTCCACCACATTTGTCAGCAGGGTTCTGTCTCCAGTCATATGCCTTGAACATCCACTGTCCAAGATCCAGGTTACTCGTTCAACCTGTTCAATACCCTGCAATGACAAACGGATTAAACCTTCTTTGGAACCCAAATTTGATTGGGTCCAGAGTATTTAAAGTATTGGCCTTTGTCAGACAAAACAACATTTTTAACCTTGACACCAATTTTACCATTAGTCAATAAACATTTTACCCTATAAACAGATTTAACAATCTTTTGTTTCAGTTTAGGTATCCATGTTTGTTTAGTAACAATATCATTGACTGGACATTTGACTTTGTAAATAGCCTTAGTAAAACTTTGTTTAGGCTTTGGTACAAATGTCTCTCTCCTAACATAAGGAGGACTAGCAGTCTTTGATCTAACATTTTTATTTCTGTTCATATGTTGTCGAGGAGCAGTCTTATTATCACATGCATGATTACCATTAAAGTAAGCAGACATCACATTAAAAGCACAAGACATACAGTTGACAACACCACATGCTTTATGATTAGAATCAATGATAGGCATGGTACTCATGTTAGACATGTTATTGTTCTGCTTCAACTTTTTACCACCTAATCCAGTCTTAGAAGAACTAGTTGTTTCAACAACCTTGACTGGCACTTTAGGTACATCTTTCTTGGATGAAATATTTTCTGGATTAGTGTCCTCAACAGATTTAGCCTTAACAAAGACTGTGACATCTTTCTTGGATGAAACATTCTTTGGATTAGCGTTCTTAACAGATTTATCCTTAACACATTTATCCTTAACAAAGACTGTGCCATTTGCACTATCCATATTTCTCATTTCTTCCTGAATAACCATAGAAAGAATATCTGGTGGTCCAGCATCAGATTTTTTAAATAGAGGTTCTTTAACATTCTTGAGTACATGTGGTATTCCCCTTTCTTTAGCACTAACAGGGTTAGGGGAATTTATGCCCAATGATCCAACAGCTTCATTGTAGCCATACCCTATACCTGTTGTTCGTTCTACAGATTGTTTGTTAAAAAACTCTTTGGAAACTTTAACAGAATTATAACAAGCCCTGATCTGTGTTTCAAGTTCTTTAATCCTGATGTCTTGATCAGCAATCCTATCAACTTGTTTTACCATGTATTCTCCTAACGACTTATCTCTGTAGTTAAGTCGAACTATTTCTTCTATATTCTTATCTTGATTAATCTGCACCTTTTTTAAATCTAACACTTCATTTTCAAGTTTAGTGTTAACAAGACTTATTCTCTCGTACCCTTTTTGTGCATTAGTCAAGCAATTACGTAAACTATGAATTAACTCAGCATCAGTAAGAGTTACCGGTGTGGTGTAATAAGTTGATGATTCAGCATTTGCCACCAACGCAAAGTTTCCATATTCTTCATCTTCACTATCTGTGTCATCCCAGCTTTTACCAGCAGCTACATAAGCTCTTCCAGTCTTCTTCTTTTCAGAAGCATAATCTTTCTTCTGTGCTTGCTTGGGTTTCTGACACTCAGTAGCAAAGTGTCCCAACTCATTACAGTTGAAGCAACGAATCTTGCTTCTGTCAACAGTTCCAGTTTTGTAACCTCCCCTGTTACTAGAGGATGAAGAACCTCCTCTCTGAAATCTGTTATTTGACTTAAACCTGAACTTTGGATTTCTTCTGAATCTGAAGTTACTGAATTGTCTCACCATCATCGCCATAGATTCATCTTCCAATTAATCCAGCTCTTCAAGTGAATAAAATTCTCCACCATCCTGAGTAGCTGGTGTTTGGCCATGTTCCACTTCAGTTTGTTCCTTGTTGAAGCTGTTAGGTTGAACAACTTTAGCTTCCACTTCCTTAGGAACCTCAACTACTAGAGCTGTAGAAGAATTTGCCATTCTGCCTTTGCCAGAGAATTCCTTCTGCTGTACTTGTTCTAATTCATATGTTTTCAGAACACCAAACAGCCTTTCAAGAGCAATCTTAGTTAAATCTCTAGATTCTCTGATGGCGGTGATTCTATGCTCTAAGTGAGTAGGCATAGTCAGTAAAAACTTCATGTTGATCTCCTTCTGGGTATATTGCTTGCCATGAACTTGCAAGTTGTTGATTATTTTGTTATACCTTTCGAACACTTCCTGAATGCCTTCATTAGGGCCAGCTCTAAAGTGTTCATATTCAGAGGTCAAAATTTGAAGTCTATTTTCCCTGACTTCATCAGTCCCTTCATTAATGATCTCAATAGTTTCCCAGATGTGCTTAGCAGTTTTACAATTCATTACATGGCTATACATTACAGCATCTAGGGAATCTAACAGAATGAGTCTCAAATTTTTATCCAGTCCAACTTCCTCTTTTTCTTCAGCGGTAAAGTTCTTAGGGTCCTTTGGATAGGATTTTACAGGTATTGTTACAACTCCATTTGTAACCGTTTCAGCATCATGTTGGATAGGAATTATTGGTCCATTTTTCAAAATCCACAAAAATCTTGGATTTGTTACATCAAGAAATAACTCCATTTTGTTTTTCCACATGTCATAGTTATCTTTATTAAAGATAGGAATTTTAACAATGCTTTTTGACGACATGATGAATTTTTAAGTGAGTTAAAAATTCGAGATAGATTTTTGGCGGAATAAAATTAGGATCTTGATTTGTATATCAATCAATAAGCTACGATACCAATTGTTAGGTCCAATATGTTTGTAGAAGGGGGGGTTGAATACAAACAGTACTGTTTAATCGAAATTTGTCCGGATAAATTTAATTTATATTTTGACAAATTTGAGCGGAATTAAATGAAACAAAATTCAAGTTGAATATAAAATTATATTAACTTGAGGGGTTTGTTACAAATACAGTACAAAAATTATATCTAGTTAATAAAAACAAATTAGAAAATTCGACATGAATTTTTCTAGATTTGTTAATAAAAATCGAGATATAGATTAGGAGTAAAAACTCGCTAATATACAAGAGTATCAAGTAAACAAGTTCTATCGGATCAGATATTAAAAATAAGATGAACTTGAATTTATACAAATTTATTTCTCTTGCTGTGTTGTTCTTCAATGAGAGAGAATGGACTTTTTGTTTGTAGAAGATGATATGTTCTAAGTTGTATATTGATCTGGCCGCCTGTCTTGAAATATTATAGTCCTCTGCAACTTTTTTTTTTCATTTGTACTGCCAAGACAATCGGCAAGACAATCTGCTCTTCCAAGACAATCAGTTTTGTACTGTCAAGACAATCGACAAGACAATCCAAAACCTCCAAGACAATCAATTTGTATTGCCAAGACAATAGGCAATACAATAAGCAAGACAATCAAGCCTTACCAATACAATCGGCAAGACAATTGAGATTGTCTTGTTTAATTAAAAACTCGTTTAAAATGATTGAATTGATAACAACTGATTTCTGTGTCATGATGAAAACCAGTCACGGGTAGATTGTTTGAGCTGCACGCGGGACAAAACCTGGTTGTCTTCGGGCGCGTGTCGCGCACGCGCGCAGGAGGCACGTAGGAGTTCCGACAGAGAACATGCAGGCATGTGCATGGTCTGTTTTCTTTTCCTTTTTTAATACATGCTTTGTTAATACTTTTGCATTCCTGTCTTTTTCTTTCTTTTGTCGACCACAAAGCAACTTCCTTTTTTATTTTATTTTTTCTTTTGCTTCTTTTGATTTTCGACTTCTTTTTTTTTAATTGATTTAATTTAATTAACCAATTAATCATTTAAACGAATTATGATTAATTAATTAATTAATTAAATTAATTAGACTAATATATTAATTCAAAATTAATTAACATGATAATTAATTTAATAAATAAATTAATTCAGAATGAATTAATTTATTAAATTAAATCAATTACATAATTATATTAATTAAAAGAGAATTAATATAAATCTTTTGACAGCTCAAATCTTTTTCTTGAACCACTGAAAGTAATAAAGAATTACCACCGAATTTTCGTTGACGCTCGATGCACGGTCTGGTTCATGAGCGACTAACTCCAACGGCTTTTCTTTATTTTTTACTTTATGGCTGTGGTTAATATCTTCTCTTAATATACCCGTCTTGATAGCTTGAACCACTGAAGTTAATGATAAACAACCACTGTTTAATGTTGACACTTGATGTACTGTCTGGTTCATGAGTGACTAACCGCAATGACTGTTCTTCATATATTGACTTTAAAATCTGGTTCCTTTTCTTTTCTCTTTCTTCTCTCTCTCTATTAATTCTTCTATACTGTCTCTATCACTGTTGAAATCTCTGTCACTTTAGATGAATCCACTTCTTTAACGAATACTTCACTGAGGCTTGATCAGATGACTGAACTTCTTTCAATGTAGTAATTCTTCAAGTCTGTAGATTGACCTTGATCATTTTCTTCTGACAGATAATACAATCTGAGATTCCTTGTGACAGTCTATATACTATTTACTAATACAATCTTGTTCAAGTTGAGTTGTATCCTCGAAATACAAATAGGCTACATCATATGCCTTTCAGATTACAATTCTTCCTGAATTGCAATTTTCCATTTTGGCCAATCATCTCTTTGTTGACATTCTTCCACACTTTGTGGTTCAGGATCGGAGTTCATAATAATATCACATGCCATGGATAAAAGCATACACATCATCAACCTCACTACCCCCACGATCCAATAATTTTCCGTTATGTACATAACTCATTGAGATCTCATAATTTTCAGGTGCCTTTGCTTCTATGGAAGCATGTGCCACTTCAGGGGCAATATCCTCTTCTGGAGGTAATACCACTTCGGGTGGTTTTGTCACAGCCACTTCAGGGGCTTGAACCTCTTCAGGAGGTGATACCGCTTCTGGGGTATTTTCAAGAACATTTGCCACTTCAGGGGCAGGTCCATTCAATTTCCGTTTTCGTGGTACAATATCTTTCGCACCAGCAGGTCTACCGCGCTTCTGGCGTGGCTTTGAATTACCAATCAATTCTTCAGGAATTGATCTTTGAATAGTGATTTCAACCCTGGCTGGAGCATTAACAACGGGTATATGCGATTTTTATAATAAGTCTAAAATCATTAAAAGTATCAGGCATTTGATTAACAATATTTTGCATATGAACGATTCTTAAAACCTCAGATTCACATTGTTTAGTTCGTGGATCAATAGCATTTAATCCTGATGCATTCCATGATAGTACAGAATTTAATTTATGCAAAACATTATCTCCCCCTAATGGAGGGAACACAGACTCCTCAAAATGACAATCAGCATAACGAGCAGTAAACACATCACCAGTTAACGGTTCAACATATCTTATGATAGATAGTGAGTCAAAACCAACATATATACCTATTCTTCTTTTTGGACCCATTTTGGATCTCCGTGGAGGTGCAGTGTGAACATATACAGCACTACCAAACACCTTAAAGTGTGAGATATTAGGAATTTGACCAAAAGCTAACTGTTAAGGTGATAGTTTGTGGTAAGAAGATGGTCTTATCCTAATTATACTTTCAACATGAAGTATTGTGTGACCCCAAACAGATGTAGGTAACTTTGCTTTTAGAAGTAAGGGACGTGCAATAAGTTGAAGTCTTTTAATTAAAGATTCTGCTAAACCATTTTGTGTATGCACCTGAGCTACCGGGTGTTCGACTGAGATTCCTACTGACATACAATAATCATTGAAAGTTGCAGATGTGAATTTAGCAGCATTATCTAATCGAATTGATTTGATAGGATGATCAGGGAATTGGGCTCGCAATTTTACTATTTGAGCACGTAGCTTAACAAATGTTGTATTTCGTGTAGAGAGTAGACAGACATGAGACCATCTAGTTGAGGCATCGATTAGAACAATGAAATATTTGAATGGACCGGATGACGGATGAATAGGACCACAAATGTTACCTTGGATTCTTCCTAAGAAAATTGGAGACTCGGTTTGAAGTTTAACTGGAGATGGTCGGAAAATTAGTTTTCCTAATGAACATGATGAACAAGGAAGTTCATTATGTGGTATGACCTTTTGATCTTTAAGGGGATGTCCAATAGAATTTTCTATTATACGACGCATCATAGATACTCCTGGATGACCAAGTCTTTCATGCCAAAGGGTGAATGATTTTGGGTCTATGATTTTCAGAATGGTGATACTATGAGACTCAATGACTCTAATTTGGGTAGCATATAATCCAGAAGATTTTGACTGTAATTTTTCTAAGATTTTATTTTGACCTGAAAAGGTTGAAATGATAAGGAGATATTCTTTTTCATTCTCACTAGTAGTTTCTACGTGGAAAGCATTATGACGAATGTCTTTAAAACTCAAAAGATTTCTAGTGGATTTACTAGAATATAGAGCATTATGTACGTGAATTTATGTCTCATTTGGTAGGATAAAACTGGTTTTCCCAAAACCCTCTATTATATCTGATGTACCCGAAATCGTCCAAACATGTGAGTTGGTTTTGGTCAACTGTGAGAAGTATTTCTGATTTTGTAAGATCGTGTGAGTGGTTGCACAATCAGCAATGCATATATCTCCCATATTTATGCTGTGTACATATATATAAGTGAATAACAATTAAAGCAAACCAAGTACATAAAACAAGTACATGAAAAACCGGAAATCAAAGTAAGTACATAAGGAACATGACATTAAAGAGATACATATGAAAACTAGTCATCTAAGTCATAATAAAGGTTAGCACCCGTGTCTAGTTCATTTGAGGTCTTGTTGATTGGTTTATCATCAAAACTAGCCAAATTTGTTTCCATCCTTTATCTATTCTGCTTTTTGGATGACTCGTAAAGATCTACAAGATGTCTAGGTGTGTGACAAGTACGAGTCCAATGCCCATGAGCCCCACATCTAAAACATATATCTATAGTATCTCCTTCCTATGGTGCCTTCATTTTATTTGGCACCTCATTTTTCCACTTCTAGTGACTAGAGTTGTTGCAGCCATCACGCTGCCACTTCAGGTGGCCAGAGTTATACTGATTTCGAAATCGACCACGAAAATTTCCACGTCCACGATTTCGTCCATAACCTCGTCTTCCTCTATGCCCTTTCCCACGCTCATTCTTCCGAAATGACGTGTTATGTACTTCAGGTAACTGGGCAGAGCCTATGGGACATATCTGATGATTTTTTTAGCAACTCATTATTTTTCTCAGCTACAAGAAGGAGAGATATCAGCTCACTATATTTCTGGAAATTGCGTTCCCTATATTGCTGTGCCAAGATCATAGTGTTGGGGTGAAAGGTCGAAAGGGTCTTTTCAATCATCTCAACATTAGTAACTTTCTCACCACACAGGATTAGCTTTGAAATTATTTTGAACAAGGCAGAATTATATTCAGCAACAGATTTAAAATCTTGTAATCTTAAATTGATCCAGTCATAACGGGCATGTGGCAGTTGGACAAGTTTTTGGTGGTCAAATCTATTTTTGAGATTGGTCCAAAGGGTGAGTGGATTTTTGATTGTGAGGTATTCAGATTTTAAGTTTTCATGAATGTGGTGCCTAAGAAAAATAATTGCTTTGGCATTTTGTTTAACAGTTGGGGTTTTTCCTATTTCTATGGTATCCTTTAGTCTATTGGCACTAAGGTGTAATCCCGCATCAAGTACCCAAGACAATAATTATTCCTAGACACATCCAAAGCAACAAAGTCTAATTTTGCAAGATTCGCCATTCTTAATATAAAATAAATATTTAAAACATGGTATACCAATATGGCATGTTAAACATAAACAATTAAACATATACATACAATTATAATTATAACACATAATGACATAATCTATTTAAAAGTTACGACGGCATAGCCAGCCAAAAACTTTATAATAATATTCATAGTGCAACAATTTTAATATATTAAAGAGTAATATAAACAAGAAATTATAAACCATATTTATAAGTAAAAATAGAGCGTACCTCCTTTGTTAATAAAACTTATTTGAGCAGTACCTTCTTCCTTAATAAACTTTACTCGGCCAGTACCTCCTTACTTCAACAAAACTTACTCGGGCATACACTCGTGCTGATAACTTGTTATAAATAACCTAACTAATATAATAAAACAATATTAAAGTAACAGTAGCAAAGTACTTTGTAATACTTCTTCTGTGAATTCGTGGTGTTCTAAACAATAAGCAAATGGTGCTATTTATAGGACACATGCACCTGTACAATTTAACTGTTTATGTGTGAAGAAAAGTGTGTATGCATTCATAGTTTCCGTGTGTTGGTACAACAACTTGCAAGCTGTCTTATCTATTTTATTTGTGCCATTCCAGAAGGAGTTGAAATTCACTTTGACAATCATCATCATGTTCATATTATAACAACTAGGTAACAAAGCCGCGCTACGCGCGGCACGAAAATATTTTTAAAAATTGTATATATAATATCATAGTTCGTTAAGTTATTATTTGAAAGTTGATATGATGAATTGAAACTTGTGTAAAATGTTACTAAATTTGAATGTTAAAGAATTTTAGAGAAAAGAATTAGTAAAAAGGAAACATGTTTCAGTTAAACTCTTAAGTATTAATAATAATAATTTTGAAGATATTGACGACACCTATTTTGTTGCTTAAAAAAATGCTTTTAAAATCCAATATTGATAAACATTTATAAAGTTCAAACAATAGATAAGTAAAAGTAATATTTTTTTTTATCATTTTTGTTGTCAATGGCAATATGAAAGACGTGATTGCTTAATTTGTTTATAAATTTGTTTGTATGATGAAAAAAAGAATCAAAATATAAATGTGATAAGAGGTGTGATTGACTTAACTTCTCGATAAATTTGGTTGCATGACAAACAAAAGATAATTCAAATATATTTTGTAAGTCATGCTTCATATTTCTTGGAGTGATCCTAGACCTATATTTATTCATTTGATTAATTTTTTTGAGCATTTTTAAGAACTTTTTTGTATGTAATATTAAATTTAAATTCATGGACACATGTTCAAAATGGTACTCATATATTGTAATAATTTCATATCAAATCTTATAATAAATATGTACATGTAATTATTTTCTATCTCCAATAAAAATGAATTTAAAAATCATTGGAATCTAAACAAACACTAAATCGTTTAAAATTAATTATACAAACAAAATGAATATCCTCTAACATATTATCAACTTCATCAACTCCATAAAGGTTTCTTACTTTTTTCATACCAAATTACAATGTCAACATAATTTTTATAATAAAAATTTATAAAATATTAAATATAACTAATTAATTTCTTAAACGCCGACGCCCGTCTCATAACATACATGCATGATAAATTGATTAGTAATAAATAGTATAAGAATTTGTGTAGTTAGAATATTAATTTAATCCAACACGATATAATGAAACAACGAATATACAACTTTTTCCATGGATTTAATCAGTAAAAAAAAGGTTGGATTGGTTCAATTTAATCGAGTTGGTCACACCCCCTGTGTAAATTGTTCATGTGTAAAAGTAAATTATACAATTTTGTTTGTATTTAAATTGTGGATGTTAATTGAAAAATTTATATACTTTTGTATCTTGTTATGATTCTCAAGGTCATTGATTACGAATTAATCGAAATGTTAAAATCGTCTATTTATTATTGGCGATAAAAGTTGCATCAAATTTGAATAAAGAATATAAATTGAAAATATTAATTATATTAATATAATAATTATAAGGTTCTAATAAAATTTGATAAAATTTTATATTAAGTATAAAATAAAGTGTATTTAATATAAGTTTAATATGTACAATTAATGACTAATTAAAACCCTAATAAATGCAAGAAAATTATTTTAATAAAAAAAAAATCAAAAATGTGAAAAATCAAGAAAAAAAATTTTGAAGCTTCTGAGTGAAAGCCTCTCCGATCTCCTGCTATTATAATATACTAGTCGACTAAGCCGCGCTTCGCGGCGGCTTTATATTTTTTTTTTAAAATTTTAAATAAACATCATTTAAGAAAAAAACACGACAAAAACATTTTTATAATATCAATATAAATTGGTGAATACAATATTGTATAAATTAAGTATACATAGATGATAAGATAAATTATTCATATGTTTTTCTATACCAATTTTGTCTTACGATTTTTTTAATTTTTTTTTAAATAAAGATCATTTAAGAAAAAAAATGACAAAAATATTTTTATAATATCAATATAAATTGGCGAACACAATATTGTATAAATTAAATATACATAGATAATAAGATAAATTATTCATATATTTTTACCGATTTTGTCTTACGATTTTTTAGGCCGACATCCGTCGTATATATTATAAAAACACTAAGCATAATAAAAATTTAAATACTAAAATGCTCTTTGACTTTGATTTACCAATTTTGCCTTACAATTCTTTTTTAAAATTTTAAATATATCTAAAATATCAATATAAATTGGTGAACACAATATTGTATAAATTAAATATACATAGATAATAAGATAAAATATTCATATATTTTTTTGTGCCGATTTTGTCTCACGATTTTTTAGGCCGACACCCGTTTGTATATATTATAAAAATACTAAGCATACACAATAATAAAAACTTGAATACTAAAATACTTTTTAACTTTGATTTATCGATTTTGCCTCACAATTTTTAGTCCGACGCCCATTGCATATATTTTAAAAATACCAAGTATATACAATAATAAAAATTTAAATATTAAAATCCTTTTTTACTTTAATTTCGGTTTAAAAAACATAAAATGCTATAAGAGAATCAGTGTAATTAGAATTTGAAAATGCAAAATCATAGTAAAGTATGATGCTAACAATGTTTAAAAAAATTACACATATAATAACAACTATTTTGATGCTTGCATCACCAAAACTCTTTCCACAAACGTATACATATAAATCAAATTTATGATCAAAATAGACAAAAAACGAAGAGTGGTTAAAAGGAAAGGAAAAAAGTAAACATAAAATTTTAAAGATATCAATTGATCATGATCACCTGACACGATCTCTCTTTTCTGTTTACATGAAGGTGGACATGGTGAAAATTGTATAGTTTAAATATAAAATTCTAATGCATAAATAAAATTATATATAAAATTATATAAGTAGTTTCTCACAGAAATTCAAACCAAAACTTTTGTAATAACAATATATATAAAAAAAATTGATGTCGTAAATTCTTAACTTGCAGTGCGTAGTAGGACTTGAGGAAACTCCTGAACCAAAATTGATAGGTACATATCATCATCATGCATCCAGCTTCTTTATTTGATAATACAAATATAATCAAATTATATCCATCTTTTCTGTACTGCGACAAAACTTTGGCGTCTATTCCTGCATCTTACAAAAAATAGAACAACCAAAATCACGACTAATTGTTTATGTTCAAGAAGATACAGATACTCTAAACGCAAAAATAAATATAAAGAAAATTAATATTTTTGGACTTGGAGTACAAAAAATTGTTTATTTATAAATCGAGTAAATAAGATTACAAACATGGTGATAAAATTTGATTATTAGAAGTAATGATTGTATATATATATATATATATATATATATATATATATATATATATATATAAGAATATAAAATTTCTTTTCTATTTCGTATATATGATATAAGAATATAATTTTTTTCCTATTTCGAATATATAATTTTTTCTTCCCAACAAATTCAAAAACCTTTTCTATTTCGAATATGTAATTTGAATTCTTCTTCCCTACAAATTCGAGAACCTTTTCTATTTCAAATATTTTTATGTTAATGTTTATATTAATGTTAAAAAAGGAAGTTTTGATTTTTTTTTCTAAAAAATAGGGTTTAAAGAAGAAAATTTTAATATAATTTTTTTTTCTATTTCGAATATATAATTTTTTCTCCCCAACAAATTCGAAAACCTTTTCTATTTCGAATATGTAATTTGAATTCTTCTACCCTACAAATTCGAGAACCTTTTTTATTTCAAAGATGTTTATGTTAATGTTTATATTAATGTTAAAAAATGAAGTTTTGATTTCTTTTCTAAAAAATAGGTTTTAAAGAAGGAAATTTTATTTTAGTTATTTAAAATAAAGGAGCTCTAGAAAAATAGATAAATATCCCAACAAATTCGAAAATCTTTTCTATTTCGAATATGTAATTTGAATTCTTCTACCCTACAAATTCGAGAATCTTTTCTATTTCAAAGGTGTTTATGTTAATGTTTATATTAATGTTAAAAAAGGAAGTTTTGATTTCTTTTCTAAAAAATAGGTTTTAAAGAAGAAAATTTTATTTAATTATTTAAAATAGAGGAGCTCTAGAAAAATAGATAAATATGAATCGAGCGATTCTAGAGCTCCACCAAACCGCGCTTCGCGGCGGCCTTATAAATATATTTTTGTTTTAATTTTAAATAAAAATTATTTAGTAAAAAATCAAGAAATATATATATATATATATAGATTGTTGAACAAAATGTTGTATAAATTAAATATATATAGATAATAAGATGTTTTATTCATATATTTTTCTATATCCAATTTGTCTCACGATTTTTTAGGCTGACACCCATTGTATATATTATAAAAAACGTACACACTACTAAAAATTTAAATAGTAAAATCTACTATGACTTTGATTTCGATTGACACGCCGGTGAAATTTTCTTAGGATTCAATTAGAATTGGGAGATACCGTTCTACAAAAAAAAGGTTAGAACTTATTTTTTATATCCTAACTATAACATAATTTTGAAGTGATCCTTTTCTATTTCGAAGATGTTAATATTAATGTTAAAAAAGGAAGTTCAGGTTTTTTTTCTCTAAAAAATAGGGCCTAAAGAAGAAAGTTTTATTTTATTTTTATTTAAATTTAAGGAGCTCCAGAAAATAGATAAATAGGATCCGAGCGATTCTAGAGCTCCACCAAACTCCCGGGGAATTTCCTTTATATATATAATAATAGATAATGGATTATTATAGTATAGAGTTAACAGATTCCACCATTAAAATATGTTGGCATAGAGTTGTATAAGCCACTAATTTTATGGCGCAAAGAGACTCTTTCCTAAAGCCTTCCCTGCATCCCGTAGATCCAATTGATGCAATTTGATGGATCATATAGACATAACATATATTGTGAATTTAAGTTCTTTTAAAATGAAGAGAATATATAACATATACGATCCTCCAGTTCTTCTACCATTGATCCTCCATTGTTACTTTGCAACCTTGCCTACAAACACAAAAACTGGAAAGTAATTATTCACGTATGCAAAGAATTTAACTCAATGAAATAAGCACTATTAAAAGAATGCATGAATACCTAAAGTTGTTAATACACCAATGGCGCACATATGTAGTCATGTACATTGAGAATTAAACAAATTAAGAATGAATTAAAAAAATTAAAAGAAAATAGACGAAGACAAAAGAAAACAAAAGCAAGAAACGGGTTACAAATATGGTGATAAAATTTGATCATTAGAATCAATGATTGTATATATATAAGAATATAAAATTTCTTTTCTATTTCAAATATAAAAATTTGACTTCTTCTTCCCCGCAAATTCGAAAACCTTTTCTATTTCGAATATTTTAATGTTAATGTTAAAATTCTTTTCTTTTTCGAATATATAAATTTGACTTCTTCTTCCGTACAAATTCGAAAACCTTTTCTATTTCGAAGATGTTAATGTTAATGATAAAATTTCTTTTCTATTTCGAATATATAAATTTGACTTTTTCTTCTCTACAAATTCGAAAACCTTTTCTATTTCGAAGATTTTTATGTTAATGTTAAAAAAGGAAGTTTTGATTTTTAATCTAAAAAATAGGGCTTGAAAAAGCAAGTTTTGATTTTAAAAATAGAAGGGTTCTAGAAAAATAGATAAATATGATTCGAGCGATCTGAGATATGCTTAAATAACCTGCAACAAATTCATAGAGGATAAAATATTCATGGCCACTATCTAATTCTTGCAATAAAACTGAAAGTCCAAACATAACTTGTACTTGGCACACTCCCATTACAAAATAGCCATATTTTATAATCTACGCATGAGAAGAAATAGCTTTTCGTCCATATTGTAGTTTCCGATCTTAGTAGGATCCCCCTTTAACATCATTTGAAGTCCTCCAAACGAAATATACACCTCCGCTGAAGGATCACGACCAGATGTGCCCTCTGACATCTTATATAACAGCCCATGCATAACATACTCAAATTTGTCTGCAAGTGATTTCTGCTTGTCCTGGGAGTTATGCACTGTAATAGTTGAACCAATTGGATACAAAGACTTGAACAGAACCATCCTAAATCTGTCCCCAACACGTATATGGTATATTTCCGTGTTCACATCTAGTACCAGGCTCATGTCCAAATCTTCACTCTGTGCTGTAATGCGAGAAACTTTGTCATACTTTTTGTCATCTATCTCCTTAACCTTGATAACATCATCAAAGCAAAATTGAACCATTCTCGCAGAACTTCACTTCCACACAAGCAAAAACGTTTCCACACAAGCAAACGTAACCTGGTATTGGCCTTACAAGACAAAGAGGTACGGTGGTTTAAAGACAGCTTTAATGGTAGATTGTTATATATATAAGTGATCAGCCTCTTTTTTGGTGGTGATAAAATTTGATGGAACAATGATTCTATATATATATATATATATATATATATATATATATAAGAATTTTAAATTTTTCTTTTGTATTTCGAATATGTAATTTGAATTCTTTTTTCCTACAAATTCGAATTTTTTTTTCTATTTCGAATATGTTAATGTTATTGTTAAAAAAGGAAGTTTTGATTTCTTTTCTAAAAAATCGGGACTAAAGAAGGAAGTTTTGATTTTAATTATTTAAAATAGAGGAGCTCTAGAAAAATAGATAAATAGGAATTGAGCGATTCTAAAGCTCCTGGGGGTTTCCTTTATATAATAGAAGATATAGATAGATATAGATTTTGTGCCAAAGTAAAAACTTGTCAGTATCATTAGTATTATTTGTATACAAATTCTAGATTTTAACCGAAAGATTTATATACTTACGTAACTTATAAAAAAAAGTAAAGGTCGTATGTCCCACAATCGTCTTAAAAAAATGACAATGATCTTGAATATGGAATAGAAAATGATGCAATGTAAACAATTTTAAGTCATCAGTTTACCTAAAAATAATCTTAATTATATGTATAATTAATTTTTTATAATTGAAATAATAATTATAATGCTCAAATAAAATTTGCTAATCTTTTATATAAATAAAATTAAGTAAATTTATTATAAATTTAACCTGTGTAATCAATGACTAATTAAGATGTCATTAACACGCTATTTAATGCAAGAAATTTTTTTAATAAAAAAATCAAAAAAGAGAAAATTCAAGAAAAATATCTTAAACTCTTCCGGTGCATTTCCAGTCTCCGGCCTTTATAATATATATAGATATGTATTATTTAAATATGTACTTTTAGAGAATTGATTATGATAAAAAAATGTAATTAATAAATACTATTCAATAATATAGTTATAAGGAGTCGAACACGGGATCTAATTAAAAAAATTAAATTAAATAAATAAATCATGTATAATTATGTAATTGGAATGAATTGGGTTAAGTGATAACCAAATTTGATATTCTTGCATACCATTAATATATGATTTTTCACATTAATAAAAGTATAAATTAATCATTTTTTTGTCAGAAGTACAAATTTATGTTTGTTTAAACTTATCTGAATATTAGATCTTAGATATAACTATTGTATATTGGCAAGAAAACAAAAAAGAAAATTGTATTGTCCAGCAATAAAAGTGAAACATGGGCTATTTATAATGGGCCATGAAAGTCCAATACATGACTTCACTAGGCCGCTCGTTCTTTTACCCAAATCCTAAACTTTCTATACTAAGCCCAGTTCAACTAAAGTCTTTATTTCTCAACTTAGAACAAACAGTGACAGTCTAAGAGAGCTTGAATCAAGAAAATGTGGGGAGAAAATTGTAATGGGGTTTCATCAATTTTGATCTTTTTCGCTTTTTCACACTTTTTATTTACTGCTTTGGGTCAAAGCCCACAACTTGGATCTGCTCGTGTTGTGTTTCAGGTTCATTTCTTGATTTTACCCATTTTGATTTTTAATTTTTCTTGTTCTTCCTTGCTTTAAGCTTGATTATATATGTTTGTATGCTTTATGTAATGTTAATATTAGTTAATTGTGTGGTTTTGTTTATTGTAATGTAGCTGATCATGATGTTACTTTTGCTGCTACTTTTGGTTGATTTTTTTATTTATTGGTATGATTTTTGATTGGAAATGTAGCAAGATTGATGAATTTCGATACTCGTAATATGGGGTCATTGAAAGTTGTTAACTTTACTGTAAAATGAAATCAAATTTAAAGTGGGAAAAAGGTTGAAGGACGATTAAAAGGGGGGGGGGGGGTTTGGAGACAGGTTTGATATTTTTAGATTGGAATTCAGCAAGATTACTGAATTCCGATACTCAGTAATATGGGATTAATGAAACTTCCTTTGTTTTAAAGAAAGGCTTGACATGAAATCAAATTTTAGAAAGAATAAGATGAGAAGAGAATTTTACGGTCTTTATAGTATTAGCACTATTTGGCAGTATGACTAGTGATTTAGGTATGTGTTATCTTATGTAACACCCACTTTGTCACTCACATATTCACTTCAAAACAAATTCTACTTACATTTTTTTTAGTCTTTGCGTGATTTGGTGTAATTGCCTTGTTGTTGAGAACTTGCTGAGCTGTATTAGTATAAGTAGTATCGGTGATATTACCATCCCTTGTGGAGGCAGAAATTTGTTGACGACTCCTAACTAGGATAGGAAATGAGAAATAGTGCAAGTCAGATAAAGCTTTAGTAAACCAGTTCACAGGTTTATGATGAGTAAAAACTTACACAGGAATAATCAGCCCTGTCTGAACCAAGTAACAGTCAATGTCAATATGCTTGGTTCTCTCATGGAAAACAGGGTTTATGCAATGTAAAGTGCTGACTTTTGTCACAAGAGTGGAACAGGAGTAAATTTAGACATCCCAATTGTAGATAAGAGATTAACAAACCAAGTTACTTCATATGACACATTAACCAAGGCCCTGTATTCTTCTTCAGCAGATGACTTGGAGACAGTGGCTTGTTTCTTGGATTTCCATGAAATGGCTGAATTTCCCAAGCTTACATGGTAACTGGTTAATGATTGTCTAATAATAAGGCATCCTTCTCAATCAGCATCAACATAAACAGTAAAAGTGAAAGGAGCATGAGAGGAGAATAATTCTCCTTGACCAACAGTATGCTTTTAGTACTTGACACATGACAGCCTTATAGGTATACTTGGCCACGGTTCGTGAACCGCCGGTTCCGGTTCGTGAACCGCCGGTTCCGGTTTGTAAATATCTTGAACCGGAACCTAAACCTTAACAGGATATAAACCGCCGATTCCGGTTCAGACGGTTCAGGTTCGGGGTTTGACCCGGTTCAAGACCCGGTTCCGGTTCCGGTTTGAACCTTATATTTACATTATACTTGATACGTTTTTTTTTTTCGAAATACGATAAGTTTTTCTAGAATTTGGATGGAATGAATTATAATTTAGAAGTATTGTAATGCTAAGTAATTTTTTAAAATTTGTAAGATGCAAACCGTTTTAAAAGTTCAAGGATATAGTAGTTTCACTTTTATTAAGTGGTACTTTCACGTAAATTAATTTAATGTTAAATTCATTGGTACTTTTTTTTATTAAAACATTAGTAAATATATTACAATAAATTTTAAATGTTTTACAAGAATACAAAAAACAATAAAATTTATTACAATAATTTTTATAATCTATACTACATTAATACATAGCCAGTAATTACTAACGGTTAACTACCGGTTTGAATCGCCGGTTTGAACCGCCGGTTCGAACCGCCGGTTCACCGATTTCAATACACACAAACCTGAACCTGAACCTTTAAAATAAATAAACCGGCGGTTTAGGGCCGGTTCCGGTTCGGGCCGGTTTTGACCGGTTTTGATCCGGTCCGGTCCGGTCCGGTTTTCCGGTTCCGGTTCCGGTTTGGCCATGTATACTTATAGGCTGACCACTGCCAAGAAGCAGCCAAAAATTGTGAGACGCATGAACATGATAGGCCTAATCAGACCTTTATATTGTAAGGTAGACCAACGGCCAACCTGCCTACAAGTCTTTTATAGGTGGAAGTATTGTGAATGAAAGAAGAGAAATTATTGGCAAGTGAGCCATGGTTCTGTCCCATTGGAACAACAGGAGATTTTCTGTAAAAAAACCCATGTTAGCAAAAGGTCAAGGGTATGATTCCTTTCTTTTAAGTAGATACCTTCAACAGATCTGAAAACCTTTAACCCCACAAAGTACTCAAGTGGACCATATGCCTTCGATTTTGATATGTGAGGCTAAATGTGCTTTCACATCATTGATTGTAGTAACATTTTTTACCAGCCACCAAAAGGTCGCCTACATACACTGGGATAAGTATAATTGTGTCCTGATGCTCATATTCAAAGAGACTTTGATCTGAATGACATTGTTTGAAGCCATAAGCAAGCAGAACTACAGAAAACTCAATAAACCAAGCTCTTGGCCTGTTTGAGACCATAAAGTGACTTGATCGGCCTGCACACTGAGTTTTGGAGGCAGCAAGAAGAGGATGTGAATAACAATGAGGAATAGTCATATAAACTTCTTGAGATAAGTCATTATGTAAAAAACAACATTGGTGACATCTATTTGAGTTAAGGACCAATTCAAGGCAGCAGATAATACTATCAAAAGTCTGACAATAGATTATTTTAAAACTGGTGCAAAGTTCTACAAGTAGTCAAGGCCTGCAATTCGAGTAAAACCATTTGCTACAGGCCTTGCTTTATGTCTTTCAATTGTTACATCGGTGTTCTATTTCACTTTTTAAACCCATATACACCTAACAAACTTCTGTCCCGGTGGCAAAGGAACGAGTTTCTAAGTATAATTAGCTTTTGAGGCTTCTATTTAGTAGCCATTGCCTCATGCCAGATATGATACCTGGATCTGGAAGCTTGATAATATGAAGTAGGTGCAAAAACAGTAGAGATGTTGGCAAGAAAATGTTGACAAGATGGTAAAAATGACTGATATGATAAAGATGGCAAACTGGTAGTTGCTAAATGAGGAGGTAAGCCAGTTTTATTGTAGCAACTTGCAGTAAGAATCCTGTTTTTATAATCGTCTTGGATTCTGGTATGAATGGACAGGTTGAGAGGGTATGATACAGTGCAGAGTATGTTGTTGCGAAGGCTTTGGCAAAAACAGAAAAAAGACGAGGAGAGAATTATACAATATTTATAGTATACTTCTAACTTGATTGGAAATGAGGGATAGTGCCAGCATATAGGGCTTTCGTCAAGGCTTGCAGTTTTGAGTAAAACCCCTTTACAACCCCTGCTTTAGTGCCAAATAAACAATTAGGTGTCATCAACAAATTTCCGCCTCCTAACTTGAGGGGGAAAATAATATTATTGATACTAATAAAGCTCAACAAGAATGAAATCACAGCCAAAGACTAAAAGTATCTAGAAGATTCTAATTGTTAGTAAATTAGATAATTGGATAGTATTATGTATGAGTTGTATACGTGAGTGAGAGAGCTGGATGTCATATAAGATAGCTACACATGTAATCATGAGGATTATATAATTCTCTTCTCATCTTCTTTGTTGTGCTCAATATCAAAGCTGTCACAAACAAATCCTTTCTAATCGCAATCGACCTTTTAAATAAGAATCCCACCCTCCTCAACCTTTTTCCACTGTTAAATTTGATTTTTGGTCCCAATCAAACCTTGCTGTTCTTTAAGGTTTAATATTCCAAATTGAAAAAATATAGAACTTATTGAGTTTTGGTACTCTTAGTGTGGGATGAATGAAATTCAACTTTTTCTATTATAGGAAGTCTTGACACGAACTGATGAGTGATGATAGCCGACCTCTTATTGATTACACTTGTAAATTTTGGTATAAAAATATTTACAACCAAACCTTTTTTTATTGCCACAATCATTGATGATGGTTGTAATGTAGCTTATAATGGAATTAAATGTAAGATCAGGTATCTCTACTATTAAAGATGATTGAGATCTTTCTTCGTCGGTCATGACTTTGGGACCGGTCAAAGTAATTGGCTTAAAATATATCATTAGGTTAAATACAGACTGGGATTCAAAAATAGGATCTTATATAGTATACAAAAACTAATTGGGTTGAAGAAAAGAACGGGTTTTATCAGTGGGATCTTAAATAGTATGTTAATAGTATGTTACAAATGATCGGGTTATATTATTTGGTCTTTCAAAAAAAACCTAGATGGTATACAATATTATAACGGGTTAGAATAAATTTGGAATTTTGAAAATAGGAGCCTAGATAGTATATAAAAAATAATTAAGTTAAAATAGAGTCTAAACTAAAACAAGATGTGTTTCTACAAATAAAATTCTTACTAGTAAATATAGAGTTGTAAGCGAGCCGAACAGTTCGGTAAGTTCACTCGTGTTCGAGTTCGTTAAGCTTGGTTCGACTGCTTAACGAACACGGAACGCGGACAAGAAAATCTGTCCGATAAGTTCGATAGTTCGGTTCGATAAAAGTCCGTGTTCGTTAAAAGTTCGTCAAAGTTCGTTCGAGTTCGTCCGAGTTCGGTGAGCTCGCGTTCGTTTGATAAAAAACAATAATATTTACAATATTATATGTATATATAATATATAGTATCCATAATATATGTATTTTTTAATTTTATAATTATAAAATTGTCTAAAATAAATATTGTATGGGTTAAAAATATTTAAATAATAGTTGAACTAATTTTTTTATATTAAATTAAGTTAAAAATAGGTTTAAAAATTTTGAACATATAAAATGTTAACGAACTGTTCATGTTCGGTTCGTTTTCGGTTCGGTTCGATATGTTCACGAACAGTTCGGTGTTCGTTCGTGTTCGTTCGACTGCTTAACGAACACGGACACGGACAAGAAAATCTGTCCGATAAGGTTATCGAACATTGTCGGTTCGTTAAGATTTCGTTAAGAGTTCGTCCGAGTTCGGTTCGTTTACAGCTCTATAAGTATATATTCTAAAATGAGTTTTTTTTTTTTTTTTTTGCTAAATTTGTAAAGTGAGTTTTGAAGATAGGGTTCTAGAAAGTGTAAAAATACATCAAACACAATATATTCAACAATATTTTTATAGATATACAAATGTTTTATTTTTCTAATAGACATGTATGTGTCTCAGGTTCTTCTTTATATATAGAGATCCTACAACAATGTTATTCATTGTAATATCATTTTCATGCGACATAAGAATTTTAAGTGCTATCATGTGGTTCAATGGTGAGAAAGAAATAGTTCTTGTGTTGTACAAATTTCTCAACTGAGACTATTTTTATAGAGTCAGTGGAACTGGTATATGGTGAGTTTAAGAATCACTCTAATTAGTAAATTCAGGTTGGCGCTGACGTTTTCATCTTTGCACTATTGTTCTCTCAATGCTCTTAGTTCATTGTTGAATGTTTGATGCAGAGTATTACATTTGATATTTTAAATGAATACTATATTACTTCTGTATCTTTTCGTAATAACCTTCAATGCAGACTAACTACGGAGATATAGAATTTGGTTTCTATCCCAGTGTTGCACCAAAGACTGTTGAACATATTTACAAACTTGTTCGTTTAGGATGCTATAATACTAACCATTTCTTCCGGGTATGCCACTCAAACATAAATAATATGCTTTTTGTAGGTAAATTGTTGAATATATTTAATCTGATTTAAAATTTAGATAAAACTGGTATAGGTAGATCAAGGCTTTGTTGCTCAAGTTGCTGATGTTGGCAATGGACGATCAGCTCCTATGAATGAAGAGCAAAAGGAGGAAGCCTACAAAACTGTTGTCGGTGAATTTAGTAGTGTGAAACATGTAAGAGGAATTCTTTCAATGGGAAGGTAAGGCCTTTTTCCTTAGAAGCTGCAGTTTGCTATTGCCATATTGCAACCTTATGTATAATAATTGTAGATACATAATGTACAAATCAAATCTGCTGTATCAGTTCATTAATAGCTGACAGAGGTACGAGTGTGATTTGAATTGTAGACTAATTACAGAACACTGACAATGACGAAAAAACTTTAAGTATTTAACAATATATAAGGTGTGATTTTGGTAATCACTGGATTACATTTTTGTAACTTAGGACTTGATTGAAATATGCTCAGAACTTTAACAAAAAAAAAAAAAAAACTCTATGCAGGGGTGTTACTGAGGGTTTCCCATGGCTCACCCTAAAATGTCAAATAATATTTGGTATGCGTGATCTACATTTTTTTTGGAGAATTTCTATACCTTATAATATGTGATTAATAGGAAGTACATATTCAAAACAAGGATTTAGTAGAGCTGACTAGATCTTGCAAATGAATTTTACACACATTAGGGTCTATTAAACACACATTAAATAGAAATTGAGTACCTTTTCCTTTATAATTATGATTTATAGGCAGTACACATTTACAACAAAGAGTTGGTTTAACTGATATCTTCTAATTGAAGCTTTCAACAGATTAGGGTCTTGAGTTCAAATGATACTTTTAACAAATTTATTTTGTAGTATTCCGGAACCAAAATCTGTCTACACCACTGAACCTATGCATTAAATTGCAATTAGATCTGTAGGTCATTTGAGTTAGGTTGTTTTCTTCAGCATGTTGCTTTGCCAAGACCCCATACCTTTACTTAGTATAAGCATGAATTATTTGTGGAATAAGGTCATGATTGCTTCAACAGATGTCCATAAATGCTATGATATAATACAGTACTGCCTGCACCAACTCATGGATATTATAGAGTTCAAACTCTATTGGAATTTTTAAGTGGTCCTCCATGTAACATGCCTGTATGAAGGAAGCGTATAATCTTGAGAGTACTTAATATTTCCTTTTTCATGTTTGTATGTCTTTTTTATTTCAACCTTTCGATTTGGATTCAAAGATGTAGTTTTTTGTGTAGGCATTCTGATCCAAACAGTGGTGGATCCTCATTTTCAATGCTTCTCGGAGATGCACCACACCTTGATGGCCAGGTGCGCTATTTCTGCTACCTAATAGTTTTTTCAATGATAATTCTTTTTGACAAGGATCATTATAAGAGCATGCCTGACACATTGCATTTCCTTTACAACCTATCACCAGTATGCTATCTTTGGAAAGGTCACTAAAGGCGATGAAACATTAAAAAAGCTTGAGCAACTCCCTACCCGACGCGAAGGGATCTTTGTGATGGTACACTTTCCTTTTTCTAACTGTTGCTACTTCCGTTAGATTTGGAAATACTAACTTGCTTTTAGCCTTTACGGCCTCTGAATTTTCACAACACAAAAAATGAAGAATGGAATGTGGATGAACTACTTTAAAATTACAGTTAAGCTGTTTACTTGTGGCTTTCTTCTTGGTGACTGTTTGGAGGCAAACAGTCATTATTTGACAAAATACAGTTTTCATCTATATATGTTACGACTCCAAGTTGCATATCTTAATGTGTTGCATCTTGAACAATTGTGTGCTGACCTTCAAATTTACTGGCATAATTTGCATAATTGTTTTCCCTAAATTGACTGACTATTTTGTTTTATTGCTGTAGCCAACCGAACGCATCACCATTCTGTCTTCCTACTATTATGGTAAGTTTTTGAAACTTATGCACACCCCTTTTTCCCGCTAATCATACCCAAACTTAAAACTTTGGAACCTAAAACTAGAGTATAACAAGACTTAAATTTGGGAAATTCTACGACAAGGGGGCAAGATCACACTACCATAAATCCATAATCTTTGAACTTTTCCCCATCATAAGAAATATTTCAACATGCCATTTAGCTGGCCATGTGATTGATTAAAGTGTGTGTAATCTGGTACACTATAGTTTACTACAAAGCCAACTTATTTTTGAGATAGAATGACGATTTTTTGGATAAACCAATATAGTATAGAAATTGCTAATTGAGTAATAGTCATGAGTCTTTTGATGATTACCAAACATTGGTTCACTATATATTGCTTGTATAAAAAAAATAGGTCATGCCAAGTTCAGGCTTCCGCATCAGCAGTGTCTAGGGAAGCTCCAGACTTGTCCAGCCGTCTCATATTATTCACAAGGAGGCTGTTTCCAGGGTTGAACGGCTGCCCTAATTTGAAGATTTGAAATAGCTTTCTATTACATCCTTAAATAACAACAGTAAAACTATTAATTATTTCAACTAAATAAGATAATTTTGTGTTTGTGAGAATGTATTATACTAATATATGCTTTTGACCGCACTTACTTGAAAACTTCTCACCCTTTACATACACATTTAGCTAAGCTTCATGAAACCCCTTTTCTCAACATATCAAGCAGAGATGTTACGGTATTAGTTTAATTGTCCCTCTTTTTGAAGATGTAGCTAGATTGTCTAGTCTAGCATTGGATTTAATACTTGCTGACTTTTTGTCTTTTTAAAACTGCTACCCTCGGATAAATGCTAGATTCCGAGATGGAAACCTGTGAACAGGACAAGTCGATGTTGAGAAGAAGGCTTCAGGCATCTGCTGTTGAAATTGAAAGACAGGTATGACCTTCTGAAACCATAAAATCTGCTGGCAATATATATGATTAGACTTAAGCTTGTACTAAAGCTATGAACTTTTGCAGAGAATGAAATGCTTCCCATGACAAACCTTATCTGGAAGAAGGTCTGGTTCTAATTCTGTAAGTTATATAGCTCTTAATTGTTCCATAACCACTAGAAAAAATCATTGAGGAGAATATCTAGGATAAGTTGATCAACCTCAAAAAACTTGGCTGCATTCTTTATGTTAAACTCGGTCTTTGTTGCACAGATCAAAGTTTCTATATGAAAAGAAAAAAAAGTAGCGTCAGAGGCTCATGAAGTTGCAAGCATACCAGATCATCATGAAGTTCGATAAATGAACAGTTGTTGATAATACACGCTATTGAGAAGCCACTTATACCAGCGAGGTCTTGTCTTCTTAATATCTTAGCTGACATTACCCATGTGATGCACATGCTTTCAGATATGTACTAAAGCTTGATCATAAATTCTTAAATATATGTTAAATTGATTGGATCTCATTAAATGAATATTGCTTTCTGAAACATTGTGGTTTTGGACACATTAATTGATGGATAGGCTGTTCTAGGTTTCCGTGATAGTAGTAGGAAGACAGCGACTAGTGATTTTTGTCTTGACGTCTTCCTGAAACGGGTCTTTATTAATGTTCCAATTTTTTGTTGATGTTTGTAGTTGGCAACTTGTTGCCATTCGGAGTTTAATATTTATGCTCCCTGGGAATACTGTTGTTTTTATCATATACAAATATGGGGCATAGGTGTTTACCCAAGGCTTGGTTTGTAAATCATGAAGTTAGGGTTGTTTTTCCAAAGGAGACTTTTTGAAATGTGTCACCAGGAGCATAGATAGGCCAGTTGATTTCACTAAACATTAAAATTTACACAAGGCAACATAATTCCAACTCAATCAACCCCAAAAAAATAAATTACACGGCATTGTAGAAAGACGACCCTATAAGAGAAATTGTACCTGATCAAACTCATACTCATTCAGATAATAAATAAAGGTAATCTTCCACCAGGTTTTTTTTAGAATGGAGAGTTGGAGACCAAGACAATTTAAATTGCCATTACCTTAGCATTGTTGGGCTGTCCGTTCACACTCTCTGGGCTATTCAAAACTTGGATCTATAATTGTAAGCATTTGTTTAGGATATGCTTACATGTATATATTTCTAAATTTATTGTTTCTTGTTTGATTACATAAAAATTTAAACAATGCGTACTAGAGTGTAAATCCGCAACCTTGTTATTTTCATGTGGACGTGGTGGTATAACCCTTGAGAATTTGTACTTGTTCAACCATCTAATATTTTAGTTCTAAAGTGCTTCAACCGACATTTGGAGAAATTTGTGGTTTACTTTGAACATGTACAAGTGACAACCGAAATTACATAAAAATTAAAGATGCTAGTAGTCATGACAGGACAAATGAGAGTGGTGGTCTAGGTTTTTAATCCTTAATGTGTTGTACATGTACAAAGCAAATAGACTTTAATTTGTTTCTTATCTTACCTTTGACTTGGAAATATGTCCTTTCTTGTTGAATAAGTGACTACTTATCACATGTCTGGTTCAGCGTTTTTACATTGCATTGTTGTGGAAAAACAGGCCAAGCATCTGAATTGTTTGCTGAACCTTATGTTTCGAAATCCTTTAATAGTATTGCACATGTGCTTCTGAATTCTGTATATGCATAATACATGGCTTGTGGTGTTTGCTGTTGGAGGCACAGAGCTTTCTTTTGACTTATTATAGGAAATACATTATTTTTCTTTGATAAGCTCCGTTTACCCCCAAATTTTTACTTCTTTCATTGTTGAAATGCTATATGGTGTCACATGATATGTTATGGAAAAAGCCAAAGCTTGGTAAATGGGTAGTTTGCATAGACAAAGACCTAAATAAAAAAAGAAATGACTGAAAGATGTCTTTCGAAAGCGATTTGGTTAAGTGTATCAGTATGTGATTTGATCCGAATTCATTTTTTTCCTATGAAAATTGCTGTTATAAAATTTGCAGAATTTGTCCAGTGGCACATCACTCTGAGTGGACGCGGGATCAAGTGATTAGGGGTCTGCTGGGTGAGGTTCGGGGCCAAATCAAGAAGGTTTCTTAGCTGTTTATTGGGTTTTCTTTTTTTGGGGTGGGGTGGGGTGGGGTGGGATGGGGAGGGGAGGGGAGGGGAGGGGAGGGGAGGGGGTCGAGGTGCTTTTGGGAGAGACAGACCCCCTCCCCCTGCACGCATGAACTTAAGGAATTGTAGTCATGGCACACACATAAAACCAAACCAAACATACTCATTGTGTCCTGGAAGAGTAAAGAATACTCACTATTGAGTCAGAAGTCTATCAACAATACATGGTTGTAATTCATCTTTCATATCATCAAAAGAAGAGGTTGTTTCCAGATTCGAACGACATGTAGTTAATCTGTTTGATTTAACTGCTGTTTCTGTGATGAAACAGTTGATAGTTCCAAGAGATCGACGGGGCAAAACATGCCCACATGATTGGGAATGCAATGCCTTATGGTTATGTTTTGCAACTTATCTATCTGCTACATGTGTTGTTGTGTCTGTTTCACATTCATGATTGGATTTTAATTAGACAAGAAAGGGTCGATCACGTGACCTTTCTCTACGATCCTTCTCCCTACCAAACATGATGCCAAAAACATTATTTCAAAATCCTTCTATGTAATGCATGGAGCTAGTGTAAGATTGTAGTATGGGGGACCGGGGCCTCCCATCAATCATAACCATCAATACCTGGTTTCATATATGTATAGAACTAGAACATATTGCATGGCAATGGCATGATGGCAAATTTGGCTCTTTCTTTCACTTGATGTACAGAGACGAGAGCCATGATAAGATATGATCGACATAGCTTTCCCTTGATAGAGTTTGCGGAGTTAAATCCGTGACCTAAACAATAGTATGTCATGATTAATTACTCATATATAAAGAATTAGCAGTAATGATTTGCTTATAAAGAATTAGAAGTAATGATTTGCTTAATTTGATAGATATTATACGGAAATAGAAATTGTTTCCCTTTCATAGCTGCCTAATTTAGCGTCCTCTGCCCCCGCTATCCCTACCAATGTCACGTTAATACGATTTGAGTATTTTTAGGACAATGCTCTATGGGACATCATCCCTGATATTTTTATTGGATATCTGCAACAGTTGCTGGGACATATTTCTGGTACAGCGATAGGGCTCTTAATGATTCATGGATGATATACATGGGTGTTCAGGTCCACACACATATACTTGCTTATAAAAAATTTCAATGTATTGTTCGCAATTGAATCCTGTACATTTTAGATTTATACAAGGGGTTGGTTTACAACATATATATGCTATGGCATATAATATCGTGGATATTTTTTGCGATACTTGTAAAGTAGAGTTATTTAAATGTATTGTGGATGTTGTATACAGTATAATATATTACACAATTTATCACAGTAATAGAAATCGTTTGTCATGTACCATCTACCTTTATTATAAATGATTTGTTACAAAAATTTAAATTATTTTTACATTTCAGACCCCGACATCTTACTAAACACCTCGCATCTTGCAAGGATGCTGAATCATGAATGGAACACCTATGCATATATGTCCATTTCAATTTCCATGTGACAGAAAATGGCTGATAGTCAGTTAACTAATGGAAATGAACAAGAACAGAGGCCATTTCACCCACATATATGAGCTATACATGTGCATATATTTGGTTGACCATGGCCCGTCAGAATAAGACCCTACTTGCTACAGATTAATAAAATGTAGATGATGATCACGTGACAGCATGGTGGCATTTTGAATTCTTGTTTCGTAAATGAATTGAAAGTTCAAGAATTATTTAAAAATTACAGTCTGTAAGGTTACTCCAAGATCACTGGACTAGAGATTTTATAATTTGCACTTGTTTGTTAATCAACTATATATAAATATGTTTTAACTTTACTGGAGAGGAAACTGACTTCAGTATAGTGTTTTAGCTTAGCATAGTGATAGTATAAATACTTTTAGCATTTGAGCATTTGTTTAGCTAAATTTTCTCCTATACCTTATATTAACGAACGAGAAAAAGAAGATTTGCGTATATTTCACCCTCAAGATCTACAACAAAATATATTAGGTATCGTTTGGTCACTATTATGTTAATATATTTTGATGACAGTACATGAAATTATAATCCTACCAAACGACCATAGGCTCAAAGAATGGGGGTAGGGGTGGCAAAGATGCTCCTGCGTACATCAAATCAGATGGAGTCTACAGACTCTACACCTTTATGTAACCACTGCGGGCGGATTGATCATACACACAGACATCAAATCGAATTTAATATACAACAGAAGATTGCCATGCATCAGGATTTGATTGTTATTGTTGTATATATATATATATAGGCCATTATTCTAGAGAGTACCTTCTTATATAGAGAATATGAGAGAATCAATCTAAACCATTTATTTCCATTTATTTCTTAGGGCCCCGCCAGGGGCAGCTTCACAAAAAAGTCTTATAATTCTACCCTCTATCTATTTATAAAAAAAATTACAAAAAAAAAAGTTTTAATTTTTTTTTTAAATGATGACATGGCAGCAGTTTTTTTAATTTTTTAAAAAAAAATTAAATTTTTTTTATTTTTTGATAAATGGATAGAGGATAGAATTATAAGATTTTTTTGTAAAAGGGCCCCGCCTTATATAAAGGGCAATTTTAATACATTTTAAGTGATTCTCTCATATTCTCCATGTAATAAATTCTCTCTAGAAGGGGACTCTATATATATATATACACGTTAAGTCAATCAAGTAAATTAATCTGCACTTCATAACACCAGTTAAAATATATAGGAGTACTAGTTACCTATTTCCTTAGAACGATGATCTCGTTCGAGTGTTTTAAGTTTGTATTTTAATCAGTTGGCCCGTATTTCAAATAGATAAATAAAATTTAATGCTTCATATCATGATATGATAGAAAATATTCGAATGATTGGTTACAGAAAATTCAAACCGCTATAAGATATAAGATTGAGTGAAGGCGAAAATTACATTAGTGTCCCCTGATTAATCAAGAAAGATTGTGAGATCAAAGCTAGAACTGTCGGTGAGTAAATATAAATATATAATTAATTTGAGTAGGGTTTGTCTATGCCCAAGGGTACATGCTAAGAATTCGTTTGATGAGTTGAAAAATTTTGATTGGTGGAGATTTTTGTGCATGCAGGAGGTCCATTATTATTAATGAAATTTCTACGAATCAAAATTTTTATGAATCAAAATTTGACAACTAAACAAGTACGGATTCTTAACATGTGCCCTTAAAGAACACACTAGAATAACTGATTTGAATAATAACTAGTTATGTAGTTTCTTAAATATGAAAATGAAAGCATATATTTCAACTTTATATTTTTGCCCCATTCTTCTGGACATAAAAGCATGTCTACTTTAACATTTTACCTGATCCTTTTGAAAGTTAAGTCAAACCAAATAGAAGAGATTCCCGAGAATGCTAGCTACACAAATCTTCAACTTGGATTTGGCAATGACTTTTTTCTTTCTTTTCCCATAAATATTCTCAATCCGTTGTGATACATGACAGTAAAGAGTTGCGTTTTGAAGAGCATAAACTCCGGGGTCAATATTCATGTTCAACAGTGAACTCCGGTAAGAAATAGCCGTAACCACTAATATTGCTAATTATATTTTTAACATGCTTCAAAAATAATATTATTATCAATTTAACACCATAAAAATTTGGAATATTTGCATAATTTTTTGACATTAAGTTTATCGTGAATAAGACTATAAATAAATATTAAAAGTTTGTGATTTATCATGTTATCTCAAAACATTTTACTAGGATCAAGAACCTTAATAAATTTGATTTAGTTGATACATTTGCACACGTAATATGTTAATCTATCACCGATTATGTAAATATTCATTCAAATATGATAATATGTGATCTGTTTATAATATACGTATGTGTATAAATATGGCAATATACAATTAATTTATGAATAATATTATTGAGCTACGTAATACGCAACTGATCTATTTATAATATTATGACTACAAGAAAAACGGCATTTTCTTACCGTTTATTTTCTACCGACGCATTTCCTACCGTTTTTCAAGTCAAACGACTATTTCCTACCGGATCCATAACCGGTAGGAAATGCCTCCACATTTCCTACCGAAGTTAGTATGAAATGCGTCGAGTGGGACCCGCAAAGCCACGTCAATGTCCGATCGCAATGAAACGACGTCGTTTCACTCATAACATTTCCTACCGTCTCACTACGGTTGGAAATGAGTGACACATTTCCTACCGACATCGGTAGGAAATGAGTGTTGTGTGCCCCAAGTGCCATGTGGCAGTGCAGTTTTATGTGTAGCATTTCCTACCGCGTGTAGGCGGTTAGAAATGCCTCGCCTATTCACCAGCAAATGTCTACTTGGCGGCTTCTAATTGGTTGACGTGTCGGTGCCGATAGGAAATGCGACATTTCCTACCGATTTTGGGTCTTTTCCTACCGATTTGACGATAGGAAAAGGTCGTTTTTCTTGTAGTGTATACCGCTACAAAGTTTTACAATTTTGTTCATTTGAATTTAAATTCAATGAATAATATTAAATTGTATTCATTTAGAATGAATTGACAATATTTAAAATGAATAACATGAGAGTGAAATAAAATTTATACTATTATTTAAAAATCTGAAAATATGTTAATAATTTTCATTCCTTCCAAATTATTTAAATTAATATCTTAATCACGTGTTTTAATAGAAGTGCTCCATTTTCTATATTCATCATTTTATTCACAATTATCATTCCAAAACATTTTTACTCTCTCATATTTATTCACTATTATTTTATATATTATTCTTCTTTCAACAATTTTGTTTTCAATTTTTCATCCCAATCCTTCGTCATTTCATGCATTTTAATCAAAACACAATCTTAGATTCCTTAAATCAAGTGATAATATGTCTTATAATTTTTTTTGGCCAAATTAAACATGTAGTTCAACAAATTGAACACTATGAATATTAATATCGCTAACCCTAACCAACAAATTAAAGACATGATCAACTATACAGGATTTTGGAGGGACGTTTCATTCAAAATGCAACTGACGTTGTTCAGGCTTTGAAGGCCGCAACAAACCTGATCAAGTACCTCTGTTGTGTCAGTACTGTCCACTAATTTCTACCTCAAATCTCGCCGGAAAATAGTGCAACATATCCCAATGCACCATGCACTACACAATTCAAATTTTATATTTGAAGAGAATCATATCCGTCTGATCTCAACAACTTTTAGAATAAACTACTACTAGCATACAAAAGAGCCAACCCTAAATTCAGTCAAGTGATACTGGTTGGTGATGTGAGATTCGATTGTATTTGACTGAGATGACCAGCAAAGGACGTACTACAATTGAACATAAACCGATGCCACTAAAAACAGTAACCAAATCTTAGTTCAGTACTGGTGTAGTAACGGGCCAGAGTACCGAGGATCTATATATATTTTTAATCACAAGTTTCGACGTGCATGTCTATATTTTATACAAGGGTGTAGATCCTCTATTGGTCACATTTGTACTGAAATTATTATCATTATCTATGAATAGTCTTGGAATCCTTCTTATTTTTGTTTCTTTTTGCTAATTCCTTTTAATTGATTTTTTCAATGATGTAAGAAACAACAAATTTACTGCATTCCCGTACATCGTTAGTTTTTGGTAATTGCAAAAAGAAATTGAACGGAAAAATTGCAATAGTTATTAAATTAAAGAGAAAAAATTTAGAGTTACTGAAATGTTTCCTAAAAGAATTTCCAAAAGCTGAATTTTTATATTTTTAAAATGATTATGTACTAATAATTATCTTATTCATAAAAAGTATAATGCGTCATTTGAAAATAATTTAGAAACATATTTTCAGATCCATAATATAGACCATCAATATTTAAAAAAATGATTTAATCAGTAATAAATATTCTATTCATTATTTTAATCATAACCCTTTTAAAAAAAATTTAGTTCTAATTCCTCTCTCCATCATCGGGCATCTATGAGACTATGACAATGAGTCGTAACTCGTAAGAACGTGAATGGCAAAAAGGGGTTTGATTATTCGGGGACAGTTAATCTGGTTACATGTGTGTAAACAGTTGTACAAATTTCCATGCACCACCACAAAATCCACTGTATAAGATTTCTTCTAAATTTTGTGGAGATAAAACCTAAAATGAACACTTTCGAAACGCAAAATACAAGTAATAAAAAATGATATAAATTTGAAAAGATAAAAATGTCTATAAGGTTGAATTCATGGGAATTATCTGAGGTTAAAAGATTTAGAATGTCAATCGATTCTAGGGTTGCATATGGGTTCCAAAAACCGACCAAATCGATTCAAACCGACCCTCTTTTTAATCGATCAAACCGAACCGTCCAAAATCATGGGTTAAACGGGTTAATTTTTAAAAAACCCAAACTAATTGGGTTGGGTAAGTGTTTAACAAATTTTAACCCTTACCCAACCCAACCCGTTTACATAAAATGCAAATTTTTTTTGCATATTTTCTATATATTCTGTATATTTTCTGCATATTTTTTTTACAAATTTCTGCACTCTAAAATTTTTGCACTATATAAATTTTCTACAACATTCTGCAACACTTTCTGGCTTCTACAACACTTTCTGCAACACTTTCTGCAACACTTTCTGCACCACTTTCTGCAACATTCTGCAAAACTTTCTCCAACATTTTCTACAACACTTTCGGGCTTCTGCAACATTTTCTGCGAAGTGCAGAATTTTCTGCAATATGCGGAATTTTTTGTAAAGTTATTCCGATTATCAAATTTAACCCGACCCAACCCAAACCAAACCGAACTAATTGGGTTGGGTCGGGTTTGGGTTACAGAAATTTTTTTCAATTAATGGGTTGATTTCTTATAAAACCGAACTAATTGGATTGGGTCGGGTTTGACGAAAACCCGACCCAACCCTACCTATGTGCATCCCTAATCGATTGTGGCATTTTCGTAAATATTAAATTTTTTTAAAAAAGTCTTGTAATTACAATTATGCTCTCATACATCTATTATATTATTAATAGCACAACAAGGGGATTTGTGAGACAATTTATTCAACATGAAATTACTAATTTAACCTTTCTAATGATATAAATGATAAAAAAAATAGTTTCCAATGAGGATTGAACCCTTGACCTCTCACTTGTAACTGAGAATCCTTACCACCATGCTAGACATGAGTTTTGAAAAAAATTATAAAACTCATTATTATTATATCATAGGACAACCCTCATATATTATATTAGTGATAAAAAAATTGTTCCTAGAGAGAATTGAACCATTAACCTCTAACTTAAAAAAAAAAAGAATCCTTGCCACTATACTTGACATTGATTTTGGATATATTGTAAAACTCATTATTAATATATCGTGGGACAATTTAATTATCATGAAATTACTAAATTACCCCTCCTATATTATATTAATGATAAAAAAAATTATTTCTAATAGAAATTTAACCCTTGACCTCTAACTTAGAAGTTAGATTCCTTATCACTATGCTAGATATTAGTTTTGAGAATATTTCGAACAGTACATTGTTATGTAGCAATTTTTTTTATTTAATAGTTGAAACAAGTTACTTAGATTTAGAAGATAGATACTATAATTTGTGTACTAATTTATATCTTATGAATATCTTTTTAATTCGGGTCAAATGCACAAATCGGTTGTGGATGATCAGGCAGTCACTACTAATACAAATTCTATATGCTCATAACTCATTCATTTGAACGTTCGTTTAAAGAGATTAGCACATTGAAATTTATTTATTTTAGTTGTACATACATCAATCATCATGAATAAATAATTTCTTAGATATGTTTTGCATACTAAGCATTTACATGTTGCAAGCACCATTTAATTACAAAACAATATAAATACATATTAACATGATTTACTAGCAAAGCTCATGCGGTAAATTACATGCAAATTAACCATCTATATATTAACATATTTAATTATAGTGGAACAGAAAATACATCGATCTATTATTTCTTATGACAATATGGGTTTGGGAAGTTCTTCTACTTGCTCTCTCCATTTTCTAAATTCAGGTTCAGCCCATTCTGGTAATATCAGCTCAAAAAAACTGAAGCACTAATTTAAGTCAATTGATTTCATGGTGTTTGGATCACACGGTTGATCTCCAAGAAATTTGGAGCCAATCTCTTGTATAAATTCTTCAGTCGTATCGATCTTTTGCTAATATGCAAGTTCATAACAATCATTATTTATGTAAATACTTATATACTCCTAATTCGGGCAAGTAGTAATCCTTGAAATGAGATTAGCACATTGCAAATGATACATATTTTTAACTGTGTAGTTGATATACACCGTGAACACATAATTCCTTTTGGACTTATTTGCATTCTGAGTATCAACACATTGAAAATATCATTTGATTTTTTAAAATAGAGCAACACAATTACATATTAATATAACTTCGCTAGCAAGCCCTTGCCTTGCACGAGCTATAAAGCTAGTTAATATGAATAATGTTCTTAACCTCAGGTAATAAAAGCTAGGGGTGAGCAAAAAACCGAAATGAAACCGAAACCGAACCGAAACCGACCAAAACCGAACCGAAAAAACCGAAACCGAAGCCGAACCGGCGGTTGCGGTTTTTTATTTTTAAAAACCGAAATTTTCGGTTTCGGTTTCGGTTTTAGGTTAAAACCGAACCGACTAAAACCGAACCGAACCGATTATTAAAATAAATATATATTTTATATAAATTTATAAAACTTTCTGGTGACTGCTCCGGCTCGTAACTTCTCATTTTCGTAAACTATATATATATATATAGGTTTCTACTATCATGTAAATTGTATTACAGCTAAGATTATATTGCAATCAATTTACATATTACGTGAGAAAGTTCTAATTTGCTTTTGTATTAGCAACTGAGAGTACATTTTGTCATTTACTCATATATATTGCACATTATCACACATGCATGTATAAATTTTGTTATATATTGTGAGTCCTGTATAACTTATTAGCATACTAATGTCATATGATACTGTCATATAACATTACCACTAACATATACACACAATGTATTCATTCAAAAACTCAGTTACTTTGTTTAAAAATCGAAAAAGTTGTAATTTATAAACTTAAAGTCTTGTAATATATTTATGATTTTTTTGTTCGGTTTTATAACCGAAACCGAACCGTTAAAAACCGAACCGAGCTTTTTAAAACCGAAACCGAAACCGACGGTTCGGTTGCGGTTGCGATTTTCAATTTTAAAACCGAAGGCATGCGGTTTCGGGGCAAAACCGAACCGAACCGAACCGTGCTCTCCCCTAATAAAAGCTCAGCAACATAAACCCATTTGACAAAACATGCTTTAGTGCATTAAATAATACTCCCTCCGTCCCTTTTTAGTTAGCACATTTGTAAAAAAAATTTGTCCCTAAATAGTTGTCACATTCCTTGTTCCAATACATTTTTTACTAATTTTTCCATATATACCCCTTTATTTCTAATACCAATGTTTGACTTTACATTTAATATGCACACCCATAACTCATCATTTAATGTTAATATTAAGGGCAAATATGGAAATAAACTACATAATTAAAGTTTTCTTAATATGTGTGTTTTTTGTAAATGTGCCAACTAAAAGGGGATGGAGGGAGTAATAAAGTAAGCGCGGTGGGATAAGTAAGATAACATGGGCTTGCGTGCTAAGACTGACACAAGAGAGGCCCGCAAAGTTGGGTGGTAAACAAGAACATCTTTCGTAACCCATTTAAACTCTAACCCCAATTTGGGGACACATCGATAGACGCCAGTATGGCGCCTTCTCTCCCTTCCCTTACCCTTCAATTCATACATACACGTTGAGATTATCGTATTTCATTTTTAATTTTTATCACATCAAATTCAATTATTTTTTTTTTTAACATGGGAACACGCAGCCGCTACCCTTCGGGTGCGTTCTGGGTAAACCATTGCTCTTCTGATAATTTATTATCAATTTTTATCACATCAAATTCAAACTTTGCTCTTCTGATAATTTAAATAAGTTGAGGTAGTTTAGTTGGTTGAGCTTATCTCTACTCGATCCAAAAAATATTCGATTCAAAAAAGGTTATAAGCCAAAATATTCTAAAAAAGAAAAAACTTAATATTCAAATAAAGTGTCATCATTAATTTGGAAATTCAAATAAAGTGTCATCATTAATTTGGAACCGCAACAATCTACCTCCTTAGTACTCAAGGAGGAATCAGTTCGGGTACTATGAATAATCTTCATAAAATTATAAAAATTCGTCGGGAGAAAAGTATTATTTCGATTAATTTATGTATGCTAGATTAATAGCCGCACACGGATCTATATATTTTAATTTTAGTAAAAAATAATTAGTATAATATAATAATAAAAAATAAAAATATATAAATTAATATAAATATGTTATATGATCTTATGTATTAATGAACTTATCAAAAATAAAAGATTCCTTCAAAATTTTATTAATAGACGTACCATAACTATTATAGATGATATTAAACTTGTTATAATTAAAAATGTGTCAAATATTAATATGAATTTTGTAGTAATCTAAATACATATATGAAATCTAAAATGGATACAAAACTTGAAAATAGATAGTTCATGTATTAAAATAAAGTTAAAATTACCTAAACGTGGATACCAAATCTTATAAATCAGTTATGCAGCAATTTATAACATATAAATATTTAGGATAAATCAGTTATGCAGCAATTTATAACATATAAATATTTAGAAATTCCCTGATTAGACATAGTAAAAGTACGTAAATATTTAAGACGTTGCAAGACTTTGCAATATGAAGATTCATAGTAATTGTTATTACAGTATTTTTGAATCTTAATAAAAACATATATATATATATATATATATATATATATATATATATATAAATATATATATATAGAGTTATATATATATATATATGTATGTGTGTGTGTGTGTTTTTTTTTAATACAAACCACTCTTAAAATGAAAACTACAAACCAATAAAAAATATATTATATTTCATATATTCTAAAGGGCCTGCCAGGGGCACCTTCACAAAAATATCTTATAATTCAACCCTCTATTAATTCATAAAATAAAATAAAAATAAACTGCTGTCACGTCATAATTTTTTTTAAAAAAAATTATATTTTTTAATTTTTTTTCGATGAATGGATAGAGAGTAGAATTATAAGATTTTTTCATATTGGGGTACCCCTATTTTGGTCATTAGATTAGCTTAAATGTTGGATTAAAATTTGGTTTTTAGGTATGTATATCAGGTAACTTTCCTGAGATACATCTCTGGTTCCTCAATAAATAAATAAATAAATAAATAAATATATATATATATATATATATATATATATATATATATATATATATATATATATATATATATATATGCCTTAATGATCCTATAGTTAACTATAGGAGAATTTCTTCAAATTAACCACTCAAATCAAGACACATCAGATAGTTTCCCAAATAAAAAGACACATCATTAATGCCCTTCGGAGCCCTTATAAATAAAATGTAACAATCACATTATTTTAAAGATTAACTTTAGGAAATTCTCCTAAAGTTAAGTGTAGGAACATTTTTCTGATATATATATACTAGCCTATAACCCGTGCAATGCACGTTTTTTTTTTAAATTTAAATAGTTATTTATTTCATATATATTATTTAATATAATATTGGTGTAATATATATTATTAAATAATAATCGTCTAATTAAATGATATATTATTCGAATTATGACTATATTTTGTCATAATAATATAAATATAAATGGAAGTATCGTATATATTTATATTCAAAATTTTGTTGATATTATCATATTCAAATTATGATTTTATAATAATTTATAATATAGAATTTAGTATTAATTTGTAATTGTGTGAAATTTTTATTGTTTATTATATGGTTTTGGTTTATTTTCACTTTGTTTATTTATAATTTATTGTAAATTTATTAATAAATATGTGATATTAAAATTATTTAAATTGATTATAAAAATATTTGGTTTTCGAGTAATTGAAAGAGTCTAAAAAACTTAGGTGTAGGTGAAAATTTTTAACTCAAATATAACTAAAAGAGTATGTTATTAAATATTAATTGGAGTTTAATTAAAAGAGTTTGTTATTAAGTTAAATATGTGGTTTATTTTTTGTAAAATAAAATTTTATATATATTTTAATTTATTTTTTCATTTTTGGAAGGTGTTAACAAACTTTTTGTAAGGTGTTAACCGACCAACCAATTATAGCCTATTTCGTTTATAATAGTATAGTATAGATGACTATATTTTTTCATAATAATATAAATATAAATGGAAGTATCGTATATATTTATATTCAAAATTTTACTGATATTATCATATTCAAATTGTGATTTTATAATAATTTATAATATAGAATTTAGTATTAATTTGTAATTGTGTGAAATTTTTATTGTTTATTATATTGTTTTGGTTTGTTTTCACTTTGTTGATTTATAATTTGTTGTAAATTTGTTAATAAATATGTGACATTAAAATTATTTAAATTGATTATAAAAATATTTGTTTTCCGAGTAATTGAAAGAGTATAAAAAACTTGGGTGTAGGTGAAATTTTTTAACTCAAATATAACTAAAAGAGTATGTTATTAAATATTAATTGGAGTTTAATTAAAAGAGTTTGTTATTAAGTTAAATATGTGGTTTATTTTTTGTAAAATAAAATTTTATATATATTTTAATTTATTTTTTCATTTTTGGAAGGTGTTAACAAACTTTTTGGAAGGTGTTAACCGACCGACCAACCAACCAATTATACCCTATTTCACTTATAATAGTATAGTATAGATTTGTTGTAAATTTGTTAATAAATATGTGATATTAATATTATCTAAATTGATTATAAAAATATTTGGTTTCCGAGTAATTGAAAGAGTCTAAAAAACTTGGGTGTAGGTGAAAATTTTTAACTCAAATATAAATAAAAGAGTATGTTATTAAATATTAATTGGAGTTTAATTAAAAGAGTTTGTTATTAAGTTAAATATGTGGTTTATATTTTGTAAAATAAAATTTTATATATATTTTAATTTATTTTTTCATTTTTTGAAGGTGTTAACAAATTTTTTGGAAGGTGTTAACCGACCAACCAACCAATTATACCCTATTTCGCTTATAATAGTATAGTATAGATGACTATATTTTGTCATAATAATATAAATATAAATGGAAGTAACGTATATATGTATATTCAAAATTTTGCTGATATTATCATATTCAAATTATGATTTTATAATAATTTATAATATAGAATTTAGTATTAATTTGTAATTGTGTGAAATTTTTATTGTTTATTATAAGGTTTTGGTTTGTTTTCACTTTGTTGATTTATAATTTGTTGTAAATTTGTTGATAAATATGTGATATTAAAATTATTTAAATTGATTATAAAAATATTTGTTTTCCGAGTAATTGAAAGAGTATAAAAAACTTGGGTGTAGGCGAAAATTTTTAACTCAAATATAACTAAAAGAGTATGTTATTAAATATTAATTGGAGTTTAATTAAAAGAGTTTGTTATTAAGTTAAATATGTGGTTTATTTTTTGTAAAATAAATTTTTATATATATTTTAATTTATTTTTTCATTTTTGGAAGGTGTTAACAAACCTTTTGGAAGGTGTTAACCGACCGACCAATAGATTTGTTGTAAATTTGTTAATAAATATGTGATATTAAAATTATTTAAATTGATTATAAAAATATTTGGTTTCCGAGTAATTGAAAGAGTCTAAAAAACTTGGGTGTAGGTGAAAATTTTTAACTCAAATATAACTAAAAGAGTATGTTATTAAATATTAATTGGAGTTTAATTAAAAGAGTTTGTTATTAAGTTAAATATGTGGTTTATATTTTGTAAAATAAAATTTTATATATATTTTAATTTATTTTTTCATTTTTGAAAGGTGTTAACAAAATTTTTGGAAGGTGTTAACCGACCAACCAACCAATTATACCCTATTTCGCTTATAATAGTATAGTATATATATATATATATATATATATATATATATATATATATATATAAAATTACATTCCATAACAAACATCTTATTTAACAAACAGTAAAGGACACCTCATATCTAATCTAATATAGGAGTTCCGTCACGGCACCCAATACAAAAAGTTGTTATTTTTTACCCTCTATCCATCTAGCAAAAAAAAATAATTAAAAAAATTTCCTGTTAATGATGACGTCACTGATGACATCAGCATGACGTCATCATAAACAGTAACATTTTTTTTATTTTTTTTATTTTTTTTGCTGGATGGATAGAGGGTAAAAAAATAACAATTTTTTGTATTAGGTGCCCCTGACGGGGCCATTGCATCTATTAGATCTAAGGTGTTCTTTATTGTTTGTTATATAAGGATGTTCTGTATGGAGGAAATATATATATATATATATATATATATATATATATATATATATATATATATATATATATATATATATGCAATTTTTCAATCTTAGAATTGCAGCTCAGTTAACTGAAACGAGAGTCAATTGAAATTTGATGGCTCGAACATCATCCAAAACATCTTCAATTTGTTGTGTATAACTGATTTAAGTAGAATTCACTATTATATGTCGATTAACAAGTATTGAGAGAATACATATATTGGTCAGAGAAATATTCACAGATGGTGAAAATTAATTGTAATTATAATTTTTTAAATAAAGAAAGTATCAAGCATTTTTTAAAATCAATAGCTAAAACTAATTACACAAATATATTATTATTATTTAGTTCCTTGTGTTATAATATAAAATAATTAGACTGTGATAAGATCTTCCTCTAAGGTTTTAGGTTTTAGATGAGTTGGTTACTTAATATGCACGCAGAGGTTCCAGTTCGACTCTCTGCGATTCCCAAAAATTCTAAATATTTATTATGAACACGAAAGACAAATTATGCTCCAAAAATGGGCGCCCGTGATCCACTATTCGACTCATAAATGTGCTTTCGAGTGAGGGAGAGTGTTAGAATATAAAATAAGATCCTAGTAATTAAGGCCTTCCTCTAAGAGCATCTCCAACGACGTTGGGTAAAAATGATTGGCTAAATTACATAAAATATTGATTATGTAAAATTTGTCGAACCTGTAATACATTGTGCTCCGAGGATATTGGTTATAATGATTGACTATATTTTAAAAATTGTATGTTATTAATATTTCAAGTTGTTATTAATGGAATATATTATTTTAATATAGAAATAAGTGATGTGGAAATTTACTAAAGATCTCTAGAGGTTCGACAAATATAGCCAACTTCAAGAGATTATACACAAGGATTTTGTCCCGTGACTAATTTTTTACATATTACATATAAATTTTATTTTTGGAAAGTCATAGGTTTGATATGGTTGGAAATGCTATAACAGCTTAAAATTTTAAAATTTTAGATGAGTTGGTTCGCTTGAGTAATAATAAGTCACGATAATCGAACAGTGGAACTCAAACAGTAACTTACCTCCATGTTACGTGAGATTTGATTATTTTATACACGTTCAGATAACAATAGTATTAACTAAATTCCAAAGTTGATTTCGGGGAGGGTAAAAACATATTTACTAATTACTTGGGTTATTGCAACAAACTAATACTTTATTTACCTGGTTGAAACTCTATTTAAAAGGAACAATTAGCCCACTGATTTCTCCCATGCACTTGTCTTCTTTATCTCCAACACTTGAGCCTTTCCTTTCGGTTTCTCTCCCTCACCTCCAAACCCCACTTTTCTCTCTACATTACTTACTTCCTCCAACGACTTCACACACACAAAGAGATATATAACTGAAGTTTAAACAAACACAATTGTAAGAATTATATTTATATATCTACCTCTTTCGTTTATACATATCCAAACAAGTGTACACTTTAATAAATTGAAGTATCTACCTAGTGAGTTTTGCACTATAAAAAATGTCTAGCCGAAGGTCTCGTTCCGGACAATCATCAGGAGCTTCCAGGATCAGTGATGATCAGATTGCTGACCTTGTTTCCAAGTTGCAACAACTTATTCCTGAGATTCGCAATCGCCGTCGCAATTCCGACAAGGTATTTTCACTTACCTAATTACTTGTAACGACTTATATAGTATGGTCTCACCTTGAAGTTGATGTGAAAAATTGCACTTGATTATCATTTCAATTTTGTCCCGTAATGAATTTTAATTCCTTTTCTTTGTAAGAAGTTTCCGGGAAATCGTCACAGTCTTTTGTGTGGCTTTGGTTCATTTGGCTGCCCAAAGCTTCAAAATACGTATAGAAAGTTAGAAACATGGATAGGGTCATGATCCCCACAAGCTTTCATGCATTTAATTCGATTTTTGTGGTGCGTTTCCATTTTTCAGTTGTGGGTCAAAACTGTTTCCTCTCTTATAACTCTTTCTATTCAATAAATTCATATCTAATTTAGTAAGAAAAAATATATTTACAAGTATTCTGTATTAAAATATAGATATTTGTTGCATGCATACAAAACATTTTCGTTCTTATAGATAAAGTCTGCGTACATTATACCCTAGCGGAATATAGCGGAATATATGTGTCTGATTATATTTCTGTTTTCGGTTTGATATTAAATGTGATATAAAATATGATCTACCAAATATGAATAATGTATTTAAGTGTGTACACATTTGGTATTGGGGTGTGCAGGTTTCAGCTTCAAAAGTGCTACAAGAGACATGTAACTACATAAGAAACTTACATAAAGAAGTGGACGACTTGAGCGACAGATTATCAGAACTTTTGGAGTCCACAGACAGCAACAGTGCTGAAGCAGCTGTTATAAGGAGCTTACTTATGTAATGCCGATCGATAAACAATCTAATTATTTTTCAGTTTATGCTAGTTGTTTTTTTAAGTCTAAACCTAATTAGGGTTTTCAGTTTGATCAATTATCCCATCATGATCCTAGCTATATATATAAAGCATATATAGGGTCCCTGCCCTGGTGATATTATCATTAATTAGTAATATATGCTTTTAGTAGGATGATCAGCTCGCCATGTGTTCATTTCTTTCTGTAATTAATATTATAAGTATGATCATGCTAATTAATAATCTGTTGTACGTGTGCCATAAACCTAATTATTAATCTTACCGAAAGATATTGAGTTCAAGATCGAGTCTACTACAAACTTATAAAATTAATAAATTATATGTGTGTCATCAAAAATTTGAAGTGTGGCAGTACATTCTTTAAAACAAGTTGCTAAAGTAAGAACAGTTTTATATATTGATTATTGAACATGAAGAGGTGCTACGTACTTGTACAGTTGTACTCTCTGCTAGCAGTGGACCCGGGGTTATACAAACTAACTAATTACTCCCTCCGTCCCGGCCATTAGTTCACATAAGGGTCCGGGTACGGAGACCAAGAAAATATATAAAGAAAGGGGTGAAAAGTGAGAAAATTGAGTAAAGTGGTGGGACCCATAAATATATAATGTATAAGAGCATCTCCAACGGTACTAGCTAAAATGGTTAGCTAAAAGAATATAAAATAATGATTATGTAAAATTTACTGAACCTGTAAAGAGTTGTACTTCAATGGTGTTAGCTATAATTGTTAGCTATATTTCAAAAAAAGTATTTTATTGTTATTTCAATTAGTAAATATATATAAGATTAAACTAAATTGATGACGTGTCACAATATAAGTGGATGTGATATTTTTAGATGTCATATATAATTTTTTGGATATCCTCCAAATATAGAGGATCTGTATCTTGTTTTCTAAAATTATAGCTAACAGGTTGATGGGTTGGAATGGTGATTTTTTTGAAGGATTTCTATAAATGATGACACGTAGACTTTTATGGCTAACAGGAGTGAAGGTTGGAGATGCTCTAAAGTAGGTATAGTTGAGGAGAAAAGTGAGTAAAGTGGTGGGACCCATAAATATATAATGTATAAAGTGGGTATAATGGAGAAAAGTAGTGGATGTAGTTGATTTTTATATATATATAATTTTACTATTTTAGGAAAGTTTTGAAATGTGAAGAATTGGATGAGACATCCCAAAAAGGAAAGTGTGAAGAAATGGATGGGACAGAGGTAGTACTAATTACTCGCACGCTCTCAGAATAGTGAAGAAGGCAAACTAATCGGCCTGGATCCTCTGTCCCTTCTTCGTGTCCCCTCCTGTGTCCCCTGTACAAAAATAGTGTACCTGGCGGGCTCCTTTATTAAAAAATATTTTTATTATTATTTAATTTAATAACATATTTAATTTAATATCTATAACAACATATTTAATTTAAGGGATTGATGTGCCAAAAGGTGACATGGTTAAAAAATTTTGAATACAATTTTAAGGATATTTAGGTAAATTAATGAGAAAAAATTTATATGTACAAAAATGCTCCTGGTTATAACCTCACGAGAGATCCTGAGGTTATACTCAGACCTATTTTTCTCTTAATTTAATATCTATAACTCTAAATATACTAGATTAAAAATATATTTAAATATAATATTTATAATTTTAAATATTGTATCCTATTATACAATTATTTCCTTATTATATGCTACATAATATGAGTAAGAGAAATAATACAAAAGTACTACCAAAATCAAAGGTTCTACTCTCATTAGCAACATAAAAATAATTAAATGCACATTAAACAAAAATTAAACCTCGATTCCTGACAAAAAAAAACTCGATTCTTTACTTAGCACTCTAGCGGTTAATTATTTTCTTTTAAAATAACTATCCCATACTCATGTCGTCCTTGAAACAATGTGAATCAATGTAAATTATCCTGGGCCAAAAGCCTCAACAGAATACCAGCACCCTAAACTATTTTCAATTTTTCATAATCATAGGGTATTTTTGCATTAATTCCATTCAATGTAAAAAAACCTACATTATCGATGTTATTCAATGTAATAAACCTAATTAAATACGATTTAAATCAATGACATACCCCTTTCCGTATTTCAATATAATTACACTTTTTAGTTTATAACATATAAAAATAAAAATATTAATAATTATACTTGTTTATTGTTAGAACTATCTTCAAATATATAATAAGGCTATTTTGACAATCAAAACGAATTATAAGTAGAATTCATAAATCGAATAGAATTTTCAATGTAAAAAATCGTTAATTTCTTCTCTATTTTGTTTATGCGTAGATTTAATTGAAAAATAATTGTTAAACCATTACTAAGTTAAATATTACTAGATGATAACCCGTGCAAAACACGGGTATGAGAAAATTAATTTAAAGTGATCACTAATTTATAATATTGATTGATCTTAAAAAATTATGTTATTTATACAAGTTAGTAGGTTGAAATAAAAAAACAATTGTATTTATAGCAGAATTTTAATAATTTTAATGGATACGAATCTTGAGGTGAAATTAAATTTGGAGAATGAAATATCATTAGAACGGATATTTTACTTGCTAATAAAAAATTATAATTGTTATAGGATTATAAAATATAACATAGAGTTCTAAAAGAAATATGAATAAAGGGGTGGAACCAAAAAAATGGTGGAACCAAATTTGATATCATAGTACCATAGGGTTTTGCTTATTAATAAATTATAGATTTTATTAATTTCATGTGGACTATAAAATCGTTTAAATCAAATTTTTAGAATTCAAGATAGAGTATAAATATTAAATTGAATATGTAAAATTATATATATATATATATATATATATATCAATTTTTTAACAACAATTTGTTATGTATATTCTCAAAAAAAAAATATAAATTAATAACGTATAAAATTAAAAAATAATATAATTGTTCATATTAAAAAAGAAGCATGCATTGCACGGATTATAAACTAGTAATTTATAATGAAAATAACATCATAATTTGATTTTCTGATATTCCAAGGATGGTTTTGAAATTATTGGGTTTCTAGTTGTTGTGAGAAAAATCTGCACCAACACCCCAAGAGAACATCGATGGAATAACCGAATTTATCCTTGGATCTCGGACAGGTGAGCAGGTTCGCATGTACGCAGCTTCAGCTTCGCACGTCCGCAGCTGCAGCTCCAACTACCGGAGCGGGAGAAGATTTGTGGTGTTTTGGGACTGAATTAGTAAGGTCACCGGACGGAAATGGCTATGAACTCCGGCCAAAACCACCCGGTAAACGTTTCATTAAAGGTACACGTGCCTTAAGCGTGTAGAAGTGAATTTCTGAACCCCCTTGCCAACTACCTACATATCCTATTTATAGGAATCAAGCCCCGATGTAGTTCTCTAGGTTATGGACTCCGTTTCTTGATCAATAAGCCATGTTTTTAATATGTTTTCCCTCCTGATAAGGCTGATCTTGTTGTATTTCAGTTGATAGGAAGAGTCCTAGCTCCCTTAGGACTATGTGGAAGCTCATCCAAGAAGGTATATCTGTATATATAATGTATATAACGTATTTACTAGCACTGATCTTGATCTTCACACCTTCGTTACATTCCAATTGATTAGCCTGTAGCAGTATCTTCAAATTATGTAAATAAATGGAATCTTTTTGGCTCTTCAACTGAATCATCTGTAAATCTTATTCTGTCACTGAGGCTTGAACATGTTAATGAACTTCTTTCAGCGACTTGATCCTTGTTGGTGCATGTTCTTCAAATTTCACGATCCCTGTATAGATTTAATATTATTTATCTTTTATCCTAGTTGAGTTATATATATCCTCTATTACATATTACATTACATTATGCTTTACAATCTTCCCCTATTTGATTGTTAGGGTTTGACAAGCAAATTCCTAGAGTATAACTCAACTGATACAACAAAAATAAAATACAAAGATAAATAATATTAAATTGCATTCTGGATCATATATATTCATTTTCCAGATTTCTAAAATTAACAAAGTTTAAGACAATTGTTCCTTTAGACTGAACATATCTTCAAGTTTGCCTTTGCTTTCTCTCCACATAGCACTAATACTCCCATTAGCTTTTCCTTTCCCAAAATAAATTTAATTCCGTGTCAATAACCATTTCCTTGCCCTTATTACGCCTAGTAGCTTCTTGGTCATCCACCTTCGCCCCCTCAGTTGGGTTATCCTTCAGAGTAGTAGGATGTGAAGTTGGTAAATTAAACGAAGATGACTTTACCAAGGAGTTGATTGCATCATTAAACTGGGTTGCCATGGTATTCAATTGAACCTGGAATACATCATGTCGAATAAGTTACAAATTTTTGATTTCTGCAATGGACTTACAGATATTTGGCAACTCTTTCTCCACAGTTTGGACCCGTGTAAGGAGTCTGTTGTATTCTTTTCTGGTTACAGGTGCATGTGGTTGAGTAGGTTGCTCACTCGTACGTTCTGCAGGTGTTTCACTCAACACTCTATATTCACTCGGTTTAGTGGTTTGGGTTACACTTACATGTTCTGTTCGTGTTTCCCTCAACTCTCTTCCAGAGCTTCCACCGATATGTGTACCTGCAAATGAAATCATCCTAGCCCCTTTTTCAAAGGTCACGGATGGTGCAATGAAAGTTCATGAGCTTCCGTCCTCGCGTGAAGCGAGTTGCCGACCACTGGTAAAAAGTGGTAAATCTCGAAAGAGATCCAGAGATTTTCCCTCTGGGAGGTTAAACTTGAATCGATTAAATGGCACAAACCAAAGTTTCCCTCGTACGTCTATGAAGACACTTGGTTCATAAAAGAACCACCTACCGATGGATCTTTCCGTAAAATGGAAGATTCACCAGCAGTTATTGAGGTAGGTAATTCCACCTCGGATGCCTGTGAAGGCATTTGATCTTTAGAAAGATCCTCAACCACTATTATGTTCCGTGAAATGGAACTCAAGATAGTTGCTCCCGTCAATTCAACCTTATTTACATTTTCACTCATTTGACAAGGAAGAATTGTTTCATTAACAGTTGAAGTTACCTCAGGTTCATTTGGTTTACTTCTTTTAGAATGAGGTAAAGCTGCTGATGTAACTAACTCCTTATGTGGTGCTGCTGAGGCACTATCTCCCTCAAAAGTGTTGATGGCTGGTCATTTAAGTGACAATTGAGGTGTAGGAGTTTGTTGTGTTTGTGTTTGCATTTGTAGAATGGGCTCTTCGACCTGTGTTAGAGTCGGTGGGATTTCCTGCTCTTGGTCGGGTAAGATGGCCACTGGGGGCTGTAGAAACTGTATTTTCTGTGACACAACAGGGAATATAGAGGTTGGAATAGCAGGGATTGAAATATTACCTTGACGTATACCTGCTCTCACTGGTCTTGGTAACAACGGAAGTGGGACAGTCTTTAGATATTTAGTTAGGACTGTAGGCACATCTGTATAGTTCTTTTTGCTTATATAATTAATTACATTCGTCTTCATGTAAGAACATTCCACCTTTCGACCATTTTCCAAGCGTACCCTATCTTCATCATTCAAAAAATCATTTAATATTAGTTGTAGAAACCTTGGATATAGACATTTGACATTTTGACCGAACATTTCTTTTTCCCAAGTGTTTCATCTTTAAAATGATTTGACCATGCACTATTTTTCCAAAATTAATCCTCAAATTATTGGTGACCGCATACCCTATTTTTTGAATAAATTCAGGTATTCGATCTTGATTTGTTCTATCTGAGGAAAAAACATGGTTAAAAGTGTGAAAGAAGAAATTCCAGTACTGGGTTAGAAACGTTCTAGAAAGATTACCAGTATTGAAATTGCCATCTTGGTACCTTATAAAACGAAAGAACATTTCAATCTGTTCAGGTGTAGGATCAGAAACAAGATTTTCCATAGGAAAATGAAGAATTCGATTAACATCTCGTTCAGTGACCCTAATCGACCTACCAAACAGTCGATATGTGATTGCACACCCGTCCTGTCCAGAAGTGTTAACCGCACTGCAATATAGTCCACGCAATGCATCATGGTTAAGCTGCACTGGTGTAACTAAAGCATAGCGAATTAATGAATGTTCATTCACAAATTATGTCCAAGCCCGAAATTGCTCATCAAGAATGATTTCGATTTGCTGAATGGAAATAGGATTAGCTTTAGCAATTAAAAAGCTTCCCTGCAATGCCATTTTCAAAACTTTGAGGAAATTCAAAAACAAGGGTTAGTTTTTATAAAGGATGATGTATAAAGCAAGAATATGAAATCCGATCTAAAAACCACCAGCTAGATTGAGAGATCTTTTCGATTAAAGCTCGAAATATTCAGCAATTGTGTGTATATGCTCTGTATATCTGAAAAATGATGATGTTAAACACAAACAAAAACTCATCATTTATAAGGTTTTAAGGACTAGTGGGTTAGGTGAGAGCGTGACAGGTTATGTTTGAAAAATTACACCGCTCAATAATTTCTCACCTAACAACCTACTTAGCCGAAAAACATCTTATCACCGAAACCTGTCAACCGAAAAAACATCTTATCACCAAAACCTATCAGCCTATGTACACACACACATACACACTTATTATTTCTAATTATTGTGCATTTAAAATAACCAATCAATAATTCAAGAATTATTCCACAATAATCAGACAAACACATAATTAAATAAACATAAAATTAACAAAGTATCATTAATTGATATATGTCAATAAAATATTTATTTAATTATGCTACAATTGACACAATTATTTACTAACTAATTACCATAAAATATAGCATTTATAAGCATGGTAATTAATATAGAGATAACTGTAATATGAGGACTGGATGCAAATAAATTCACAAATCCTAAACATATGGACATTTAAAATACATGTGAACTTATAACAAATTGCGGTTATTGATTATCCAAAATTAATTAGACAGATTTAACATCCCAAGTTAACCAACTAACCTGGAGAAAGTGGATTCATCCAGTGGTTTAGTAAAGATGTCTGCAATTTGTTGATCTGTGGGAACAAAATATAATACCACGGTTCCATTCATGACATGCTCTCGTAAGAAATGATACCTAATATCAATGTGCTTAGTCCTGGTATGTTGAACTGGATTGTTGGCAATGGCAATGGCACTCGTGTTGTCGCATAGAATTGGAATTTTGTCCAACATGAGTCCATAGTCCTGAAGTTGATTCCTCATCCACAGGATCTGAGCACAACAACTACCTGCCGTAATGTATTCTGCTTCGACTGTCGAGGTAGATACTGAGTGTTGCTTCTTGCTGTACCAAGATATCAACCTTCTTCCTGGAAACTGACAGCTTCCAGAAGTACTTTTCCGATCAATCTTACAACCTTCGAAATCAGAATCTGTATAGCCAACTAGGTCAAAACCTGTTCCTTTAGGATACCAAATCCCAAGATTGGGGGTTCCCTTAAGGTATCTGAAAATACGTTTAACAACTATAAGATGTGACTCTTTAGGGTCAGCCTGGAATCTAGTACATAAATAAGTTGTGAACATAATATCTGGTCTACTAGCAGTTAAGTATAAGAGAGAGCCGATCATACCTCGATACTTCGTGATGTCAACTGACTTACCAATTTGTTTTGATCAAGCTTGACAGCAGTTGGCATCGGGGTCTTGGCAATAGCTGCTTCCTCCATCCCATACTTCTTCAGAAGATCCTTTATGTATTTTGATTAGCAGATGAAATACCATCAGGCTTCTGAACAACTCGAAGTCCAAGGAAGAAGGACAATTCACCCATCATGCTCATCTCGTACTTACTCTGCATTATCTTAGCAAATCTCTTGCATAGCAAATCATTAGTAGAACCAAATATTATATCATCCACATATACTTGCACTAGAATTATATCATTTTTATGCTTTTTATGAAAGAGAGTTTTGTCGATGATACCTCTTATAAAACCATTTTCAAGTAAGAACTTGGAGAGAGTATCATACCATGTTCGAGGGGCTTGCTTGAGACCATAGAGAGCTTTGAAGAGAAAGTACACAAAACCTTCCAATTCCTTGTCTTCGAACCCAGGGGTTGTTCAACATAGACTTCTTCTTCTAGATCTCCGTTCAAAAATTCACTCTTCACATCCATCTGAAAAACCTTAAAGTTGGAGTGTTTAGCAAATGCTAAGAACATCCAGATTGCTTCAAGCCTTGCAACTGGAGCATAGGTTTCATCATAATCAATTCGCTCTTCTTGAGAGTAACCCTTTGCTACCAATCGAGCCTTGTTCCTCGTAACAATACCATTTTCATCCAGTTTATTCCTAAACACCCATCTAGTACCAATTATAGATTTATCTTTTGGTCTTGGCACTAGCTTCCATACTTTCCGCCTTTCGAACTGATTGAGTTCTTCCTGCATTGCAGTTACCCAATATGGATCTTCTAGAGATTCATCAACCTTTTTAGGTTCAATTTGAGATAAAAATCCTGCGAAATTGCATTCATTCTGTGTTGCTCTTCTAGTCTGTACACCCATGTCCGGTTCACCAATGATCTGTTCAAAGGGATGTGATCTATTCCATACCCTTTGTCTCGGTAGATTTAATCTTGATGATTCCCCAAGTTCATAATTGTGTTAAGTGTGGTGACTAGTAGATCCAAAATCATTGTTTGCTCCCCCTGAGCTGTTGCTTTTAGAGTTTGATGAATCAGAGTTTAATGAATCATTAGCAGTATTTGATGTTTCTTCACTTGATTGGGGTTTGTTTTCATCGTTCACTTGCTCCCCCTCAACATGTGCTGTAGTTTGATTTACTTGTATAGATTGAACAATTTTGTCTGAAAGCGTATCAGAATTTTGTAGATCAACATTTATTTATTCTCAAATCTCAGCTGGTCATGTTCATCAAAATCTTCAAGTCATGTTATCTTCTTATCATCAAAAGACACATGGATAGATTCCACGACCACTTTTGTTCTCAGATTGTAGACTCTGAATGCTTTTGTGGATAGTGGGTATCCAACAAAGATTCATTCATCAGCTTTTAAATAAAATTTGAAAGCTGTTCTGGATGAGTCTTAAGAACAAAACACTTACATCCAAACACATGAAAGTACTTCAGGTTCGGCTTCTTATTTTTCACCATCTCATATAGTGTTTTACCATGCTTGTTTATGAGTGTAGCATTCTGTGTGAAACAAGCAGCTTGCACAGCTTCAGCCCAGAAGTAAGTTGGCAGTTTTGCTTCATCAAGCATGGTCCTTGCAGCTTCTATGAGAGTCCTGTTCTTTCTCTTTACTACACCATTTTGTTGTGGAGTTCCAGGTGCAGAGAATTCTTGCTTTATTCCCTTTTCTTTACAATATTCTTCCATGGCTGCATTCTTGAACTCAGTGCCATTATCACTCCTTATGATTTTCACTGTATGCTTAGATCCTTTGTCCAGTTGTCTGACATGCTCTGTTAAGATTGATGGAGTTTCTTCTTTCTTGTGCATGAAATACACCCATGTATATCTGGTGTATTCATCAACAATAACCAAAGCATATTTTTTCTTTCCAATAGACATTATATTTACTGGACCAAATAAATCAACATGCAATAAGTGATATGGCTCAAGAATTGAGAATTCAGTCTTACTTTTGAATGAAGTTTTCCTTTGTTTTGCCTTCTAACATGAGTCACATAGGCCATCTGGAGTAAAAACTGATTTGGGCAAACCTCTCACAAGATCTTTCTTCACTACCTCATTAATGCTGTTGAAATTCAGATGAGAAAGTCTCTTGTGCCAATCCCAACTTTCTTCAATTAATGCTCTACTCAGTAGACAGATTGCAGAGCCATCAGAGTTTGTTGAAAGCTTGGCTTCATAAATGTTACCATGTCTGTATCCCTTCAGAACAACTTTGCCTGTAGATTTGCTTATAACTTCACAGTGTTCTTCAAAGAAATCCACATGATAACCTCTATCACAGATTTGACTCACACTTAGCAGATTATGTTTGAGTCCTGAGACTAGAGCTACAGTTTCAATGATGACATTCCCAAGATTGATATTGCCATATTCCAGAGTCCTTCCTATGTTGTCATCTCCATAAGAAACACTTGGGCCAGCTTTCTTCACAAATTCTGATAGCAGGGCTTTATTTCCAGTCATGTGTCCTGAGCATCCACTGTCCAGAACAAGGATATTTTTCCTGTTACCCTGCAATCACAAAAACCACTAATGATTAGTTTTAAGGACCCAGACTTGCTTGGATCCTTTGGTCTTATTAAGTCTGTTAGCTTTTGTAGCAGAAGTCTTATCAGAGTTTGTGCTAACATACTTTTTTTCAGAATTTATACATGTAGAATCAATCTTGAATTTATTCAAAGAGGGTTTAATTTCATAATAATCATAATACAAATTATGATACTCTTTGCATGTATAAATAGAATGCCAAATACTACCACAGTGAAAACAAGGATTCTGTGGCTTAAACCTAACTGGACCACTCTTAGCTCCTGACTTAGGAGGTATAGAGTTTATATTTTTATTCTTCCTGCAAAAAGTAGCAAGATGGTTAGGATTTCCACAATTGTGACATTTCTTCCTAGGAGCATTGGGAATAGGCATATAGTTATTGCTTTTATTGAAGCCTACCTTTCCATTCCTGTTTTTCCTAGGTTCTTTTACATTGTTCACTCCTTTTATCTCCTTCAGCTTGTGTTTAAGCTGTTTCTGAGACATTAACTCAATATTTACTGATTTGACTTCATCCTGTTTTGGTTTGTCAGATTTTGGTACAAACCTCACAAGATTAATGTTGGGCTTTGTAGCCCTTTCAGTAAATACAGGTTAATGAGGTCTCAGCTTCTAGGTTGGCAGTTTTCTTTTTGTTAGTGTAACCTAGACCTTGTTTCCAACAACCATTCTCTAAGATACTCTGAGTAGTTTTACCAGAGTTAGTCTAAGTTTTAATAATGTTTCTTTCTTTAGCAAGTTCAGATTCAAGATAAGCATGCTTTTTCAATAATTCATTTTAACAATAATAGCATCATCTCTCTCTTTCTGAATTTTTAACATCTGGACTAATTCTAATTCTAGATAGTCATTTCTCTTTCTAAGGTCTAGACTTTCAGATTTTATTCTTTCATTTTCTAAAGTCTGATCTCTATAGCTAACATGCAAGTTTTTAAGAAAGAGTCTTAACTCAGATATATCAGTAGTATCAAAAGCTAGAGTAGAGTGAGGTACCTTGGTCTCAGTAGCTTCAGAGATACTATCAGCATTTGCCATCAAGGCATAGTTCACCTCATCTTCAGAGTCTGAAGTGTCAGCCCAGTCCTTCTTTGTGATGTAAGCTTGACCTTTATCAGCTTTGGCTTTCTTGCACTCAGGTGCAAATTGTCTTTTCTCACCACAATTATAGCATTTGATCTTGGACTTGTCCACTTTCCCAGACCTGCCTTCTTTTCCCTCAGTTTTTCTGAAATTCTTCTTTTCGGAATTTGAATCTCTTCGTGTTTTCTCTGTCATGATTGTATAGCTTTTTGGATCTTAACTGTTGTATAATAACAGAGTAGCTCTGATCCGGAATAACGTAGAAGGGGGGTTGAATACGTTATTTAAGAAATATTTCGATTTTTGATGTGGATATGAGATAAAAAATACTGAATCGAAATAACACAACTGTTGGGGAAATATCTTTGAATAGATAAAACCCGGAGGTTTACTACACAATCTAATCCTATGGATCAGCTACAAAATCAAACACTCGTATGATAGTTTAGGCACGAGGACCTTCTACCCGACACTTCCTGAAAGCGGGCTAAGCCGGCTTCCCTACTAGATGGACTGTCTAGCAGCTTACACAGAGAAGATATAAGAGAGAGAAGAGAAAGTTGTGTGTTGAGGTATGTTTTGAAATGAAATACAACAGGCCTATTTATAGATTATAGAAAGTCACTATTTGACACTATTCCAACAACTCCCAAATAGTAACCGAGCACTATTCCAACAACCCCCAAATAGTAACCGGACACTATTTCACCAACCCCAAATAGTAACCGGGCACTATTACACCAACCCCAAATAGTAACCGGGCATAGTAACTTTGCATAGTAACTGCGCATAGTAATACTATTTTTGTATATCTTGGGCTTCTTTCTTCTGTTTTATTCTGCTGTTTTAATTCATCTCTGAAAATAATTCAAGTACTAGATTAATTTAATTATTTGTTATAAATAATTAATTAATCTGTTACTTATTTAATTTTCAGTGAGTAAATTAATTTTTGACAATACCTTGAAATATTATGTCTGTCCTTGATCGTCAATAGGCTTTGGCAATTCTTTCTGTAAATTAATGTGTTGATCCTTCTCGTATGTGCTGACACTTAGTGTGCTGGTCTGGTTCACAAGTGACTAGCACTGATCTTGATCTTCACACCTTCGTTACATTCCAATTGATTAGCCTGTAGCAGTATCTTCAAATTATGTAAATACATGGAATCTTTTTGGCTCTTCAACTGAGTCATCTGTACATCATATTCTGTCACTGAGACTTGAACATGTTAATGAACTTCTTTCAGCGACTTGATCCTTGTTGGTGCCTGTTCTTCAAATTTCACGATCCCTGTATAGATTTAATATTATTTATCTTTTATCCTAGTTGAGTAATATATATCCTTTATTACATATTACATTACATTATGTTTTACAACGTGCTCCTAAAGAATAGGAGGAAGAGTCCTTATCCAAATCTACTTCTGTCAAGTGCAGGTGGAGCTGCGGCTTTACCCGTACCTCACAGCTACGGCTGTATCCGTACCTCACAGTTGAGTCATCTGTACATCTTATTCTGTCACTGAGACTTGAACATGTTAATGAACTTCTTTCAGCGACTTGATTCTTGTTGGTGCCTGTTCTTCAAATTTCACGATCCCTGTATAGATTTAATATTATTTATCTTTTATCCTAGTTGAGTAATATATATCCTTTATTACATATTACATTACATTATGTTTTACAACGTGCTCCTAAAGAATAGGAGGAAGAGTCCTTATCCAAATCTACTTCTGTCAAGTGCAGGTGGAGCTGCGGCTTTACCCGTACCTCACAGCTACGGCTGTATCGGTACCTCACAGCTGCGGCTGTATCGGTACCTCTCAGCTACGATCATATCGGTATCTCCACAGCTTCGGCTATATCGGTACCTCCACAGCTACGACTATATCGGTACCCCTAGAGCTGCACCAATATCCTTACCGTACAGACCTGACCAGTGAACCTGACTAGATGGACCTCCTTATTATACGTCAATCGTTGACATTGGACCTCTAATACTCCTGGACCTAAAATTAAATCTATTACAAATTTTGGGCACAGCACTAGTCAAATTCAATTTTAGGGATCGTAATATACACATATGCTACATGTTTATTGACTTATTCGTAGAAAAATTTATAAATTTGAGACAGGGAAATCCTAGACAATACGCCTGGTGTCTATAGTCAAAATCATAGTAAGCCACCCAGCTACTCCAAAAGTTGCTACACCCCCGCTAATGTTTTTGAATAAAAATATATAAATATTGTTATAATTCACATGAATTAATATTTAAAATAATTATTTTAAATATTTGGTGAAAAATTTCAAAACGTATGCAGAAAATTCGAAAAGTAAATATTACACAAATACTGTAAGGTAGAGAAATTACTTAGTTATGTAATTATTATACTTTAAGACATTTTCAATTAGGTTTTGTTTCATGCGACTTTAACTTTAGTGCAATTTTTTTCAATACAGTTTTTTCCATATTCAGATGTACATATTATGTATTTGGTTTCATTTTATTGAACCTTATGGGCTTTTTGGTAATTTGGAATTCATTTGAATTCATGGAATTGATCAAATTTGGTGTTTGGCAAGATTTAAAAAATTTGGAATTGGAATTGATGAATTCCATACCAATTAAATATTAGCTATTTTTTTGTAATTTGAAATTATAAATAAAAGGTAATCATTTGAAATTCTTCTCCACCAAACTATATTACCATCACTCCTTTTTTGGCAATTTTTTAGAGAAATAGTTTTTGAAACCTTTTTTCTTGAGAAATTTTTTCTCGGGAAAATTTGCTCGAGAAAATTTTCTCGAGAATTTTTTTCCGAGAAAATTTACTCTAGAATTTTTTTTCCGCGAAAAATTTCTTGGGAAATTTTTTTTTGGGAAAATTTTCTCGAGAAATTTTTTTCTGGGAAAATTTTCTCGAGCAATTTTTTCTCGAATAATTTTCTCGAGAATTTTTTTTCTCAAATAATTTTATCGAGAAATGTTCTCAAGAATTTTTTTTCCCGGGAAAATTTTCTCGAGAAATTTTTATCCGAGAATATTTTGTCGAGAAAAAATTTTCTCGAGAAATGTTTTCCCGGGGAAATTTTCTCGAGAAATTTTTTTCCGGGAAAATTTTTGCGAGAAATTTTTTTCCATAATAATTTTCTCGAGAAATTTTTTTCGAGAAATTTTTTCCCGGGAAAATTATCTCGAGAAATTTTTTTTAGAAAAATTTTTTATGGAATTTTTTTCCGGAAAAATTTTCTCGAGAAATTTTTTTCCGAGAAAAGTATCTCGAGAAATTTATTCCAGGAAAATTTTCTCCATATTTAAAATTTCTGAATTTGAAATTCTCGTACTTACCAAACGAAAAATTTGAATTTGAAATTATGAATTTGAAATTCTGAATTTAAAATCATGAATTTGAAATGAAATTCAAGTTTTCAAACAGAACTTCAAAAAACACTACTATGATACCATACTGGACCACCAAATTAGCACACCTGTATGTACACACGCGCATACTCGATTTAATAAACTCATAGCCTACAGTTACCTTGATTTAATCGAGGTTATTTCAATTTTTTAATATTCTGGATATGGTTTAAGTGGAATCAGTATTTTTTTAATTTTTTTTTTCTTCAGGCAGTGCTTCTGCGTTAGGCGTGGAATAAATACTACTATTGTTTGTACTAGAGCCGGCAATTTCGTACACGACACGAAAACACGACACGAAAACGACACGAAAATTACGGGTTTGGGTTGACCTTTACGGTACACGAACACGAAAGTATACGAACACGAAATTACACGGATGAATTTAGTGTTAGTTTTGGGTTTACCCTTGGGTACACGACACGAAACGAAAATACACGAAATAAATAAATATTTAAATAATTTTATTAAAATTATATGAATACATATTTTATAATGATATTTTATATATAATTTTTACATAAGATAAATACAAAATAGTTTCAAATCATAGTTTCACAAGACTTAAGCACACTTCATTCCTTATGACATATTGACTTAAGACTGGACTAATAAAAATTAATATTTAAATATTTTTATTTTTATCCAAAAATTACACGAAATACGACACGAAACGTACATGAAATGAAGGTACACGAACACGAAACGAAACGAATCCTTAACGGGTTGGTTTTGGATTTAGCATTACGTACACGAAACACGAAAGTACACGACACGAAAGTACACGAAATGAACGAATTGCCAGGTCTAGTTTGTACCAAAGAGTTTTTCGATGAGAACGGAAGTAGACGAAAAAAATTGAAAATGGGTTGGAGACAAGAAAATTTTGAAATTAGTCGAATTCAGTCAAATAAATTATGATTCTTTAACTTTTACTCTACCAGCAATAATAGGTTGAGAATTAAATCATGTGTCATTTACTGAGAAGAAGTGCCTATACAAATTAAAGTCTAGAATTTGAGTGGCTGGATCAAATGTTGATTAATTTCCACAACTTTACAAATATATCTTACCAAAACTTATCCATATAGATGTAAAGATAAAAAAAATTGTAAATCTGAACCATACAATTAACTACAATTTTTAACCAGAGAAGAAGTCACGTGAGAGACATAAAAAAATAAGTTCAAATTCTGCTATGATTCTAAATATTGAAAATGTGGCGTTAAAAAGGAAAATAAATAAAATTGTTATGCTCAAGTCACCATAAATTGGATCCATAATAAAATGTGAGTGAGAGAGACGCGGGATTAAAAGGTCAACCTCGAAGGGGAAATATAAAAATGTACCTAACATGTGGCTCAGGGTCCACTATTAATATTTTTGGTTGCCAAGGAAAAACGAACCCGTGATGTAGAAATATATGGTCTGTGCACCAGGGTCCGCCATGCCTGCGATGGATATATCTCTGTGTTTTTCTTGTCCCCGGACCGTATTTTGTGATGTATATTTCATGGTGGCCAATTTGATTGTTGAAAGCAGCCACCATATTTAAGGTTCACTCCCATCGATCTGCCCTGTCTATTCCATGTACTGCATTGGTTTTAAAACCTAACCATGTTACGTTGAACATGCATTCCCAGAGGAGAAAATGACCAAAATGGCACAATTTTAGGGTTGAATGTCCAAAACAGCACTCCCTGAAAAGGGAGCCGACGCCCATGTAGAATGCGTTAAGGGAGACGCATGTTATAGTTGCGTTTGTTTGGTTTTTTCTTTTTTTTTTTGTTTCTATAAAAAAAAATTGAAAACAAAACGGCAACAGAAAATGCGTTTACTAGAAACGCATATTATACTTGCGTTGTTGCATCCAAAACGCAACTTTACAATGCGTTACTGGCCAAAAACGAAGCCCAAACATGCGTTTTCACGCATAACGCATTTGCTTAACGCAGTTCATAGATGCGTGAGCAAAGTGCTAGTACGGGGACTGTTTTCCAGAATGTGCTATTTTGGATATTTCTCCTTCAAAATGTGTCATTTTGGCACTTCACCCATCCCAGAGAGGGTGTCCAAAGTGTTAATCGAAATGTTTCTTTTACTGAAATTTTTTGACTTGATCGATATACGTTTTATAACATATATTAAAATTCGAGATAAACTGTTTATTATTATTATTATTATTATTATTATTATTATTATTATTATTATTATTATTATTATTATTATTATTATTATTATTATTTTCACTACGCCACTTAACACAATGCTTTTAGTGAGCATTGCCACCAAAGCGTTTCATTTGCTCTGCTTATGTTTGGTCTTTTGCAACGCTGTTCAACTAGTGTTGTAATAGACATACATTTGGTGTTTCATGTGATTACTGGCGTTTCAAGGTGCAACGCATATTTCATGGTGTTGAATTAGATTTAAAATTTTATAATTTTTTAAGTTAAATATATATTTCCAAGAAAGTGAAATTTAAATTTTCTTATGTTACTTACTTTTCAAGTTTGATATATAATATATTATAAATATATACCTATTTATGCATATTTAATATAGATAAATATCACATTTTTTATTTAATTAAACATATAAAAGTTTTTATAATTATTTGTTGAATATTATAAAAAAATAAAAATATTATTAGAAAAATACAAAACTTTGATATATCATAGATTTTAAATTTTAAGAAATTTGAAAGTGTACTACAAATATTTATTACAAATATATTTTAAATTATTATTACTAAAAAAATAAAATTTATACCTATTTTACGTATATTTATTAAAAATTTCTACCCATTTTACGAATATTTAATATAAATACATATCATATTTTTTAATTAGTAATTAATCAAAAGAAATGAATATTTTTTTCATAATTACTAAAGTTGAATCTTATAAAAAAAAATACAAAACTTTGATATATCATAGATTATAAATTTTAAGTTGTATTACAAATATTTATTAAGTTTTTAATTTTTGCAACTATTTTTACAACTATTTTATATAATCAGTTATCAAGCTTTTAATTTTTCTAGAATTTTTTAAACTAAAAAATATAAAAAACTAAAATTACATTTTTTAAAATAAAAAACCAACGAGTGTAGCACACCGGTCCGTAACAGTATAACAAATAGTGTCACAGGGCACGAGGTGAAAATTTTTGGGTGGAAAAATTCCCCTCTTAAACGAAATATAGGCTTAATGGCCTTTTAGCCCTCAAAGTTTGCACCGAAATACCCATCAGCCCTCAATATTTCAAAACGTTCCTTCCAACCCTCGAAGTATCCATAAAGGTCCAATAAGCCCTCATACCGGGATAGGAAAAAAAACCGGTATAAATCGGTAGGGCAAAACAGACATTTCACTTTCCCCCAAAACGTTTACATACGCTTTGAGCCCTAAACTATGCCCAAAGTATACAGAGCAGCTTAGGATTCGATTGAAGAGGCGATTGGCGATTGGCGATCATTCGATTGGAGATCAAAGCATGGGGGATAGCAGTTGGAACTCTGATGGTATGTTTAGTAAGCCTTATCACTCATATTTTTGATTATGAATTCGTTTTGATTTGGTTTAAAGTGGGTATGCTCTGTGTATGCATGTATTAGTGAAAGTGTATGTATTGTTCAATGTTCTGTACTTACATGTTTGTTAATTCGTGTTTTATTGAAATTTTGTGTGGGTGTGATGAACCCTAATTGTATGTTTGTGCTTTTAAATGCTTATATATAAACCACAAATATGTTTTGTGTCTTGAAGGTGAAGATGTTCTCACTGTTAATTTGTTTCACGGTGGGAAGTTAGTTTTGATTCCAAGAGCTGAATACTTTGGGGGTAAAGTGAGTTTGTATCACTGTGGAGACCTTGATGAAATACACATGGACAGTCTAAGAGTATGGACTAAAGCCTTGGGTTATGGGGGACTGACTTGTCTGTATTATAGGAAGCCTAATGTAGGACTAGATAAACGTTTGATGTTATTGTTGACTGAGGATGATGTAGAGGAAATGAAAAGGTATGCACTGGAAAATTCAAATACAATTGATGTTTATGTGTAACATTCCAATGAGGACGAGTTGGTATCATTCGAAGATGTAAATGTGTTTAGAAAAATTAATGAAGAATGTAATGAGGGAAATGCTAGCAATGATGTAGGGGACTGGAGTGATGAACTAGATGATTATGACTTTGCTGATTCAGATTACTCAGATGAGGATGATGACATGCTTTTTTCTAGGTATGTTGATGATGAGGGAGTTGACCGGGTGGGTAGGTTAAGAGAGGAACTTGGACTTGGTCCAGAAAAAATTATGGAGAAAGAAAGTGATAGTGAGTATGATAGTGATGATCTAGACAGTTTGGCAGAAGATGAAGATCCTGTCCAAGCTGAAAAGAAAAAGAAAGTTTTTCCAGTGTACAAAGACACAGATATTCCAAAATGGAGAGTGGGGATGATTTTTACAGACCATCATCAATTCAGAGAGGCTGTAATGAAGCATTCTTATCTGGAAGGAAGAATGGTGAAGTTCACTAAAAGTGACAGAACCAGGGTGAAGGCTGTGTGTAGACCCCCATGTCAATGGCATGTGTTTGCTTCTTTAAATTTTAACAAAACCATGCAAATAAAGATAGTGGGACCAGGTACATTACTTTACTTTAGTTTATATTTAATTCCTTTTTATTGATTTGCAGACCACAGCTGTGTTAGAGAGCAAAAGGGGTTGCCCCTTATAAATTCTGGATACCTAGCTAAAAAATATCTTCCAGAATTCAGAATTAACCCATATTGGCCAATCTCTGCATTTCACAAAACTGTCTTGAAGGACTTGCAAATTGATTTTCAACATCACATACTCAGAAAAACTAGAAGAAAGTGCATGAAGATTATTAATGGAACTCTTGAAGAGCAGTATGACAAGATATGGGACTATAAAACAGAGCTATGGAGGCGAAATCCCAACTCCACAGTTGAGATTGACATAGAACCAGGTATAACATATGTGCTTTTTACAATAGATTCAATACAAACTTTGTGAATACATAATAAGGCTCCAGATCTAAATGTGCAGGTGCTGTAGGTGTGTTCAGAAGGATGTATATATGCTTAGGGGGTTTGAAGCATGGGTTTAAGCTTGGTTGCAGGAAGATGCTTGGCTTCGATGGCTGCCATTTGAAAAATGCTTTCAAAGGTCAGTTGTTATGTGCTATAGGAGTAGATGGTATTGAAAGAAATATGATGTAGCCTATTTGTATTTCGAGGATACAACTCAACTCAAACAAGAATGTAATAGTAAATAGTACATGTACTGTCACAGGGATCTCAAATGTATAAGTGTCAAGAGAAAGAAGACAAAGTCAATCTACCGTTTTGAGGTATACTACACTTGAAGAAGTTCATTCAGTTGATCAAGCATCAGTGGAGTAATCAAGACAGTGGATTCTATTTATGGTGACAAGAGGTTCCTACAGTGGCAGAATACAGATTAGAAAGGTTTGAAAAAGAGTGAAGAAAAAGGAAGACATGAACCAAATCATAGAGTCAAAAATAAAGAAAAGCCGTTGGAGTTAGTCGCTCATGAACCAGACCGTGCATCGAGCGTCAACAAAAATTCGGTGGTAATTCTTTATTACTTTCAGTGGTTCTTAAAAAAAAGAATTGGTTATCAAGTGATTTATATTAATTCTCATTTAATTAATATAATTATGTAATTTATTTAATTAATAAATTAATTCATTCTGAATTAATTTATTTATTAAATTAATTATCATATTAATTAACTTTGAATTAATGTATTAATATTATTTGATTTAATTATAAATTTAATTAATTAATCATAACTTTTCTAAATGATTAATTGATTAAGTAAAATAATTAAATTATATATAAAAAGAAATTGGGCTGTTTGATTATTCTGTTGGGCCAAATGAAAAAGAAAAGAATGGGCCAAAAGAATCATAAAGAAACTGGGCTGAGAAAAATAAAAAAAAAGAGAAATGTTGGGCTTGTAAATCCAGCCCAGTTACCAATCCAATTCATTACTTAAGGTTGTATATGTCGGCAGAAATATGTAAGAGGAATAAAAAACAGACAAGAAAATCACCTGCGTGTCACCTGCGTGTCTTTCTGTCGGCTGAAGAAAAAAAACGCGCCTGTAAGCGCGTGCGCGCCACGCGCCAGGAAGAAAACAAAGAAAACAGTGTGCGCGTGTTTTTCACACAGCCTTCCTGAGAGTGGTCTTCGTCCTGCACTTCAAATCAGTTTTGTGTACTTATTTGTTCAGCTGCTAAGTTATACCGATAGTTATACCGATAGTTATATTGGTATGATTGTCATATTCAGTTCAACAGATTGTCATATTAAGTATTAATGATAGTCATACCGAAAGTTATATTTAAGGAGACTGTCATATTATTTGAAATGGATAGTCATACCGAATGTCATATTATTGTTAATTGATTGTTATATCAATTAAAACAATGCAATATGACTATGGCTGGGATATAAAAGACAGAAGGCAGCAGAACAAAAACAAGACTTCACAACATTCTTCATTCTTCTCAACAGACAGAGCCGAGAGAAAAGAGAGAGACCAAGAGGGAAAATGTTCTTGAGCTCAAATTAAATCTTGTAAATTATTTCTAGCTTGTATCATTAAATCTAAACCGCTAGAAATTGTTTACTTGTACTTGTGGAACTATCCAGCGAATTAAGTTTCCTAGAACCTCTCGATCTTTTTATTACAAATATAGAAAAGTTCATGTCGAATTTTCTATAGAATTTGTAATAATTATTTTCGATCTTTTTATTTACAAATATAGAAAAATTCATGTCGAATTTTCTATAGAATTTGTAATAATTAGTTTGGTCGTCAAACCTTGTAATTTGTACCCGTGTATTTAGACACACCCCATCAAGTTAATATAAATTTTATATTCAACTTGAAATATCGGTATTCATTTTATTCCGCATCAAATTTGTTCTTGATTTAATATTTTAATATTTTTAAGAAAAGAGCAAATTCGATAAAACGGTATAGTTTGTATTCAACCCCCCCTTCTACAAACTATTTTGGACCTAACAATTGGTATCAGAGCCTTTTGATTGACGCACAAATCAAGATCCATATTTTTGTGGTCCTCCAATTGGATTTCGAGTTTTTGACCCATACAAAAATTAAATCCGGTATTAGACCAAAAAGTCAACTCCTCTAATTTTCGAATTCTTTAACCTTCAAAAATATTCATTTTTGACATTTTTGATATTTAAATAATTTGAATTTAGATTCGAATTTTTTAATTCTTGAAATGATTAATTCTTGGAAATTTTGGTTTTTAAACAACTTGAATTTAGTTTCAAATTGTTTAATTTTCAAAATTTTTAATTCTTGGTAATTTCGAATTTTAATTAACTTGAATATATTTTCGGATTCTTTAACTCTCAAAAATTTCATTTCTTGATTTTTTGATTCTTAATTAATTTGACTTAAATTTCAACTTTTTTAATTCTTGAAGTTTTTAATACTTGGATTTTTTGATTTTTAAACAACTTGAATTTATTTTCAAATTGTCTAATTTTCAAAATTTTCAATTCTCAAGAATTTCAAATTTTAATTAATTTGAACTTATTTTCAGATTTATTAATTCTCAAAAATTTTCAAGCCCTTGAAGTTTTTGAATTTTAAATATTTTGAATTTATTCTAAGCCAATAGTTCTAAGAAGATTGTTAGTTGAAGATTCCTCCGGACGTCAAAGATGATTTGAATCTTTTGAAGAAAATGCATTTTTCAGCGAAATTAATTTCTACCTACTAAAGAAAAATTTGTGGAAGCTCCTCAAGTTTATATCCACAGAATTCACTGGTTTTTCAGAAGCAAGAATGGAAGAGGTTAAGTGGATAGAATTTTTCTCGAAGATTTGAATTAAGCCTATTGATTCTCTGATATACAAACACTAAGTGAATTGCTCCAATGTAACATCTATTACATTTAGTGGATTGTACCAAGAAATATTTTTCAAGGAATCAACATAGATTTTAGAAAGTGGAATCAAGGAGGTTTTAGAATGAACTAGACAGTTAGACATCTCAGTCAGGAATTAATGATCGAACCTCAGAACAGACAGGAAGAGTTACTAATTCAGAAATAGTGTAAATGTTTACCCAGGAATCAGACCTATCTATTCCGAAGCAGAAACTCTTCAGGATATAGTTCAACTCAAGAGGTGGTTACAAGACAGAGATGGTGGAAAGAACAAGACATGATAGTTGCAGCTATGGAAAGTTATATGTGATAAGTAACTATCAAGGTGTACAACATGGTACAGAATTTTGACAGACAAGGATGAATAGGGATTCATTAAATGAGATGAAACAGAAGCATCGGTGCAGAACTTATCTTGCTGAAGGAAAGAGTTGGGATGGATCAGATGATGATGAGAAGAGCATAATTAATATCTTGCCTTAATAGCAATCTCTGAAGATGATTCACCTCACATGTCTCAGGTATCAATTCTTCGAACTAGTGTAATATGTAATTCTCAGAAATTCAAAGCATGATAAGATCTTAGTTTTTAATTATTATATCTTTGGTTAGAAGATCTTAATATGTGTATGAATATTTGCAGAATTTAATTAATTGCAATAGTGAGTTAGAGCTGTTCTTAATTGTTATATGTTAAGCATATAAGACCTCTGCTTAAGCTAGTTTCAGGATCCCCAGTAGAACAAGATTTGATTATTCTTTCTGAATTGTTTGTTAAGGTTTAAAAAGTTTAAAAGATGGAATAATTACCTAGGGTGTCAGTAGAACATCAAGTCATTTGTAAATCTGACTTAGGTAATAGAGATTATATAATATAATACAACAATAGGAATGGATTGGATAGAATTAGTGATTAATTGTTAATTCTTCTATTCCATGCATGTTTAGAAAATTATTGAATATCTGTAAATCTACTTGCTACCTGTTACACAAGTGTACATAGGTTAAAGTAGATAGTACTGAATTTTCTAAAATGCATAACATGCCTAATTTGCATAATTCTTATCTCAATGTTTTAATATTGAATGTATGCCATGTATTCTTATTATCATGTCTGCTTATTTCAAATATCATAAATGCATCTCCGAGTGTTTGCATTGATTATAGAAAAAGCATGTTTAAGAATTACAATAGGGCACAGACAGCTTGTCCTTCTTATGTTAGGAAGGTACCATTATTCTCCTTGCTCAGTGAATATTTTGTCAATGACATTCAAAAGGAGAAATGGTCAGCCAAAGATAAGAATGAGCATGTTAAGGTTAAAACTATTGTTAACTCTAATAAAAGAGAAATCTCTAATCCATCTGGACCCAATTAAACAATTTGGGTACCAAGAACTTTTTATCCATTTGTGAATGTAGGGCTTAACAGGTTAATCGATTGTGCATTATTATTGATTTATTCAAAGCATATCATCGAAGAAAGAACCCTGCTATCAAATGTGAATGTGAAGACAGGCCAAGTGGTTCATCCCTTGGAGACAACAGCAAGGGTATGACCTAGGGTCAAGGCTATTCAATAGTCAAGGAATGTTGTCAGTAATAAAGTATCTTTTACAAGATGAAGAGCCTACTGTTCGAGGATTAAGGAAAGAGAACTTATCTGTAGCTGACATGGAATCTCAGTCAAAGGTGAAGTCAACAAGGTCAAATCTAAAGCTTCATCAGACAGGAGTTCAGCGATGATATAAGGAGCTCTCTCACCTGAATGTCATATCAAGAGATTCTTTCTTGGAAATCGAATCAGTAAAGGAGACTACCTCATCTGGAATTAGAGTAAAATAAAATTATTAGACATGTCATAAAGAGAAGTCAAAGAAGTATCACACAGAAGTTCCACATCAATGAAAGTCTTAGTGATGTTCAACGACTTCTAGCTCCCAGCTGTCAATGGTAATGATGATTCAGATCCAAGCAATGTCAACATTGAGAATCTTCATGTAAACCCAGCAACAGCTTAGGGGGAGCAAAAGAAGGATCATCTAGTCAACTCAACACCACATTGAAAGTCAAAGGACACTATGAGAACATGTCTGCCAAGACAAAGAATGTTGACTCAATTAATTCTTTGTCCTAGTTCTTAGTGTTTCTAATGATGGAAGTAAAAGACTAGCAGAGCTTCAAGTATTAATGATTATTTCTTTAGTTTTCTTTTAGAAGAAACTGAGAAAGCTATAAAAGCTCTGAAAGATTCAGATTGAGTGATTGCAATGCAAGATGATCTCAATCAGTATAAAAGGCAGATTGAAGGGAAGCTGGTATCCAGACCAAACAACAAGGCTGTATTTGGTACAAGGATAACCAGAAGTATACCTGGATGATGTCAAGGCATTGTTATGAGGGACAAAGCCAAACTGGATGCTAGGTTACAATTTGATCAAACAGTATATTTGACAAGAAGCACCAGTGACAAGACTTGAGGATATCAGGCATCTGCTGCACATTCAAGATTATAATGCACATCTGGACCTACAGAATCTAGATGATAGAGGAATGTGAACAAGTGCACTCCTGGTTAGTGAGATAGTGGAAGATCTCTACAGGTTAGTATGAACTGGTATCATCACTCAAGCAAGCGTGGAAAGACATGGTATGACACCCTAACTATAATTTAATATTTGGTATCAATCTTTAACAGTTGGTATCTTTTAACAACTGGTGTCATATATTTATAGAACTCTATACATCTTTAGGCACAAACATAAATGATATATATGTGCAATGATATCTTGATTTTATTATATGTTGATCTACTAGCTATAAATTGGTATCAAGATATTTGCTGTTTTGATGTTGGTAAAGTTGCAATTCTTTTGAATTACTTCATGACAACACACCACTATAGCTGGCTTTTGACCTATTAGTTTGGACCTAACAAGTTGGTAATCAAAAATCTTAAGATGGACCCGGATCTGAGGAAATGGTACCCTAGAGATATTTGACCCAATAAGTTCAGGATCTACTAATTAGGACCTAATCGGGCTATAGAGTAATCATCAGCTTATTATCTTATTCAATTGCTAATAGATCACTTACACACATATTTTATTCTCAATTATGCAAATGTGCAAGGCCCCAAGTGGATTCTTGAGAATCTATTCTTGTAGTTATTACAATTGATTTTCAGATGTCTTAAGTTGGACCCGGATCTGCGGAGATGGTACCCTAGAGACATTAGTTCTGACATGTTTTGCTGCATAGAGACAGATCAAATGAGTTGTACAAAAGCAGGAGAAAACAAGGAATCAAATTCATCTCCAACAACTCTGTGGAACAATCAAGGACTAAGCAACTTGCATAAGGTATCAATTCTTTCAAGAGCATGTCTTTAGTCAAGAATAACTTGCAGATACGTTTATTAAATCACTTGATGAAATTAAATTTTCAAGATTGGTTTATAAACTTGGGATTTTATTAATGTTATATAATTTGTATATCCCATCTGTTAAGTATTTCTTAAGTAAGCTCACAAGTATTCAATTGTCTGTATTGAAAGGACTTGTGATTTTACTATAAGTGATTCTTAAATGAGTTTACAAGTATTCAATTGTAGTATTGAAAGGACTTGTAAATTCATTGTAAGAAATTCATAAATGAGTTCATAAGTATTCAGTTGTCCGTATTGAAAGGACTTGTGAACTTATTTACATCCAGACCTCACGCTGAGAATTATCTGTTGAATGATTGCCATGTGTATAATTGCAATATATTTTAGTGGTGATTATTTCAGGATAATAAAATACTTAAATGCTAAAATCTAACTCATAGAGATTTAGTATTTAATTATTTAATTATTTGTTTTGATTTATGTGGGTTACGATCTTGAAGCAATTCAATTTAGTATTCGCTCTATACCTCATATTTATCAAAATAAATAAATAACATAACTAATTTGGACCTAATCTGTATTGGTCTTCAATCAGTTATGAGATGTTAATTCTAGTGAACTTTAATGCTCCATTTTCAGAAATTCTCTATAATTAATATCATGGTTCTAACAATTGGTTGTATTGAAGTTTTGACTTATATCAGTTAATGATGTTTAGTTAGAATTCTATTTACTAACTAATTGTGAGATATATTGGTATGTGTGAAATTACTTAGAACTCCTCTAAGTAATCATTGTTATATCTTTTACAATTCACTCATATTATTATACATGGTATAAAAATTCTCTAAGTAGAACTATGGATATTGTAATATCTAAAGTGACCATTGTTCAATTACTTTGAATAATTTTTGTACTTATTTGCAAGCTTCTAATCACTTTGATAATAAATGTTATATACTATGGATCAAGGTGTATAGAACTTAGAATATCATTTCTAAGATTGCAGACAAGACAGCTTTGGTAATCGAGTCTTATTTATAGAACCAATGTTGTCTACCAGTAAATAGTTGTTAGGAGTTAACAATTGTTATTATCGAGGAGTTGCCTTGAAGTCATAAGTTTGAAATGTTATATCTTAAGAGCTTGTGTATTTCTTGTCAACTAGTTCCTCGTACTTATGAATATCAGTGAATGATGTTCTTAAGTAGTTAGATACTAATATTCATTCTGTCAATTGGTACTCAATGTAACAATTCAATCTTCACTAAATTGAATTTATCAAACAATTGATATCATTGAATATTTAGTATTTAGCAGTGATTATTTATATCCTAGTTAAATTATGACGTGAAGCAATTCAATGGTTTATTTGCTCATAATTTAATTTTGGTAAAATAATCATAAACACAATTACTTGCATTTTAAAGCATTTGATTAATACTAGCAGTTGGTATCAAATAGTAAAATATTTGTTTACTGATAATTGCTAGTTATTCTGATACTTTATTGCAAACTAATTGTGATGTATATATTATCTCTGATGATATTACTTAGGATTTATTCTGAGTAAATGTGTCTTATCTGTAAATCATTAGTGGTAGTATACATTAAGGTGTTCAAATTTCTAAGTAAGTGAGACTTAAAATTACATTCGGTCTCCTATCACATTTTCAAGTGGTGAGATTTTTCAAAATTAAATTCTCTAATTCTGGTTATACATCACTTTATACATATGATAGTTCTTAGAATATATTACATCCATCAGTCAATTACTTAGTTTATGTTCTGCTAAGTAATGAAGTGCCAAAGGAGAGACATTGGTTATCTGTACTTATGTACTTGGTAATCTTTGTTACCTAAACGACATCAAGTGCTTGTATGAGTCTTTTCACTAACTTTGTGTTAAAGTTCTCTATACATAATAAGCATTTAAAGAAAATCTTTCTTTCTAAATTACTGCGAAGTCAAGAGTTTGTGTCTTTTAAAATTTAAACGACCTAGTTTTCATTAAAAGACATGATAATACATTGTTTTATGCGTAAATACAAACTCTTGCACATTAACAGTTTTTTAAAAGAAAACTGAAATCTTTCTACAGTTGTGATTGCTTATATTATAAAACTTTTTTGAAGTCACAATTGTACATCATTTCTCTCGCAAGATATAATGCATATGTTTTCACATAATGTTATGGTATGATGTAAATGCATTCTATCTCTATATTGCTCTATTGCTATGTGATGCAGGTTCAACTCCTAGTGGAAGTTTTCTCACATGAAAGTCATGAGGTTGTAAACCCAACAACTTCTATCCCAGACTATAAATCCAAATCTAAACACATCCTAACTTACCTCTGAAATGGAAGTAACTTATTTGAATAGAGGTCATTAAGGGAGTAACTGCACTTGATGCAGCAAATAAGGATGTGAGGGATAGTAAACCCACAGCTCTACCTCTCAAGGAGAATAGATGTATATAACTTGAGGTATCTGTAAGCTCGCCTGCATTCTCCCAAAAGGATGCAAAGCTGAAAATGGCACTAAAACAGTCTCTGGATTCATTATCTTAAAATGATGTGTTTATTGAAATTCGCCTGTCAGCCAGGGCATATATTGGTAAGTCACTACTTCATACACAATACTAAAATACTTCCTATGCACAAAGTGAGATTGCACACACTAAGGATGAATTGACGGAAACAACTCATACTCCGACCATTTTACGGTTAGGATTATAAGTTGAAGGTTCCTCAAAGAACCAAGAGTCTTCACAGACCTAGAGAGAAGGTATTGATCTCAATGCAAAATTCAACAAGATCATTATCTAACTTCCCAGAGGGAACATCTCTGGATCCTACGGGTATCGGGTCCGACATAGGTGCGGATCGGCAACTTGTGAACTATGATTTAGATTTACCTGATGAGTTTAACAAGGTGATGTCTTCATAGACATTAGAAGGGAATCTTGATCTCAATGCTAAATTTATAGATCATTGTTTACCTTCTCAGAATTCAAATCTGAAAACCCTAAAAAGGGAAATTAGCAACTTGTAGATTAACTCCCATTGCACCACCACTGACCTCTCTAGAAGGGGCTATGGTGAATTTTCCTTGCAGGTACACATGGATGTTGGAGCTATGAGAGATAAGAGTGATACACTAGTGAGCATGAGTGTAAACACTTTGCGAGATGAGAGATAAGATCACTCATTTTAAGTGATATGAGTGGAGAGATGAATTAAACACTTGTGAGGTACACGAAACAGAATCACACACTCACAGTGAGGAAGAAAGATAAACACCAAATCCCATTCCCTATTCCCCAAACAAAGTTTACTTACAATATTTTGGAGATATAAAGAAATTGTCGGGAGATTTGGTTGTCAGGATGATCAATAGTGAGGCCATTCTATCATATCTAAAGGGCAAAGTTGATCAGCCTACATACTTCTATTCTGGAAGTCTTCATGAAAATCCTTCAACACGAGCAAAGCTTCTTTACTTTATTTCAGCAAACAATGTTATATGTATGAAGAATCTGTTGTACTAAAGGTAAGAGGTGAGTTATAATTGAAAATATGGTATCATCTAATTTACATTTGGATGTTTGCTATAATTGAATGCTTGGAGGATTACTCAACTAAGGGGGAGAGATATATTGAAGAAGATGTACTCAAAGATTGCCTTAGTAAGAGATATTCAACTAAGGGGGAGAGTATAAGCTTACCTTAGTGAGGGGGAGATTTTATATCTAAGGGGGAGAGATATGAAAAAGGTTATACCTTAGAAAGGGGGAGTATTCACCGTTTTAAGGAAGAGTCATATCACCTTAGGTAGGGAGACATAAGGAAGGAGAGAAGTATGAAACGACAAAGAAGAATTCTTCAGTATGTGATTATCAAGTCATATTCTTTACCACTGTAGAATTCCCAGTATCTGCTGATAATGTTCAATATAAGATGTAAAGGGTTATCAGGCAGGTATGTCAAGAAATGAAGATGGGTTACTTAATTCATTGTCAGAGGAACAATCATCGATCATTTCGTCTACTGAGATTCTGGAATTGTAATATCTAAACCAGAAAAAAAAATTTTGTATTATTTACTATAGCTCTTTAAAGCTTTATCTTCTTCTTGTTTGTAGTTGAGTTATCCTCTAGGTATTTGTATGTTATTGTCTAACAAACAAATAGGGGGAGATTGAAAGAAATATGATGTAGCCTATTTGTATTTCGAGGATACAACTCAACTCAAACAAGAATGTAATAGTAAATAGTACATGTACTGTCACAGGGATCTCAAATGTATAAGTGTCAAGAGAAAGAAGACAAAGTCAATCTACCGTTTTGAGGTATACTACACTTGAAGAAGTTCATTCAGTTGATCAAGCATCAGTGGAGTAATCAAGACAGTGGATTCTATTTATGGTGACAAGAGGTTCCTACAGTGGCAGAATACAGATTAGAAAGGTTTGAAAAAGAGTGAAGAAAAAGGAAGACATGAACCAAATCATAGAGTCAAAAATAAAGAAAAGCCGTTGGAGTTAGTCGCTCATGAACCAGACCGTGCATCGAGCGTCAACAAAAATTCGGTGGTAATTCTTTATTACTTTCAGTGGTTCTTAAAAAAAAGAATTGGTTATCAAGTGATTTATATTAATTCTCATTTAATTAATATAATTATGTAATTTATTTAATTAATAAATTAATTCATTCTGAATTAATTTATTTATTAAATTAATTATCATATTAATTAACTTTGAATTAATGTATTAATATTATTTGATTTAATTATAAATTTAATTAATTAATCATAACTTTTCTAAATGATTAATTGATTAAGTAAAATAATTAAATTATATATAAAAAGAAATTGGGCTGTTTGATTATTCTGTTGGGCCAAATGAAAAAGAAAAGAATGGGCCAAAAGAATCATAAAGAAACTGGGCTGAGAAAAATAAAAAAAAAGAGAAATGTTGGGCTTGTAAATCCAGCCCAGTTACCAATCCAATTCATTACTTAAGGTTGTATATGTCGGCAGAAATATGTAAGAGGAATAAAAAATAGACAAGAAAATCACCTGCGTGTCACCTGCGTGTCTTTCTGTCGGCTGAAGAAAAAAAACGCGCCTGTAAGCGCGTGCGCGCCACGCGCCAGGAAGAAAACAAAGAAAACAGTGTGCGCGTGTTTTTCACACAGCCTTCCTGAGAGTGGTCTTCGTCCTGCACTTCAAATCAGTTTTGTGTACTTATTTGTTCAGCTGCTAAGTTATACCGATAGTTATACCGATAGTTATACCAATAGTTATATTGGTATGATTGTCATATTCAGTTCAACAGATTGTCATATTAAGTATTAATGATAGTCATACCGAAAGTTATATTTAAGGAGACTGTCATATTATTTGAAATGGATAGTCATACCGAATGTCATATTATTGTTAATTGATTGTTATATCAATTAAAACAATGCAATATGACTATGGCTGGGATATAAAAGACAGAAGGTAGCAGAACAAAAACAAGACTTCACAACATTCTTCATTCTTCTCAACAGACAGAGCCGAGAGAAAAGAGAGAGACCAAGAGGGAAAATGTTCTTGAGCTCAAATTAAATCTTGTAAATTATTTCTAGCTTGTATCATTAAATCTAAACCGCTAGAAATTGTTTACTTGCACTTGTGGAACTATCTAGCGAATTAAGTTTCCTAGAACCTCTCGATCTTTTTATTACAAATATAGAAAAGTTCATGTCGAATTTTCTATAGAATTTGTAATAATTATTTTCGATCTTTTTATTTACAAATATAGAAAAATTCATGTCGAATTTTCTATAGAATTTGTAATAATTAGTTTGGTCGTCAAACCTTGTAATTTGTACCCGTGTATTTAGACACACCCCATCAAGTTAATATAAATTTTATATTCAACTTGAAATATCTCGTTTTATTCCGCATCAAATTTGTTCTTGATTTAATATTTTAATATTTTTAAGAAAAGAGCAAATTCGATAAAACGGTATAGTTTGTATTCAACCCCCCCTTCTACAAACTATTTTGGACCTAACAAATAATTGTATGTTTCCAATAGCTTATGCAGTAGTTGAAGCAGAAAGATTAGACAGTTGGAGGTGGTTTCTAGCTTTAGTAGGTCAAGATCTGGATATAGGTGTTGGGGATGGGTGGAGTTTCATTATTGATAGACAGAAGGGGTTATTGAATGTAGTTGAAGAGATGTTCCCCATGGCTGAGCATAGGTACTGTGTTAGGCATATGCATAACAATTTTAAGCAGAGATATGGTGGAAGATCTCTAAAAGAAAAACTTTGGAGCTGTGCTAGGGCAGCAAACAAAGAGGCATTTGAGACTGCAATGAATAGACTTAGAGAAGAGAATGAGGGTGCTTGGGAATGGCTGACTGCAGTGCCATTTCAGCATTGGAGCAGGGCACATTTCAAAACTGACTCCAAATGTGACATGTTACTGAATAACTGGTGTGAGAGCTTCAATAGGTGCATTTTATGGGCTAGGGAACAAGGCATACTAATCATGTTAGAAATGATTAGGGAGTACCTAATGAGGAGATTGCAGTGTAAGAGAGATGATATGGTTGCTTGGGAAGACAAAAAATTGACTCCAAAGGTGTACAAGCTGCTTGACAAATACAAAAGGTGGAGTGGAGGATGTTATTCCACTTATACAGGCTATGATGAGTTTGAGGTAACCACAGTGAATGGAACCAAGTATGCTGTTCATATAGGTAACAGAACATGTGGATGTAATAGACGGGATCTAAGTGGCATCCCCTGTCACCATGCTGTCAGCTGTTTGAATAGAATGGGATACAATGTTGAAGATTATGTGGATTCGGTGTATAGTGTAGCAAATTACAAGAAGGCCTACTCTGGGATAATCTTTCCAATGAATGGACATAATGCTTGGGATAGGAGTGGGTTGAGTTTGAAACCACCAACCATTGAAAAGCAACCTGGCAGGCCAAAAAAGAAAAGATATGAGATCCCAGATGTGATTGAAAAAGAAGGGAATGGAGTGAAGTCCTTGACCAAGAAGACACAGTTAACTGTGAGGTAAATTTTATACTTGTACTTCCTATTTGCATTACTTGTAAATTATATAGCTAATGTTTCCAATGTCATGTACTAGGTGTGGTAGATGCAAGTAGGTAGGCCATAACAAAAGGACCTGTAATGGAGTTCTACCTGTAGAAGATGCTAATGAGGACATAAGTGATCATGGATCACCTCCACCACATGCTTTACTAAGTGATCATGGAAATTCCACAGAGGTTCCACCTGCAAATAATGAGGAAGAAATGCAAGCCGACTACAATGAAATGCTTTTGGATTTTCCTGAGGAAGGACCACCCATTACTCAACCAAGCCAAGTAGAGACTGTTGAACACATGCCAGAGACTGTTGAACAAATGCCAGAGACTGATGAACAAATGCCAGAGACTGTTGAACAAATTCCAGAGACTGATATTCCAATTGTGCGAGAAGAGGAAATAATGGGAGAGAGTGGTGAGGAGGCAACTCCTCTTGAAGTTGCAGCAAGAAAGATAAGGCAACTGAGGTATGCAAAACTGGGCTTGACAACTACCCATGACTCCCCTATCATGGTTGCAGCTGAAAAAATTAAAAAACTTAAGGAGTCAAAGCAGCAGGAGAAAGCCAAAGAGAAGACAATCATTGAGGAGCCAGAGAAAGACAACCAAGTAGAGGATGAGAGAATGAAAGCAATTAAAAAAGAAATGAAGGAAAGAATTGAGAAAAACAAGAAAAGAAAGGGGACCCCAAGTGGTGAGTTTCAGCCACTGAGAAGGAGTTGGAGGCTTTCTCGTCTTTGCAAGCTAAATAAGTTCCAGAACACAAAAGATACTCCTGTTTGCATTGATGATGAAGCTGACACCATGATAGCAGCAATGGAGGGGCAATCAACTGAACAGAAAACTCAACTCAACTCATACACAGGCCCCATGAAGTTGGGCAAACAGATGCCACCACCAGTGAAACAATACAAGACTATAGTTGGCAAAACAGAGGTAAAATCTGCACCTATCTTATCTCATGGGAAAAATGTGATCACAAGGAGTGCACTGGCAAAAGCAATACAGGAGACAGAAACAAACTTGAAGATTGCAGGAAAGGGGAAGACCAAGTCGAAGGGCAAAGAGAAACAGGCTTGAAGACCTGGATTTTAACTTGTGCACATGTTGTTAATTTCATTTTGACTGTAAACCTATGTGCTTTTGACAACCCCTGAACCTTTTGGTTTTGTGTTTGTAATGTTGGCTATTTACTAAGTTATGGATGTGAACCATTTGCTAAGTTATGGATGGGAACCATTTGCTAAGTTATGGATGCTTTTTCTTTTGACATGTACTATTTTTGCTTTTGATTTTGCTGTTTACATCCCTAATATTTCATAAACAGGCTGTTTGTTTCATTGTGTTCAATTCATAATATTGGATTGAAAAAACATTTCATTATAAATACCAAACTGCATTACATTTTCATACATCATAATTCTTTTTCCTACTACAAAGCTATAATTAGGGTAGTTCATATTGTCCCCTGCTCATTGTCTCCACCTCTTTGTTCATCAGTACAAAGCTCCACACGATGAATATGACAATCATAAACAACAAAATATGCCTTTTCTTCTTCCCTTTGATTTCATCAGCAGCCTCAAACTTCTTCAAATCGTCTTCTAGCTTCTCAACTTTTCTCAACAGCCCTGGGATGATAACTCTTGCCCTTGGGCACATAGGGGGGTCGAACCATAAATGAAAGTTACAAGCATGGGCTCTGTCTTCCTGCAAAAGAAACAAGTCTCACAAGCAGCTAGAACAATTAATACAATAATACTTGATTTAACATGAATGTACCATAAAACGCAGGCATCCCCAAAACCTTCTTCCCGGATTTGCATCGGTCCATGAGGTTCTTAACACATCTGATCTTCCACACCAACAAGTAGGTTCCATTTTCTTAGCAATTTGTTTTTGTGTGGTAAAAGTCTGTACACACATATATATAGATATATAGAACTACAAGGGTTATAAGGTCTGGCGGGAGTGATTCCTCTGTTTTGGAGGGAAAGATAAAGTGAAATGTCTGTTTTGCCTACCGATTTATACCGGTTTTTTTTCATATCCCGGTATGAGGGCTTATTGGACCTTTACGGATACTTCGAGGGTTGGAAAGAACATTTTGAAATATTGAGGGCTGATGGGTATTTCGGTGCAAACTTTGACGGCTAAAAGGCCATTAAGCCCGAAATATATCACAAACTATGAAAACACTTTACTCCGCTCATTTGAGCACTACTCCTCTACTCCTTCTCTACTCTCTCTCTCATCACAAAATTTCTTGATAAACAAACACTGACTCCCTCTCAACAAAATCGAACTTCAAATTGAAATTACAAGCTCGAATTGGTAATTAAAAACTTTTTTCTTGCAATTAATTTTCTACTTTTTTATAATTTTCTTTTTTGATTTTGCATGTGATTAAATTTGGGTTTTACATTATAGGACTTTCATTTAGGTATTCAATTTCTAACTGATTTGGGTTTTTATTTAGAGATTCAAATTAAGGTTTTATATTTGGATGTATGGGTTTTTGTTTTGGTTGAATTCGAATTAGGATTAAAATAGGTTTTGTACTTGGTTTTCGTAATATTTGGTTACTACTGATTTGATTTTGCTTTTATGTGCAATTTTAAAACTCTGGTAAGGTAGTAAACTATGTGTTTGACTGTCAAATCTTAAGACAATGCAGAAGTGAAATAGATCGAGCTGGTATTAGCTAGATTGAGTTTGACTTACGTGATTGTTAGCACAAGTATGTAGCCAGTCTCATGTCTGTTGCAATGCTTTGTGATCTAGTTGCAACTTGCAAGTTTATACAAACTTGTGCGATCTTACCAAATGATACATATTGGACATCACATATACAGAGTATATAAATGCTAAAACATAGGTTAAAAGACTTATATTCTGGTATACATAGGTTAGAAGGTGATATAATGATCTTCTTTACTGTTTAAGGTTTTGTAAGTAATTATTGTCTATGCAGCAAGGTTTTTTACAGAAGCTGATGGACTTATTTAGAGTTTGTGAAGATTTGAAAGATACTGATGATCTTCACATGTTATATAAAATAGTAAGAAAGATCATTTAGTATCTACTTCTTATAATTGCAACCATAATCTGAAATACTTTTGTGCAGAATTCTATGGCCAAGATATCTAAAATAACTAATATATATTAGCTTGAATATATTAGTTTTTGCTTCCGAGTCCTAAATTGCTAAGATATATATGTCAAGCAACATCTGGCTTCTGTCCTCCTTAAGCCTCATAAGCCTCTGATTGCTGTTATAATTTTATCTGATTGTTAAATTTGAATGATTGAATTCAAAATTAACGTCTTGCTGTGTTTGAAAATTGGAGTTCCTGCAATTAATGTGTATTTATTTGAAATGTAGCCATTCTTGCCCTTTATCAAGCTGCTCCCAATAAATATTAGTATATCCACAACTCTACTAATTCATTGTTCAGCAGAATAAATGTTTTCTCTATTGAGTGCTAAGGTCAATGTAGATCAATTTTACGATATGCTAAGGCCTATAGGACAATGAGCTTTTGAATGTATTGATACTTACATTATCATCATCTAGTCAGTGCAATTAAAACTTGTTCCAGGTTGAACTCGTAATCAGTGCTCCGAAGGATTTTTTTAGCTTTGTGCGTTGACCGACTTTGATCGACAGGTAAGACTCTTTTCATCATAAATTTTAGGGGGCAAGAATACAATTTGTTATTTGACAATGTGACTGAGCATCATACTGCATGCATGACAACTGTAAAGCCAGACTGTCTTGGTCCTTTTAGATCGATTGACATGTATGTTTCTTGTGTGACCATGAGTACAGTTGCTACTTAATACTCTTTTTGAAATAGAATTGCATGTTAAATGTGATATTTTTTAGTTATTGTTGCAAGGGAAACAGGGTTCGAGTGGTATCAGTATAATTTCATTTTTTTCTATTTGGTTTAGAGAACTCCTGAATTCTTACTTTATATTATTTATTTTTTCAGTATTATTCTAAACAGGACTTTTTCTTATCTGAAAAAATGAGGTTTTTTAGCAAGCGGAGAGAAGGTTTTAAGTTGTAGATCTAGGGATTGGGGGGTTTGGTCAGGACTTCCTTTTTCAAGAATCGTGTCTATATTAATGGGAACCGGGAGATTGGGGGAACCAGAAAGCCTTCTCCATTGTATTTATTAATTGAATCCAATCTTCTTTTACTGTGTGAAGTTGTTCTCAAAGCAGCTCATGCATATTGTATTTTAAAGAAAAGGTGGGGGAAAATTTGGATTACTAATTCAACTAGGTACCAGCTGAATTATGTCCCCGAACAAGTGAACTGGCCAGATATGATACCCTAGCAAACTTAGTTCGCTGTGAACTTGACAAATCAATCTGTGTTTTCAAAGTTGTTATGGGATAACATATTTTATCTGATTTCTTGGACATGGCACCACTTTATTGTTTGGTCTTGATCGCCTATAGAATTATTATAAGTAATATTTTGTATGGTTTAAATTCCCTTTCATGTCATCTCTTCCTTGGCTTCATTTTTTACTTAGTTATTACATTTTATTTTTTGTGCAGGTACTGGTAGGATTAGGCTATCCCTTCTGTGAAGAAAATTCCTGTTGCAAAGACGAGGCCGTTTATAATAGAACAAGCGGCTCAGACATGGATGCTGAAAAATATAGAACAAGCGGATCCTAATCTTAAATTGGATATTGGAGAAATTTTTTTGTAGCTTTAACTAGCTAGTATTAGAACTTGGTAATTTTGTAAAACTGTTAAGTATTTTTGTTGGTTGCATCATTGCCTTTTGAAGTTGTTGGCTTGGTTTGGACAGGATGGTTTTATGTATAAACAAAGCAGCCATTTCAATTTTTTTCTAAAAAAGTGTTGCATTTGACACTATTTGATGTTGCAGTATTGTAGATTTAGTGTTGCTAAAAATACATTTGATGTTGCAAAAAAAAAATGATGTTGCATGAGACTCAACTAGTGTTGCACTAGATAGTGGTCCCCACTGTTGACATGGCATCATGTGGACCCCACTGTTGATGTGACACCTTGGTGGGCCCCACTACTGACGTGCCACCATGGTGGGCCCACTGCTGACGTGGCACCATGGTGAGTCCCATTGCTGACGTGGCACCATGGTAGGCCCCACTATTGACGTGTCACCATGGTGGACCCCTCTGCTGAAATGGCTTCAAATCTTATGCAACACCATATGGTGTTGCCTTTTTGTGCTTTTGGTGTTGCAATATAGATCTTATGCAATAATTTCGTGGCGTTGCAATAGTTTGTAAAAGCGTTGCATTAAGGGTCTGACGCAATGTTGGTATTGGCAACGCTGCTTTGGTGTTGCCTATTAACTTAGGCAACGCTTTTCAGGCCTTATGCAACATTAAGTAGGGGTTGCTTAAGGCCACTTATGGCATAGTTGCTAACCATTTCATTTTATAGATAAACATGTCAAACAGCTAGCATTAATTGGATACGAGGAAATACAATTCGGCAAGCTGAAAGAATATGACCTTATGTTAACTCGAATAACTTGTAGAAGGGGGGGTTGAATACAAGTTATATAATCGTGTCTGATTTTTGCTTGATTATATGAACAAGAATAAACGAATGAATCAAACTTTGTTTGTATTAAAATAATCAAATACAAACTCTACCAAAAGTGTACAATACCTTTAGCAGCTGCTGACAATATAAATCTCTCTCTCTGTTTGTTTCGAACTCTCGAATACAAATCTTACGAACTCACTTGCTCACTCACGTACGAACACTGTTTACAATGATATAGAGAGAGTATTTATAATGCTACCTATCAACTAATAACAGAATTATAATCTATCTATGACAATGTTCTGCCGTCCAGTTGATAGTTTCCATCAATAGAGAATTCGTTTCCTTCAAGATATATTCTTGCTTGTTTTCCAAAACAAAGATCCTGTTTTATAGCACTTGCCAGTTTCTGTAGCATCCATAATGACATCATCAGTAACACGACCGACATCATCAGTAACATGACTGATATCAGGATTTCCCATTGCATCAGGATCTGATTATCCCATCAGTATTTGATCAGGATCTGACATATTGTATCAGGATCTGCTCCTCTGTTCCTGACATGTAGTCCCCGATACAATATTCCTGACATGTAGTCTCTGACGCACTATTCCTGACTAAACTCTATAGATTACTGTTTAACACATATATCCTATAGAAAGTGCTAAATCCTTTATAAGATCAGGATATACAAGAAGTATTAGCAAAATTCTATTCTTAACATCACAACTTATGAATTATTCCTACCAATCTCCCCATATTTATGCTTTAGAATCTGAAGCATAAATCTAAGTTGTAGATGTCAAAACATATAACAATACAACTAGAATATAATTTATGAATTCAAGATCATGAATTTAAGTACCTCCTTCTTCAGATGTAGACATGTATCTGGTACTTAGAAGAAAGAATTCAACTATTTGATGCTTCTTTTCCTTTACCACTTCCATGATGAAATTTACCAACTCTGTCACCCTTGTTTCTGTTCCCAGTCTGTTGTTGTTGTTGTCTCTGAATTGTCTTTATCTCCCCCTTTTTGACATCAGCAACATTAATTCCAAGAGATTCAGTAACAGAACAAATGAGATTCATCAAAACTGCTTGATTTTCCGTAATAGTGACTTGGTTATTTTCAAGAATTTGAAGTCTCGATTGAATATCACTTTGAGATTTCTGAATGTCCTTAAGAATTGCAGAATTGACTTCAATGTTGGAAGTGCTTGTTGTATCTTCAGATTCAGATGCAGAAAGAACTTTATCTTCAAGCCTTGTAGAAGAAGTTGCCTGTTTAGAATGATATTCAAGTAATAACATTTGAGTAGAAGTACAAACATCTTCATCTCTCTGATCTGGAGCTGAAGTATGATCATCCTGTCCTTCACCAGTATTCTGTGTACTAACATCTACAAATCCTGACTCCTCCTTAGATTGATCAGATATTGTTGATGTTTCAATTCTAGCTGAAATTGGAAGTACAAACAAAGGAATACTAGGATCATTAGGAATTTCTTCTGGTACTGGTTGAGTAGAAGTTTGTCTTAGCCTTTCACCTCTGCAAGCCTTTCTTTCTGTTTCTGAGCTTTAACTTCTGGCTTTGCATTGTGATGTGCTAAGTCATGCTTCTCATACATCTTGATAAAAGAATAAGTACCAGCATCCATACCAAGATTTTCAGACCAAGATTCAGGAAAAACCTGATCCCAGAAATCAAACGATGGTGGTTTCCTAATTTTCTCTCCCTCACTATGGAGTTGATCATCCATACCCTCATTCTCACTTTGACTATCTAAAGTCAACACTCTTTCTACCTCTCCTTTTGCCTGATCAGGAGCCAGCCTCTCTGTGTGTGGATCTATGTCCATCTTTTCAAGTGTATCACTCAAATTTGGATAAGTGCTCTCATGACCTACAGAAATATAGGGGTTAGAAGAAGTTTTTATACCTGAACTCACATGGAGAGAGGGTTCCTCATATGGCATGGGGCTTGAGGTTTTCTCCAAGGAGTGAGCTGCTATAGTCTCTGAATCCTTACAAACATCTACTTTCTTTCCAGAAACTACAGGCTCCAGTATACCACTTTCAGGTTTTACACTAGACTCTGATGTCTTCAGTAATACTTCATTAGACACCATAGCTAATATGCCACCGTCTTTAAGTGTTGGTTGCTGAGACACACCCTCAAGGTGGATAGACTCTGACAGAACAATATTAGTTTGATCTTCAGAAAAATCAATCAAAGTCATTCCTCCCATATCATAGGGTTTCTCACTTTCAATTTCAATCATCACAGAAGACCTTCCAGCATCATCAATCACAGTTCCTGAGTCATCCAACCTCTGACTAGATGGTTCTTGTGTTGCAGTGACTGTGATATGATCTATTCTACTATTCACCACTGACGCAATAGTATCTTCTGATGACTGCTTCCCTCTATCAACTTCCTCCTCTTGTTCACCTTGAGCTGAAGCATCTTCAACAATGACATCCTCATCAAATAAATATGCATGAAGTGATTGAAGTGCAACATGCTTAGGATGTCCAAATTTCTTGTGTAACTCCTTTCTGTCTGATACATAGAAGTATGTCTTCATTAAATCAAGCCTTTGATGTAACGGTCCATATTGTTCAGGAAATGAAAGTTTGGGAACTCTTTCAATCAAAAAATCTAGAACAGGCCTGGAAAGATTCACTTTCAGAGAAATAAGTTCCATAGCCAGTCTGTATGTCAATGTAGTTTCCCATGAAGAATCAAGATCCATATCTCTCTTGCCAGATACTGACATGGATATAGCATTATTTGTAGAGACCTGCAAAATGTTAGTTGAACTTGACACTGTGTGTAGGTGACAAATGAATCTTTCTCCTTGTTCTCCCATTATAGTGAGCAACAGATTTGTCTTGAGAAGACTCAAGAGGTGTAGACACAGAAGTGATCTTGGGATGAGATCCTTTTTCAATAGACACAATCTTTTGAGAGACAGTATCCAGTATCTGTTTTCCCTTTTTAAGAACTACAGCCTTTTGAGAGACTGCAGCCTGGTTGTGACTAGTTGTTCCATCTCTTTGTCCTAGCTTAGAAAGTTGAATTGCAGCCTTCAATTTTGCTCTCTCAGCAAGAGATATATTATCATCATCTTCACTAGAACTACTACTTGAAATAACAAATCTTCTCTTCCTTACAACTGATGTCTTTTGAGAAACACCAGAGGTTGGCTTCTTTGAACAATAGGCTGTGGATTAAAATTTGGTTCTAGAATTGTTTCAGAGACTGTAATGTTTTTGGCTACTTGGGTAGACACAGGGGCGTTCTCCTCCAATTGAGATTCCTAAGTCATTTCACCGCCAAAGAAAGAAGAATTATAGATAGTAGGAAGATGAGTTCTTAGAAGTACCTGAACATGATTTGGATAGTGTAAAGCAGGTATTTTATCTAGATTCTTTTCACTGTCCTTCTTTGTAATGTCAGAGAAAATTATCTTTTGCTGTACATAAGAAGAAACACAATACTCTCTACCAAATCTAGCTTCAACATCAGGAATAAAATGGTTAATAAACAGTTGCATGAATCTGTGATAATAAACCATATTCCTGTCATGATCTCTTGACCCAAGTTTTGATACATATCTGACTTAAGATAATGTGACCAAAATTAATTACTCTGTTATAAAGCAAAGCATATGCAATATGTGATGTAACAGCTGTAATTTGTTGAAAAGAACTACATTTACCAGTAAAGCATTTAGCAATTTGATCAAAGAAGAAAGACCATTCTTTCTTAAGAAAAGATCTATTTAACTGGCTCATGTTATCTAGAGGTCCACCATAACCTAATTTAGATAACATAGTTCTAACATCATCATCAGATGGTACATTCTCAAAATTCGTACTAACAGGTAAGCGAAGTACTGAATTAATAACAGATTCAGTAAGATCAAATGAGTCTTGCCCTAAATGTAGAACAATCTTACCTGATTGACTCTGAGTAGAATCAATTACCTCAGCATTCTCCCAAGCTTATGAAACAGCTACTTGATTAATTTGTGGAGATGCTGTCAAGGCATAACTTAATGGTCCTTTAGCCATAAAGTCCATTATCGGGTGAAAATCAGTTGACACCCCTTCCTTGTTGGTGATAGCTGCAACATGATTGTTCGTCATAAAATCAAAGTCACCAAACTTGAAAGCTACTGATTTGGGTAGTCTTCTTTGAGTTGCCATTTTGATCTGAAAAGAACTTAAGAAATCTTTGAAATTGATTAGTGATTTTGAGAACTCGAGAGTATTTTTGCTTTAGAGAATGAAATTAGAGAAAGCAATTACACGATTAGAGTGTCAAAATAATTATATTTCAAAAATTCTTCAGACCCATTATCCCACGTTGACACGTAGGTTGACAGGTGTCAGTCCCTGAAAAATGCAGTTACTCATGACTTTTGGAAAATAAAATCCAAAAATGATTTCAAGTAAATAAGTAAAGGTAAAAACGAGATAAAAATCAATACTGATCAGTTTCCTCTTCCTGATGTGATCTACTCATCAGAATAATCACACAATTCAATGTGATTTTTGAATAAAAAGAATTACTAATCCTGATGTGAACACACTCGTATTCCTGATCAATATCATCCTGATTCCAGAGACTAAATAGAGTTTCCACATGGCATTTTCTTTTTCCTGAAAAAGAAATAACAAAATCAATTGGTTAAATTCATTCAATATTTCTTGAAAATACAAGAAATACAGTCACACATAATTATGACTGAATGCATTGATATCTCCCAAATGACTGTTCAGCTTCCCACGTCTTTCTATAAAAGAAACCAACGTCTTATGCCATTCTCCAAAACCATTTCATTCTTTTCTCTTTCCATCATGGCTTTCAACCCAAAGCTTCATATGAACCCTAGATTTTGGTTCATTACCACTGAGAAGTTCTTTACTCTTGATGATCAGGAGCAAGTGAACTATCTCTTAGAAGAGATGACTTTTCTCATCAAGTCAAATATGGTTAATCTTAACTCAAATGATTTCCACAAATCTCCTCTAAAACATCTACCAGTTGGATACAATCCTTCTCTAATCTCTTCACTCCTTGAGGATGAAGAATTTGGTGAAGAGTCTGAGGTTGATCTTGATGGAGATGCTATTCATCTTCTTCAATAAGCATGAAGATGAGTCAGCTGCTCTCATTCAAGTCGCCCAGACAAGGAATTCATTCTTGAGATGCTCCTTGTCCTGAAGTCGATCACTGAGGATTGAAACAGCAATAACTTTAGACAAGAATAGAATTATCAGTAGTAGTTAGACAAAAAGAAGAATTGTATTTCATTTTCATGTATGTAATGCTTTTGATTAATGAAAATACAAGTTTCCTTAATATCTACTTGTCTATTGTTGTTTATTGACTGTCATGAATAATGATATAAATTATCAGTATGTATGTAATAAAACTTGCTAACATAGACTTAACAAAACTCAGAATTGAACTACCAAATAACATGAACTTCAGAATTTGAACAGTAAGACACACATATTTCACAATCCTGATAGTGACGATACAATCCTAATGTCAATACTGATGACGTCAGCATACTGATAGCAATCCTGATGTTTATTAACAAGTCTATCATACTGTAATTTATCAAAGTAAAGTGTTACAGCTTAAGCATTTAACCATCAAGTATAGATCCTGACAAAAATTTCAAGTCTATAAGCTGAAACAACATACCTTGCTACTTGTGCAGATGTTAAAGATCTAAAAATTTAACATTCCTAACTCACTAATCAATCTACTGAATGTGGCCTAGTTAGAATATCTGCAAGCTGTTTGTCAGTAGGAACAAAATGAAGTTCCACAGTACCATTTTCAATATGTTCTCTAATAAAATGATACCTGACATCAATGTGCTTAGTCCTTGAGTGTTGAACTGGATTTTCTGCAATTTTGATTGCACTAGTATTATCACAAAACATAGGAATATTACTAAGTGTCATACCATAATCCATCAACTGATTTCTTATCCAAAGGAGTTGAGCACAACAACTGCCTGCTGCAATGTATTCAGCTTCTGCAGTTGAGGTTGAAACTGATTGCTGCTTCTTACTTGCCCAAGAAATCAATCAGTTTCCCAAGAATTGACATGTACCTGTAGTGCTTTTCCTGTCTATTTTACACCCTGCATAATCAGAGTCTGAATAGCCAATTAGGGAGAAATCAGATTCTCTTGGATACCAAAAACCAAGATTTGGAGTTCCCTTGAGATATCTAAAAATTCTCTTCACAGCAATTAAATGAGATTCCTTAGGATCACTTTGGAATCTAGCACATAAACAGGTAGAGAACATTATATCTGGTCTACTTGCAGTTAAATATAACAGTGAACCTATCATGCCTCTATAGCTAGTATTATCAACACTCTTTCCCTTAGGATCAGAGTCTAGCTTAGTGGCTGTTGCCATGGGTGTCTTTGCAATTGCACAATCTTGAAAGTCAAACCTTTTTAAAAGATCTTTGATATACTTTGACTGATTAATGAAAATACCAGTCTCAATCTGTTTGACCTGCAAGCCTAAAAAGTAATTTAGTTCACCCATCATGTTCATCTGATATTTAGACTGCATAAGCTTACTAAACTTAGTAGATAACTTTTCATTAGTAGAACCAAATATAATATCATCAACATAAACTTGAACTAAAAGCAAATCACCTTTTATCTTTCTAAAGAATAGAGTTTTGTCAATTGTACCTCTTGTGAAGCCATTTTCAAGAAGAAATTTAGACAAAGTCTCATACCATGCTCTTGGTGCCTGCTTCAGTCCATAGAGTGCCTTGTCAAGTTTGTAGACATGATTTGGAAACTTTGGATCAACAAAACCAGGTGGTTGTTCCACATACACTTCCTCATCAAGCTTGCCATTTAGAAAAGCACTTTTTACATCCATTTGGTATACCTTGAATTTTGAATGAGCTGCAAATGCAAGAAACATTCTGATTGCTTCTAATATTGCTACAGGTGCAAAGGTTTCATCATAGTCAATTCCTTCTTCCTGAGAATAACCCTTGGCTACCAGTCTTGCTTTGTTTCTTACAATCATACCAGATTCATCTAGCTTGTTTCTGAAAACCCATTTAGCACCAACAATAGATCTATCTTTAGGTCTTGGTACCAGTTTCCAAACTTTGTTCCTCTCAAATTCATTCAATTCTTCCTGCATTGCTATTACCCAATCAGGATCCTGTAAGGCTTCTTCAACCTTCTTAGGTTCATTCTTTGAGAGAAAACAACTGTACAAGTGTGACAGCCCCAGATCCGAGGTCATGGATTCGGGCCATCAAGGTCCAATTTCCAGTCATTAACAACATTTCTTGGATTTTTTTTAATATATAATTAATACAAATTAATACTTTCATAAATGACCCCACACTAATATCATCACACACCAGTCATATGCTCAGGGAACAACATCCACAATATTAAAAGTTTATAGTTAAACAGTTATTACAACCCAGAATCATATTTAAGTACATTGTTGAATAATACTTCGACATGAAGCAATTCAACAATCAAAAGTTTATTATACCAGCTTACACATTTAATATACATAATCTACCAGGATCCGCTTGTCTACGCTACCTCTAGAATAGGTGCCAGCGTTCTCTCAGAAGGTTGCATTTCCCTTACCCTCTTGCGGGGTGTAGTGCGGAGCATCGGCATGCCTAGCTGTTGTATAAAATAAATAGCAAGAATGAGCTAAAATAGCTCAGCAAGATAAATTCTATCGACTACCATCAAAGGAAATAGACCATTACACACACACACACACACACATATATATATATATATATATGTGGAAATTCATCATACTTATTAAGAAAGAAAAATATTTATTTATTAAATACACCATCTATTCATCTTGATAGGAAAAGAAATTTAGGATAATATAATATGAGTTTCTCTTCTAAAATATTATAATAATCCATACTTCATTTCCGTATAATATTTCAAAATAATATATATTATTTGAATCAGATCTCTTAATAAAATCTTTCCATTTCCTTGTATATGACACTTATATAAGAATAATATAAAATCAATTTCTCTTCATTCCATATAAATAATTCCATCACCTTATCTCATTTTCTTTGTTTCAGCATATAAATCTGAAAACCATTATCAACTCTTTCTTTTCAAAAATATTGGGGATATCTGCTGTCGCCTGATACGTTAGGACAATGATCAGTCGCCTAATCGTACCTGCTCTCTTTTTTTTACTACCGGTAGAAGGAATGAAGATCATCCCTGGAGGAAGGCCACCTGCTAACATCCTCCCTTGGCATCTTCGTGCCGTAATAAAATAATAAATGTTGGACTGTGTCGCACACAGCCCTGACACAGCCACTTACGCAAGTCTGTTGCAATCCCCCTTTTTGTAAAATCATTTATCTACTCACATTTATCATTTCCATTTCCATTTCCATTTCCATGCACATTTCCATTCACATTTCCATTCACACTTATCATCACCTTTAAATCATATGTCATAATACTTTAATTATGACTCATACATCTTTTCTATAATTATTAAAGTCAAATATTCCTTTAGAACATAAAGTATATTCGCTCTATCCATATTCGTATCTATCTTTCTTTAATTCTCAAAATCAGGAAATTAATCCTTAGCAATATAGCATCGTAGAAAAACATATATATTCCAAGAAATCATTTTACTTTTAAAAAAAATAAAATAGTTTTCTAAAGTAAGGGTAGAAGAAATCTTGCTCTCTTATATATATATATATATATATATATATATATATATATATATATATATATATATATATGTTGTTCCATCTACTTTTAAAAATAGTAGATAATAATCAAATAATACTTATTAAATCACAATATTTAAAAAGAATATCTTTAGCAAAATATCATAAATCATATAACCCTAGATAACAACTGATACCATTCTTTTATTTACTTTAGATAACAACTGATACCATTCTCTCATATTCTCTTAATCATAAGGCATGTTCACTTCATGCATAATCATCTCTATACATATCCATCTCATACTCATATCCATATTCATATCCATCTCACACTCATATCCATATTCATATACATCTTCGTACTCATATCCATATCCATATTCATATACATCTTCGTATACCTTTCTTTTCAATATCAATACTCAAGGAGGACAATTTCTTCACAATATAGTAATAATAGCATCACATATATATTCCATGAAAACAAGTTTCTTTGAAGATACATAGTTTTCCAAGTAGGGATAGAAAAGATCTTGCCTCGATCTCGATGTCCTGAAGGTATGGCTCGTGGCTCTCCCGGAGTTTCTATAAACACGAAAAGGACCGTCGTTAGAATACCACATCTCTTACTCACCTCACTCTTGCATAACAATACCCTTGACACTTTAATATATGTTTCACATGTTATTCATAACCCAAGTGTTCCAAAAACCTAACCATTTTAGGTTAAATCAAGGTTTCGTTGCTTATTCACCATTTCCCTTAACAACCATACCCGACTGTAAAAATTCTCAGAAAATCTCAATTTCGAATTTTAATGTAAGGTCAACTGGAAATGACTCTTTGACCACTCCACTACAATATCCCAAAATTTTATAATTTTTAAAAATGATTAAGTATGGTATTCATAGCCTCCAATTTGATACAATTACATTTTCTCGGTTCTCGAACGTCTTTCACTAAAACTGACTTTTCTCCTAAACCGTTCATCAGATTTTAACGTACTTTATATCAAAACAACCTATGAACCAAGATCTATCATTATATGGTCGAATGGTACCCTAGGACGTGTGTTACCAAACGGCATTGGTATCCAAAAACAGGGCAGTTTTTAGTCTAACGAAAATCGGGCATTATAACGGCTATATTTTCATACTTTCCAAAACATTACTCCTCCAAATCCATCATCCGCCTTATACACCATCACCTACACCATGTGGTCATCTTACCAGCCATGGTTACAAGCACATAATCCTTTCATATTAAATCAAAACACATATCCACAACTATATAATCAAGATTTCATGGTTTATATCACTTAACTTCTAAACTAAGCATAATCAACCATAAACTCATAATTCAAGTTAGGGTCTCAAGTAATATACCTTCCTTGTAGCTTCAACATCACTTAATAAACCTTGGGTACTCCTTAAACAACCTCAATATAGCTTGAATCAACTAAAGGAACCATGAAAACAAGTTAACAATTCGGAGTTACTATTCATCAGCTGAAAGAACATGAAAAACGACCCCCTTACCTTGCTTTTCTGGAAAACTCTTGTGAAATACGACTTGTAGGTTATCTCATGGGCTTTCTAAAAAGCTATAGAACGCAAAATTTGGCTGAGAAACGAAGAAGTTATGCTCGTTTTACTAGGTTGTTCCTGTTTTGGCCGAATGGAATGGTGAGAGGAAAAGGAAGAGATTTTTTTTTGTGTTTGCTTGTTCTTATCTCATCCTCTTGATAATTCTAGAGTATTATAGATGTTTATGGAAGAGTTTAGATTAATCCTTAGGTGAAATGACTACTTTGCCCCTTAAACATAATTAGTGGAAGATGATGTAACATTGATGATCTCATAATCTCTTTTGCTTTGCTTTTCTAAGTATAATGCTAGTAATCTTGGTAAAGGGTAATATGGTATGTAGCCTTGTTATATTACTAATCTTGGTTGCTTTGTTCCCATACTCGTCTAATTACGATTCGTTTCGAATATACCTCGTTATCTCAGTGGTTCTAGAATCGTTTAACAATCCAATTTCCTTTGATATCTCCTTAACTTAATAATCCCTTGTTTTAACTTAAATTCACTAATTCCTTAATATATAAATCCTTTAATATTTTTATGATCCTTAATGTCCAATAAATAGAAGCTCGCTCGAACTCAAAATCCTCAAAAATCCATATTAAGGAATTTCTGAAATCCGTTATCATTTCGAGTCACTTATTTTCATAGTACAACACTAATATGGTTTCTGTTTACTCATTTTCTGTTTCTATTATAGAGTACTTACATACCATTTTCCTAATTCCTCAAAATTTACTATTCATGTGATCACTGTAGCATTGCTAAAGTTAGGGTTATTACAGTCTTCCCCCCTTAAAAGGATTCCGTCCCGGAATCACGTTGAAGATATCGACGAATACCTTTCTCACATTACACCTTCTAATTCTAATATTACTTCCTCCTTCCTTTAGTTTTTCCTTAAACATCTTTATCTTGTTTGTACAGAAATACACCAACATACACTTGCTTGTCATTCATCAACATGCCATTTAGCTTATCAATAGCAGTACTTTCACTATCTTTTCCTTACTAACCTTCTCCTGCATTCCGTCGTTCTATATTATCTCATCTCTCCTTTCTCTTTTTACTAAGGGTATCGGCCACCACATTGGCCTTCCCTGAATGGTAGTGTATCTCACTATTGTTTATCTATGTTTTGATCTTTATCATGACATAAAATATTAATACTCCAACATTTTTATATATCATCTCTGTAAAATTTTCCAGAAAATAATCTATAATAATATTCCTTGAAACAATTGTAAGAAAATATTGGTTATAATATATATTTCCTGTTCGTAACTATACGAGCATGTACTTTTCCTTCATCCTTAAAAATATTCTCACACCTTCTCTCATACTCTTAATCTCCTTTCTATAGAGTTCTTTGACCCTTAACAGATACTGATTTGGATGACACGAGAATAACTCACTTTCTTATATCACCATAGTTTACTTTCTCACAGATAGATTATTCTTATCTATATTATCTGTCCATTTACACCATTCATTGACTTAGTCGATCCGTAACCAAACATTTACACTTAAGAGGTTAAATTAGAGCGTACATGCAATTTCCTCCGGATACCTTATCCCATATGTCTATTGTTCACTATACGCTCTTTACATCTTGCTGATCCACCTTAGTTCCTTCGTGATATACTATCTGTTCCACCTCTGAAATTTCCCTTTATTATTCTCATCAAAATCTTTACCTCAAGTTTTACTCATTCATACCTTTTGGATTAATCCTTTGAATACTTAACATCTTTAATCTCTCTCTGCTACTTAGGGTATTAGTCACAATATTAGCCTTCCCCCACTAATAGTTATTGCACCTCGAAATCCTTCATTAATTATCCCCACTTCCTTTGTTTATCCTTATTCTGACTCTATCCTCAAAATACACCTTACTCTCAATAGTAAATCTCAATTATGCCTTAAAATGCCTCATATTTGTTTTCTTACTAATCATCAAATATACATATTTCTTCTCACAAATTTCCTTCTTCTCTTATATTGAAACGCTTCTAGCTCTAATTATCTCTTAACGAAGTTTCCCTTGGAATCTCAAGTTTCCTTGTGTAATCACGTATACTATAAACATTGCTTCCATCCATTAATAAAATCTTCTATATTAAAAACAATTAATAGAATTTAAGAGACTTTGAATTGAAACGAACCCAGAAACAAGCAAGGGTCCCACAACAATTTATAAGATTAAGAGTTTTAAATAGCTCTTATTCGAAACAAAAGAATATTTGGGAAATCAATATGATGGAAGAAGCCGTACGTCACACAAGTGAGGGCGTCCCCTCCGACTTTCTATCACACAGACAGATCGTCGTTGTGTATACATATAAGGCTGTTCCTCTTAGTTGGAGTAAGAAATATAGAGGGAAATTTAAATCACGAAGATAAATACCATCTTCCAAAAATAATCTTAGGGAAATATTTTGATTAAAATAGATAAAATACAATTTTGAAACACATTCCAAAGGTACTAGAAAGTTTTTAAATAAAATGCCGGCTCTTAATGAATAATTACCCACCAGTGGAGGAAAATTTGAAACTCAATAATATAATTTAGCAGGGCTTTAGGAGCTTGAAAATAGGTACTGTTAATAGCCTCTGCCCAATTGAAAATCCCAATAATGGAAGGTTTTCCTCAAATACTATTTATATCTTAGACTGCGTACCCTCCAAAATTTCTTAAATTTGGCACTCACTATGTAGCTTTAACCTATCGTCTGCTATTCCCAATTATCTTCATTTACTTAGTCGTGACTTGGCTCGATACTCTCTGCCTTGATCCATAATAGAACACAACCTTCTAATCGATATACTTTCGTAATATTGATCATCTTGACCTGACACTGCTCTAGTATTAAGGACCCTTCAAACTATACTTTATAATTGTATATTCTAACATACCACTTATAATCACGAGATTGTCTAACGTACACTTCCCAATACATCAAATATTCCCTTTTTCAAATCAATCCTATGTGCTACATGAGTTTAACACTTTTAGCATAATAACCTTTTCATTTAAGTCAATCTCGGAATTTCTCAATCTTTCTTGGTCCTTAAAGTATATCTTGGCTTTACCGATAAATCTCAGTTTCACTATTTCATCTCCACAATCAATTGAAACAATCAGTGTCTATTCACCAATCCACTTACAATATTTCTTCAAACTCCATTAAACCAAGAAGACTTTAAATACCCTTAACTTTGGCTTACCAATCTCCTCTCCGTATACTAAAACATAAACGTTTATTAGTAATAATCTATAAAATTATAATCACTACTTAGAATAAACGCTTCGTTCGATAAACCACCCTTGAACTCGATGTGAGTTCATATTTTATATCATTACATATATATCTATATGTGTATATTATTATCACTTTTGTTCCTGAGCAATATGACTCTAAGCTCTGATACCAAACTATGACAGCCCCAGATCCGAGGTCATGGATTCGGGCCATCAAGGTCCAATTTCCAGTCATTAACAACATTTCTTGGATTTTTTTTAATATATAATTAATACAAATTAATACTTTCATAAATGACCCCACACTAATATCATCACACACTAGTCATATGCTCAGGGAACAACATCCACAATATTAAAAGTTTATAGTTAAACAGTTATTACAACCCAGAATCATATTTAAGTACATTGTTGAATAATACTTCGACATGAAGCAATTCAACAATCAAAAGTTTATTATACCAGCTTACACATTTAATATACATAATCTACCAGGATCCGCTTGTCTACGCTACCTCTAGAATAGGTGCCAGCGTTCTCTCAGAAGGTTGCATTTCCCTTACCCTCTTGCGGGGTGTAGTGCGGAGCATCGGCATGCCTAGCTGTTGTATAAAATAAATAGCAAGAATGAGCTAAAATAGCTCAGCAAGATAAATTCTATCGACTACCATCAAAGGAAATAGACCATTACACACACACACACACACACACACACACACACATATATATATATATATATATATATATATATATATATATATGTGGAAATTCATCATACTTATTAAGAAAGAAAAATATTTATTTATTAAATACACCATCTATTCATCTTGATAGGAAAAGAAATTTAGGATAATATAATATGAGTTTCTCTTCTAAAATATTATAATAATCCATACTTCATTTCCGTATAATATTTCAAAATAATATATATTATTTGAATCAGATCTCTTAATAAAATCTTTCCATTTCCTTGTATATGACACTTATATAAGAATAATATAAAATCAATTTCTCTTCATTCCATATAAATAATTCCATCACCTTATCTCATTTTCTTTGTTTCAGCATATAAATCTGAAAACCATTATCAACTCTTTCTTTTCAAAAACATTGGGGATATCTGCTGTCGCCTGATACGTTAGGACAATGATCAGTCGCCTAATCGTACCTGCTCTCTTTTTTTTTACTACCGGTAGAAGGAATGAAGATCATCCCTGGAGGAAGGCCACCTGCTAACATCCTCCCTTGGCATCTTCGTGCCGTAATAAAATAATAAATGTTGGACTGTGTCGCACACAGCCCTGACACAGCCACTTACGCAAGTCTGTTGCAATCCCCCTTTTTGTAAAATCATTTATCTACTCACATTTATCATTTCCATTTCCATTTCCATTTCCATGCACATTTCCATTCACATTTCCATTCACACTTATCATCACCTTTAAATCATATGTCATAATACTTTAATTATGACTCATACATCTTTTCTATAATTATTAAAGTCAAATATTCCTTTAGAACATAAAGTATATTCGCTCTATCCATATTCGTATCTATCTTTCTTTAATTCTCAAAATCAGGAAATAAATCCTTAGCAATATAGCATCGTAGAAAAACATATATATTCCAAGAAATCATTTTACTTTTAAAAAAAATAAAATAGTTTTCTAAAGTAAGAGTAGAAGAAATCTTGCTCTCTTATATACATATATATATATATATATATATATATATATATATATATGTTGTTCCATCTACTTTTAAAAATAGTAGATAATAATCAAATAATACTTATTAAATCACAATATTTAAAAAGAATATCTTTAGCAAAATATCATATATCATATAACCCTAGATAACAACTGATACCATTCTTTTATTTACTTTAGATAACAACTGATACCATTCTCTCATATTCTCTTAATCATAAGGCATGTTCACTTCATGCATAATCATCTCTATACATATCCATCTCATACTCATATCCATATTCATATCCATCTCACACTCATATCCATATTCATATACATCTTCGTACTCATATCCATATCCATATTCATATACATCTTCGTATACCTTTCTTTTCAATATCAATACTCAAGGAGGACAATTTCTTCACAATATAGTAATAATAGCATCACATATATATTCCATGAAAACAAGTTTCTTTGAAGATACATAGTTTTCCAAGTAGGGATAGAAAAGATCTTGCCTCGATCTCGATGTCCTGAAGGTATGGCTCGTGGCTCTCCCGGAGTTTCTATAAACACGAAAAGGACCGTCGTTAGAATACCACATCTCTTACTCACCTCACTCTTGCATAACAATACCCTTGACACTTTAATATATGTTTCACATGTTATTCATAACCCAAGTGTTCCAAAAACCTAACCATTTTAGGTTAAATCAAGGTTTCGTTGCTTATTCACCATTTCCCTGAACAACCATACCCGACTGTAAAAATTCTCAGAAAATCTCAATTTCGAATTTTAATGTAAGGTCAACTGGAAATGACTCTTTGACCACTCCACTACAATATCCCAAAATTTTATAATTTTTAAAAATGATTAAGTATGGTATTCATAGCCTCCAATTTGATACAATTACATTTTCTCGGTTCTCGAACGTCTTTCACTAAAACTGACTTTTCTCCTAAACCGTTCATCAGATTTTAACGTACTTTATATCAAAACAACCTATGAACCAAGATCTATCATTATATGGTCGAATGGTACCCTAGGACGTGTGTTACCAAACGGCATTGGTATCCAAAAACAGGGCAGTTTTTAGTCTAACGAAAATCGGGCATTATAACGGCTATATTTTCATACTTTCCAAAACATTACTCCTCCAAATCCATCATCCGCCTTATACACCATCACCTACACCATGTGGTCATCTTACCATCCATGGTTACAAGCACATAATCCTTTCATATTAAATCAAAACACATATCCACAACTATATAATCAAGATTTCATGGTTTATATCACTTAACTTCTAAACTAAGCATAATCAACCATAAACTCATAATTCAAGTTAGGGTCTCAAGTAATATACCTTCCTTGTAGCTTCAACATCACTTAATAAACCTTGGGTACTCCTTAAACAACCTCAATATAGCTTGAATCAACTAAAGGAACCATGAAAACAAGTTAACAATTCGGAGTTACTATTCATCAGCTGAAAGAACATGAAAAACGACCCCCTTACCTTGCTTTTCTGGAAAACTCTTGTGAAATACGACTTGTAGGTTATCTCATGGGCTTTCTAAAAAGCTATAGAACGCAAAATTTGGCTGAGAAACGAAGAAGTTATGCTCGTTTTACTAGGCTGTTCCTGTTTTGGCCGAATGGAATGGTGAGAGGAAAAGGAAGAGATTTTTTTTTTGTGTTTGCTTGTTCTTATCTCATCCTCTTGATAATTCTAGAGTATTATAGATGTTTATGGAAGAGTTTAGATTAATCCTTAGGTGAAATGACTACTTTGCCCCTTAAACATAATTAGTGGAAGATGATGTAACATTGATGATCTCATAATCTCTTTTGCTTTGCTTTTCTAAGTATAATGCTAGTAATCTTGGTAAAGGGTAATATGGTATGTAGCCTTGTTATATTACTAATCTTGGTTGCTTTGTTCCCATACTCGTCTAATTACGATTCGTTTCGAATATACCTCGTTATCTCAGTGGTTCTAGAATCGTTTAACAATCCAATTTCCTTTGATATCTCCTTAACTTAATAATCCCTTGTTTTAACTTAAATTCACTAATTCCTTAATATATAAATCCTGTAATATTTCTATGATCCTTAATGTCCAATAAATAGAAGCTCGCTCGAACTCAAAATCCTCAAAAATCTATATTAAGGAATTTCTGAAATCCGTTATCATTTCGAGTCACTTATTTTCATAGTACAACACTAATATGGTTTCTGTTTACTCATTTTCTGTTTCTATTATAGAGTACTTACATACCATTTTCCTAATTCCTCAAAATTTACTATTCATGTGATCACTGTAGCATTGCTAAAGTTAGGGTTATTACAACAAGCATTCATTTTGAATTGATCTTCTAGTTCGAACACCACTATTTGGATCACCAATTATCAAATCCTCAGTATGATCCCTTGTCCATTTTCTAACAGGTGGTAGATTGCTCCTGCTAGACTCTCCCCTTAAGTTAGTGGTATTTCTTGTAGAAGAACTTTCTCTGCCTTCAAAAGCTCCCTCTTGATCAGTAGAATCAGTGAATTCAGTACTGCTGCTAGTTCCTGATCTTCCTTCATTAGACTCTGAAGAATCAGTTCCTGATGAAGTAGACTCTAAATGACCAGTCTGATCCTGACCAGTCCTATATTCTTTTTGATTGAATTGCTCCCCCTCAACAGTAGCATTCCTTTGAGAAGCAATAGAGATTTCCTCTGGAGAACCTTCATCATCGCTAGAGAGAATCTCAGAATACTTAAGATTTTCAAATTCCAGATTGTCATGGCTTTCATCAGTTTGCAAAATTCCAAACTTCTTATCATCAAATGCAACGTGAATTGATTCCATAACAATGTGAGTTCTGAGATTGTATAATTTGAAGGCCTTTGATGCTGAGTATCCTAGAAAGATTGCTTCATCCGATTTGGCTTTAAATTTCCCAAGTTGTTCTGGATGAACTTTCAGGACATAGCATTTGCATCCAAAGATGTGAAAGTATTTCACACTTGGTTTCTTTCCTTTGATCATCTCATAGGGAGTCTTGCCATGAGCATTTACCAAGGTACAGTTTTGAGTGAAACATGCAGTGTTGATAGCTTCTGCCCAAAAATAGGTTGGAAGCTTTGCATCTGCAAGCATGGTTCTTGCTGCCTCTATGAGAGTTCTGTTCTTTCTTTCTACTACACCATTTTGCTGAGGTGTTCCAGGTGCAGAAAACTGTTGAGTAATTCCACTGTCTGCACAATACTCCTCCATTGTAGAATTCTTGAATTCTGTACCATTGTCACTTCTTAGCACTTTGACCTTATACTCAGAGCTATTTTGAATATTCTTGACAAGTTCAATGATTTGCTGAGGAGCTTCATCCTTGTTGTGTAGAAAGAATACCCATGTGAACCTTGTATAGTCATCCACTATAACTATATCATATCTTTTCTTATTGATAGACATAATGTTTACTGGACCAAATAAATCAAGATGCAGCATGTGAAATGGTTCAGTAATTGAATTTTCTGTCTTGCTCTTGAAAGTGGTTCTTCTTTGTTTTCCAAGCTGACAAGCATCACAAAGTCCATCTTGCACATAGTTTGCCTGGGGTAGGCCTCTCACCAGATGATGCTTAACAAGTTGATTAAGCTTCTTGAAATTGAGATGTGAGAGCTTCTTGTGCCAATTCCAGCTTTCATCATTTGATGCCTTGCTGTAAAGACATCTGACGGTTCCTTTAGATGTGTCACTTAAGCTGGCTTAGTATATGTTACCATGTCTCTGACCAGTCAGAACAATGTCTCCATTCTTCTTATTCAAGATTTTGCATCCCTTACTGTCAAAGATTGATTGGTAACCCTTATCACCCAGTTGACTTATGCTTAAAAGTGTGTGTTTCAAGCCTTCAACCAGTGCTACATTTTCTATGATGACATTCCCCAAAATAATTGAGCCATATCCCAGAGTTTCTCCTTTGTTGCCATCTCCAAAGGATATTACTGGACCAGCTTTCCTCTCAAACTTTGTAAGAAGGGACTTCTTTCCAGTCATATGTCCAGAGCATCCACTATCCAAGATAATTGAATGCTTCTTTCCAATGCCCTGCAAACAAAAAGTAGCTAGTTAGAATTTTTTAGGACCCAACTTTGATTGGATCATTTCTTACTAACTTTTGAACCAACAGGCTTTGAAGATTTTGCTTTTGATTTACCTGTTGCAGAGTCAACCTTATACTTAGATTTCACAAACTGTTTGTGACTAGGAGTTTTAGATTTCAGAGAATAATAGTCATAATAAAGTTCATGATATTCCTTACACATATAAATGGAATGAAGTAAACTACCACAATGATAACAGGGTTCTTGTGGTTGGTATTGAATTCTCTGAGTCTTGGGGAATCTGGACTCAGTTTTCCAAGAAGGTTTTTTATTGCAGTCTTGGGCCAAATGATTATGATTTCCACATTTATAGCATTTCTTCCTAGGTGCATCAGGTACATTCTTGTAATTATTCTCTTTGTTAATACCTTCTTTTCCATTCCTATTTCTTCTGATCTTGCTAGACTCTGAAATACTTTCTAGTCTCTGTTTCAACTGAGACTTAGACAGAAAACCTATGTTTAAATTCTTAGGTTTTTCTAACACTCTTTCATCTGAATTGCTATTGTTGATTCTTTTGTGCACAACTGGGGTACCTTTAGAATCAACAAATTTAACATGTTTAGGTTCAGAAACTATCTTCTTACCTTCAGACTTAGATGTGCTAGCTTCAGTCTTACTATCATCACTGACAATAGCTACAGTCTCTTCTTTCCTAGCCTTATCAAAACCTAAACCATTAACTTTACCCAAAATTTGATTTTCAATGATTTCTTGAGTCTTTTTACCAGAATTGTTAATGGTTTTAATCACATCTCTCTCTTGCTCTAGTTCTTTTCTGACATAGTCATAAGCCTCAAGAATAACACCATAATCATGCTTAGCTTTATCAGAACTTAATTTATATTCTTCCATTTGAATTAACTCAGACTAAAGAAAATTATTTCTACTAACTAATTCATCATTCTTAGCCTTGAGTTCATCTTTTTCACTAGCAAGAATTTTGAAATTAGTCATAAGATTCTTAAACTCAACATGAATAGATCTAATATCATCAGAATCTAAGCTATCAAATGAATCAAGAGAGTGAAGTTATACCTTAACAGAAGATGAAGAAGTTTTCTTTGGAGATCCAGGCTTGTCTGAAGCACTTGCCATCAATGCAATGTTGTCATAATCCAATTCATCTTCAGAATCACTGGAGTCTGCCCAATCCTTCTGTGTGACCATGAGTGCATTGCCCTTCCCTGAATTCCTAGGCTTCTTACACTCGCTAGCAAAGTGTCCAGGCTCACTGCAGTTAAAGCACTTGATCTTGGCTTTATCAAGCTTGATAATTGTACTCTTGCCTTTTTCATTCTTCTTCTCCTCTTTCTTCTGAAAAGTACCTTTGCTAAATCTTCTCCTGTTGAATCTTCCTTTCTTGAAAGCTTTAGCAAACATAGCAAAGAGTTCTTGCATCTCTGATTCAGAATCATTATCTTCAGAGTCTATATCTTCAGTCTCTGACTCAGAACTTTCTTTGCTCTTCTTCTTCCTCAAGTCTCTTTCAGTAGATTCAGACTTTTCTTCTGGAAGCTTCTTTGATTCAGACTGAGCAGTGAGTGCAACAGTTTTCATTTTTCCATCACTCCTGCTCTTTTTCTGCTACTTGTCAAGTTCATAGGTTCTCAATTTTCCATAAACTGCTTCTAATGATATCTCATCAAGATCATTAGCTTCCTCAATTGCAGATATCTTCTCATTGTAAAAATCAGGAAGAGCTTTCATGTACTTTGTATTCATATCCTCCAAGTCATAATATTTACCATGCATGGCCATCTCATTGATGAGTTTAGTAAACCTATCAAAGGTGTTAGTAAGTGACTCACCAGACTTGAATTCAAAGTACTCATACTGTTGTATGAGAAGTGTCCTCATATTCTTCCTGACAGGTTTCGTTCCTTCACAGTGAACCTTTAGATTGTCCCATATCTCCTTAGCAGTTTTACACGAGAGAACATAGTTAGTGAGAACAGAATCAAGACTGTTGAATAGTATGTTTCTCACTTTAGCATCCTTAAGAACGTTCTCCTTTTCCTTATCTATCCATTCAGATTTAGGCTTCTCTGCTGTATGTTCTGGAACAACTTTTCCTTCGACAGTTGCTTGAGGAACAAGCCTTGTTGGAACAAAAGGCCCATCTCTGATTCTGTCAAGATAATCAGGATCTGTTGCTTCCAGGTGATGCAACATCTTCACTTCCCATAGAGTATATTCGTTTTTCTTGAGCATAGAGATCTTAGTATTACCATCCTTGTAACCAGACATGATTGCAGATCTTTATGATTATTCGAAATCAACCTGCTCTGATACCAATTGTTAACTCGAATAACTTGTAGAGGGGGGGGGGGTTCAATACAAGTTATATAATCGTGTCTGATTTTTGCTTGATTATAAGAACAAGAATAAACGAATGAATCAAACTTTGTTTGTATTAAAATAATCAAATATAAACTCTACCAAAGGTGTACAATACCTTTAGCAGCTGCTGACAATATAAATCTCTCTCTCTGTTTGTTTCGAACTCTCGAATACAAATCTTACGAACTCACTTGCTCACTCACGTACGAACACTGTTTACAATGATATAGAGAGAGTATTTATAATGCTACCTATCAACTAATAACAGAATTATAATCTATCTATGACAATGTTCTGCCGTCCAGTTGATAGTTTCCATCAATAGAGAATTCGTTTCCTTCACGATATCTTTTTGCTTGTTTTCCAAAACAAAGATCCTGTTATATAGCACTTGCCAGTTTCTGTAGCATCCATAATGACATCATCAGTAACACGACCGACATCATCAGTAACATGACTGATATCAGGATTTCCCATTGCATCAGGATCTGATTATCCCATCAGTATTTGATCAGGATCTGACATATTGTATCAGGACCTGCTCCTCTGTTCCTGACATGTAGTCCCCGATACACTGTTCCTGACATGTAGTCTCTGACGCACTGTTCCTGACTAAACTCTACAGATTACTGTTTAACACATATATCCTATACAAAGTGTTAAATCCTTTATAAGATCAGGATATACAAGAAGTATTAGCAAAATTCTATTCTTAACATCACAACTTATGAATTATTCCTAACACCTTATGAGGATACATAATTAAAAGTTCATGGAATCGAGATTCAAAAATTCAAATGAGGGAAGAACAACCCAACATAGTTCAAAAAATAGACTTAAAACTAAGTTTACGTTTGACCACATTCTTCTTATGCCTGTGCCAAAGATCGTTGCTGAGCTATATATCCTTGCAAGCTCTGGTGCTTCCTCTCCTACTTTTATGTGCCCCAACTCACCATGTAACCAAACACCGAGTTGTTCCACTTCCTGATCCCTCTGACTCTAGCACCTCCGGCACCCGTATCCTATCTCTCCTAAATTCATCAATAACCATTGTTTGCACCTTCCCTGTAGTACACGACCAATTCTTAGTGCAGCAACTCTGATGCTTTGATGGGGGAGATCAAGATTCCCCTATAATGCAACACCGCCTTCCATGGTACAGTCCATAACAAGTTTCTAACTTTTATAAGGAATATTTGTTTAACGTTATGTATTGATTCCACTACAACAAAAATGGCCATGTAAAGCATAATGTAATGTAATATGTAATAGAGGACATATATAACTCAACTAGGATAAAAGATAAATAATATTAACTCTATACAGGGATCGTGAAATTTGAAGAACAGGCATCAACAAGGATCAAGTTGCTGAAAGAAGTTCATTAACATGATCAAACCTCAGTGACAAAATAAGATGTACAGATGATTCAGTTGAAGGGCCAAAAGATTCCAGTGAATAAGTTTTTATGGTTACATAATTCTTAGCAGTGTTCTTAAAGACATGATACGAAGACCACGAGTGAATGTTAGTCATCTGTGAACCAGACCAGTTGCACTAGGCGTCAACACTTCACAAAGGAATCGAAGTATCTAACTCAGAAAAACTGTTAAGAGATATGATTGAGTTTAGAGCAGTGTTGATATCCTCTAGTTAGTTGGAAGTTGAATATTTAAGGATGTCAAATTAAGAGGAATATGAATAGTATCCGAAATTACTATTCATATGAATAGTAAATTACTATTTATATGAATAGTAACCAAAATTACTATTCATATCCGAAATTACTAATGGATCATGTATAAATGGTTTGGATATATAGGAAATATGAGGTTAAACCTAAGTGCCTTTATCATCTCATCATCAAGTAATGTCATGCATTTCAAGAAAGATCTCAAGTAAGTGCTAGCAATGCAAACAACATGTGGACACTCAAGCAAACGAAAAATCATGCAAAATATATGCATATAGGCTCAAAACTCGCTTGGTGTGACAAAACATAATCAATCCCAAGTAACAAGACTCTCTAATGCACCTACTTGTACTCAAAGCATGGAAACCAAGTCATCTTGCACATATTCATGTCATTCTAATCACTTACTACATTCAATTAAGTCTACCAGTTTCAACTTGCTAGTGAAAGTGTGTGCACAAGAACAAAGCACGTCACTTCTCATACAAAAGCATCCATAAACACAAGATTCCTACACATGCATGGGTGTATCAAGCAAAATACAACAACTACTCAAATTGCATGGCTAGAATTATTTTTGGTATTTTTCAATTTTTTAATTTTTTTTTGAATTTTTTATACTATATAATTTTTTTGGATTTTTTAATCATCGAAAACTCATCCCCACATTTAAGTGGTTCATTGTCCTCAATGAACAAATATATAAAAGAAAAGAAAGAAAATAAAGAAAAGAAAAAAATATATATACAAAAAGATTCGTAAATAAAATACAAAAATAATTACAACAAATATACAAAGAAAGGTGCAGAATACTCCCCTAGTGCATAAGCATGAAGTGGCCTTTGAAAATATTGAAGAAGTATGTGCTTGCTCAAATTTAATTTCTGCCCAAGGCGCGCCTTACATATCCTTCCCCATCGCAACTCAACATACTTGTTCGGCAAAAACCCCCTTTCTGTAGCAATACCCAACTCACAAGAAGCTCCACTAATAATCTCCAAGCAATAACACACCAAAAATAGCCCAATTTCCTACAATAATACAAAATCCCAAATTTACAAGATCACAAATTCGTAATAAAAAAAATAAGATTAGAGAAGAGATAAACCAAATACGAATCAAAGAGGTGAACTTGCAATCAATTCCTCTTTAGAATTGAATTTTTAGAGATTTAAAGAATTAGAAGAGGAAATGGATTTGTATGTAGAGGTGGGTATATATATATAAGATCATGGATAGATGAGATTTAAAAATTTAGAGTGTAGGAGAGATTTAGGAGGGTATGGAATTAATCTAGGATAGATGTAAGATTTAGGGAGTGAAAGAATTTGAGTTTGGATAAAATTTGGGGTTGATTTTGTAGGTTAAAAGACAAAAAATCGGGCAGAAAAATTCTGGAGGGGCTGTAACGCATGCGCAGGCTGCGTTACAGGTGTGCAGACTGCGGAAGGGTCAGTAACGCAGGCGCAGCCTGCGTTACAGGGGCGCAGCCTGCGTCTAATACAGTAACGCAGGCTGCGCCTGCGTTTCTAACATTTTTTTTTTTTACGCTAATGCGTGGGTTGCCTCCCACGAAGCGCTTCTTTAACGTCAATAGCTTGACGTTACTCAAAAATACTCTGATGGAGGTGGAATATCCAATTTCTCGATCATAAACTCGTCACCACAAAAAGTATCAAGAGTGTTAGTGGTTGTCTTTATCCTGCAGAAAGTCTCCAAACAAGCATCAGTAAAATAAAATATGTCATTAAAAAGCAATAGAGAGAATGCTTGTGCAGTTTTGGAAAACTTTGTGATAAAACAGCGATAAAATTCGACACCATGAAAATATTGAACTCCCTGGACATAAGGTGGAGGTTCTGGTGGTGGCTTTTCTTCACTCCTCACTTTCACTGGAGCCATTCGGACATCTTGGCTTATCACATCATTGGCTAATAAGACACTTCCATCTTCTCCCCCGTCTTTGGCTTGAAACGTATGAGCCACTTTGTATGGATCCTCAACCAGAATTTGAGAAATATCATCTTGGACAATATTTGTTATCACATCAACCTTGAAATAAGTGTTCTTGAGCAAAGAAGCCTTGTAAGTAGAGGCTAGATCGAGAGCAAATTTATCAATACATGGTAGCTTAGGCATAGATTGCGGAAGAGAAACAACAACCATCTCTGTATTGCTTTCCTTTGTAGCCTCATCATCAGTCACATTGTTTTCGGTAGCAGCAACATCATTGATCTCATCATCGGTGGCATGCTCCTTCTCTTTATCAATGGCCTCATCATCAACATACATGGAGAAACTATCATATTCCTGATTGCTTGTGAGATTGATAGCAGTCAGGTCCTCTCCGGATCGGATAGATGATGATGGTAAATAGTCGAGCTGCCCTGTAGTAGAAGATTTAGCCAACTTTGCAATTTGAGATTCAATCGCCAAACTTTGAGTTTTTAATTCTTGAAAACTCTTTAGCAATTTATTCAAGATATCCCACATCTCATTTGTCTGATCAACTTGCACATCTACGCTGGGTTGAGAAACAAGTAGATCTTCTTGTAGAGGAGGATATTGATATTCTTGATGTGGCGGCTGCTCATATGACTGGTAATATTGTTGCTCAAACTGTTGTTGATTATGATATGAGAAATTTTGAGCACCATTGTCCTGGTAGTAGAAATCTGGTTGATTCACGCATTCTTGATCAAAAGTGTTTGAATACTGATTGTACCCATATCCTTCTTCAAAAGAATTCATTTGTCCCCACTGAGCACTCTGAGAATTATAGATATTGTAAGAGCATTCAAAACCATAGTGACCCTGGACACCACAAATTGGACAAAAATTATAAGTTTTAGGGGCCACTTGTGACATCTCATTGATACTCATTGGACGCATAGTGGGCTCTGTAGTCTTTGACATGGCAATTTCTCGAGTATGTGCCTCTACTAGGGAAGATAAGAATGCAAAAGTATCAACTTCACCCATTGCAAACCTGTAGACACTCAATAAAGCCAAGAAAACGCAGTAAACTCTGCCTCAATTGGAACAAAGGTTCCAACGAGACAATGGAAACAATCTAAACAACCAATTAAAATCAACAGAAACTAGCTGTCTCCCCGGTAGCGGCGCCAAAAACTTGATGTGTCAAATTATACCTAACCGCAAGCGCACAGTGTCTATTGCTAGTACAGATGGCAAGCGGGTCGAATCCACAAGGAGACAGGTTCTACTAATTCCTTTTCAGTTATCGTTAATTGTTTCAAGGGTCAGACGAATATTGGAGAATATTAATTAACTAATTAAACAAGATTAACACTAATTAAACAGATGATAAACAAATTATTTAAAACCTAGGGCAATCAGGTCCACCATGCTTACACAATTGGCTCTTAAGCTAAAGCAATCAATGTGATCCTATAACTAAAGTATGTTAATCTCTTTCAAGCATTAACACTCTCGAAACATTCAACACAATTAACCACTTTTAGTAATTCAATCAATCAGGTAATTAGAGTCAAGTTAATCTCTTCCAAGCATTAACACTCTCAGAAATCCAATGATGCTTCCGCACTCAAATTCAATTCTGTTAATCGTATGTGTGCCTCTAGTAAGTAAATCTCTCGATCCATACCCCTATTTGCATATAATTAATCCATGATATCGGCCGATTACACAAATTAATGATTAAAACATATCAATCAGAATTAACCATAACCAATCAAACCACTATGAAAATCATGCCAATATTAGTGCAAACATGGCTTCCCTTTAAGCCCTAGAAATAACTACTCGCTAATAATTAAATAAGTAAAACAACTAGTAAAACAAGAAAACATAATTAAACTAATAAGAACAAAGAAAAGATTAAGAGAACAAAACCTTCAAACTTCAATGTTGTCACCCAAAAGAAGAGTCATGGTGTTTCTCTACATCTCCAACTAATAATAATAATCTACTCTAAACTATATTATCTGATCTAATATTACATCCTTAATAATGTGTCCCAAGATGTGTTTATATAGGCACTCCAAGTCTTTCCCAGCAAGAAAATACCTTCTAATACAATTAGAATTCAATTTAGGTACCAAAAACTGCCAAAAATACAATTAGAACTTGAAAAGGGCAAAACAGTAAATTCTCTGCTCCCATCAGTCTGCTTGTCGCGCAATCTGCGCCCACCACACGCAGCCTGCGCGCGTGATCACTGTCTTAAGTTGTAGAAAATCTTCCAGGCTTCGCGTGGACAGCTTACGGGCCTCAAACGGACTTATAGAACTCTAGATATGGCCTAAACAGTGTAGACTGCGCAACCAGTCCAATAATTCCGAAATTTCATCTATTTTATCTCCAAATTTGCTCTTTTTGCTCCAAATCCTTCCAAGTTATGAATTATTTATTTCCTACAATAAAACAATCAAATCTATTAAATAAAAATCCAAATCAATGCAAAACACAATAAATATGAGAATAAAATCATCTAAAATATATATAAAAATATATTCTATCACTAGGTTTCAAGTACAGAGACTTAAAGAACAATCCCTGTCTGGCTTCAAATCCACTGCATTGTTCAGCAAGGTAGATGCACTTTAAAAAGAGGTAGCTACTCTCACTCAGTCTAATGCTCATCTTACAGACAAGGTACAAACTCTGACTGAGCAGTTGAACACTCAAGCCACCACCACAGCTGATGTTCTTCTGCATCAACAATCAATGTTGTCTGCAATGATGAAGCACATGGGTCTCCCTCTACCTGAAGAATCTTCAACCCCTAAGGTCACTCCTACAGCCTCTGTGCCTGACAACAAGCCTAAGGGGGAGAAGAGGACATCAAGAAACTCAAATACAAAGGGGGAGAAACCACCAGTAAAGGGCATCAAAATCATTGAAGGTGGTCATCAAAGAACTTCAAAATCTTTAACTCATGTGCCAGGCAAAGGAAAAGACAAAGTTGATGAGCCTCCTACTTCTCTGCTAGTTGTCACTCTACCAACTGTGCATATCACTACTTCCAGTGGTCAAAAGCAATCTATCACAACCACAGTGGTTGCAGGGAGTATGCCATCTGACAAACCTCCACTCTCCATATCTAAGGGTGCCAAGCCTGTAGAAGTGAAGGTGGTCACTGAGGCCAAGCTACAAGAAATTGCAAACTCAAATGTCTATCATGATGATGCATTCTTGGAGTTTCTGAAAGTCTCAAGAGAACAGGCTGGTGACACACAATTGTATCTAAGGAGCTTGAAGGATCAGATCGATTACTTCACTGTGATACCTAGAAAAGTTGATAGCTCATGGCTCAAGGAAGTAATGATGGTAGCAAAATCCAGAATCTGGCATCTAACCTACAAAACTCTACAAGCCTTAAAACATTCAGAGATAGATGCGCTGATTGAGCTCATAGAGAAGAGGAATGTAAATGAAAACAATAAGAGTCTGTATGATGACTTGAGGAATGGCCAACCTTCAAGGCTGCCAGAAGTGATTAAGAAGCCATGGACAATCATCTATCAGTCTGGCACCAGAGTTGAAGAGATTAAACAATTGGTCATTCCCAATGATCTCACTTCTCGAAATCACAGACTCATTATTGCCATCATTGATCTACTGCAAAAGAAGAAGGGGACAAGTACTGCTGAAGAGATAGAGGCACTGCACATTCTTAGATCATACATTGCAACTGGTGTAATTCCAGAAATGGCCAAGCCAAGGAGGAATAAGGATGATGAAGATGAAGACAAGAGTGATGGGAGGAGAAGTCATCACAGGAGTGATAAGGGGGATGAGGATAAGAAGAAGAAGAAAGACAGTAAGGAGAAGAAGAATGATGATGACCAAGGTAAAGTCTCTGAGAGGAAAAGTGGAAGACAGCAAGTCTTAGGCATTGCTGACAGTAACCTCACCACAACACAAGACTCTAAGTCTAGGGTGAATACTGTTAGTAGTGACCTACCAAAATCCACATCTATGGCTTCTGCAACTGTCTTGCCACCTCAAGAAGAGAAGAAGATTCAATGCAAGAAACCATTTGTATATTTCAAAAAGCAAACTGCTAATGGAATACTACAATGGTGTATAAACAAAGGTCACATGCTACTGCCAGGCAACCATGTAAAAAGGATCAAATTCAAACAAGCTGCAAGGAAACCAAAGCTATCCAAATCAAGGACTCTGACAATCTATCCGGGCTTAAAACTCCAACCACTATATGAAGATTTTGATGAAGACCAACTGCAATTCTTACAAGCTCAAAGAATCTACCATGTTGCCATTGTTGATAACTGCCTTGAGATCAAATATACTGATGGAAGGGAGGAGAAATTCAAACAAGGAGGATGTCAACACTGGGGCAAGCTACATGACATAGAAAGAATTATTGCATTGTTGAGCTCAGAAGATAAAGTGGAAAGAGTATGGAAGCTGGAGCTAATTGATTTTGTGAAGATGAAGAGAGATCATGGGGAGAGAATCAGAAAAGAGTGTCTTGAGAAATGGCTAGCAAGGGAGGAAGAAATTGAGAGACTGGAGATTGAAGCAGAAAAGCTAAGGGCAAAGGGATTGTGTAGAGTTCTGATAAGTGGATTTTATATCCACTTATTATGCGCTATTTTGACCTAGATTGGTGGTTTATTCTTAAATATTTTGTGTCTTTTAATTCATTTTTGTTTTGTTTCAGCATTTGTTGTGCAGAACTCGCAACTTTAGGTATCTAGGCGATAAAAGGCTAAAAACGGTGGATTCTGGCTCAATTTTATCAAGTGGACTGATTACGAGGAAAAAGAATTATCATAAAGAAATTCTGGGTGATATATTCTTAATGCTGAAACCCCGGTTGGAATTGTTGAATTTGTTTCTAAGAAAAAGAAATCCGATTTCAGATCCTCAAGAGACCGAAATTTACCCCTGGACGAGCAATGAGGAATTAGAATTGTCACAAAAATATGGAAAGTGATATATTCTTAAAGCAGGAATCCCGGTTGGAATTGATATATTTTTCGTTAAGCAAAAGGAGTCCGGTTTCTGACCCTCAAAATACATCAACTTAGGACTGAAGGATTTATTTATGTTAATAAATATTTTATTTAATTAGAAAATTATATTTTTAAATATCTAATAATATTAGATATTTATTTTTATAATTTCTGAATTAAATTAATTATTTATTAATTAAAGATTATAAGTTGTGCGGGTTAAAAAATAATTTGACGAAGCTTATTTATTCAAAACAGGTCGAATTATTGGTTGGAAATATGCTGGGTCGACAATTGATTACACAAATAATATAAACAATTACAAAGAAGTGGTTGGATTGGTTTCTGTCGGCAGCAGTTCAATTTTAGGCCACTCTCCCACGCGCGCGTGGGAGACACGCGCCAGGCTTGCAGATTCAACAGCCGCGCGTGAAGGCCACGCGCTGGGAGTGCAGCTGGGTTTTGCTAGAGGCCAGGAGCAGTTGTGGCAAGTGTTAGTGTATTGAAACTTTCGGTTGTTTAATTTAATTTGTGTGCTGTGTTTTTTTTTTTGTAATTCTTTTTAATTTTATTTTATTAATGTGGTGTGCTAATTTTTGCTATAAATAGCCTAGGTCTCAAGCTTGTAAAAACACACCAATTTGGAGAAAAACATTTCTCTCTTGTATTCTCTCTAGCTTCTTTGTAATTTTAAGTTTTGTTTTTATACACTTTAATTTTTGTAAATTTAGTATAATTGTTATTTCGGTTGAAGAAATTACGGGGATTATTCGGAGTGCTCTTTTCATTCATTGGAAGCTATTTCGGTTCTACTTTCTAACTCTTGTAATTTTCATATTAATTTATCGCAATTTTTAATTTAGTTATTATTATTATTATTATTATTATTATTATTATTATTAATAGTATTATTATTATTATTATTATTATTATTATTATTATTATTATTATTATTATGTTTTCATTTAATCCCATGATGAAGATTCGTTCGATTATGAACTAATCGCCGTCATTGGGTTCTAATGGATTTATTTACGTAATTTAGTAATTCGATGCCTTAATAATTTGTATTATGATAAAAATTCAGATTGCCTAATGTGGTTGCGCTTAATTTATTAGATGCGTAGCTAACGTCTAAATTATTAATTCCTAATGAATGCGAAAGTGGATTTAGGAATTGAGAATTTGCCATGTTAGCATAGGTTCGTAATTGTCATGTACATTTACGATAAGTGGTAGGATTTTGGATCACATCACCCTATGTAGTCATAATAAAGGAATTTATTCGTAAACCAATTATGTTTTCAAATCTTATAGACATATAGAGTCTAAGCATAAAAGGTGTCCACGCGACTTCTATCTTTTTAAGTGGATGTTCGTATGGTTTGATATGAGTTAAGGCTAAAAGGCGCTTATGTTAGTTTCGTGTTCCCGACTAGCTTTCGTAGATTATCAAAATTACTTTGAAATTAAGGCATCAATTCTAAATGAAATAAAGAATGAAATTAGAATCCCATGTTATTCTCACATATAAATTCTCATTTAATTAAATTAATTAGTTTGAATTATTTATTATTAATTTAATTAATCAATTAGAAAAATACAAACAAAACCCCCCTTTGTATTTATTCAAGCAGTTTGTTGTTTAATCATACGTCGTTGCTTAAACATTATTTCTGAACAAACACCAAGTCTTCGTGGGGACGAATTTATTATATTACTTGTGATCGCGTACACTTGCGCAGTTAGTTTTCGAATCAACAAGTTTTTGGCGCCGCTGCCGGGGACTTCGGTGTTATTTTCAGAATTTGTGTTTAACATCAACGGAGGTTAAACTTAACTGACTTGGATAGTTGTTTTTCTCACATCGTGTTTTCTTGCTCTGCCAGTATAAGGATCTTAAGTTGTTTATGCGAACACGTTCTCAAACTTTGAAAGCTAAGCTGGAAGAAGAAGAGCCTGAAGCAACAAAAGAGTTTGAAGTAATAGTAGAAGCAACAATGGACGACAGAGTAGCAGCAGCGACTAAGGCTTTGAAGGACTATTCTCAACCAAAGATCAATGACATTCAATCTAGTATTGTCAGGCCTGCCATTGCAGCTAATTCTTTTGAAATCAAGCCGAGCACAATTCAGATGGTGCAGAACTCAGTTCAGTTTGGGGGAGCTTCAACGGAGGATCCTAATACGCACATCAGGGACTTTATTGAGATTTGTGATACTTTCAAGTTCAATGGTGTGTCGGATGAGGCTATCAAATTGAGGCTTTTCTCATTCTCTTTAAGGGATAAGGCAAAGGGCTGGTTACATTCTCTACCAGCCGGTTCCATCACTACTTGGGAGGATCTTGCTCAGAAGTTTATTACAAAATTCTTCCCCATGGCTAAAACTGCAGCAATAAGGAACGCGCTAACTCAATTTACACAACAATCTGGTGAATCTTTGTGTGAGGCTTGGGAACGTTATAAGGAGATGCTTCGAAAGTGTCCTCATCATGGGATACCTGATTGGATGGTTATTAATGGTTTCTACAATGGGTTAGGAGCACAGTCAAGACCAATGTTGGATGCAGCATCAGGCGGAGCTCTGTGGGCTAAGAGCTATGATGAAGCTTATGAGCTTATTGAGATGATGGCGTCAAATGAATATCAAAATCCAACCCAGAGACTATCACACGGCAAAATAGCAGGAATTCTGGAAGTTGATACAGCTACAGCTATAGCAGCCCAGTTAAAGGCATTGACTATGAAGGTGGATTCATTAACGAATTATGGAGTTCAGCAGGTTGCTAGTGTTTGTGAACTTTGTGCGGGTGCTCATGATACAAATCAATGTGCCATATCTAGTGAATCAGTGCAGTTTGTGAGCAATTTTCAGAGACCCCAGCAACCAGCTCCAGCCACCTATCATCCTAATAACAGAAACCATCCTAATTTCAGCTTGAGCAACAATCAAGGTGGTATTCAACAACCGTAACAGCCTTATCAGCAGTTTCAGGGTCAGCAAGCTAGGCCATTCAATCAGGGCTATCAACAGCAGTATGCTCCAAGGCAACAATTCCAACCTCCGGGATTTCAGCAGCAGCCTCAGTCTAGTGCGGGGCAATCTTTTAATGAAAAATCTGAATTGGATGAATTGAGGTTGTTGGTCAAAAGTCAAGCAGTATCTCTCAAGACTTTGGAGAATCAAATTGGGTAGTTTGCTAATGTTTTGTTAAACCGACCACAAGGAACTCTTCCTAGTGACACCGAGCCAAATCCAAAGAATGAGCGGAAGGAGACTTGCAATGCAGTATCGTTAAGAAGTGGTGAAGGGACCTCAAAGAAAGCTGATGAAGAGGTTATCAAGGAATCTGAGTCCAATGAAAAGCCTCAAGAGTTGGTGCATGAAGAATCCAGAAAAGATGAACCAGTTAAAGCACCGACACCAGGAAAGCATATTTATCCACCTCCTCCATTCCCTCAACGCTTGCAGAAACAAGATCAAGAAAAACAATTTCAGAAGTTTATGGAGGTCTTCAAGAAACTGTCCATTAACATTCCTTTTGTTGAAGCATTGGAGCAGATGCCGAGATATGCAAAGTTCATGAAGGATATTTTGTCACGAAAGAGAAGGTTGGAAGAATTTGAAACAGTGGCATTGACAGAGGAGTGTAGTGCGGTGTTGCAACAGAAATTACCTCCTAAACTTAAGGATCCAGGAAGCTTTACAATTCCATGCACCATTGGAAAGTTGTCTTTTGACAAATGCTTATGTGATTTGGGAGCTAGCATTAATCTCATGCCCTTGTCTGTTTTCAAGCAACTTGGTCTGCCTGATCCAAAACCTACCAATATCTCGTTGCAGCTGGCTGATCGGTCAATCACTTATCCAAGGGGTATAATAGAGGATGTCTTGGTGAAGGTTGATAAACTCATATTTCCTGCCGATTTTGTGATACTAGATTTCAAAGAAGACAAGAAGATTCCCATAATTTTGGGAAGGCCTTTTCTAGCTACGGGCCGTACTTTGATCGATGTGCAAAAAGGAGAGATTACAATAAGGGTGCAATATCAGAATGTCACCTTTAATGTGTTCAAGGCCATGAAATTTCCGGCAGAAGATGAAGAGTGTTTCAGTGTGGAAATGGTTGATACGGGCCAGGCATGGGAGTTCGATCAGTTGTTGAGTGAAAAGTCGGATATGCACATGCTAGAGCATCACATCAGTGATTCCATTGATAGTTCTTCAGTTCGAGATCTCTCGAATGTAAAGCTCGGAAAACTTCCACCGCGTTTGAGGTTTGTCCTTTTGAATGATGAGTTAGTAATTTTTGAAGAAGGGCATGATAATGTGTTAAGAAGGTGGATAGTTGATGATGCGAAAGAAGAGAGTTCTGTTCAATCGGTTGAGAGGGATAAACACCTTAGAGGTTTGAGGAAGAAAAAGAAGGCAAAGAAGTCGACGAGTGGAAAACTCAAGGTGAAGAGTGAAAGAAGAGTTGTGTTGGGAGGAAGCAAACAAGATGTCAATGTTCGTATGAATGGTCTTTCTGTTGAGGACGGTTCGGTTATTCTCTTGAAACCGCCGTGAGTTGAGGAAGTAACGTCCGGCTAAATGACGTTAATGACAGCGCTTTATGGGAGGCAACCCATAGGTTTGGTGTTTTTATGTGTGGGTTTGATTTTGTGTGATTTTGTTCAGTATTATGTCAAGTTTGCAGGTCATTGGCGAGTTGCAGGAAATTGCTTCTTTCAAGGTAGACTAACCTCAGTTTGGAGCTCATATAGCATTTCCACCGCCTGATTCACCGCCCGAGGAGAGCGATGATGCCGATAGTTAGGGGAGTTCTCTTTTATCCTTTATTTATACCTTCAATGAGGACATTGAATATTTTAGGTTTGGGGGTGATTTAGGATAATTAATTAATCGAGTCATACTCATTCATGCAGTTCATAATACACCATGCTAATTTAATTTCATATAATTCATATTCTCAAAAAAAAATCATAATTAGTTGCATATCATATTTTCCGTGATCCCATAGCACTTGGTGGTTCCGTTTAGTAGTCAATGATGAATTTGAGTGTGATAATGATGGATAGAGGGCTGATTTAAATACTTATGAATTGACGTGCATGTTGCAGAAACACAATCTTACACAACTCATCATTTGCTTTTGGGGCTAGGTTAAGGTCATGCTTGTTTGGTTGTTGAAAATTAATCACCTGATTATATTTGAAATTTTCTTTATTCCCTTGATAGCGTAGAATCACTAAATATAAGTTTGGGGGAAACCAGGGTTCATGCTAGTTTGTGTGAAATTGTTAATAATGGATAGGTGTCAATTGGCTAGTAGCCAGCTCATATTTATATGAGTAGTCTAGGGTTGGAATTGAGAATTCTCGTTCCAGATTGCATTTATAAAAAAAAAAACAAGAAGAAAAGGAAAGAAAAAGAAAAGAGTGTTTATGAGAGTGTGAGTATGCAGAGTTGGCCAGGGAGAGCTCTTTAATACTCGAGCAATTAAGTTATAGGGGACTCAAGCCTAGTGACCTAAGACTTTTCCGGTCTGGGATCCACTAACCTAACGCTCGCTACATGGGTATTATTGTATAAGCCTTTTGGGGTCTCATCCATTGCACGGTCAAATAAACATGTGTGTTGTGTATAGTATTATGCGTCATAGTTGTTAGTAATAAAGCATGAATTCCTGTCTAACTCAAATGATGATGGAGGTGTTTCTAAGTTATGAAGTGTCTAGCGTTCATTCTATTTATAAACTTGTGATTGTCTTGGCGAAGAATAGGTATGGTTTTGATCTAGCGCTAGGAGTAATTCTGATGAGCATTGCACACACGCACGTTTCTGTACTTGTAAATGTTAATATGTTGATATTTAGTCGATCTCTATTTGGAGTTATCACATTCTCTGAGACACGCTGCTAAATTGGTTATTGCTTTGCTTATGGGATCCTTGCATCAGTTGCATTCATGCATTTAGAGGTAGTCGAGTCTGTTTTCGCTTGAGGACAAGCATCAGTTTAAGTTTGGGGGTGTGATAAGTGGATTTTATATCCACTTATTATGCGCTATTTTGACCTAGATTGGTGGTTTATCCTTAAATATTTTGTGTCTTTTAATTCATTTTTGTTTTGTTTCAGCATTTGTTGTGCAGAACTCGCAACTTTAGGTATCTAGGCGATAAAAGGCTAAAAACGGTGGATTCTGGCTCAATTTTATCAAGTGGACTGATTACGAGGAAAAAGAATTATCATAAAGAAATTCTGAGTGATATATTCTTAATGCTGAAACCCCGGTTGGAATTGTTGAATTTGTTTCTAAGAAAAAGAAATCCGATTTCAGATCCTTTAGAGACCGAAATTTACCCCTGTACGAGCAATGAGGAATTAGAATTGTCACAAAAATATGGAAAGTGATATATTCTTAAAGCAGGAATCCCGGTTGGAATTGATATATTTTTCGTTAAGCAAAAGGAGTCCGGTTTCTGACCCTCAAAATACCACAACTTAGGACTGAAGGATTTATTTATGTTAATAAATATTTTATTTAATTAGAAAATTATATTTTTAAATATCTAATAATATTAGATATTTATTTTTATAATTTTTGAATTAAATTAATTATTTATTAATTAAAGATTATAAGTTGTGCGAGTTAAAAAATAATTTGACGAAGCTTATTTATTCAAAACAGGTCGAATTATTGGTTGGAAATATGCTGGGTCGACAATTGATTACACAAATAATATAAACAATTACAAAGAAGTGGCTGGATTGGTTTCAATCGGCAGCAGTTCAATTTTAGGCCACTCTCCCACGCGCACGTGGGAGACACGCGCCAGGCTTGCAGATTCAACAGCCGCGCGTGAAGGCCACGCGCTGGGAGTGCAGCTGGGTTTTGCTAGAGGCCAGGAGCAGTTGTGGCAAGTGTTAGTGTATTGAAACTTTCGGCTGTTTAATTTAATTCGTGTGCTGTGTTTTATTTTTTTTGTAATTCTTTTTAATTCTTTTTTTATTTTATTTTATTAATGTGGTGTGCTAATTTTTGCTATAAATAGCCTAGTTCTCAAGCTTGTAAAAACACACCAATTTGGAGAAAAACATTTCTCTCTTGTATTCTCTCTAGCTTCTTTGTAATTTTAAGTTTTGTTTTTATACACTTTAATTTTTGAAAATTTAGTATAATTGTTATTTCAGTTGCAGAAATTACGGGGATTATTCGGAGTGCTCTTTTCATTCATTGGAAGCTATTTCGGTTCTACTTTCTAACTCTTGTAATTTTCATATTTAATTTATCGTAATTTTTAATTTAGTTATTATTATTATTATTATTATTATTATTATTATTATTATTATTATTATTATGATGTTTTCATTTAATCCCATGATGAAGATTCGTTCGATTATGAACTAATCGCCGTCATGAGGTTCTAATGGATTTATTTACGTAATTTAGTAATTCGATGCCTTAATAATTTGTATTATGATAAAAATTCAGATTGCCTAATGTGGTTGCGCTTAATTTATTAGAAGCGTAGCTAACGTCTAAATTATTAATTCCTAATGAATGCGAAAGTGGATTTAGGAATTGAGAATTTGCCATGTTAGCATAGGTTCGTAATTGTCATGTACATTTACGATAAGTGGTAGGATTTTGGATCACATCACCCTATGTAGTCATAATAAAGGAATTTATTCGTAAACCAATTGTGTTTTCAAATCTTATAGACATATAGGGTCTAAGCATAAAAGGTGTCCATGCGACTTCTATCTTTTTAAGTGGATGTTCGTATGGTTTGATATGAGTTAAGGCTGAAAGGCGCTTATGTTAGTTTCGTGTTCCCGACTAGCTTTCGTAGATTATCAAAATTACTTTGAAATTAAGGCATCAATTCTAAATGAAATAAATAATGAAATTAGAATCCCATGTTATTCTCACATATAAATTCTCATTTAATTAAATTAATTAGTTTGAATTATTTATTATTAATTTAATTAATCAATTAGAAAAATACAAACAAAACCCCCCTTTGTATTGATTCAAGCAGTTTGTTGTTTAATCATACGTCGTTGCTTAAACATTATTTCTGAACAAACACCAAGTCTTCGTGGGAACGAATTTATTATATTACTTGTGACCGTGTACACTTGCGCAGTTAGTTTTCGAATCAACAAGTTCAGTTTAACCCCTATGTGGTGAAGTATAGGAGGAGAAATGGGGATCAGGTCCACATCAGAATTAATCTACTCAACCACTATCCTGCAAACATTCTGAAACCAGTACTTGAAGATTTCAAAGCCTCAATTTTGCTTGAAGAATTGGATGCTATGGCAGAAATAATAAAAGCTATGGATGATAATACAAGGAAGGAGAAAGAAAGAAGACAGAAAGCATTTGATGATTTGCAAGCCAAAGCTATGGAAAGGGAAACAAATGACAATGGCTAGTACTTCATCATAGGCTGTAAGATTACTCACCCTGTAGTTCTATCCACATTGCTAATCAAAATTCATACATGTACTGTCAAGTTTTATCTTTATGTATGTTAGGCTTGTTATCAGACATGAAATTGTGACTAAGGGTCTTACTCACAATTTGGGGGAGATTGTAAGTCACAGAGGCATGCCTGAATACATCTAATAACAAGCCTAAGTATGTGTAATGCTATGCATTACCTACATGACCTCTTAACTGAGGGAACCTCTAGTTGTAGAGTTTCTATTTGTTCTGTACTTGTGATAGGCATCAAATCCTAGTTGTGTAACTGTACTTATAAAGTCAAGAATAATGCTTGAAAGAAGTTCCAAGGTTCATGCCTCAAGCAAGGAGATAAAGACTGCCAAATAATCACAGTTGGGATTTGAAGAAATGAAGAATTTGCCTAAGTACCAATTCGAGAAGTACATTTGTCTATTCGAGAAGTCTAGCATTCGAGAAGTCAGAGATTCGATATCTCAGAAGACACTATTCGATATCTCTGAATACACTGTTCGATATCTCATTCGATATCTCAGAGATTCGATATGTCTATTACTCTATTCGAGAACTCATGGAGTCAACAAGTCAAAGCATCATTCGAGTTCTCTAAGAGTCAACAAGTCAATGCTCTATTCGATATCTCAAGGACTAAAGAAGCTATTCGACATCTCAGGGATTCGATATGTCAAAATGCTCTATTCGATATCTCAAGGAGTCCAAGAGAAAAGAGCTATTCGAGAAGTGATTCGATATGTCAATATAACACTATTCGAGAACTCAGAGTTATCGATTAAGTCAATTCGAGTTCTCGAATCAATCACTTAGCCACTTCTCGAATACATTCTTGGAGACAAAATACTGAAGAATTGTACAAGTCAGAAACCTGCAACAAGCCAAGACGCTTTATTTGACTATGTACTATAAAGCACATTGGAAAGCCTACAAAGAAGCTTGGAGAGATAAGACAAAGGGACAAGGAGCTAAAGAAGTGGATCTGAACAGGCTTTGCAAAGTCAAATCTGTAGCCGTTTGGACTCTTACTCAAATGAGATAGACAGACTGGAAAGTAGTTTTGTTTACCTACCTTATTTGTAGTAAGTAGGTGTATCCATGTCTATAAGGATACAGCCTCACTTCCTTAACAGATAAGTTTTTAGAGATAAGTTTTTCAATATACATCACAAGAAATATCTCTCTAAGAAAAACGAAGCTGAGAATACTACCATTTGTATTCACAGATTGTAGCAGAATCTTTATCTAATAAAATATTAGATTAAAGTGATATTGTGTTGTGTTTGTCTTTGTTATCCGCACTTACATATCTCACACACTCAACACATATCTTGCTTCAAAGATTCAAGAACGTAAAAAAGTTCAAGAATCCATTCACCCCCCCCTGTATTCTTTTAGTATATTCAATACTCAACAGAGGAGTTTGTCAATCTTGCACTCATGGCAAACGAAACTGATGAAGAAGCTAGCTCAGCAAGCAACCAGGTATTCTCTACAGTCTTAACTGATCTTTCTAAAGCTGAATGTGCTAGTACAATTGATGAAATGTCTATTGAATTATACAACATGCATGTTACCTTGAAATCACTTGATAGAGAGAACAAGAGGATTAAAGACCTTAATGAAAAGTTAAGTGATAGGAATGCTTTAATAGAAACATAGTTGATTGAGTTTGAAACGATGAGAAGAGATTGCTTGGATGCTAAAAATAAAATGATTGAGGCTATAAAGAGAGAGGAAGTTTTAAAGAAACAGTTAGTAGAGGAACAAAGTCTGATTGCTAAGTGGAAAGGATCAACAGTTGTAACTGAGGAAATTTGCAATGTTCAAGGAATTGATTCTTTCTGTAAATTAGCAGAAGCTAAGTTAGATGTTGATAGGGAAGTTGCTTCAGATGGTGATTTAGTCGAAAATGGATGTTTTTTGAGACCTAAGCCTATTAGCAAAGCAACTTTAACTAAATTGACTAAAAAGTACGGATCTGTCAATAAGAACTTTCTTAATGGAGAATGTAGCAATACTAAATCAGTTAAGAAAAGAAAAATAGGCAACTTGTCCCACAAGCAATTGAAGGACAAGCTAGAAAATGTTAAGTCAAGTGTTAAGGACAAGAAAAAGAACAGAAATGGTAAGGTAGGGATTAACAAACACAACAATTACACATCTGATAAATATGCTCCTAGGAAAGAATGTGTAAAGTGTGGAAGTATTAATCATTTATCTACCAACTGCAAAGCTATGAAAGATCCTTTGATGCCTAACATGCCTATGCCTGCTGTGAATGTTATGCCAAATATGTATGCTCCCTCTGCTCATGCATCTAGTCAGTATGCTAACATGCCATTCATGCATAATCCATATTACAGTACTTTTTACATGCCTCAGTTGCCATGGATGATGAATAACATGTTTGCACAGACTATGCCAAATTATACATCTAGTTTTAATGCATGTGAGCAAGTGAAACAACCTATTTTTCAGAAACCTACACCAAGAGTTAAGGTTGATTTAACTCGATCCGAACCCCTGGGTAGTAAGGGCTTGAAAAATAATAAAAAGGCTAACAAGGCAGGACCCAAGCAAACTTGGGTACCAAAATCAACTTGATTTTGTTTTGATGTGTGCAGGGAAACAGAAAGAATCTTGGTATCTAGACAGTGGCTGTTCTAGGCATATGACTGGAGATTCTACCCTGCTTACTAAGTTTGAGGAGAGAGCTGGCCCTAGCATTACCTTTGGAGACAACAGGAAAGGATATACTAGAGGATATGGCTTGATTTCACAAGGGAATGTTGTCATTGAAGAAGTAGCACTGGTTGATGGACTTAAGCATAACTTGCTAAGTGTCAGTCAACTGTGTGACAAAGGCCAGAATGTCTGGTTCACATCTGAAGCTTGTGCCATTTTCAAGAAAAGTGACAACAATGTAGTGTTGACAGGAGATTAAAGAGGAAATGTGTACATTGCTGACTTCAATTCAACAAATGCAAACATAATTACATGTCTTCTCAGCAAGGCAAGTGTAGATGAAGGATGGCTTTGGCACAAAAGACTGTCACACTTGAGTTTTAAAGCAATGAATGAGTTGGTAAAGAAGGATTTGGTTAGAGGTATTCCAAAATTGGATTACTACAAGGATGGATTGTGTGATGCATGCCAGAAAGGGAAGCAAAAGAAGGCCTCTTTCAAATCAAAGTCAATGTCATCAATTGATCAAACCTTGCAACTACTTCACATGGATCTCTTTGGACCAGTCAATATGTTGTCAATCTCAAAGAAGAAATACTGTCATGTGATTATTGATGATTTCTCAAAATTCTCTTGGACATTCTTTCTGCACTCTAAGGATGAGGCATGTGAAGTCATTATAAATCACATCAAGATAGTCAACAACAATCCTTTACTCAAAGTAAGAAGAATCAGAAGTGACAATGGAACTGAGTTCAAGAATTCTGTAATAAGAGAGTTTTGTGAAGAAGAAGGAATTATCCAAGAATTCTCTGCACCAAGAACTCCTCAACAAAATGGTGTAGTGGAAAGAAAGAACAGAACTCTAATTGAAGCTGCAAGGACAATGCTTGAAGAATCTAAGCTACCAACATACTTCTGGGCAGAAGCTGTAAACACTGCATGCTACACTCAGAATATTTCTTTGGTCAATCAAGCAAAAGGCATGACACCTTATCAACTTTTCAAAGGCAAGAAACCAACAATCAACTTTCTGCATGTCTTTGGATGCAAATGCTTTGTACTGAAAAATCATGGTGAGCATCTTGGAAAATTTGATTCAAAGGCAGATGAAGCTATCTTTGTTGGATACTCAGCTGGAAAATCTTACAGAGTCTACAACCAAATACTAAACATTGTAATGGAGTCCATACATGTTGTCTTTGATGACAAGAAAATATCTGGTCTAGTAGATAAAGGTTTTCATGAGTCTCTCTCATTTGAGAATGAGAGAAGTGGTGAAGAAAGTGAAGATGATGATGAAGAATGAAGATCAAATGGTGTGAGAAACAGACAAGGATCAACAGTTGAAGTGCAGAATGAACCACCTATTGAAGAGCAACTTACACCATCAGTTGGAAATCAATTTGAAGCATCTGTTGATGAATCTGCAAGAACTCCATCAATCTCGAGGGCCATACACTCAGGGGGAGTTTCTCATAGTCAAAACTCAACAACAAACCACAATGATCAACATAGAGAAAATGAAGCCACTTCATCAAGGTCAAACTTACCACCACAAAGAAAGTGGATCAGGGATCATCCATTTGAGCTTATCATTGGAGATCCTAATGCAAAGGTCCAAACCAGAAGAGCAACTCAAGAAGAATGCTTATATAGCAGTTTTTTATCCAAAGAGGAACCTAAGAAAGTTGAACATGCTCTTCTGGATCCAGACTGGGTTTTAGAAATGCAAGAAGAGTTAAACCAGTTTGAAAGAAATGAAGTATGGAAAATTGTACCCAAACCTAAAGACAAATCAGTGATTGGCACTAAGTGGGTATTTAAGAACAAGTTGGATGAGAATGGCATAGTCACAAGGAATAAAGCTAGATTAGTTGCTAAAGGCTACTGTCAAGAGGAAGGAATTGATTTTGAAGAAACCTTTGCACCAGTGGCAAGGTTAGAAGCAATAAGGATCTTCCTGGCCTATGCAACGCATGCAAATTTCAAAGTCTATCAAATGGATGTCAAGAGTGCATTTCTGAATGGAATTCTGGAGGAGGAGGTATATGTTAGTCAACCGCCTGGTTTTGAAGATCCATACTTTCCAGAATATGTGTTCTTTCTACTCAAAGCACTCTATGGCCTGAAGCAAGCACCTAGAGCCTGGTATGACACACTCTCACAGTTCCTTATAGAGAATCGCTTCATTCGAGGTACTATTGATAAAACTCTCTTTTATAGAAATGTCAATGGCTCTATGATACTTGTCCAAATTTATGTAGATGATATAATATTTGGGTCTACAGATGAGAAACTTTGCAAGAGGTTTGCCAAACTCATGCAAAGTAGATATGAAATGAGTATGATGGGTGAATTAACTTATTTTCTTGGTTTACAAGTTAAACAAGTGAATGAGGGAATTTTTATAAGTCAAACAAAATACATTTATGATCTTTTAAAAAGGTTTGATTTAGCAGATTGCTCTTCTGCAAAAACACCCATGGCCACTGCCACTAAGCTTGAACTGAATACTAAGGAAAAGAAGGTGGACATGACAAGCTATAGGGGCATGGTTGGATCTCTTTTATACTTAATAGCTAGTAGACCTGATATTATGTTTGCTACATGTTTATGTGCTAGATTTCAAGCTGATCCTAGGAAATCTCACTTGGTAGCTATTAGAGGATTTTCAGATATCTCAAGGGAACACCAAACCATGGCATTTGGTACCCTAGAGATTCTGGTTTTGATCTAATTGGTTACTCAGATGCAGATTATGCAGGTTGCAAAATGGATAGAAAAAGTACCACAGGAACCTGTCAATTCTTGGGAAACAAGCTGGTATCATGGTTCAGTAAGAAGCAGAACTCGGTATCTACCTCAACTGCAGAGGCTGAATACATAGCAGCTGGGAGTTGCTATTCACAGATTTTATGGATGAGAAATCAACTACTTGACTATGGAGTTAAAGTTGAAAGGATCCCAATTTTCTGTGATAACACTAGTGCAATTGCAATATCACAGAATCCAGTGCAGCATTCTAGAACCAAGCACATAGACATCATATACCATTTCATCAGGGAGCATGTGATGGAAGGCACTGTGGAACTGCATTTTGTTCCTAGTGAAAAACAGCTGGCAGACATTTTTACTAAAGCTTTGGATGAAGCAACCTTTTCAAGGTTGGTAAGTGATCTTGGTATGTTAAATTTCTCATGATCTTTTAAAATGTCTGTTCAATTAGTTGTAGCCAGTGAATTTCATTCTCTGGATTTTGTTTGTTTTATTTGCTTATCTGCATGATTATTCTGGAGATATCATTGTAGCATAATTAAATAAATATTTTATTGACATATATTATTAATGATATTTTGTTAATTTTATGTCTATTTAATTGTAGGTTTATTATTGTGGATTAATTCTTAATTTACTGCGTGATTATATTTAAATCCATAATAATTAGAAGTATTAAATATGTGTATATGTGTATAGGCTGATAGGTCGGCTGACAGGTTTCGGTGATAAGATGTTAGCCTCCATTGTTGAATTCATGACATGGTGGCTACCTAACATGGTTGACAATTCACTACTTGTTGTGGAGAGTTTGAATTCTTTAAACAAAACCTGTCACTATTTCACCTAACCCACTGAACCTTAAAACCTTATAAATGATGAGTTTTTGTTTGTGTTTAACATCATCATTTTTCAGATATACAGAGCATATACACACAATTTATGAATATTTCGAGTTTTGATCGGAAAGATCTCTCAATCTAGCTGATGGTTTTTATATCGGATTTCATATTCTTGCTTTATACATCATCCTTTATAAAAACTAACCCTTGTTTTTGAATTTCCTCAAAGTTTTGAAAATGGCATTGCAGGGAAGTTTTTTAATTGCTAAAGCTAATCCTACTTCCATTCAGCAAATCGAAACCATCTATGATGAGCAATTTCGGGCTTGGGCACAATTTATGAATGAACATTCATTAATTCGCTATGCTTTAGTTACACCAGTGCAGCTTAACCATGATGCATTACGTGAACTATATTGCAGTGCGGTTAACACTTCTGGACAGGACGGGTGTGCATTCACATATCGACTGTTTGGTAGGTCGATTAGGGTCACTGAACAAGATGTTAATCGAATTCTTCATTTTCCTATGGAAAATCTCGTTTCTGATCCAACACCTGAACATATTGAAATGTTCTTTCGTTTTATAAGGTACCAAGATGACAATTTCAATACTGGTAATATCTCTAGAACATTTCTAACCCAGTACTGGAATTTCTTCTTTCACGTTCTTGGCCATGTTTTTTCCTCAGATAGAACAAATCTAGATCGGATACCTGAATTTATTCAAAAAATAGGGTATGCGGTCGCCAATAATTTGAGGATTAATTTTGGAAAAATAGTGCTTTGTCAAATCATTTTAAAGATGAAACACTTGGGAACAAGAGATGTTCAGACTCAAAACGTCAAATGTCTATATCCAAGGTTTCTACAGCTAATATTAAATGATTTTTTGAATGATGAAGACAGGGTACACTCGGAAAATGGTCGAAAGGTGGAATGTTCTTACATGAAGACGAATGTAATTTATTACATAAGCAAAAAGAACTATACGAATGTGCCTACAGTCCTAACTGAATATCTAAAGACTATCCCACTTCCGTTGTTACCAAGACCAGTGAGAGCAGGTATACGACAAGGTAATATTTCAATCCCTACTAGCCCAACCTCTGTATTCCTTATTGTATCACAGGAAATACAGTTCCTACAGCCCCTAGTGGCCATCTTACCCGACCAAGAGCAGGAAATCCCACCGACTCTAACACAGGTCGAAGAGCCCATTCTACAAATACAAACACAAACAGAACAAACTCTTACACCTCAATTGTCACTTAAACGACCAGTCATCCACATTATTGAGGGAGATAGTGCCTCAGCAGCACCACATAAGGAGTTAGTTACATCAGCCGCTCTACCTCATTCTAAACGGAGTAAACCCAATGAACCTGAGGTAACGGCAACTGTTAGTGAAACAATTCTTTCTTATCCAATGAGTGAAAATATAAATAAGGCTGAATTGACGGGAGCAACTATCTTGAGTTCCATTTCACTGAACATAAGAGTGGTTGATGATCTTTCTAAAGATCAAATGCCTTCACAGGCATTCGAGGTGGAATTACCTACCTCAATAACTGCTGGTGAATCTTCCATTTTACGAAAAGATCCATCGGTAGGAGGTTCTTTTATGAACCACGTGTCTTCACAGACGTACGAGGGAAACTTGGGTTTTGTGCCATTTAATCGATTCAAGTTTAACCTCCCAGAGGGAAAATCTCTGGATCTCTTTCGAGATTTACCACTCTTTACCAGTGGTCGGCAACTCGCTTCACGCGAGGACGGAAGCTCACGAACTTTCATTGCACCATCCGTGACCTCTGAAAAAGGGGCTAGGATGATTTTATTTGCAGGTACACATATCGGTGGAAGCTCTGGAGGAGAGTGGAGAGAAACACGAACAGAACATGTAAGTGTAACCCAAACCACTAAACCGAATGAATATAGAGTGTTGAGTGAAACACCTACAGAACGTATGAGTAAGCAACCTACTCAACCACATGCACCTGTAACCAGAAAGGAATACAGCAGACTCCTTACACGGGTCCAAACAATGGAGAAAGAGTTATCAAATATATGTAAGTCCATTGCAGAAATCAAAAATTTGCAACTTATTCAACACGATGCATTCCAGGTTCAGTTAAGTTCAATGGCATCCCAGTTTAGTCATGCAATTAATTCCTTGGCAAAACCATCTTCGTCTAATTTACCAACTCCACATCCTACTACTCTGGAGGATAACCAAACAGAGGGGGAGAAGTTGGATGATCAAGAAAAAATCAACTAGGCGTAAGGGCAAGGAAAAGGTTGTTGACACGGAATTAACTTTATTTTGGGAAAGGAAAAGCTAGTGGGAGTATTAGTGGAAAGAAAGCAAGGCAAACTTGAAGATATGTTCAGTCTAGAGGAACAATTTCTTGCACTTGTTCAAATTTAGAAATCTGGAAAATGTATATATGATCCAGAATGTGCTTTAATATTATTTATCTTTGTATTTCATTTTTTTTCTATCAGTTGAGTTATCCTCTAGGAATTTTCTTGTCAAACCCTAACAATCAAATAGGGGGAGATTGTAAAGCGTAATGTAATGTAATATGTAATATAGGACATATATAACTCAACTAGGATAAAAGATAAATAATATTAACTCTATACAGGGATCGTGAAATTTGAAGAACAGGCATCAACAAGGATCAAGTTGCTGAAAGAAGTTCATTAACATGATCAAGCCTCAGTGACAAAATAAGATGTACAGATGATTCAGTTGAAGGGCCAAAAGATTCCAGTGATAAAGTTTTTATGGTTACATAATTCTTAGCAGTGTTCTTAAAGACATGATACGAAGACCACGGGTGAATGTTAGTCATTTGTGAACCAGACCAGTTGCACTAGGCGTCAACACTTCACAAAGGAATCGAAGTATCTAACTCAGAAAAACTGTTAAGAGATATGATTGAGTTTAGTGCAGTGTTGATATCCTCTAGTTAGTTGGAAGCTGAATATTTAAGGATGTCAAATTAAGAGGAATATGAATAGTATCCAAAATTACTATTCATATGAATAGTAAATTACTATTCATATGAATAGTAACCGAAATTACTATTCATATTAATAGTAACTGAATTACTATTCATATGAATAGTACTATTCATGTGAATAGTAACCAAAAATACTATTCATTTGACAAAGTAAAAGCAAAAGGTAAAAAACATGTGGGATTATGTTCAAATCAAGAATATTGAAAGACAACAATTCGGCAGGATTGTTTGAAAAGAAAAAAAGAGGCAGCAGGCGGCGGAAGAAAAACAGTAGATAAAAACGTCAGCAGTTACGTTAATTTAGCTGCATAGTAACTTTCTAAAGTCTATAAATAGGCATGTTGTATTTCATTTCAAAATACACCTCAACACACAACTCTCTATTCTCTCTTCTATATCTTCTTTGTGTAAGCTGCTAGACAGTCCATCTAGTAAGAAAGTCGGCTTAGCCCGCTTTCAGGAAGTGTCGGGTAGAAGGTCCTCGTGCCTAAACTATCCTTAGGAGTGTTCTGGTTTTGAAGCTAATCCATTGGATTAGAAGTTGTAACACCCCTTCGGGTTTATTATCAATAAAGATATATTCCTGAAATTGTGTTTCGTTATTTTGATTTCAAGATCCGAAAAATTGTTATCCGCAAAAATCTTGAAAATCGAAATATTTTGGTAGTATCGTATTCAACCCCCCCTTCTACGATACTTCGGGACCTAACAGGCCGTTTCTTACCACGCGATTGGTATGTTTTGGCCATAAATTGGTAGGAAATGAGGTCAATTTCTACCAACTGCGTTGGTGAGAATTGCTTCAATCGGAAATGATGGTTGGTAGGAAATGAGGGCTTCCTTCAAAAGCGGTCCCACATGCCATGTGGCTACCCATTTGGCGAGTCACATGAACAGCCACATGGCGTGGCACCAAGACACGTTGCATGACACATCACGTGCCACGTCAGGTGAAAATGAACCCCAAATGTTGACGTGTAATCCACGTGTCAAGTGGGACCAATCCACGTCATTTTTGCCATGTCATTTTTGACTCTAGTCAAGACCTATTTCCTAGCTAGCAATGTTGGTAGGTTTTGATGTGCGCGGGAAATTCAACCTGTTCACGAAATTTTTAGCGAAAACTTACAGATCATGTGCGCGGGAAATTCAGTTTTTTCACGAATTTTTTGGCGGAAACTTACTGATCAAAACCTACCAATATTGGTAGGAAATAGGTCATTTTTTACTTTAGTCAAGACCTATTTCCCACCAACGAAAGGTATGTCAATTTAGTTGGTTTTATAACAGAAGCCATGTAAATTGATATTTCTTACCAATCAATTCTACCCGATTAAAAAGTAAAATTGACTTGTGAAACTTCATTGATATTTTTAATCCAAAGTAAAATTAGGTTATTTAGGTATATCACACAATTATTATCAGCTTCTTCACTTAATGGGGGTGTTTGGGGAACTTATTTTCCAGAATAAGTCAACTTATTTTAAGACAAAGTTAGAGATTCCTAACTTTTTTCTGAAAAAAGTTAACTTTTTTTTTTGTAACTTATAGAATCTCAAACATACATTAAATACTTGTATAAAAAAAATTATCAAAATATGAAATTTTCACCCGAAAATAAATCCATAAGGATTTATTTTAAGTCCGTGCCGAACAGACCTAATTTCTTTACACATTACTTCTTGCTACATTGCAGAATAGGGATGTTGTAGTGCTAAACTAATTTAACATGCGCTGCAGAACCTTAAAAAAACTCCATTTTTTCTCTAGCCCCTCTTTTCTTCTTAGCTGCTATCGGGGCTTCCACCGGTGGAAAGCCCCAAAATCTTCCATTTTCTTTGTTTTTCTTCCTTCTTTCAATAAATCTTTGTATTTTCGGATCTAAGGCTTCAAAGCCTTTTCCGATTTGACATTCAATTTCTTATATCTCAATTCCATGGAGCTCCGAATTTCTCGTTCTTCCAGGTGATCTTGTTATCGTACGTGGTCTGAGTTATCTTGTTCTAGTGGGTTTGTTCCCAGATCTAAGGATTGGCTGATTTTAGTTTGAACTTTATTTTGTAATCTCATTTTTAAAGTTGTAAGATTGGTTTTTTATGTCTCACCGTTTGTGTGAGTTTTGTTATTGTCTCACCGTTTGTGTGAGTAGGGTGCTTGATGATATGATAAACACTTTGATGAAGTGTTAGTGTGTTACACACATAGGTCTGCGAATATTGTAGCTCATAACTTAGCGAGGACGACATATTCTATGTCAGGTTTTACGGAGTGGAATATTTCTGCTCCGAATTTTATCATCGGTATGCTTGAGTTTCAGAATTATTAATGCAAGTACGATTTTATCAAAAAAAAAAAAAAAAAACTAATTTAACATGCAACAAATGCAAAACCCGAAATGAACGAGTAAAGGGCTTAAAGGCATGACAGTGTTTTGTTCAAAATTGAAGCTTTAAGCGTCAGGACCACTTTCGGGCCGACTATATATTGATCCAAGAAAATAGGTTAATGCGACTTACAAATCGTTGGGCTTTAGCACCGTATATACTTACACTATTGCTCAATGATTTAAAGCCCGTCAAAAATCTTCAGTGTGGCAAAGAAAAATGTGTTGCAAACAGACACGTTTTTAACTCCTTTTTTTTTTTTTTTTGAAATCAACTCCTTTTTTAATATTTATAATTATATTAACTTTACTAATATTATTTATGAGTTATTAATATTTTATTATAATACCTTTATCTACCAATGTGCAGTTAGCCAGTTAGAAAATTATGAATTATTTTAGAACCAATCAGAGCTAAATCCTAAATTTTAGAACAATCATGTCATATTAAGAATTTTCCTTATTTACAATCTCATCCTACCTTTTTAATCATGGTTAATTAACACTTCTAATTTAAATACAATAATGATTTTATTAAACATATCCATAAATACATATTTTTTAAATCAAAAAAAAATTACTATACAATACAATTTTAATTTGAAATCAATCACGATATACTATTATATATTTTAAATTAAATTTCATAATTAATCATTCATTAAGCACCCAATCTTTTAATATAAAGTCAATTACAATCATATTAACATACATTATAAATTGATTTTTATAATATATTTTGTACAATTATAATCGATTTTAAATAATTATAATCTAACTTAACTATAAATCTGAAAAATCGGATTTGAAATCAGATTTTAAATAATTTGGATAAAAACCATACCTTCAAATTTTTTTATTTTTTTATAAGCTCAAAAATATATTTATTCATAATTTATTAATAAAATTAATTAATAAATGCATATAAGCCAGCACTACAAAATCAGATTTGAATCAAATTTTAAATAGCTTGGATAAAATCCATTTTATTTTTTGAAAGGCTCAAAAATATATTTATTTACAATTTGTTAATAAAATAATTACTAAATTCATATAAATTAACACTACATATATTTTAATTACTTTAATTATTAAATATACGCTATAAGAGTACTATTATTGGTCGGTGAATAAATTACCAATCAAAAATTTAAAATTATTTTAGAGTCAACCAGAATTTATTTATAAACTTTAAATCAATCAATCATATACAAATTTTTTATTATTTACCATGCTTATTCTAATTTAATAAACACGGTTATATTAAATTTAAATATAAAAATATCTTTATTTAATAGCTTCGCATATCACATGGTTTTTAATTTTAAAAAATTTCTACTAACCGTAAATATTATTTTCTATAAATCCACGTAACAGTATATTACATATGTTTATATATATTTTAGTTATGAATTGTTTTTTAACATCCTTTATTAATAGAGGATACCCGAATCTACCATGTATTAGTTAACCAATCACAAGATTGTGAATTATTTTAATATCAATCAGAGTCTATTAAATTTTAGACCAATTAAATTTAATGTAACATGTTTCTCTATTGGATCTAGATTCTACGTTTCAGCCAAGATTAAACTCAAATCAAGTTACTGTCAATAACATTTAATTTTTATTTTTTCATATCAATTACCTAAACATAATAACTACTAATTTTTATTTTAACGATTAACTAATAAACAATTTGTCTAAAATAAAATTCTTACAAACTAAAAATTATAATTATTATATCAATTCAAACATTATAGGAAATCTAAGCCGCTTATTCCATATTTCCCATCAGACCTAGCCAACTTTGATAAACTAAGTGTATGCATCAATTCTCCTCATGGCTAAATCATATCAATTTCGTTTAAGGTACTACTTTATATCTTTTTATTATATGACATACTATACTTGGATAGATTATCTTTTTATTTTCATTATATATATGTATCGTATGTTTCGTATTTTAATTGTCCAATAAATTCAACAGAAAAATGTTTCTAACAAGAAAAAATAAAAAACGATTTAGGTTATCATCATCCCCAGTCCAGATTCTCTCACAGTTACTTACCATTAGAATATTCAGCAGCAAACTCCAATAATTCTGCGACTTACTGAATTGTAGGCATCAATCCTTATCACATTACACTGATTTGTTAACATTATTAGGCGTGCTTATCGATAACTATTTTTTTACAGTGTTGGGTTGTCACTGTTATTCAGTAATTACTAAAAAAAATTATTCTAAAAACAAATATTATTTAATTTAAAAAATAATACATTAATACATTAATCTATTATATCTGTAATAGATATTTGATATCTCAAACTCTCAATTCAAAATCATAAGGTACAATTAAAATCATGAATTAAAAATTGTTAATAATATAAAAATATTTACCACACTATTCTAAATACACATTCAAAATTTAAGTTATGTAAAGTATTAAATAATCCGGTCATAAAAAAGCTAAGATCAACCAAATAAAATATTAGAATGAATTTTAAATCATTCACCTTTTAACATTTAATTACGAAATTTTTTAACTATGCAATAATTAATAGAAAAAAAAAATTGGCCTAACAATATATTTGAATTATTCAAAATATTAAATGTTCTCTTAAATTGTACTATACATTATTTGGTGTATAAATTATCAATGAAAAAATAAAAAAATATTACAGAGTCAATGAAAATATTGTTAGTGAATATTTCCATAATAAATTGGTCAATTTAGCAGAAATTTTCTTATAAATCATTATTTATTTATAGATAATTAATCAATAAAAGAACATATGTCATCCACAAAAATAATCAAACTTGAAAAAATCATCAATAAAAGGGCATACAACATCTACATAAACAATTAAAATTGAACAAGCACATAGTAAATAGATCACTAATTTCCTTTATCCAATCATTGAACAGATCTTAAATTATGGTACATCCCTCGCTTATATCACTAAATTATACAGTCTTTTCAGCGAGATAATCAAACAATTTGTTATAAACGTGAGTAATATGTATATCTGATTTGTTAAAACGTATTCAAACAACCGACCAGAACTGTGATTCTATACTATCCAAATTAATGAACTAATATAACAAAATCTAATATATGGGTAGACAAAATCCACGAACAGGATATTAGGCTCTCAATAAAGAGAGATATTTATTGAAAGCCAAAGTAAAATAAAGGAAAAGAAAATGGGCTTATAATTCACAAGGATATAGTAAAAAATCAAATATTTAGTAAATAAAATCCACCAACGGGCAACGGGTTACTAGACTCTCAATGATATATTTATTCAAAAATAAAGAAAAAATCAAGAAAAAAATTCTAAAAAATATAAAAAAAAACTCAAAAAGCTGATATCACATCTCCTAAACTTTAGTTAGCATTTTTTGGAAAAGGTGGAGAGAGGGAGATAGAGAGAGAGCAGCAGCTACGATCTTTGTTATAAAAATTATTAATATTGATAAATAAAAAGGTTGATACACTTAAAATTATATATTATTTTTAATAAAAGGGTGCCTTTTTGAATTTTGAATTTTTGAATTAAAGTAATAGTATCAATTCTCATATCTTAACCTAAGAGCATATTTTGAATTTGCTTGGTTGGTTGATTATAATTTCTTTTTTAATATCAACAAAGCATGAAATATGGGTAAAAAAACTCAATAACTTGGTAGAAAGATTTTACATAAAGAGAGGTAGTTGTTAACAAGATAAGAAAAATTAAAAAAGAGTGTATCACTTTGTTTGGGAGACTCTACACCATGCATACTGCTCTTAGTTTTGTTTTGTAATATCTCAATGTTGTTCTAAGACATATAATTATATATTTACATAACTTTGATACATAGTAATATTTCATGTAATTGTCATATTTTTTCTATTCGCATATTTCGTTTCATGTCGTGTACACGAAAAAATTCGTGTAGTTTACTGTCATTATGTGTTTATATATTACACACTTGATTTCAGTTTTATGGACAGTAGCTTAATTCACAAGTTAGTCTTATTAAAAAAAGAAAGGTGAAAGGCATATGACACAACCTATTTGTAGTTCGAGGATCCAACTCAACTTAGATTAGTTTGTAACAGTAAATAATCATATGAACTGTCACAGGAATCTCAGAAAAGTATTATCTGTCAGAAGAAAGAAGAAAGTCAATCTATAGTTTTGATGTTTTACACTGGAAGAAGATTCAGTTAGCTGATCAAGCCTCGGTATAGCATTGAAGCAAGTGGATTCATTTAGAGTGATAGAGATTTTTCAAGTGATAGATGAAGATCAATCAGAGTACGAAAGAGTTGAAGAAAATTGAGAGAATAAATAGACCACAGCCTAGAGTCAAAATGAAGAACAGAGATTGAAGTTAGTCGTTCATGAACCAGACCGTGCATTGAGCGTCAATAAATATTCAGTGGAAGTTCTTTGTTCATTTCAGTGGTTTAAAGGTAAAGGGTATGACTATCAAGAAATTATAGTAATTCTTTGTTGATTAATTAAAGTTATTTAGTTAACTTAATTAATAAATTAATTCGTAAGAATTAATTAATTTATTAAGTTAATTATTAAATTATTAACTTAGAATTATTATAGTTGTTTAAAGATTTAAAAGGAATATTCTTAGACTTTGATTTATTACTTGTATGTCTATCTATTGATAGTCTGCAAGAGATAGTACTGCAAGTCTATGGATAGTCTGGAAAAAGGAGATAGTCTGAAAGAGTTAAGTCTGTCAAGGGTTTGGTTTGTATGACTATCTGAGTGATAGTCGTACCGATTGTCATACAAGTCTGCTGAAAGTCTGCAAAACAGATAGTCCTACCGACAGTCATACAGTTCAAGTGTAAGTGACAGTCTACAAAGCTATAGTCCTACCGACAGTCATACAAGGGAAGAGATAGTATGCTTATAGTTCTACCGTTTGTCTTACAGGTCAAATTGATAGTCTGCAAAGAGTTTACAATATCACAGATTGTCTACAAGACTTTTCAACACATGTTTTTGTATAAAAACAAGTGGCCAGTGACTTACAGAAGACACAGAACACACGAACAAAAAGAAGATAGTAGACAAATACACATCTCTCTCTCATCTTTAAAGCTCAACCAAGGAGAATTAAATTGCCATAAATTCTTGAGTTCTTTGTTTCAAAGATTGTATCTGTTAGAACTTAATTATTTGTGACTCTCTCGATACTAGCGAATTAAGTTTCCTAGTTCTTATCTCATTTTTTTATTAACTAAATTAGAAAAGTTCATGTCGAATTTTCTAATTAGTTTTTATTAACTTGATTATACTCTGTACTGATTTTGTAACAACCCTCAAGTTTAATATATCGTTATATTTAACTTGAATTTTGTTTCAATTGATTCTGTACAAATTTATCTAAACTAAATTTTTTAACGAACAAATTTTGATAAAAAGGTAAAGATTATATTCAACCCCCCTTCTACAATCTTAACGGACCTAACAATTGGTATCAGAGCCGTTTGATTGAAGTACAAATCAAGATTATATTTTTACTCAATTAAAAATCGAACTCGAATTTTTAACTGACTTAAAAATTCATCATGTCCTCAAAAGTTGGCACTATAAAGATACCCATCTATGACAAGGATAATTATGATATGTGGAAGAACAAAATGTTGATGTTTCTTGAAGTTGCAAATCCCAAATATATGGGTGTTTTGAAAAAAGGACCAAAAGTACCAATGGTCTTTGAACAACAAGTTGTTGTGGAAGGAGTTGTTGTTACCCCTGCAAGGGCTTATCAAAAAGATCATGCTTCCTTCACTCCTGATAAAAAAGAGGATGATGCACTTGACATAAATTTAAGACTTATTTTAATAGATTCCCTGGACTCAGTAATGTACAGTCATGTGATTAATTGTAGAAATGTTAAACACATGTGGGAAACTATTGAAACTGTCAATGAAGGAACGGATGAAGTTAGAGAGAACAGACTAGAGATTCTAACCTCTGATTATGAACACTTCAGATCGGGCCCAAAATATTCAAGAAGTGTTTGAAATGTATAATAAACTGATCAACAACTTGTAGCTGCATGGCAAGTACTATACATAGAAAGAGATAAACAGGAAGTTCCTTCTATCAATGCCTACTCATCTGGAACACAGGATTATTGCTATTAGGGAATCCAGGGATTTGAATGAAACAACTCTCGAAAGACTCTTTGGTGTTCTGAAAACCTATGAATTGGAGCAAGCTCAACAGAAAGAGATTTATGGTATAGGTAGAGTTGCAAACACATCTACAGCTTTAGTTGTTGAGACTCCACGGGAAATGGAAGCTAAGGTTGTTCGACCTTACAGCACTGATAGGGAACAGTTTGAAGTTGAAGTTGGTCAGATACCTGCTACTCAGGATGGTGGAGAGTTTTATTCTTTAGAAGAGCTGGATCAGTTGGAGGATGAATCCATGGCTATGATGGTGAGACAGTTCACTAACTTCAGAATTAAAAGGAATCCCAAGTTTAGATTTAAATCTAACAGCAATAGATTCCAGAAAGGAGGTTCTTCATCCTCCGGTAGCAAGAGTGGCTATAAAACTGGAACTATTGATAGAAGCAAGATTAGGTGCTTCAATTGTAATGAACTTGGACATTTTGCCACTGAGTGTCAAAGACACAAACAGAGTCAAAGGAGGGATTATGTTCCTGAAAAGAAAAAGACTGGAAAAGCTTATGTGGCTACTGGTAAAAGCTGGGATGACATAGACAGTGAAGATGAAGAAGTTAGTAATCTTGCGCTGATGGCAAATTCTGACAATTCCAATGGTTCCAATGGTTCTACCTCACAGGTAATATTTACTGACGATGAAATAATACGTCATCTTGGTAGTACTTTGGATTGTGCTAAAAGAGAAAATGCATGAATAAATTTGTTAAACACTGATCTTGAAAATCAAGTGTTAGAACTTTAAAATGTGCGCAAGTGTCAAGATAAGCAAAAAGAGGAAATAGAACTACTTAATAAAAGGGAAAAGTCATTAGTGGAAGTAGTGTCAAAACAACTTGCTAAAATCAGTGAACTTGAAACCAAGGTAAGAGCTTACTATAATTCTTGTAAAGTGGCTAAAGAGATTTTCAACAAACAAGCTGTTGATCAAACCGTGGGAATAGGGTTTGATTACAATGAGGCTGTTGGAATGTTAAGCATAAATTCCCCTAATCCCGTTGATGCTAAAGAAAGGGGAATACCACATGTGCTTAAGAGTGTCAAGAACCCTCTCTTTAAGAAGTCTATTGCAGAACCTTTAGATACCACTTCTTTAGTTATTCATGAAGAATTGAGAACTGATGATATTGCAAATGCAAATATCTCTTCTAGACAAGATATACCTAAGGTGCCAGTGAAGGTTGTTAATTCAAATGATAAGTGGATTTTATATCCACTTGGAACACTTCGAATCGGCTAAAATTGATTAACTTGGCTTCAAGTATGTCGTGTTTCTGATATGTTTTCGTCTAGTTGTGCAGGATTATATACTTCAGGTAGGTTTGGCATTTTCTTTGATTTTGGAGTAAAGGACGTAGATGTTCCTATGGTGCTATGCTAGTCTTGAGTCAAGAATTTGAAGAATGGCAACTCATGTGGAAGGAATGGATGAAAACGGAGATAAAACGAAGAAAATAGCAAGAAAAATCAGTTTTGGCAGTTTCAGAAAGCGCAGGGGCGCTTGACAGTAGCACAGGAACGCGTGGGAAGGCCCTGGAGAGCGCAGGGGCGCTTGAAAGTATCGCGTGGGAACATAGTTTCGTTGGAAAAGTCCTATTTCTACTTAAAATTTTGTTTTCTTGGAGGGCAAGTTGCTAGAGGCCTATATAAACACATCCCAACTTCATAGAACGTACCAATACTTAGAATAAACACACAAAGAGCCGAAGATAGAGATTCAGACTTGGAGACAGATTCCAGAAGGACGTGACAACATTCGGAGATCTAGATTTACTTTTGTTTTCTTCTAATTAGGCGATACTCTAGATTTCGGGTTTGTTTTTCTTAACTCTATTACTCTAGTATAATTATTATTCAGACTTTGTTTACTACCATGGTTTCATCAGATTCCATGATGATGAGCCGTTCGATTATGAACTAATCGTTGTCATGGGATTCTAACGGATTTATCTATGTAGTTTAGTAGTTTGTTTGCTTTAAAGATTTGTGTGTGATGAATATTGATATCCTCTTATGGTTGTGCTTAATATTTTTAGATGCATAGCTAACATCTAAATTGTTAATCTTTGGTGAAGCGATAGTGGCTCTAAAGATTCGAGCTTGCCATGCTAGCATAGGATTATGTATGTTTTAACATCATGGTTAGTAGCGTAATTTTAACCATCTTATGTTGCCCTATGTGATCTCAATGGATAACTTGTGCTTAAACCGTTATGTTTTCAAAGCTTATAGACATATAGGGTCTAAACATAATTGGTGTCTACCCATCTTCTATCTCTTTTGTGGATGTATGAGTAGTTTGGTATTCGTATACTGACAGGTAACCTATACTTGTTTTTTGTTGTCCGATCAGATATCATAACCATCACATGCGTTGATTAAAGGCATCAACTCTAAGCGAAGTATTTAATGAAGTTAGGATCTCATGTTTTAATTCTCATAAGTAATTCAATTTTAATTCTCCGTAGTTAAGTAATTCTTAGTTTTGTTAATTTCCTTCTTAGTTAATTCAGATAATCAAAACCCATCTTTGATATTGTCTTAGTAGTGAATAATTATCATACATTGTTGCATAGGTGCATAAATCTGTATTGAACCTAAACCAGTCTCTGTGGGAACGCATTTGGACTTAACCTTATATATTACTTGCGACCGCGTACGCTTGCGTGATATTGTGTGAACAAGTTTTTGGCGCCGCTGCCGGGGACTCGGTGTTTATTATAGTTTATGTGCTTGTCATCAGTGGTTGTTAAAGTTCACTGACTCGGATTATTTTCTTACTTAGTTTGTTTTGTTCTGTGTTTTTCAGGTACTTGAGCGTGTATGTGAACACGTTCTCAATCTCGTAAACTGGCAGAAGAAGAACTTGAAACAACAGTAGTGATGGGAGAACCAACAGCAGCAGCGATGGTTTTGAAGGACTATTCTCAGCCGAAAATCAATTACATCCAATCTAGTATTGTCAGACCAGCCATTGCAGCTAATACCTTCGAAATCAAGCCTGGCACGATTCAGATGGTACAGAATTCAGTTCAGTTTGGGGGTGCTCCAACGGAAGATCCTAACATGCACATTCGGGACTTCATCGAGATCTGCGACACTTTCAAGTTCAATGGTGTGTCGGAAGATGCTGTGAAATTGAGGCTTTTCCCATTCTCTCTTAGGGATAAAGCTAAGAGCTGGTTACACTCTTTACCAGCCGGTTCTATTATGACATGGGAGGATCTTGCTCAGAAATTTCTTACTAAATTCTTCCCCATGGCTAAAATTGTAGCAATAAGGAACGCTCTTACTCAATTTGCACAGCAGTCAGATGAATCTTTGTGTGAAGCTTGGGAGCGTTACAAGGAGATGCTTAGGAAGTATCCTCATCATGGTATGCCAGACTGGATGGTGATCAATGGTTTCTATAATGGGCTGGGGGCACAATCTAGATCATTTCTAGGCGCAGCTTCAGGTGGAGCTTTGTGGGCGAAGAGCTACGAGGAAGCTTATGAGCTAATTGAGACGATGACTGCTAATGAATATCAGAATCCAATGCAGAGACTAGCGCAAGGCAAAGTAGCAGGTATTCTGGAAGTTGATGCAGCTACAGCTATAGCAGCTCAGTTAAAGGCTTCGACTATGAAAGTGGATTCTCTTACCAACTATGGAGTTCAGCAGGTTGCAAGTGTGTGTGAGCTTTGTGCAGGTGCTCATGAGACGACACAGTGTGCTATCTCTTCTGAATCGGCACAATTTGTGAGCAATTTTCAGCGACCTTCGCAACCAGCTCTAGCCACCTATCATCCAAACAACAGAAATCATCCTAATTTCAGCTGGAGCAATAATCAAGGTGGTATACAACAACCTCATCAATTTTAGGGTCAGCAATATGGAGTTAAGCCTTATAATCCCTCTGGTTATCAGCAACAGTATGCTCCAAGGCAACAATTTCAGCATCCGGGATTTCAACAACAGCCTCATGCCAGTGCGGGGCAATCTTCTACTGAAAAATCTGAATTGCAAGAGTTGAGGATGATGTGTAAAGCCAATCCGTTTCGATTAAAACCTTGGAGAACCAGATTGGTCAACTTGCTAATGATTTGCTGAATAGGCCATAAGGATCTCTGCTTAGTGATACCGAGCCAAATCCAAAGAGTGAGCGAAAGGAGACTTGCAATGCAATAACTTTAAGAAGTGGTAAGGATATTGAGGGGAACACAAAGAAAGCTGATGATGAGGTTAAAAAGGAATCTGAGTCTAATGAAGAGCCTCAAGAGTTGGTACATGAAGAATCCAAAAAAGATGAATCAGCTAAATCACCGACTCCAGAGAAGCATGTCTATCCGCCTCCTCCATATTCTCGACGCTTGCAGAAAAATCAAAAAAAGCAATTTCAGAAATTTTTGGACGTCTTCAAGAAATTGTCCATTAATATTCCTTTTGCTAAAGCATTAGAGCAGATGCCGAGCTATGTCAAGTTTATGAAGGACATTCTTTTGAGAAAGAAAAGTTTAGAAGAATTTGAAACAGTGGCACTGACTGAAGAATGTAGTGCTATTCTGCAGAAAAAGCTTCCTCCAAAGCTCAAGGATCCTAGAAGCTTCACTATCCCATGCACTATTGGTACACAAAATTTTGGGAGAGCTCTGTGTGATTTGGGAGCCAGCATTAATTTGATGCCCTTGTCTATTTTTATGAAGCTTGGAGTTGGAGAGGTAGAGCCTACTTCGGTAAAGTTACAACTTGCAGATTGAACATATGTTTATCCCAGGGGAAGAGTGGAAAACATTCTTATGAAGGTTGGTAAATTTATATTTCCTGCGGATTTCATTGTGCTAGATATGGAGGAAGACGAGGAAATTCCTCTTTTATTTGGAAGACCATTCTTAGCCACATGAAGGACCCTTATTGATGTTGAAAAGGGAGAGCTAACTATGCGGGTGCAAGATGATCAGGTAACTTTTAATGTGTTTTCTCCTATGAAGTTATCAGATGATCCAGAAAGTTATTTTTGTGTGAGATTTCTTGCTGATGAAATTGATATGCACACGCTTGAGCATTGCACTAGTGATCCTCTTGAATTGTCTGTTCAAGATGTGGCATGTGACTTAATTTCGTTTGAGAATTCTAATTCATTTAAATGCTCGAGAAAAGTAATGTTGTTAAATCTTCCACGAAAGACCTCTCGAATGTAAAGTTCATAAAACTTCCATCACATTTGAGGTATGTCCTTTTGAATGATGAGTTAGTGATTTTTGAAGAAGGGCATGATAATGTGTTAAGAAGGTGGATAGTTGATGATGCGGTAGAAGAGTGTTTTGTTCAGTCGACTGAGAGGGATAAATACCTTAGAGGTGTGAGGAAGAAAAAGAAAATGAATAAGTCTATGGGTGGAAAGATCAAGGTGAAGAGTGAAAGAAAAGTTGTGTTGGGAGTAAGCAATCAAGATGTCAACATTTGTATGAATGGTCTTTCTGTTGAGGATGGTGCGGTTATTCTTTTGAAACCGCCATGAGTTGAGGAAGTAACGTCCGGCTAAATGACGTCAACGACAATGCTTCGTGGGAGGCAACCCATGTGTTCTATAGTTTTTATTAAAAAAATCGTGAGCAGTAGCCGAGAGCGCCTGTGCGCTCAGGAGACGAGCATATTCCATGATTCCTTAGGATTGATCTATTTCCGTTTGGTAGGTCGATGTTGATTTGAGTGTGGTAATGATGAATAGAGGGTTGATTTATAGTTCTTATGAAATTGACTTGCATGTTTCAGGAACAAAATCTTTACACAGTCTCATCGTTTGCTTTTGGGCTAGGTTTAGGTCATGCTTGTTTGGTTGTTTTGGATTTAATCGCTTGATTATATTAAGAATTTTCGTTATTCCCTTGATGGTATAGGAGCACTAAAGTATAAGTTTGGGGGAAACCATGGATTTTATGCTAATTGTTAATAGTGGTCAATAATGGCTAGTAGGCGCTCATATTTTTATGAGTAGTCTAGGGTTGGATGAGAATACTCATTCCAGATTGCATTGAAAAAAAAAAGAAAAAAGTGTTATGTGAATTGTTTAAATTGTTAAATGCAGAATTAACCAGGGTGAGCTCTTTAATACTCTAACAATTAAGTTCTAGGGGACTTTGTGCCTAGTGACCTAAGGCTTTTATAGTCTGGGATCCACTAACCTAACGCTCGCTACATGGGTATTATTGTATAAGCCTTTTGGGGTCTCATCCATTGCACGGTTAAATGAGCATGCGTTGTTGTGTATATTACTATGTGTCGTAGTTGTTAGTAATAAAGCATGAATTCCTGTCTAACTCAAATGATGATGGAGGTGTTCTAGGTTATGAAGTGTTTACCGTTCATTCTATTTATAAACTTGTGATTGTCTTGGCGAAGAATAGGTATGATTTTGATCTAGTGTTACGAGTATTTCTGACGAGCATTGCACACACCCACGTTTCTGTTCATGTATTGTTAGTATTCGGGGACTTAGTCGAGCTTTATTTTGATTTAGTTGCATTCTTTGAGATATTTGCTTGTTGATTGGTTTTGGTTAATGTAAGGGGATCGTTGTATGTTCATATTAGTTGCATTCATGCATTGCATTGCATTAGGTAGTGTCGAGTCTATTTTATACTTGAGGACAAGCATCGGTTTAAGTTTGGGGGTGTGATTAATTTATTTTATATCCACTTGGAACGCTTCGAATCGGCTTAAATTGATTAACTTGGCCTCAAGTATGTCGTGTTTTTGATATGTTTTCGTCTACTTGTGCAGGATTATATACTTCGGGTAGGTTTGGCATTTTCTTTGATTTTGGAGTAAAGGACGTAGATGTTCCTATGGTGCAATGCTAGTCTTTAGTCAAGAATTTGAAGAACGGCAACTCATGTGGAAGGAACGAATGAAAAGGTAGATAAAACGAAGAAAATAGCAAGAGAAATCAGTTCTGGCAGTTTCAGGAAGTGCAGGGGCGCGTGGGAAGGCCTGGAGAGCGCAGGGCGATTGACAGTAGCGCAGGGGCGCTTGGTTTCGCTGGAAAAGTCCTATTTCTACTTAAAATCGCGTTTTCTTGGAGGGCAAGTTGCTAGAGGCCTATATAAACACATCCCAACTTCATAGAACGTACCAATACTTAGAATAAACACAGAGAGATCCGAAGATAGAGATTCAGACTTGGAGACGGATTCCGGAAGGACGTGACAGCATTTGGAGATCTAGATCTACTTTTGTTTTCTTCTAATTAGGCGATACTCTAGATTTCGGATTTGTTTTTCTTAACTCTATTACTCTAGTATAATTATTATTCAGACTTTGTTTACTACCATGGTTTCATCAGATCCCATGATGACGAGCCGTTCGATTATGAACTAATCGTTGTCATGGGATTCTAACGGATTTATCTATGTAGTTTAGTAGTTTGTTTCCTTTAAAGATTTGTGTGTGATGAATTATTGATATCCTCGTATGGTTGTGCTTAATGTTTTTAGATGCGTAGCTAACATCTAAATTGTTAATCTTTAGTGAAGCGATAGTGGCTCTAAAGATTAGAACTTGCCATGCTAGCATAGGATTATGTATGTTTTAACATCATGGTTAGTAGCGTAATTTTAACCATCTTATGTTGCCCTATGTGATCTCAATGGATAACTTGTGCTTAAACCGTTATGTTTTCAAAGCTTATAGACATATAGGGTCTAAACATAATTGGTGTCTACCCATCTTCTATCTCTTTTGTGGATGTATGAGTAGTTTGGTATTCGTATACTGACAGGTAACCTATACTTGTTTTTTGTTGTTCGATCAGATATCATAACCATCACATGCGTTGATTAAAGGCATCAACTCATCTTCAGCAAGAACACCATCATCTACAGCTGTCAAATTTGGAGCATGTGAAAATTCTGCAAAGGTAGAAGTCACAAGCTACAGAGGTATGATAGGTTCATTACTTTACCTTACTGCAAGTAGACCAGATATTATGTATGCTACATGCTTGTGTGCAAGGTTCCAAGCGGATCCTAGAGATGTGCATCTCGTTGCTGTTAAACGAATCTTAAGATATCTTAAGGGTACACCTAACTTAGGTATTTGACACCATATCTAAAGTGTTTGCCAACACTCTGAAGAATAATTTTAATAATATTCCATCTTTGATTCAAAAAATTGGTTATGTGATTGTTTACAATCAAAGAATCAATATTGGTAGACTACTTTGGGGTGAATTGATTAATCGTCTCACAACTGATAGAAATAATCATGATCTGGGTAGTCCAATTTCCTGTTACTATCCTCGGTTCTTAACCTTGATACTTAATCATCTCGTTTCTGAAGAGCAACAATGTCTTTTCAATAACTCCCATGATGAAGTGTCTGGAACCACACACAAGAAATTCTTTACCTGGTTAAGCACTGCACGCAAGTTTCCAAATGTTCCTGTAGTCGTTACAAGGTATATGTCTACTTTCATAAACTTGCTAGTCATACCTGAGCCAGCTCCTCAACAACCTGAACCTCAGCAAATTGAAGCTGCACCTGTCCTTGAATCTCAACTTCAAGTGGTACAATCAACTCCCATTTGGGAATTCTGCAACTATTGTTGATCAGTTATTGTCTTCTAACACTCAAGCTATTTCTATATCTACTTCTGGAACCCAAGTGGTTGTTAGGGCTGACCAAGGGGTTGTAGAACCACAACCTCTAACCCAGGTCAAAAAGCCAAACACAAAATCCAGATTTAGCAAATACTATCAAGCCAGAAAGAAATTGCCTGTTAAAAGAAGTCAGAGTAGTAGTGTTAATGTGAGTGAACCCACAACTCTGCCTCTACTAAAGAATAGTAGAACTGAAACTGAGGCATCTGTAAGCCCATCCATTTCCTCCCAACAGGATTTGGACATTGATATGGCCGATAAACAGTTAATGGTTTCTTCCTCTCAACAGGATGAAACCATTGAAGTTCGTCATAGGACCGTGGCACCTTGTATAGAGTCAAGAACACCCCTATTACTCACAATGGGGGAAAACATAACTTTAGATGAATCTGAGGACACAATGCAAGGAGAGCACAATAGGTTGGATACAGTGCCTGCCATTGTTACGGTAGAGGGGCCTTCACAGGTCTATGAGGGAAATCTTGATTCTTTGCCACCTATAATAGAATCATCATCTCCTCTCTCAGGTGGAACATACCTGAATCCCTTAAGGGAGTTTCCACTCGCAGTTTCGACTAAAGAAAGTGGAAGGCAACTCGGTCTTTCTATCACTTAAGCAATTCAGACATCAAATCCAAATGAGATGATAGAAATGACTGAGGATCGGGATTTTCGAACTCCCATTGCACCACCACTGAGCTTCCAAGAGGAAGCTAGGGTGATTTTACTTGCAGGTACGACTTCTGGAGCAGCTATGGAAATTGTGAGGAGTGATGTGAGGACCACCACCAAAATGAGTGAAACACATGCACTTCAGGTGAGTGAAACACAGAGTGAAATTCAGGTGAGAGCACACACTGACACATACACTCTCTCGTTACTTGACAAGATAGCATCTCTGGAAAAAGAACTTGGGCAAAGCAAAGCTGAAACAAGATCACTTCGAGCACAAGTGGGTGAACGGTCTTCTTCATCCACCTCTGTCAATAATCAGCTTGTAATGATAAAGAATGACATTTAGAACATGAAGATAATATTCAACACCAAGATCAACACCCTTGAACTTTCTCAACAACAAGTACTTTCTGACTCTGGAGATGTCACGGTTGCTCAAGATATAATTATCACTGATCTCTCAAACAAAGTTGAAGCCCTTCAGACTGAATTACATGCGAATCAAAAATCCAAAGACCTTCGTCTTGATCAAATTGAAAGTCAAAATGCACATCAAGGTAAAGGACTGAAGCATTTGTATAATATCATCAGTAGAATTCGCACACCCACAGAAGAAAAGAAGGAATTCTTTGAAAGAACAGATAGACATGGTGATGAGAGAGACCCTAGAGCTGGTGCAACTGATAAAACTGTAGAGGATCCCTCAACTAAGGGGGAGAAATCAAGAGGGGGAGGAGAAGATAAATCTAAAAATGATCAAGGTGGAAAGCTACAGATGAAGCCATTTAAGTGGAAGACACTCAAGAGTATTACACAAGTGAACCTGATAACTTTGATGTGTTTGCATATATTAATGATAAGTCATTTCCTGGTGAGTGTGAAGAGGTACCTGAACCAGATCTTAGTTACTGGGAAGAGGAAGTGCAAGTTGATCCTGAATTTGAAAAGCAACGAGTAGATCTTGAATCTGAAGCATCATTTACAGAGCATCAAGCAAATTTGTCAATGAGAGAAGAAAATCTTCAGAAGACAATGGAGCTGATTGAACACAATGAAAAGCTTCAGAAAGCAGAAGAGGATGCTATGTGACGTCAACATGCTCTTGAGGTACAAGCTAGAAAGAGATATATTAAGTATAAGCTTGGCGAAAAATGGGATTTTGCTAAAAAAGTGATAGACACACCTCAAACTGCTGAGTATGATAATGCTCGTTTAATTAATATATTTGATGAGTTCAAAAGGGTCAATCCAACAAATCGGTTGTACATACATGCTTTAAATCAAGAAATTGTCAGGATATCTGCTAAGTATGACACGGGAATAGAAGAGTTGATGATTTTTGTTGACTGTCAAAGAGTTGGAACATTCAGAGTATCTCTTCAGTTCTTTTATGGCAGATCACTGACTGAGCTTTGGGTTCTTAGACCAAAGGTGAGAACATCCTCTGAACTGGGTATATTGCTAAATGAGAAACTTAAAGAATTTGCTGAAATGGTTGGTCCAGAAGTAATAGAGGAGCCTAGTCAAGTAAAGTTTCTCACATGTAACATACTTCAGACATGTCACCTTAACACAGAGGCATTGTATATGTACACTGCCAAACACTTGGTATACATTGAGCATATTCACAGAACACATGGATTTCCATCTCAAGCAAAAAGGGAAGCTTCAGATCATACTAAATCATATGCTCAGGAAAATATTGAAAAGTATCAAAGATTCCAAGGTAAACTGAGAAAGAAACTTGGACTCTAACCAATCTTTCCTAAAGGCATAACATCTGAAAGAGATCGTCTCTACGACTCTGAAATGCACAAGTTGCTGCCAGTCATAGAAGAACCCGAACTATCTGAGTGATCATCTATCTTGTATTTATCTTTATGTTTGAATATGGAAAATGTTAAATATACACCAAAACTTTTTCATTATTTACTTGCAATTAATGTTTTATCTTTTACTTATTTAAGTTGAGTTAGTTGAGTTATCCTCTAGGAATTTGCTTGCTATTGTCTAACAAACAAATAGGGGGAGATTGAAAGGCATATGACATTGCCTATTTGTAGTTTGAGGATCCAACTCAACTTAGATTAGTTTGTAAAAGTAAATAATCATATGAACTGTCACAGGAATCTCAGAAAAGTATTATCTATCAGAAGAAAGAAAAAAGTCAATCTATAGTTTTGATGTTTTACACTGGAAGAAGATTCAGCTAGCTGATCAAGCCTCAGTAAAGCATTGAAGCAAGTGGATTCATTTAGAGTGATAGAGATTTTTCAAGTGACATCAGTCAGAGTACAGAAGAGTTGAAGAAAACTGAGAGAATAAATAGACCATAACCTAGAGTCAAAATGAAGAATAGAGATTGAAGTTAGTCGTTCATGAACCAGACCATGCATTGAGCGTCACCAAATATTCAGTGGAAGTTATTTGTTCATTTCAGTGGTTTAAAGGTAAAGGGTATGACTATCAAGAAATTATAGTAATTCTTTGTTGATTAATTAAAGTTATTTAGTTAACTTAATTAATAAATTAAATCGTAAGAATTAATTTATTTATTAAGTTAATTGTTAAATTAATTAACTTAGAATTATCATAGTTGTTTAAAGATTTAAAAGGATTATTATTAGACGTTGATTTATTACTTGTATGTCTATCTATTGATAGTCTGCAAGAGATAGTACTGCAAGTCTATGGATAGTCTGGAAAAAGGAGATAGTCTGAAAGAGTTTAAGTCTCTCAAGGATTTGGTTTGTATGACTATCTGAGTGATAGTCATACCGATTGTCATATAAGTATGCTGAAAGTCTGCTGATATGGGCTAAAAGTAAGCCCTAAAGACACATTTAATGTTGCATTAATTAGACCCGGCGTGGTCCAAACGCGGGGCCCAGTAGTGGGGCCCAAACCCTTAATTTCAATATTAATTTCGTAATTAATATTAAGGGATATAAATAGCTCAGCAATAATAGTCAAATAAGGATATTACTTCTATCAGACTTAGCCTCCAAGACACCTACTTCAACATGGAAACTTACTCCTACAAAGAAGGAGTCTAGAACCTTCCTCAAGGCGGTGGCTTGCCCACCAAGTCTCCAAATCCTACAATAATTCTAAGGCTCCCACAGCCTATATAAGGGCCTGACCCCTCATTCCAAGAAGGATGTTTTGGCTTAATCCTCGAATAAGGACATGTAAGCCACTGCGTCCTAGATGAGCTCTCGCCTCCATAGCCTCGAGGGCACCATCACCAAGAACTACGTCTTGGCTTGATTCTCAATAACGAGATACGTAGGCACTCTGTGAGGATCGATCAGTCTCGAAACACGGAAACAACCATTAAAGCTAGAAGCTCAAAAACCCTAGCATTAATTACATACAAACACTAGTTTTATTCCACAACATCTACAAAACAGATAGTCCTACCGACAGTCATACAGTTCAAGTGTAAGTGACAGTCTACAAAGCTATAGTCCTACCGACAATCATACAAGGGAAGATATAGTCTGCTTATAGTTCTACCGGTTGTCTTACAAGTCAAATGGATAGTCTGCAAAGAGTTTAAAATATCACAGATTGTCTACAAGACTTTTCAACACATGTTTTTGTATAAAAACAAGTGGCCAGTGACTTGCAGAAGACACAGAACACACGAACAAAAAGAAGAGAACAGACAAATATCACATCTTTCTCTCATCTTTAAAGCTCAACCAATGAGAATTAAATTGCCATAAATTCTTGAGTTCTTTGTTTCAAAGATTGTATCCGTTAGAACTTAATTATATGTGACTCTCTCGATGCTAGAGAATTAAGTTTCCTAGTTCTTTTCTCGTTTTTTATTAACTAAATTAGAAAAGTTCATGTCGAATTTTCTAAGTAGTTTTTATTAACATGATAATACTCTATATTGATTTTGTAACAACCCTCAAGTTTAATATATCGTTATATTTAACTTGAATTTTGTTTCAATTGAATCCGCACAAATTTGTCTAAACTAAATTTTATTTAACGGACAAATTTCGATAAAAAGGTAAAGATTGTATTCAACCCCCCTTCTATGATATTAACGGACCTAACAAAAGGTGATACTCATTTTCATATGTCTTATTTTAAGAATAAAAGAAAACTAAAATTTATTATTACATGTTTTACTAGAAAAGAATAAAAAAACTAAAATACAAACTTCCAAACTGAAAATGCACATTTTAAGTTGTCTTTACAAATAAGATAAGGTCAATAACCATAAAATTTAACAATCATATGTTACTCCAAGAACGCGATATATTGAATTTGTTTGGTTAGTTGATAATATTAATTTTTCTATAGTAAATTAATTCATTTATAAAAGGACATATAATTTGTAAAAATGATATTGAACGATCACATAGCAAACCAGATTAGATGAAAGTTTTTATTGTTATAACTATGTTCGTTTCATGTATCTTGCACATCACACATATTGCTAAAACATGCAACCTTTTTTTTCGATAGACAGTCTAATGATTTATTGGAGTCGTGAGGATTAAGTTTCTATACATTTTTAATATGTAATCGGAAAATTAACCACGACCATATAAATATTTTCAATGAATTAATATAATAAATATTTTAAGGATTCGATATTGAATAAATATACCGAATTCTCAGAATATGGATAAAAAATTTGTTAACATGGTACGTAAAAATATTCTCTAACAAAGAGAGAAGTAAAATGAAAGCACAATTTAAAAAAAAAACCAAAAAAGAGGGATTTTGAACTTTTCAATAGGAGTTGTATTTGTTTTGATGATTGGTTCATAATATTAATATTAATTCAACTGGTAAGAAGTCACGGATAAGTAATTTTATACTTAAGTTAATTAACATTCCACTAAAATTATATATTTTTTCTAAATAAAATTTAAAATAATATATTAATATTAATTAATTAATATAATTTATCGGTCGGTGCGTAGCACGGGTATAACGCTAGTTCACATGTCAAACTGTTGTTAAAAAAATGATATATATAAGATTTTACACGTTCAATTTAATATTTTTGTTCTATCTTAAATTATTAAAATTTGATTTGGATGATTTTACAGGCATGCGAAATTAACAAAATAGAATAGGTAAAATATTTTAACTGAAAAAGGTAACTAGTTAGTTATTACTATAGTAATTATAATTATAATTTTAATATTTTATTTAATTAAATGGAATTGCTAATACTGTTTTTAGAAAAGAAAATTTTTTAGTTATATAAAATATAAAAGATGATGTATTTTACGTGAAAAAAGAAATTAATTATTTATTAAAAGGAAATTTTGTAATTATAAGTAATTAAGTAAAAAATATCATGTATCGTTAAGTAATGGTAAATAAATGAAATTAACAAGTACCGTATCGACCGACCAATCAACCACACTTTTAATACTCCCTCCGTCCCAATTTATCTGTCTTGTTTGAATTTGCGATCACATTAACTCAACTTTGATTACAAATTAAAAATTATTATTTCATTACTTTGAAAAATTGAAATATACATATTAAAGTAGATTATATCAACTTTCCAATGATATAAGTTTTTTAATATTATTTTATTATAGGCTATATGAAATTTTCAGTCAAAGTTGGGTCAATTTGACCATAAAAAATCAAATAAATTGGAACAAAGGGAGTATTTCAACTATAAGTAATTAAGTAAGTATAATTAATTAAAAAAATAATATATACAGTCAAATAAGGACAAATAAGTGAAATTAACTGGTATTGTACCGACCAATCGATTGATCAACCAAAATTTTAATATTTTTGTTATAATATAATTACTAGCTTATAACCCGTGCGAAGCACGGGTTTCTTTTGATAGGTTATAAAATTTATTTAACATTATAATTATGTTTTTATATAATCCTTATTTTTAATAATTTTTTAATTTTAATTTAATATAAATTTATATAATGAAATGCATGGTTTAAATTTTATTTTGTAAAATTCTAAATTAAAAATGTCGTTGACGGGTTCGAACTTTGAATTTTTAGTAAATTAATTTAATCATATAATATATCTTATTATTAGATCTAACTATTGTTATTTATTAATAAAAATAATGATTTGTATATATGGTGAGATATTTTTGGGTGTATATTAGTGATCGCAAGATTAATTTTATATTAAAAAGTACTCCATGTTTTAATTACAAAAATTACTACTAAAAATAATTACTGAAAGATATGGTGTGATATTTTGGATATATATTAATTATTGTAATATTAATTTTAAATTAAATGGTAAAGTGTTTTAATTAGAAGTAAAATCTTTAGAAAAAATGAATAATTGAGTTGTTGGAGCAGAAAAAAGAGTCCAAGTAGAAGTGGATGAAGGAATTTTAATCAGAATATAATTACGTTAACATTAGTAATTAACTTTTTGAGTTGTTTTTGTAATTTAATTGTTTATTTTAATAATTAGGATAACCAAACCGAAAACCAAAACTTAGGATAACCAAATCGAAAACCAAAACTTTCAATGTTTCGGCTTTAATATAATAGTACTAGCTTATAACCCGTGCAATGCACGGGTTTCTTTTAATATGTTATAAATTTTATTTTATGCTATAATTATGTTTTTATATAATCATTATTTTGTAAAAATTATTTTAATATAATTTTAGTTAATGATATGTATGATTTAAAATTTATATTAGAATTTTAAGTTAAATATGTCGTTGACGGGTTTCGAAACTTGAATTTTTAGTAAAGTACTGTAATCATAAAATATACCTTATAATTATATCTAACAGTTATTATTAATTACTAAAAATTTAATAGCAAAATGGTGTAATATTTTTGAATATACATTAATAATTGCATAATTATGTGGTTTAAAATTTATATTATAAAATTTTAAAAAAAATATGTCATTGATAGAATTCGAACTTTGAAATTTTAGTAAATTAATTTAAACACATAATATATCTAATCATTAGATCTAACGGTTCTGATTTTTTACTAAAAATATAACGATCATTATTCGTTGTCTAAAGATTTTTATTATATTTTATTAGTGATTAGACGATATAATGTTATATTTTTGGGTATATGTTAATTTTTGTAAGATTATATATTAAAATAAAAGTTAACTTGTTTTATTTAGAAAGAAATATTATTGATTGGAAGATACGATATTTCAAGGTGTTTATAAAAGGTAATATCATCAATCAATTAAAAGTAAACCGCTTTTAATTAAAAAAAATAAATCGGCTAATTATCACTAATTATAATATTTTATTATTTATTTTAATAATTGGGATGACCGTTCTGAAAATTGAACCGACAAACTTTCAATGCCCGTGCGATACAGGTTTCTTTTATGATGTTATAAATTTTATTTAATATTACAATTATGTTTTGATATAATCATTATTTTTAATATATTTTTTTAATTTTAATGTAATATAATTTAATATACTCATGTTTACGGATTATAGTAATATTTTCCTATTATAAACAATGTATACAGATTTTTAATATATTTTATTAATAATTAAAAAATATGATGTGATGATTTTTTTCTCTCCTTATGTGAGAGGTTAGTTTTCTCTCCTTCTCTGTAATTCACGAGATTTGTGAGAGGCCGTCATGGCAAGATATCAAAATATAGAGGAACAAATGGCAACTATGAATATTGATGAAGAAGAAAATGAGGATTTTGTGTTCGAAGGAGATGTCGAAGAAGAAGTCAACAAATACGAAATGTGTCTTGTTGGGAGATTCTTAACGGAGAAAAACATAAATACGAAGGTGATGAAGACAAAAATGGTAGATATCTGGAAACCGACGATGGGGATAAACATTAAAGAGTTGGAACAAGGTGTCTACTTGTTTCAGTTTTTTCATAAGGAGGATTTGATGTGGGTACAGAGTGGTGGTCCTTGGACGTTTGACAACGCTATGTTGTGTCTGGATATTATACCTCCTGGAGAAGATCCATTGAAGGTTGATTTGTGGTTTCTAAAAATCTGGATTCAAGTGCACGACCTGCCTGTAGGGTTTATGTCGGAAGCGGTTGGTAAACAACTTGGGAACTTCTTTGGTGAATTCTTGTTATACGATGTCAAGAATGATACTTCGATCTGGAGAGAATGCATGAGAGTGAAAATAAGAATTGATGTAAGGAAGCCCCTGAAAAGGAAGAAGAGAATAACTCGTAAGAATGGTCAGGATTTTGTTGTCACGTGCAAATATGAAAGGCTAGGTGATTTCTGTTTCTCTTGTGGTCTTGTTTCACACACTGAACGTTTCTGTAGGAGGAACTTGGATAACAGAGAGGGAGGGGGGAGTAAGGAGTGAAGGGTATGGCTTAGGGCACCACCGCGTAGGGTGGCCGGCCAGGGTTCCAGTAAGTGGCTAAGGGAGGAAGGAGATACGGATTGGGTGAAGAGGATTGAGAAGGAAAACAGAAAAGCGAGATTTACGGGGACTAATTCTGGTAGTCAGGATAATGAGGGGGTGATACGGAGTGATTTTAGGGATATTGTATCTACACAAATAACAGAGTCGAGTGCAAAAAAAGATAAGCATGAATTATCAATTATCCCGCGTAATTTACCAATTTCAAATTATAGCATTGGGCCTGAGGATGAGGAGTTTGTTGGGCTGAATATTGAAGGAAGGAAAAGAAGTTGGACTGGACATGAAACACAAAAGACTATGGACACAGATGGAGTGTTGCAGCTTACTGGTTTCACTGCAACTGATAATGCTCTATTCGTTGCTAATCTTTCTCAAAAGGATTGTGAAGCAAATAATCAAACCAACATGGCTGAGCTTGCAAAGCAAGCTAGCCAGTTCCAATGAATTGTTTAGGGTGGAACTGCCGGGGGTTGGGGAACTCTCGGACAGTTCGTTGTCTGCGAGATCTGATAAAGACTCGTAACCCAGATTTTGTTTTTCTTTCTGAAACATTGGTCAAGTCAGATAAAATAAGTGAAATCAGCGTGTCGCTTGGTTTTGATAATAATTTTGAAGTTAACTGTGTGGGTCGTGGAGGGGGTTTAGCTGTCATGTGGAAGAGACATGTGGTGTGTAAGGTCTTGAGTTCCTCTAGAAATCATATTGATGTTGAAGTTTGGGAAAAGAATGTTCCTTCGTGGAGAATTACGGGCTTTTATGGTTTTCCGGAGAGACAAAGGAGGAAGGATTCGTGGGAGTTTCTGCATTCTTTAGCAAATGTGTCGCAGGTTCCTTGGTGTGTGTTTGGTGATTTCAATGATATGAGATATGCGTCTGATAAGATGGGTAATATTGCTCACCCTCAAGCTTTACTAGATGGGTTTTCTGCAACAATAGACTCTTGTCAACTTACAGAGATAGAGCTTGAAGGAGGTCAGTTCACGTGGGAAAAGAGCAAGGGCAAGCCCAATTGGGTTCGTGAGAAACTGGACAGAGCGTTTGCTTCTTCATCTTGGTTGCATAAATTCCCCTTGTGTAAGTTGAATGTAATTCATACTACTGTCTCGGATCATGATCCTATTTTGCTAGAGTCTTGTAATGTAGCTGTGTCGAGGAAAAAATTCAGATTTAGGTTTGAGAATGTCTGGCTTAAGGAGCCTAATTTCCACAATGAGGTGTCAGGTTTTTGGAAACAACTACCTGCAGCTCATCTTTTGCCTAAGTTATTGTCAGCTTCGGAGTTTATGGCAAGTTGGGGGCACAAGTTTTTTCATAAATTTCGTGATAAAGTGAGACTTCAGAAGAAAGCTATTGATGAGTTGGTCAACAGAACTGATAGTGATGGAGTGGCTAAATATTTTGAGGCGAAGGAGAGGTTTAATGACTTGTTGCTCCAGGAAGAAATCTATTGGAAACAGCGTGCAAAAGTTTTTTGGCTAGCTGAAGGAGACTCGAATTCCAAATTTTTCCATTTTCAAGCTTCAGCACGGAAAAAATTGAATCATATCTCGTACCTTATAGACGATGCAGGTAATCGAATTGATGATTTGGATGATATGTGTCAGGTTGTTAAAAATTATTATACAGAGGTTTTTGCAGGCTCTTCTATGAATTTAAGTTCTCAGCCTTTGGAGAGTGAAACAGTCGTTAGTGAGGATCAAAATGCAAGCCTAGTAGCTGAGCTCTCGTTTGAAGAATTCGAGGATGCGGTTAAACAAATGCATCCGGACAAGGCTAGTGGTCCGGATGGTCTAAGTCCGGGTTTCTTTCAACATTTTTGGGGGCTATTAGGTTCAGAAATTTTTAAATGTTGCAAGCAGTGGTTACAGGAGTGTTCTTTTTCAGCTGAGCTTAATGACACAAACATCGTTCTTATTCCAAAGAAAGATGTGGTGGAAAGAATGACTGACTTACGTCCCATTGCGTTGTGCAATGTTCTCTATAAGATCTTAGCAAAAGTGTTGGCTAATCGGTTGAAGCAAATTCTCCCATCAATAATTAGTGAGAACCAGTCCGCATTCGTTCCAGGACGGAATATAACGGACAATGTCCTGTTGGCATTTGAAATGATTCACTTTATGAAGCAAAAGAAGAGTGGTGCTGAGGGTGAAGTGGCGCTTAAATTAGATATCAGCAAAGCATATGACCGCGTGGAGTGGGTCTATTTAAAACAAAGGCTGTCCAGGATGGGTTTTGATGAAAAGTTTATTTGTTGGGTGATGTTATGTGTCACTACAGTTCAGTACCAGGTGTGTTTTAATGGTCGTACAGTGGGTCCAATTTCTCCAAAACGATGTTTGAGACAGGGGGATCCAATTTCTCCCTATCTCTTTTTACTATGCGTTGAAGGCTTGTCAAGTTCTATAACAGCGGCTGCAAACAATGATGAGATTCATGGGTGTAAAATCAGTTCGGGTGCTCCTGCTATTACGCACCTTCTTTTTGCTGATGACAGCTTTTTATTTTTCAGAGATACACAGGAGGAAACGACAAGAATTAAGGATCTGCTTAACTCGTATGAGAGGCTTAGTGGGCAGGCTGTGAATTTCCAGAAACCGGGTGTCTTTTATAGTGCAAATGTGCGACGAGATAAACAATTGGAGTTGTCAAACATTCTTGGGGTGTATAATGATTTGGGTGATGGTCGATATCTAGGGCTTCCTTCTCTGGTTGGGAGGTCTAAGAAGAAGGTTTTTAACTTCATTAAGGAGCGTGTAGCGAAGAAGATTCAGAGCTGGAGTAGTAAGACTCTCTCAAGAGGTGGCAAAACTGTTCTTATCAAGAATGTAGCTCAGACAATACCGTCGTAGTGTATGTCGTGCTTCAAGATTCCGAAGACCTTGTGTCAAGAAATAGAACGGATGATGAATGCTTATTGGTGGAGTTTTAACAGCAATTCGAGTAAAGGGATAAAGTGGTTGGCTTGGGAGAAAATGGGGGTAGCAAAGAGCAAAGGGGGTCTGGGTTTTCGTAACCTTAATGGGTTTAATATGGCTCTTCTTGGGAAGCATTGCTGGAACTTTATTTCTAATCCTCAGAGTCTAGTGGCACGAGTTTATAAGGCAAGGTATTACCCTGATTCTCATCCGCTACAAGCTACAAGAAATGGGGGATCGAGTTACATCTGGACAGCAATTTGGGAGGCTAAAGAAGCGTTATATCAAGGGTTTCGGTGGATTTTAGGAGATGGTAAGACGATTAAGGCACATTCAGACCCTTGGTTACGAGGAAAACCAAATTTTTGTGTTGAGGATCATCATTTACATGGCAACAGAACTGAAAAGGTTAGTCAATATTTCCGTCCTAATACTAAAGAGTGGGACGAGGATCGTGTTAGACAGGCTTTTACCAGTACTGATGCTGAAGCAGTGCTTGAGTTAAGGATTCCTCATAACAACAGTAATGATAGATTGGCATGGTCTGAATCAAGTGATGGTTACTACTCGGTTAAGAGTGGTTACCATTTCTGGCAATCCAGGAATAATATGAATCCAGCTTTAGTTCATTCAAATGGATGGAACAAGTTGTGGAGGTTACCTGTACCGCATAAAATCAAGATATTTTTGTGGCGATTTTGCAAAAACTCTATACCAGTTCGTAACATGCTTAGACACAGAGGGGTTGGTGTTACTATTATCTGTACGATGTGTAGTGTGGATGTAGAACATATGGTTCACGTTTTCTTTGACTGCTGTTTTGCACAACAATGTTGGCAAGAAGCTGGGATGATTATTGATACGTCTGATATGGAATATGCTTCGAATTGGTTGCTTTCAAAACTCGAAACAGACACTCAGGAGAATCTTTCTAAGGTAGCAACTGTACTATGGGGTATTTGGTTCGCTAGGAACAAGAGAGTGTGGGAGGAGAAGATTCTCACTCCTAAGCTAGTAGTTGATTTGAGTGTGAAGCATGTCAAGGAGTGGAAAGAAGCTGTGCAGCAAATCAAAGGCCCGAGTCGCAGTGGAAGTAACTCAAGGTGTTTAGATCATACTGATATGTGGCTGTGTCCAAGGGAGGGACAACTCAAATTAAATGTCGACGCTTCGGTGTTTCCAGATTCAAATTCCTTCAGTATTGGTATGGTTTTACGGGATCATAAGGGACATTTTCTGCGAGGTAGAACGAGGAGGTTATCAGGAAGGGTAAAGGCATTCGAAGCAGAAGCAGTTGGGATGTTTGAGGCTCTTTCCTGGATCAAAGATTTGCAAGGTCAAGACGTGATTATAGAGTCAGACTCGTTGCTGGTGGTGGAAGCGCTGCAAAAAAGAAGGAAGTATCAGATTGAAGTTGGCAATATTCTTGAGGCCTGTCAGCTGGTTTTGGCTAGTAGGAGTAATGTCAGGATAGGTCATGTTAGAAAGCTAGCAAACAAGGTAGCACACTTGATGGCTAGAGTACCTTGTGAGCTTAATAGCTACAACGATTATGAATCTCCTCCATATATTGTGTTGGAGACACTTGTGTATGATTTGCGAGAAGTTTAATGAAAGTTTCGTTAGTTTCAAAAAAAAAATATGATGTGATATTTTCGGGTATATATTAATGATTATAAGATTAGTTTTAAATCAAAATGGTAACATGTTTTAATTAGAAAGAAATATTAATGATTAAAAGATATGATACGATTGATTTTTTAGGTGTATATAAAAGGCAATATATTCAACTAAAAGTAAATGTGAAAAAGACAATCAGTTACTTACCATTAATTATATTATATTATTATTTATTTTAAGACAAAATGACAGTTTGTAACCCCTATGTATACGGGTTTTGTCAAATTGGTCCAGATTTACGGTTTTTAGCACTTTGCAACCCCTATCTTCAAATCTCGCTTCATATTACAACCCCTCCCGTCTAATTGACCTATTTTACAAGCAAAAATGAGTCAAAAACCTCTATACATAAGGGGTACAAACTGTCTTTTTTTTTTGAGTAAAATTCCATTCATTAATGATAAGTCATACGACATCTACAAAAATAGTCGAACAACGAAAAACATAAACAAATACTGATTAAACCATAATCAGACAATTTGTTGAAGATGATATTGCCCCTCTCGTATGGAGATTTATATGTACTCGCTGCGGTTGGACCTCCACCTGGGGCTAATGCTGCTTGAATATTCGACCATAAATGCAACATCCTATAAACTTGTTTCATTAGATCCGAAATCATACTCTCACAAATAAAGGAGAGAACTTCCAAACTCTCACCAGGGAGAGAAGCCAATCTGCAAAATACAAGCCAAAATAACAAAAAATTGAAATTACAAAAGAAAATCCAAGAAAACTTAGATCTGCCATCCGAAACCACAAAAAAGGCGGTTAACTCTCGAATCCACTAAGTGCAACTTGAATCGAAGAGGAGGGAAAACCGGAAGCTCCGATGATGTAGATCTAGAAAAACAATCCAAAGCAAAACAAACTGATAGAAATTCATATCCCACAAGGGAGATTATTGAAATAAGACAAAGCAAATAAAATACAGAAACGAATTTGGGGCTTTCCACCGGACACACCGGTGGAAGCCCCGCCGGAAATGGTGCAGAGACTGAGCGGTGGAGAGGGAGAGAGGAGAGAGAGGAGAGAAAACTTTTGGTGTTTGGAGTATTAGGAGTCATTTTTGAAGATAGGGGTTGTAATATGAAGCGAGATTTGAAGATAGGGGTTGCAAAGTGCTAAAAAACGTAAATCTGGACCAATTTGACAAAACTCATATACATAGGGGTTACAAACTGTCATTTTGTCTTATTTTAATAAATAGATGGAGATAATAAAAAAAACATAATACATTCATTATACTTACACTTTCATGATATATATGGTGCTGCAAAAGAAGATAAAAGCCGAAGAAACTTGTGTATTGAATTGATGAAGATGGTGTAAATTAGGTTTAGAAGAATAGAGTTCTGTGCGCAGTGTTCGTGAAGGCAACGGAGGTTTTAAGTTTAGCTGTATTAGTAATGGTGTAAATATAAAATACTATTGTGTCTTTAGGACCATGGCCAATAACGGATTAAAATTGATTTATTTTATATTTAAAATTAATTAAAAATTAAATTAACCAAACCGAAAACCAAAATAAATAGGATAACCAAACCGAAAACCAAAACTTTCAATGTTTCGGCTTTAATATAATAGTACTAGCTTATAACCCGTGCAATGCACGGGTTTCTTGTATTATGTTATAAAGTTTATTTAATATTTCAATTATGTTTTTATATAAACATTATTTTTAATAATTTTTTAAATTTTAATTTGATATAATTTAATATTCTCATGTTTACGGATTATACTAATGTTTTCTTATTATAAACAACGTATATGATTTTTAATATATTTTTATTATTAATTGAAAAATATGTTGTGATATTTTCGGGTATATATTAATGATTTTAAGATTTGTTGTAAATTAAAAAGGTAACGTGTTTTAATTTGAAAGAAAATATTACTGATCGAAAGATATGATACGATTAATCTTTTTATGTATTTATAAAAGGTAATATCTTCAACTAAAAGTAAATGTGAAAAAGATAATAGACTAATTACCATTAATTATATTATGTTATTATTTATTTTAGGTGTTATATTTTTCTTGAAAATTATGGTGTGATATTTTTGGGTATATATTAGTGATTGTAAGATTTGTTTTAAATTAAAAAGGTAACGTGTTTTAATTCGAAAAGAAATATTAATGATCGAAAGATATGATACGATTAATATTTTTAGGTGTTTATAAAAGGTAATATCTTCAACTAAAAGTAAATGTGAAAAAGGCAATCGACTAATTACCATTAATTTTATTATGTTATTATTTATTTTAGGTGTTATATTTGATTTATCTTTTTAGGTGTTTATAAAAGGTAATATCTTTAATTAACTAAAAGTAAGTGTGAAAAAGACAATCGACTAATTACCATTAATTATATTTTGTTATTATTTATTTTAGGTGTTATATTTTTCTTGAAAATTATGGTGTGATATTTTCGAGTATATAATAATGATTGTAAGACTTGTTTTAAATTAAAAAGGTAACGTGTTTTAATTCGAAAGGAAATATTAATGATCGAAAGATATGATACGATTAATGTTTTTAGGTGTTTATAAAAGGTAATATCTTCAACTAAAAGTAAATGTGAAAAAGGCAATCGACTAATTAACATTAATTTTATTATGTTATTATTTATTTTAGGTGTTATATTTGATTTATCTTTTTAGGTGTTTATAAAAGGTAATATCTTTAATTAACTAAAAGTAAATGTGAAAAAGACAATCGACTAATTACCATTAATTATATTATGTTTTTATTTATTTTAGGTGTTATATTTTTCTTGAAAATTATGGTGTGATATTTTCGAGTATATAATAAGGATTGTAAGACTTGTTTTAAATTAAAAAGGTAACGTGTTTTAATTCGAAAGGAAATATTAATGATAGGAAGATATGATACGATTGATGTTTTTAGGTGTTTATAAACGGTAATATCTTCAACTAAAAGTAAATATGAAAAAGTCAATCGACTAATTACCATTACTTATGTATTTTCAACTAAAAGTAAATGTGAAAAAGACATTAATCGACTAATTATCATTTATTATATTATATTATTATAAGATGGAGATAATACAAAAACATAATACAATCATTATACTTACACTTAAATCGGCTTTAATATATTAATATAGATATGGTGTTGAAAAAGAAAAGAAAAGGGGAAGAAGCTTGTGTATTGAATTGATGGAGCTTGGGTATTGACAGAGAGAACATCAAGTCACACAAATTAGATTTAAAAGAAAAGAGTTCTGTGTTAGGACTTAGGAGTTATGCTTTTACTTTGAAGTTGATTAAAAGTCTTAACGCACTTGATTTATTTTACATTTGAAATTAATTGAAAATTTAATAAATAGGATAACTAATTAATTGAAAATTTAATAAATAGGATAACCAAATTGAAAACCAAAACTTTTAAAACCTTCAATGTTTATGATCGTAAGATTAGTTTTAAATCAAAAAAGGTAAGAATATTATTTTTTTAATATCAGGATGTAAAAAAGTTAAGGTGTTACCTCTAATTTGAGAGTTTCTAGTTTCTGACTCATTTTGTAGAACATAAAATTCTTGCAACCCTTTAAGAAAAAACACACACTATCGCTTAGTGTGCTTACCCAACATTATCAAAGAAACACACACATATATGAACAATCAAGAACAGCGAGGAGTGCAATTCTTACCTCCTGAAGGTTAAGACAAGACAAGGCCTTGAGTGAGCTTCCTATTCTGTTACTTAAAACTCTAACATGCAATTTATGTGTTCTACTGAACAACACATTCAATTTATGTGTTTTTAATTTTTACCTAACAACTTCGTCCTCTCCCAACAACTACGTCCTTTATTGTTCGGACAATAATTCGGTTCGAGGACAATAATTCGGTCAAATTGACCCTTTTTTTATTTTATTTTTGCTAAATCAAATTGACCCATTTTGCAGCAACTTTTAACATGCAGTATACATGATATTACATGAATGATGAACTAGCATTTTACCCGTGCTATACACCAAAAGCACAATTTTAAAATTTTAAAATAGTTATAAAAATATATAGTATATCAAAAAATAAATTATTTTGTTATATTTTGCTTTGAGAATAACGAACCCGATATGAATCTCAAGTAAATTTCCTCAAATTATGTGTAATTGTATGAACGCGTGTTAAAAGTTTTTGAAAAATTGTATAAACAAAATAAGATTAATATCAAAACACATTCATTTGATATATGATAAAATTTACCTGAGATATATTTCAATTTTCTTATTCCCCTTTGTTTTTCCCCAAGTAATTGAACGACATTTTATGCTATTTTTACAGAAAATTTGTTTCAATATAATCATGTTTTGAGGATTAGGCTTAGAGAACAATAAAAACACAATTATTATTAATAGAAAAATAAATCAAATACATATTTTTCATTCTATAAATGCAATAAAATAGGAAATGAGCAATTTCTGGGAGAAATTCTAAAGGTACCAAAAAATTTCCAAACAAAATTTCCAAAAAGTGAGTTGTCATATTGATTGGTTAACTACGCACCTCTTTATTGTTTTTTTCTTTATTTTATTCTCCATTTGCTTTCTCTCACTTTTGAGAATCTTTCAACCAAGTTCATAAGTTTTTATCCATATTTTTAGTTTTGTTATTTTGAAAATTAGGTATATTTATATGTGCAATACACTGGGTTTCTATAATTTTTATTATATTAATATTCAAATATTTACATGGGTCGCGAACAATTTTTCGAATAGATATTAAAAATTCGTAAACACTAATTTCTAATGATCGTTATAAATCATTAGATTGTCTCTAAAAAAAAAGATTGCATGTTTCAGCGATTTGATAATGGATCACAACTGTGCAAGATCCATTAAACGAACGTAATTATGATAAAGGAAAACTTTCATTTAATCTGGTTTCTGTATGTTTGTTCCATATCATTTTTACAAATCTTATGTTCTTTTATTAGTGAATTGATTTACTATAGAAAAATGAACATTATCAATTAACCAAACAAATCCCATATATCCCGTTCTTTGAGTAAGAAATGACTGTTAGAGTTTATGATGATTGCCATCAGCTTGTTTTTAATGTCAACTTAAAATGTGTATATTCAGCTTGGGAGTTTGTATGTTGAATTTTTTATTCTTTTCTATCAGAATATGGTATATTAAACTTCATAGCGAGACACAGTAGTTCAATAGGTGACTGTATTTGGGGAGAGGAAAATGTCCACTCTGATTTGATTCATGTACTATTAAACGATTTGAAAGTTGAATGAAAGCTTTATTTCGTGGCAAAAAAGAAAAATATTAGTTTTCTTTTACCCATAAAAAAGGAAGGAAAATTAATTCGATCTGACAGTACCCGATCCGTACACCAAAATAGTATCGATTTGCATTTGGATTTAAGTTGTACCAAACTGATATCTTATCCAAAATCTGAAACCCGATCCACTATCGAAACCCGATACATAAATCATGTAATAATATAATTTGAAATTATTTTATGTTGTATTATAGATGTAAGACATATTATTTTATTTATTTTTATTCAAATATTTTATTAGAATTAGTCAATACTAATTTAGTAATTTGAACTTCTATTCGATCTCAAATTTTATTGATATATTTAAGATGTATTTTTCTTTAATTTACATAAAATTTTCACTTTGTGTATAAAAGAATTATTTTTTAACATGTTTTAAAATTTTACATAATATGTTACTCCCTCCGTCCCAGTTTTATTGTCCACATTGTTTTTTGCACGCATTTTAAGGTGCAAATTAAACATAGCTCCTTTAATTTTTTTTCAAATTTTCTTTTTCTGAATAAAAATTCAGTATCTAAACTTTTATTCAGAAAAAGAAATTTTTAAAAAATATATATGGAACTATGTTTAGTTTGCACCTTAAAATGCGTGCAAAAAGTAAAGTGGACAATAAAACTGGGACGGAGGGAGTAATTCGTATAATATGTTATATTTGACTAAAGTTAATTATTTTAATTTTTAGTTTTTGTATAAATATAATTAATATTGTTTGTGTTTAACAATTATTTTAATTTGACTACATTATTACTAATTTTGGATAGAGTAATGCTAGGTACCCCAAATTGGTACCAAAAAAATGCTCCCAAATGATGTGACATGGATGAGTTGACTGTATGGAGGATTTTAATTGGTGAAATTGATTTGACCCTGGCGGGTCCATTATAGTTATAACCAATCAGATAATAACACGTGTAATTTAGGAAAAAATTAAGGATCCAATTTGGGGTACCTAGCATTATTCTTTTGGATACCTAAAACAACCAAATCTAATCCAAAATCCGACGAATTTGGTTTTGGATATTGAATTTTGAATTTTGATTTATTTTTAAAACCCAAAAAATATTTGGATGTGGGTTTGGATTTTACAAAATTCGGATCAAACCCAACTCGTTGTCATCCAACCCGTTGTCATCCAAACACGTAAAATTAGACATTTGAAAATGAGTATCACCTATCTATTTTCTATTTGAGTAAGACTAACATGTTAAAATAGAAAACTGTACGTGAAACAAAAATCAAACGTGTCATATATTAAGACGTAATCACATTATTATATATGTGTCCTTGTAATTTAATTATTGAGTTAAAAAACATGAAATTCATTTTCATTTAACAGTGAGTATATTTTTCCAACATATATTAACGTAGATCTGAAAAATCGTTTGTGATTTCTACATTCATGCCATGTGTCTTTGGGGTCTTGCATGAAAATGACATGAAATCATTTTGTGTACCCAAAATTTGAACACCAAATGCTACTAAACTATGCAATTTTTTTTACAGGAAAAGAAAATAATACGCGACAAGAAAAAATAATTACATGTAATGTTACTCTCTGTCCAAGTTATCTAAGTATGTTACTATATAATTATAGGATAACCAAACCGAAAACCAAAACTTTCAATGTTTCGGCTTTAATATAATAGTATAGATAGATAGATAGATTCCCGGAAAAACATGAATAGTAGAATAAAATTTTATTCAAACAATAAAAATATGTAATTTGATAAGAATTCTATCGAACGAAAATCTAATTAAAATAAATTTTTTTGTTAGTACACGTTAACTTGCTAGTACACTTGTAGACTGGAGCTTTATTTTTAAATGTACATTGACGCGGTGGCGCAAGTATGATTGTCCATCGACTTCAACATTTCACCATGGTGAAGGGTCAAGGGTGTTTGTGTAGCTTTCAAGTTGATGACACTCCACGGAATAAGATCCAAAATTTAATACTACTCAAATGTGCATATGTGTGATGATGAATCATGCATAAATAATTTTAAAATATATTGAAATAAATATTAATATTTGATGTATTCCGGTACTCTACTAAATAATTAAAACTAAAATAATTAATTATAGAGTCAAAATCTATACTATTATATAATAGTCGGAAAATTAAAAGTTTTGGTACATATATTTTGATACGTATTTTTTGGTACTTCGTGAATATACTTATTTATCCTTCATTATAAAGAAAAATATATACGATATCTATACTATTAAAACTCCTAAAATAAATAATAACATAATATAATTAATGGTAATTAGTCGATTGCTTTTTTTCACAGTTACTTTAAATTGAAGATATTACAATTTATAAACACCTAAAAATATCAATCGTATCATATCTTCTAATCATTAATATTTCTTTTCGAATTAAAATACGTTACATTTTTTATTTAAAACTACTTTACAATCATTAATATATACCCCGAAAATATCACGCCAAATTTCCAATTATTAATAAAATATATTAAAAATCTGTATACGTTATTTATAATAAGGAAACATAGTATAATCCATAAACTTGAGTATATTAAATTAAAATTAATTAATTACATAAGAGCCGAAACTTTACAAATTTTGGTACCAATTGTTTTTGGTATTTCGAGAATTTACTTATTTACCTTTCATTATAAGGAAATATATATACGATATCTATATTATTAAACACCTAAAATAAATAATAACATAATATAATTAATGGTAATTCGTCGATTGCCTTTTTCACATTTACTTTTAATTGAAGATATTAACTTTTATAAACACCTAAAAACATCAATCATTAATATTTAATAACATAATATAATTAATGGGAATTAGTCGATTGTCTTTTTCACATTTACTTTTAATTAAAAATATTATCTTTTATTAACACCTAAAAACATCAATTACATCATATCTTCCAAACATTAATATTTCATTTCGAATTACAACACGTTACCTTTTTGATTTTAAACTAATCTTAAATCACTAATATATACCCGTAAATATCACATCATATATTTTAATTATTAATAAATATATTAAAAATCCGTATACATTGTTTATAATAAGGAAATATTAGTATAATCCGTAAACATAAGTATATTAAATTATATCAAATTAAAAGTAAAAAATTATTAAAAATAATTATTATATTAAAGCATAATTGTAATATTAAATAAAATTTATAATATAATAAAAGAAACTCGTGCATTGCTTGGGCATTGAAAGTTTGTCGGTTCGGTATTCAGCACGGTCATCCTAATTATTAAAATAAATAATTAAATAATAAAGTAATGATAATTAGCCTATTGCCTTGTTTGATTAAAAAATGTTTACTTTTAATTGATGATATTAATTTTTATAAATACCTAAAATATTAATCCAATCAATAATATTTCTTTTCTAATTAAAACTCGTTAACTTTTAATTTAAAACATAATCTAGCAATAATTAATATATACCCAAAAATATCACACCATATATTCTAATCATTAACAAAATATAATAGAAATTTGTATACTGCGAATTAGTAAAAAGTCATAATCGTTAGATCTAATGATTAAATTTATTATATGATTAAATTATTTACTAAAATTTCAATGTTCGAATTCTATCAATGATTTATTTATTTTCAAATTTTATAATATAAGTTTTAAACCATGCAAATCATTAATTAAATTTATATTGAATTATTTAAATTTAAATTAAAATAAAATATTGTAAACGATGATTATATAAAAATATAATTATAACATATATTAAAATTTATTAAATATCAAAACAAATCCGTTAATCACACGGGTTATAAATTAGTATACTACTTAATTATGTTCATTTAAACTTATCACTATATTTTTAATTACTGTTTACGAAACATACAAAAAATTGACAAAGATTACTCAATAATGAAATTTAAACTGTAACTGAATAATTGTAGCTGATAAAAAAATACTTTCTCCATTTCACAAAAAAATGAGACTCTTTAGTTTTTGAAAATAAATTAACCATTTTTTATTAATTAATAATTAATAGTTATTATTAGTAATATAAAATTGAGAAAGATAAATTATTAGAAATATATTTGAATTACTACTAAATCAAAATTTCAATTAAAAAATATGAAAGCTAAATTATAAAAATATTTTATCAGTCAAACATATCAGTTTTGTTGATAAATAAACTAGACAATGCGAATAAACAATGTAATTAATAAATTATTACTAGGATTACAAATTACAATTAGACAATTCGAATAAAAGTCATCTTTAAAATAAAACGAAGAATAATTCGAATACAAGTCAAACCGACCACAAACTTTGACTGTCGGTACCGCAACGTCAGATCCCCTCTTTACCCGCCGGCGGGTGCACCGTAACTTTCCCTGTAAGCCTACCACCCCAGACTACACTTACCTTCTTTTTACTGCGTTAATTCACCCCTCCCCATTTTCTATTTTACCCCCTCCCTCCCTTTCCTTACCCCAAACTCTACATTCAACATCTCTGGATCTAGCTCCCCTAAACTCAAAATCTCGATTATAATCTCGATAAATGAATAAATTTTTTCGATCGAATTCATTTATCGAAATTTAATCGTACATCTACATTTCACACCTGACACCTACCTTCCATATTCGTCTATAGATACATTTTACACACATTTATGCGAACAAGTAACTGATTTAAATTGAGGTAGTTACAAGGCCGTTGGAGATGGATTCCACATCGATCCGCGTGCCTTATAAGAATCTCAAACAAGCTGAAGTTGAAATGAATCGACTCGATTCCATGAATCGATCAGGCGAGTCTTCGAATCATCATATTAGTTCTAATGGAGTTGATTCGAATGCGTCTTCGCAGCCTGCGCAACAGAATAGTAGTAATGGAATTAGTATGATTACATTAGTTTTGAGCTGTACGGTCGCTGCTGGTGTTCAATTCGGCTGGGCTTTGCAGCTCTCGCTTCTCACTCCCTACATTCAGGTCACATTTTCGTAGTTTCGCGCTTCGTTACGATTAGGACTCGTATCAGTTGTGTATTTATGTGTGTGTTTGAGTACATAAATTGCGAGTTTATGAGTATATGAATTGCATATTTATGTGTACGTTTGCGTATATAGATTGCGAGTTTACGAGTATGTGAATTGTGTTAATATGTGTGTTTGCGTATAAGAATTAGTTTCTGTGCATTTTAAGTCTATTTACTCAATTTTTCTTTGATTTGGATCTGAGATGTATGTGTTTGCGTAGTCAGGTTGTGAGTTTGTGTCTTATTGATGTGTTGTCGTTATGTATGTGTGCGTACTTAATTGATTGATTACTCGTTTTTGAATATAAGCTGTGATTGTTTGTGGATTCAGATTGCAAATTAATGTGTTGTTTGTATTTGTGTGATTATATCAAGTGTATATTAGTAGTACTTGTAATTCGGTATTTGTTATGTTTAGGAATTAGGATTGGCAATTGACTTTTTCAAGGTTGCTAGATTTAGTAGTGAATAGATGAAAGAAGAAGCTTGTTATCGGTTCCTTTAATAGGAAAGGTATTACGAGATGAATTGTGCTCAGATGAAATTAGACGGAATAGTACAGAGTGATCTTATGTGTATGCACAAGTTGTCTATCGCTTTTGCTTGTTGATAAACTAAAGAAGAAGCCTGCAATTAGCTGTCCTTTGCTTTTTAAAGAATGATTTAAAGAGTATGCGCATTGTCTACGGGTTTTGGTTTTAGGAAAATCAACGTATAAGTTATATTGGATATTGAACTGTCCTTCACTAATGAATACTTAATGAGTACTTGAGTCAATGAAGAATTGTACAATTTGGTACAATCAACAATGAACCAACATTTATAATCTCAAGTTACGTTGATCTGAAGTCATGTACTCCTGAAGGCTAAACTCTTTAAATTTTAACAATACTCAACATTTGATCTTTACTTTGTGGAAATCCACGTTAAAAAGTCAATTTATTTCACTTTCCGAACAACTTACCTTCCATTTTTTTTTTATCATAAACATAGAGACCAAGGCAAAAACATGTTTTCTTTTTTAATTACCTTGTGTCTTCTATTATGTGACACAATACGACGCTTGGATCCCTGCACCATAAAAACTTTGAAGGAGAAACAAAAAAGAAGCTTATAATCAAATATATTGCTAAATTTATGTGGCTAATAGAACCAAAACTTTCAGAGCCAATGATTTTGCCTGTCGCAGGATCCTGGAGAAAACAGTGAGAAAGGAAAAGAAGCTACTGAACAGTAGTAATTCTTAGTGATACCTGAATAGATAGTAAGTTTAGTAAATTTGCAGGTAGAAAGGAAATATTTAAACCACTGGATGGCGATAATGAAGAAAGTTGATGAGAATTCCCTCTTCATGAACATGTACAACAGCTCCATTGGCAACATGGATATAGCATGTTTCACTCTGTTATTATTGTAGAACAAATTTTTAATCACATGTGCTATGTTTCGGAGTCAGTGATCTTAAGAGGTGGGAGATCTATATGATATCAAATGAAAATATTTACATGTATGAGCAGAAATGGGCGAGTGTGCTGATGCAGTGTTTTTTAGTTGAGACGTTAACTGATGGAAACCAGTAGTAGTGAGGTAGGCATTTACCCTTGTTTGAGGAGAGGACTCTGCCTGTTCTTCTAACACGGCATGATGAGCACTATTGTGGTGCCTTTGTCTGTACATCGATTGGTTGAGCCACCTCGGATTCGTCCTCCTCGTCTGCGGCTTTTAGGTGAGGATCTAAGTTGTAACATAAAGCATATGTGTGGTATAACCTATTACAATGGTCACACCGGCAAACTACTTTACCTCAAGACCACCAGTGTGGGTTCTGGTTTGTTTAGTTGTTAAACACTTTCCATGAGAACTGCAGGTCGATTAGAAGAAGCCATCAGAGCCGTACTTCGCTTTCGAATCTCCTCTTGCTGAACACAGCCTTATGCCTCCTTTACATTAGGAAAGGGTATTTGTTCGATGAAGTGATTCTTGATTCAATCAAATCATACTCAATACACAGTCTATTGATAAACCTCAATATGTGTAATGATCTAATCTCTACCATAATGAGGTAGGTTCTGGATGATACCTAGCCACTGTTTAATCACCTTAATCAAACCCAAAATTTTTGTTTTACTTCAAATCACTTGCCACATTGTTGGAGAACAAAATATGTGGATGATATAATGGAACTTTGTAATTTACAGTTCTTTAGCAAGATAGAATTTGTTAATATGAATCTCCATATAGTTAAGCAACCATGAAATGACCATGTCCATGACTGATGTAGGGCACAGGCTCGGGATTAATGACATTCTTGATATATTTAATCAATTTTTGGGGAGTGCCATCATCAAGATTTTCACCATTCAAGAAAATTACCTGTCGAATTTCTGGCTCACATTTGGAGTATCACAATTTTATACTTACTTCATTAACTAACTTTATCTCTAACCTTATCTCTATTTTCTTCATTAACTAACTTTATCTCTATTTTCTAACCTTATCATTCAGGCCACTCAGTTTCTACTTCGAGATCTTGAATGAGAAGAAATGTTTTTACCCATCTAGGAAACCAGAGAATTTATGAATTATATTTTTAGAAAAAAGTGTTGAAGTATCCGGTGTCAGTCAGTCAAAGAAGTTGAAACTATGTTCTCTACATTATTTGTACAGTCAGGTGATTTAGGCACTAATAAGTTCTGCAATTTGCTAATGGAAATACTGTCGATCCATTAATTCAAATTCTCACATAATCAGAGCCTGTAAGACTGTTTTTGACATGTAATTTACTTTCCAATTAATGCAAATGAGAAAGGATGACACTTGTAAGTAACTCTCTCTAGAACTTTCTTTTTGAAAATCCAACCAGTGGAGATGTAAGGCATGCAAAAAGGAATTTAGTGTTTCTACCGCTACAAAAAAAGCTGATGAAATGACCACATACTCTTTAAACTCTTATGTTCTTTTACTGGGTTTTTTTATGAAGTCTGACAATGGATAATGTAGCACATTGATGTTCTTCTTCAAGTATTTGGAATTGCCTATTTTAGTTATTCTTGCATGTGAATATAGAAGTAGTAAGGTTTTGAAGGAATTGAAATGTTTAATTTACCACAATTAATAAATGTGGGCAAAGTTCTTCGGACAACTAAAATAGGAAATGTGGTCACTGTAAACGGGACGAAGTCTTATTTGTCTAGGGAGCAACATATATGTTGAATATAGTCTTAAGGTCTGACATGTTTTGGATTTAGGATTTAAGCAAATGCAGGACCATATCTGTACTTTCTATGTCAATTTTTTTTTAAATTTTTTTCTTCCACTCTTTTATCTTAATTTCTTTCATCAACCACTTTGCAGTATTTGTTGTAGCTTCAGTTACACAAGGCTGGTATTTTAATTTGTAAAATGTTATTTTGCTTGATGCAGACACTTGGAATAGGGCATGCCTTCTCTTCATTTATCTGGCTTTGCGGTCCTATTACGGGACTTGTGGTAGGCACTGCGTTCTATTTTCTGTACAGTTCATAAGTTTTATGGAATCCTGTTATATATTCATTTGGAATTGAATCTGATAGATAGCCTTGATCAGTTCTGTGTAGGAAGATAGCAGAAAATTGTAAAATACTGCCGCATTCTGTTTAAATTTTGGCAGCAAAACATGTTGCTTTAATGCTATTTTTTTTTTGCTAAATTCAATTCACAGATAAAATTTTCATGGACGCGGTCCTATAATTACTTGCATATTTCTAAGAGACAATAATGTGTACCTAGTGAAGGTCCTGCAGATATGTTTCTAAAGTTATACTCATGTTTGAAATCAGGTTCAACCTTGTGTTGGTATTTGGAGTGATAAATGCACTTCAAAGTATGGCAGAAGACGACCATTTATATTAGTTGGATCTCTCATGATATCACTTGCTGTGAGCTTTACTGAATCAGATTCATCTTCACCCATATTTTATAATACACTGCTCGCCATCTAGCTGAACTACAAATCTATATGTAGGTGATAATAATCGGGTTTTCTGCAGACATTGGGTACCTTTTAGGTGATTCAAAGGAGCATTGCAGGTCTTTCTTCATTCTAGTTTTCCTTTTAATTCATATCGCATTTTAATTGTTTGATCACTTTCTGTTAATTAACAAATGCAGAACATATAAAGGTACTCGGACAAGAGCAGCTATTGTCTTTATTGTAGGGTTCTGGATGCTGGATCTTGCCAATAACACCGTGCAGGTTTGCAACTTCAAAAACTTGCTATATGCTTTGGCACAATACATAATTTGAATTACCTTATTATTTGCAAAACTTAGAATTCTGATTTTATGTAGGGCCCAGCTCGAGCTCTTCTGGCTGATTTAGCAGGTAAAATATGCTCCACTTCAGTTTAATGTATTTTAAAACTTATTCTGTTAATAATTACATATTGGTGCAGTACAGAATAGTAAAGTATCTTATTACTTTGAAATAGGTCCTGATCAAAGAAATTCCGCAAATGCTATATTTTGCTCATGGATGGCTGTTGGCAATGTCCTAGGCTTTTCTGCTGGTGCAAGTGGAGAGTGGCACAGGTGAAGCATCTTATTGTATTATGTGTCGAAACTATTGTATTATCTGCAAATTTGTTGAGGCACTTTGTAATTTTCAAAATACAGCATGCCTGTTGGGGGTGGTAAATCTCAATAAACTCGAAATCACCTTTATCTGCATTGGAAGTTGTCTATTTTTTCTGCAGCCAAATTCTAGGTGGTTGACAAAGCTTGCATTTCATTTTTGAGCAGATGGTTTCCTTTTCTGATGAGTAGAGCTTGCTGTGAAGCCTGTGGAAATCTGAAAGCAGCATTTCTAGTTGCTGTGGTAATTAATTAATTTGTGAATGTGCTCACTGTATAGCTATATTTCTCTGGTTTTGTTTTGGGTGCTATTTGAATTCTTTCTTGTAAAATTTTACAAACATTAACTTGTTCATTGATAATTTTTGGAATTTTTTATGATTAGCATAGCGTAAATATAAAGTTTACTATATATTTTGGTAATTTACATCCAACAAGTGTCTTTGGGCTGTGGCAGGTATTTTTGATTCTATGTACACTTGTAACTCTTTATTTTGCAAAGGAGGTTCCCTTGATTCCGAATCAAGCTCAGCGTTTATCAGATTCGGCTCCCCTTCTGGACGGTCATCAACAAGTTGGACATAACCCCTTAAAATCAAGAAGTGACATGCAGCTAGTTGATGATTCATCGGGGATGAATTCCGGTAGTGATCTAAAAATAGAACATAATCAAAAGAGTGAAAACCATGAGGTTGAGGAAGATAAAGTTGAAAGTTTCAGCAATAGTCCTGGTGCAGTCTTGGTTAATTTGTTAACTAGCTTACGGCATTTGCCACCAGCGATGCATTCAGTCCTGGTTGTAATGGCCCTTACCTGGGTATGTTTTGCATTTCTATACATAGCTGACATGATTTTTACAGATGCAGTCCATGCAAATTCTTGATTTATTAGAAATGTTCAAAGATAAAACAATTATGGTGAAGTTTATATATTATATTGCAGATGTTTTCATTAACTATTCTTACTGCAGCTCTCCTGGTTTCCGTTTTTCCTCTTTGACACCGATTGGATGGGAAGAGAAGTTTATCATGGAGACCCAAATGGAGATCTAAGCAAAGTTGAAGCTTATGATCTTGGTGTCAGAGAAGGTGCTTTTGGTTTGCTGTTGAATTCAGTAAGAACTCATAAATCAAACAATACTTGTTGTTTTGTAGACATCTTCCTGATGGTAAAAAAATTAATTATGTTAAGAATTCCAGGATTCGGTGCATACAGTTATAACTTATGAATCAGTTGTAGGCATATGAGCACTGTAAATAATTCTATTAATTTTGTTATTATGTTTACTCTTGGGGGCAGGTTGTTCTTGGAATTAGCTCTTTCCTGATTGAACCGATGTGCAAGTTAATTGGCTCAAGATTAGTTTGGGCAACGAGTAATTTCATTGTGTTTGCCTGCATGGCAGCAACTGCTGTCATTAGCTTTATTGCTGTTAAAGAATCATCAACACAGATTGGGCATACTGTCGGAGGGAATGGAAGCATCAAGATTGCTTCCCTGGTTGTTTTTGCTATTCTGGGCTTCCCTCTTTCTGTAAGTCTTTCCCCACTCTCCGCTTTTTATGCCTGTGCACCACCTGTTGAACATCACAAGTTGCATTGTTAACCTCCCTGTAAGTGCCTTAGAATTTGCTTTGATCTTTCTAACTGCATCTATTCTCCAGGTTACTTACAGTGTTCCATTCTCAGTCACAGCGGAGTTGACAGCTGATTCAGGGGGTGGCCAAGGTCTGTATAAAATATTCTCCTAGTTTCATCCTTTCGACAATTTGTCTTCCTTATTTACGCAACAGCTTCATTTTCTGATCATGAATAATTTCTACATCTGCGCAGGATTAGCAATAGGAGTTTTAAATCTTGCAATTGTTGTGCCCCAGGTATTTGAGAGATTGCGAATTAGTGTTACTTTTTCAATAATTAAGGCTCCGTTTGTTTGCTGGAAAATTACTTGATATTGGAATGAAAATTTCTGAGAAAATAATTATATGCGAAAAAAATTCCAGGAATTTTTTTTTCTAAAAAATATTTCCTCCATTTGACTATCATGAAATACTGAGAAATTTTTCAATTTGGAAAATGTTTCTCTTTTAATTAGAGAAAGTCATTTAATATCTTCTAAAGAAAGTTTCCTCCCTTAAGAAAATATTTTTTTTCGGAAGCGAAACAGACACTTGACAATCCGAAAAATATATCCTGAAATCAAATTAACACCAAAATATTAGACACTCGTAAAAATATTTTTCTGAGCCTAAATGAACACCAGAAAATTAGGATATTATTTTAAATGACTTTTGTTGCTGTTATTAGAAGAAGGCTACTCTCAGTCTGTAATATCTCTTCCTTTGTATTATTTGCCTGTCATAGATGATTGTTTCCCTTGGTGCTGGTCCCTGGGATGAGTTGTTTGGTGGAGGCAACGTACCAGCATTTGTCCTGGCTTCTTTATCTGCCCTTGCTGCTGGCGTTATTGCAACACTTAAACTGCCAAACCTATCAAGTTCATATAGGTCCACAGGTTTTCATTTTGGTTAAGGCTCCCTGAAGTAAAAAATGACACCAATTTGTATAGGCAACCAGAAGAAGAGAGTAGGAGACAAACTTTGAAGAGCAATGGTTCTGAAGCTCTGCGTACAGTTGTATTCTATCCAGAGCTACACATGAAGTATCCTAATTCATTAATTCTTTTTACCCTTTTTGGATCTGTACTGTAAGTATAATGTATAATCATAGTCAATTAGTCTAGTCAATACCAAAAAGAATATAGTGATGATTTTTCGAGGCTTCTACCATTTTGTATGAATCTCAGTTGGCTGTTAGAGACCATGGTCTCTGTCGATCATATTTAACCAGCAACACTTTCTAAGCCCTGTAGATGTAATTGAGTGACCATACTCATTATTATGTGAAATTTATTTGGACACATTGATTAATGATTATTATTTGGGTGGTGTTTAATGTACAGGTGGTGTTTAATTGTACTTGGCAGTGCTCTTGTTGTGAAAAAAAAAAGTGCATTCTGTAATCTTTAGTTCATTTAGTGCATGGTAGCATGGAGTTTAATGTACCGACTCTGATGGTTTTCGCGTGATCTGAATATCGTCGCCTAATGGCACGTTTAAGATAGAATTTGTACTTTGATGAGTGGAAGTTTAGCTGGGGACTTGAGAAGATAGTATGGAGAGACCCACTTGAAGAACGATACTGTGTTCCCTGGGCCTTCTGATAAACTGACTTCTGGAAAATGGACCACTAAGGTTAGAAAATTGTAGCATTGTTCATGTATATATGTGGGAGCAGCTGAAAGTTTTTGAAAAAATGAGGAAGTAGGATAGCAAGTGGTTGAGAAATCACTATCAAGAGAGAGGATAGAGATTCTTTACTCCATTTTCTTGCAGATGGAAAAAGAAGAAAGAAATTTGAAGATGCCGCCTGACAGCACATGAATATGGATCAGAGGGGGCCAGAAACGCCTATATGCCAGAGAAACGAATTTCTTTTTATTTTTTATCGAATTTGTTGAATTTTCATATCAACACATTCATGTAGGAAAACAAATATTTTACAGGTTTGTGATATATATATAGTGCAGATGCATGTAGTTTTACATTACAGTATTGCACTCGAAGGTAAGATTTTGAGTTTTTGACCAATGTACTTGGGGTATTTAAAAGAGGTAAATTCTTGTTAATATATACCTACTAATTTAGAGTCCCGGTCCTTGATAATCGATTGTCAGGGACCAGTTATTTAACAATCTGTCTCAGTCGTTGGATTAAGGATCCAAGTCGTTGGATTAAGGATCCAATGGTTGAGATTAAAAAAAAAAAAAAAAGTTTCTGTCCGCTATAATTTTCCGCGGATAGGCTGATTGGCTGTCTGCTATAATTTTCTGCAGCGGAAAATTATAGCGGACAGACAAATTTTTTTCTTTTTAATCCCAGTCGTTGGATCGTTCATCCAATGGCTGAGATACAAATTGTTAAATAATTGGTCCCTGATAATCGATTGTCAGAACAGTTATTGGATCGTTCATCCAATGGCTGAAACACAAATTGTTAAATAACTGGTCCCTGATAATCCATTGTCAGAAGAGGTTGTAATGCCTGTTTTGAATGTTAATACTTGTGTCTCATGTGTTTATATATGTTATTCAATTATTTATTATTTAAATTATATATTTTACTTTATGAAAATGAAGCAAGTACATATCAGAAAAGTAGAAATGTAGAATGCATTTAAATTGGATTAGCCGTGGTGCACGGGACATGTTGGTAGGTAGGGGCTGTAGAACTCTGAGGTGGCACTCCCTTGGACCATCTCTCTGTAAGTCTATACCATCGGAATAGGTACAACTTCAGTACTGCAGTCACATTCGTAAATAATTATCATGAATTTAATTAGCAGTACTGAAGTTAATATAATTAAAATATAATAATTGAATTTAATACAATGTTATTTTAATTATTTAATCAAAATTATGTTTTATTATATAGAGTGACAAAGCATAATCATATTTTTGATAATAATATTTTCTTTACATTGATGTTTCCAGTTTAGTATTAGGATCGACGAGTAAGTTCATGATATAGCACTCTTGTTGAATTAGATTTATTAACACATTAACATCCTGCTCCCGAATTATTAAAATTAAGGTAAATAAAGTTCTGCTTCAAAAATTTTAAAATTAAGGAAAGTAAATATTTGAAAAAATAAAATATTTTCATTTCATTTTTGTAAAGAAAGTTTTGGAATAAAAATATGTTTAATTTGTATTTATTTTCACTTGTTTTCATTTTTATTAAAAAATCAGAAGCACAAACATGAGTGATAATGAAATTATTTTTATTTATCCTTCATTTATATTCTTCCTTATTTGGAATTCGAAAGTAAGTTGTAAATAATGAGTAAGTAAAGTACTTTTGTCTCAATTTGTAGTTAAAATTTTGGAATGAAAGTATGCTAAATTTCCAATTATATTTATTTGTTTTTATTTTGTTAAAAACTCAAAAATACAAATATGAAATAAAAGGATTTTAGTTATCGTTCACTGCTTTCCTTCCTTTTTTTTTTTTTGAATAAAATGCAAATTCCATTATTAAGAAACATCGTACAAAATGGACTCCAACAACACACCTGAAGGAGCCGTAATCACGTTTTGACAATCTAGCGAACAAGGTAATTTAGCTACTAAATGAGCGACCGTGTTTGCTTGTCTTTTAACAAAAGAAACTGAATAACCTGACTTGGCATCTAGAATATGATTACAGGCATTCAGAATGTGACCAATTTCCAGGAGATTATCACCAGGATCCTGCAGAGCTTTGACAGCAAGAAACGAATCCGACTCGATATCTACTCTGTCCTGGTTCATAGATGAAAGCCACTGCAATTCTTCGAGAATAGCTAGAGCCTCTGCTTCAACAACCGAAGTCACCATGTTAGCACAGACCGTTTTACCACTCACAAACGCCCCTGTGTGATCTCGAATGCCTAACCCCATTGAAAACGTAGCTGCCCCTAACTTGACTGCTGCATCCACAATTAATTTAAGAACCCCTACTTCTGGTTTTCTCCACTTCACTATACCAGGGTTACCATTACTCGCCCTACTAGCCACCTGGTTAGAACGCACAGCTTTAGCTTCTCTCCACTCAGAGATGGACTTAGCACTCCACTCCATTGCTATATCCCAAACCTTCTTATTCCGAAATAACCAAATTCCCCACAACACCTTAGCAATAGACAAAGCCTCAGTGGATGCGGTTGATTCAAACTTATCAAGAAGCAAAGACGGCACAGACACCTCCATTGATAAGTTATACGACTGACCTATGTAATGCCAGCACGCCCGAGCAAAAGGACAGAGGAAAAACACATGAAGTAGACTTTCAACGTCAGAGTTGCACATAGGACACTCAAGGGGAAGATTCACACCCTTACTACTCAGTCTACTTTTCACAGGAACGTTGTTCCTACAAAGCCTCCATAAAAACAGATTAATTTTGTGAGGAAGGTCCAGTTTCCAGAGTTTACTCCAACCATTCGACTGTGGAACAGAATCAGTGCCAATATTCTGAGCATGCCACAGTTGATACCCCGTCTTAACTGAATATCTGCCATTCGAAGTTTTCGACCATACTAAACAATCAGCAGCAGGAACAGTGGGAATACGGGTTGACAGAATCAGAGATGCATCCTCTTCAGAAAACAAACTCGCGTCCTTATTACTATCCCATTCTCTTCCGTTAGATAGAAATAATTGTTTGACACTCATGACATTTACAGCATACTCCCTCGACTGATCAACCTTAAAGTCACTCTTGCCAGTAAGCCAAGGATCTTTAACACAATTAATTAACTCACCATCCCCTAGAACCCATCTATACCCTTGCAAGACCTCATTCATAGCTGTAATAATCCCCTGCCAAATGAAGCTTGACCCTGAACCCATTTGTGCTTGAAAAATGTGGGCATCTGGGAAATACTTCGCCTTAAATAACCTTGACACTAGCGACTGAGGGTTGTGAATGAACTTCCAAACATGTTTGGCCATGACGGCAACATTATACCCATAGAGATTACGGAATGCCAACCCACCTTTACAATTCGACATACTCATCCCAGCCCACCGAATCCAGTTAATGCCTCTTCTATCCGTAGACCCCGATTTCCACCAATACTTATTCAACATCACCTCCATTTCATTACACATTGATCTTGGAAGCAAAAAAGACGACATACAATATGATGGAACCGCAGTTGCAACATTGTTAATCAGGACAGTCTTACCTGCACGGGAAATTTTCTTCGCTTTCCACCCTTGCAACCTCTTCCACAGTCTCTCTTTGATAAACCAAATACACGTTTCTTCGACCTACCCACCAAGGACGGCAGGCCAAAATACAAGATGTCCTGTAAATCGTTAGAAACCCCCAGAATGGTTGAGATCTCAACTTGCTTTTCTGTTCTGACATTCGAACTAAAAAATATACATGATTTCTGATAATTAATAGACTGACCAGAAAATCGGGCATAGTCATCCAAAATGGTCTTAACAACCTCTGTCTCACTATTGTTCGCACGAAAGAAAAGGAACGGGTCATCAGCAAATAGGAGGTGAGAAACAACCGGGGCTGAACTGCTAACCTTAATGCCATGAATACGCTCCTCGGACACAGCTTTATTTAAAGCAAGAGAGAGACCTTTCACACAAAAGAGAAACAGATAGGGAGAGATAGGATCTCCCTGTCTTATGCCTCTTGAAGGGATAATAGGACCAATCGATGTACCATTAAAACAGAAGTCGTACGACACGGTTGATACACACATCATCATCCACTTAATCCACTACGAACAGAATCCCATATCCTGCATTCTTGACTTCAAATACCCCCAATCCATTCTATCATATGCTTTCGAAATATCCAGTTTGAGAGCCACATCACCCTCACCACCTCGAGTTGCCTTTTTCATATGATGAATAAGTTCAAAGGCCACCAAAACATTATCATTGATACTCCTGTCAGGCACAAAAGCAGCTTGATTTTCAGTGATCACTCGTGGGAGAATATTCTTCAACCGATTAGCCAAAACCTTGGATAGAATCTTATACAAAACATTGCACAAGGCTATAAGACGAAGGTCTTTCATACGACAAGCGTTCTCCTTCTTGGGAATGAGCACAACGTTGGTATCATTAAGATTTGCTGGGAAAGAATTCGATTTTAGCCAATCTCTACAACAAGAATAAACTTCTTTACCTAAAACAGGCCAAAACTGCTGGAAAAAAGCTGGGTTTAACCCATCTGGGCTACTTGATTTTTCCGGATGCATCTGTTTTACAGCAATAGTAAACTCTGCAAATGAGAGCTTTGCCACCAGTAATCGATTTTGGGCATCAGATACACATCTATGCTCCTCAGCAACCGACAGACTTGGACTACTTTGATCTCCTTTGAAAATATAAACAAAATAATCTTTGACCATACTGCACATCCCCTCATTATCATTCACCTGCACTCCACTATCCGTCTCCAGAAAAGCAACACGATTAGTTTTCCTCCTGGTAGAGGCTGAGGCGTGAAAAAACTTCGTATTAGCATCCCCCTCTGTCAACCAAAACACTTTAGCCCTCTGTTTCCAATAGATCTCTTCATGAAATAATAACTCATTCAATCTTTCCTTCTCTTCAAAGTACAACTTAAACCCCTCACTATCAACACGATTCACCAAGATCGATAACAACTCCTTCTTCTTCTTTACTTTATCACGAAACTTATGAAAGAAATTCCTTCCCCACCGAGCCATAAAACTCGAGACAGACAATAGCTTCGGAAGAATATGGGAAGGAGGCAAAGCAAGCCAAAACTCAGTTGTCTCTTTATAAAACCTGGTTCTTGAAGCCAAGTATTCTCAAAGCGAAAACGAAACTGTTTATTAGAAAAAGATACACTCAGGAGATCTAAAAAGATTGGGTCATGATCAGACACAGACGTATGGATCAAAGACAGCTTACTCAGCGAAAACATGTGCAGCCAAGAACGAGAAGCAAACGCCCTGTCCAAGCGCTCCTTAACCCAATCAGCAGTGCCACGAGATTTTTCCCAGGTGAATTGACCACCTTGCAGATCGATTTCGACCAACAACGAGTCGTCGATAGCAGCTTGAAACCCCGCCATAAGAGACTGAGCATGGGGAGTACCTCCCCATTTGTCAGAGATAGTTAACAAATCATTAAAATCACCTACAATAGACCAAGGCAGATTCGACATACCAGCCAAAACTCGAACAAGGTCTTAAGAACGAGATCTCTCAGGAAAGCCATAGAAACACGAAAGAGACCACACAGCCACATTATTATTCAGAAAATTCAGATTCACATGATTTCGAGAATACCCTGTGATTTCACAATTCATATTATTTTTCCAAAAGACCGCCAAACCTCCACTTCTACCAACCCTATCTACAGAGAAACACTGAGCGAAACCAAGCTTAATTCTCAGCTCTTCAATTTTATTTGCATAAGAAATTGTTTCAGGCAAAAATAAAAACTCAGGTTTGTGAGCCTTAACAAGGTCCACCAGAACTCGAACTGTGCGAGGGGAACCCAACCCTCGACAGTTCCAACTAAGGACATTCATTGCGGATGGCTAGCTTGCCTTGCAATCTTAGCCAAATCAGTGATAGAAGAAGCTGGACAATCCAAGTTAGAAAGACCAGTTTCAGAGAACACATTTCCTTTGTCACTTTCTATTTCCATAAACGAATTACTATCTGGGCCTCTCCTTCCTTTGTTGCGTTGCTCAATATTAAGGCCATCTAACTCATCCTCCGAAGGCCCATTAAGATTTTTAAAATTAGCCGCCAAAGCACCCTTCTCCTTAATATTTGAAATCAAACTGACAGCTTTATGAGATAACGAGTTGCTTGTATTACGCCCACAAAACTCGGAATTCATAACCTGTTTACCAGAATCCCTTGAAAACTGCTTTTCAAAATTTAAACTCCCATGATTCACGCCCCAATCTGGATCTCTCTCATCACGGAGAAACTTACTACGATCATTACCCGACGATCTTCTCGCCGGAGCTCTAAGCCATACCCCCATTCTCTTGCACCGTCCTTAGCTGCTAGATTGGATTTTTTGTCACAAAATCGTTCTGCCACAAACGAAACAAAAATCACCTAGTCTCTCATACTTGCATTGAACAATGCATTCCGATCCATTCTTTCTGCATATCCTCTTCTTACGTTTCAGTGGCTGCCTCACATCAATACTGATCTTAATACGCATACATTCACGCCATATGCTGGAGTTGTTGTTAGGATCATAAGCAATAAAAGAACCAAAAAAGTTACCAAGTTGAGTCCCAGCAGCCTCTGTCATTATACCCGAAGGGACACCAAACAATTGAACCCAGAATTGTAATTGAAACAGTGGTACCTCCAAAGGATCCTCACCAGTGCCAATCTTACTGAGGACCATCATTGCGTTGTCAAAAGTCCAAGGACCTCCACTTAAGACCCATTACATATCATCAGCGTGGTAAAATTGGAACAAATAGATGCCTGGTTTCAGATCTTTAATACTAATCCCTCGTGCTGAACGCCAAACATCTGCGATTTTAGACTTCATTGCCCTAATATTCAAGCTTTTCTCCGTCAAAAAACGACCCGCTAGACATGTCTCAAACTTGTTAGAGACATCCTCCGCCTCCTCATCGAATAAAAGCTCTGTATTTTCCTCATCATCAATTCCCATTGTAGCCATTCGATCGTTGATATCATCTACCCTCGCCATCTCAAACAACTCTCACACTCTTACAATGAAGACGTGAAGAGAACAACAAAGACTCTCACTTCGTAGGAGAGAAAAAAAGTAAACATCTTGTTGTTAGTATGACCTCGCAGGCTTTCCTTCCTTTTTGAAATTCAAAAACAAAGCGCAACTCTCGTTTTCATTTCTAGGCAATCCGGTGATTATGTTTAAAAAAATACTGAATAACACAAATTATAAAAATACAAAATCAAGAATTCGATTTTCCTTCAACACATAAAAGTGTTGTGAGAGGAACTTACACATTTGAGGGTGGTGGGAAAAATCTATACAGGTGATTGAAAAACTCGTGTACTGGTTCGTTTGATGAGATTACAGAGTTATTTTGAAGAACATATGACTGTATAAAATTATAAATATAAATTTATCTAATTTACAAGGGAAAATACACTTTATTAAAAAGAATATAATGTATGATCTAAAATACATACGATTTATTCTTCCTCAACACAAATTTATATATATAAAAAACACAACTAATATCTTAACTAATTGAACCTCTATCCAACATAGCTAGTTGCACTCCCGATCTTGTCATGTAATATCACAACTTGTTGAAAAAACACAATGAAAACGCTCAAAAAAATCTTTGTAATTACATTATCATGTTGGTGTAGAAGAACTTTTTCATCATTAGATCAAGATCTCCCTGACTATAATAATTCGTACATGGGAACGTTGGACCCCGTAGTATTCCATCAAACCAAACAAAATTATAATTAATTATAATACTAGTTTATAATTCGTGCAAAATAAGAGCATAAGATAATATATTTGATTGTGTCATCTATACTATTATATTAAAATTAAAATATTGAAAGTTTTGGTTCTTATGATTTTTGATCTTTTATTTTAATTAATGAATAATAAAATAATATTAACTTTATTTAGTCAATTGATTTTTCTAATTAAAACACATTAATTTTTAATTAAAAATTTTACATTTATGAACATCTAAAAACATCAATTATGTCATATTTTTCAATCAATAATATTTAATTTCAAATTAAAACATGACACCTTTTAATTTAAAACATATTTTTGCAATCATTAATATGAGTATAATTGTTTATTTTTTGGTTCAGCGGTACAACAATACAACGAATAATTATCGTTATATTTTTAGTAAATAATTAAGAATTGTTGGATCTAATAAAAAAATATTATATTTTTGAATTATTATACTAAATACCCAATGTTCGAATTCCATCAACAACTTATTTAAATTTAAAATTTATAATATAAAATTTTAAATTATTAAATTGTATTAAAATTAAAATAACCACTGAAAATAGTGATTATATAAAATCATAATTATAACATAAATAAAATTTATAATATAAAAAAAAACCGGTGCAATCACATGGATTGTAGTCTAGTAAAATTTATAGTAGAAGTAGGTATTATTAGAAGTAGATGTATGTAATAAGATTTATAGTAAAAATAGGTGTCTTCCATCAGGTATGATTATATATTTACATAAATAAATAAATAAATAAATAAATAAAATAATAAATAAATAAATAAATAAAATGATAATTAAATTTTGGTACCAATACATGCGTTCCAACTGCGCTTCTATACTATACTATAATAAGCAAAATGAGGTATAATTTGTAGTTTGATTGACCCCACATTTTTTGTTTTGGTTATCCCTCATTCACAACCGTTAGATCTTCAACTCAAATAGATCATGCAATAATACTAAAAGTTATTATATACAGAGGTCTAAGGTTCGATTCCCGTCAACAACATATAATTTATATTTAATACTAAAAATTATTATATACAAAGATACAAGGTTCGAATCCTTCCAATAACATATTAAAATTAATATTTATAATATTATATTATACTATAAACAAATTATAAAAAATTAAAAGTAACCGTATTAATAAAGAGGATAGATGGCAAGGTGTACAGGGAAAATGTATAATAAGGATATAATTTGTAATTTGATTGACCCCACATTTTTTGTTTTGGTTATCCCTTATTCACAAACCGTTAGATCTTCAGTTATTATATACAGAGGTCTATGGTTCGATTCCCGCCAACAACATAATAATTTATATTTAATACTAAAAATTATTATATACAAAGATACAAGGTTCGAATTCTTTCAACAACATATTAAAATTAATATTTATAAAATCATATTATACTATAAATAAATTATAAAAAATTAAAAGTAACTGTATTAATAAAAAGTATAGATGGCAAGGTGTACAGGTTTAGGGAAAATGAAATATTTTATATTCATAAAAATCACTAGAGTTCTTGTTGCATTCACATAGCCAGATAAGTCTCTCTCCAGCTCACTATCATTGTTTTGTGAATATGAAAGTCAGAGCACTGCTCAACTAATAAAACTGCAGCATCAGCTAGCAAATATGCAGCTCTCTTAAAACCTATCTTTTCTTTTTCTTCCCCCTCAGAAACAATATATCCTATATACTCACTCATGAGTACTTGCACTAGGGAGATGGATTTTTTCCCAGCCAATTTCATGCTACAAAATCATCAACATGAAGAACAAGATCACTATCCTCATATTCACAATCCTGCACATATGATACCTCCTCAAGATTTCCATGGTACATACTTTTCTTGACTTAAATAAATATTTTCGATATTGAAGAATTTACATTGAAACTGTTAATCATTTGGTGGAATTTTGAAATATATCGATGACATGTCTTACTGAAATGTTGTGTACAGGTACTATTGGCTCGTTTTTGTGCAAAAGTTCCATGTCATATTCAAGAGTTGATAATCAGCAGCTGCATGAAGAAAGCAATGTAAATGGGGATCATGTGGATGATTTGTCTGATCCTGATGATGATGATGGCTTAGGAGCTGGAGGATCAAGAGGTTCGAAAAAGAGAAGGCTAAACATAGTGCAGCTGAAGACTCTTGAGAAGAGCTTTGAGATGGGTAACAAGCTTGAGCCGGAAAGAAAAATGGAGCTGTCCCGGGCTCTTGGACTCCAGCCTAGACAAATTGCCATTTGGTTTCAAAACCGAAGAGCCAGATGGAAGACAAAGCAATTGGAGAAAGACTATGATTTGCTTAAGGCTCAGTTCGATGCTCTTAAAGCTGAAAATGATTCTCTTCAGTCTCGAAATGAAGAGCTACATGCTCAGGTATATATGATCCATTGCCTCCATGTCATTGATTTTAATTAGTACAAACATGCTTAAATCTTCAACCCATTCCATAGCATCGTGGTTCAAGTTTTTGAATTTTGATCAAGTGCAACATATATAATATCAATACATTAAGCAGTTTTATCGTGCTATTAGAGCAACGTACGTAGGTAAGATGTGCGCATACCTTGCATTTACTGGTATGAGCTTCATTGTAATTACTATGTATATGGATATTCCAAATGAGTAAGCCCATATTTCATTGTAACATAATGATATTGATGCATTGTAACTTTTATTTCTTTTAAAAATTGGTGAATTGATGTTAATTAATATATAATCATTAATGTTGATTATTTGAATGATGATCGCTTTGTCAAAGTACCTGGCCGGATGCAATCATCATATCTTTCTCACATTAGTTAATTATATTTGTTGTTGTGATGTGTATTTGTCGAAAGGGTAATTGATTATCTAATTATTTGACTGCAGATACTAGCATTAAAAAATAGAGAGCCAACAGACTCAATAAACCTCAACAAAGAAACAGAAGGATCATCCAGCAACAGGAGTACTGAAAACAGCTATGAAATTAAACCAGATTTCTCAAGAACATCACCAGCAATTGACAGCTATCCACATAAGATTTCAAGCATACCCTTCTTCCCTCCTAATAATAACTCGAATTTTATTAGGACGTTGCAGCAACCTGCACTTCATATGTCAAGACCATCTGATCATCATCATCAGCAACCAGTTAAAGAAGAAGATTTCTGCAACATGTTCGACGATCAAACTGCGTTTTGGCCTTGGCTTGAACCACAGCCATTCACTTAAGTTCCGAAAAAAAAATATGTGCCTTATGGTCTTGACTTGCATGTATTAGCATTCCTTTTGAGTTTAAATTCTTGTTTTGGTACGTACTTCATTAGCTTGCAAATTAATGGTGTATAAACAGTTGAGTGATCAAGTTAATATTTTCAAGTTACTGAAAGGAGTCACTTTTAATATTAGCTGTTGCATCATCTCTAAGCATGTGGCACAATATAAAGGCTTAAAACGAGTTCTCCATTTGTTCAGCATTGCAGAGAACCCTACTCCTTTTTGATGGAAATCGTATCTTTTTCGTACTAGTTAACGAATCAGTATGAAAGGTCATGATCAGATTTAAAATCCTCTTTAATTACTGTTTCTGCTTTATTAGATAAAAAAAACAATAGTCAATAACGGTGTACAAGATCTTTGTTGAAACAAATAGTACCATAAATTTGTATTTTAACACAATGTTTAAATGTCTACTATACAATTAATTGTTAATTGTTATCGCTCGATAACTATAACCATGTAACATCACTTAAAGTATGTGTTAGCAAAATTACTAGTATCTGTTCCAACAAATTTCGATATGAATGATAATCGAACCCTGAAATTACTTATATTATTATGAGAAATTCACAAAATTAGCATAGTTTGGTGCAACAGTTAAATGTCTACTTGTTATCGACTACTATTTTTACGTCAGGTCAACTAAGTGTTATAGATCTGTAAATTTAAATAGAAAAAATTATTTTCTAAGTTTTAAATTACAAAAGGAGAGAATCAAGCACACATTCCAAGAGAAAAAGAGGACAAAGAGATGGAAAAGTAGGGGGTAAAAGTGTGTAGAGAAGGAAAGAAAACAAAAAAGAGTTGGAAGCAAGTCATTCTCGTGAAGTAGACGTTGAGGTGAAAAATGACAAAGAAATTGGGAAATGGTGGGCATGGAATTCAAAACATAATGCCCCCACCATTCTTGTTTTCGGCACTTGCTTCAATTCACTGCAACTAATCTAATCCTTTTATTTTCTTCTATCAATATGAAATGTACTACTATTCTTGCAAAAGATTAAAAAAAATAATAGTTCTGTCTGATAGCCTAGCATAAACTTGAAAGGAATCTTGTGGATTACAACATGTAGCTGAATATGAAATTGATTAAAGTTTTGGGTCTGCAAGGAGTCTTGAATCATCTCGAAATGGTTTCAGAATTGCATATATAAGTGCAAGGTTGTCTCTGAGCACGTCAAACATAAATGATTTATTCTCTTTTAACTTCAGTCATCACCTGAATGCGTGGTCACATTTGATACTGTTTTCTTTGAAGAAAACAAATTTATGAATAATATCAAATGTGGCCACATTTGAATTTTGGAGAAGATATCACATTTTATTATTTTATGAATAATAAATAATATCAAGATCGATTAGGGTTGCGAATCTCACAAACTGAGTAATAAAAAGCTCGAGCTGGCTTGGTAGATTATTCAAAAAGCTTGAACTCGAGCTCGGCTCTATGACTATCCAATCGAATTTGAATATTTTATAAGCAGGGTTTGAATAACTCATGAACAGTTTAGCTCATTTTCATCATACATTCAAACAGGCAATGGTACTTAATTAACAAACATGGATAAATGTTCAATTCTAATATTTGAAATCTAGAGCATCTGATTAACAGTCATGAATATTCTTACCAAGTGGATTATACTATAACAGGGGTGCTTAATTTATTACCTAATACGGCTAATTGATATCTAGTGCAAAGCTTTGGATGCCAAAATCAAACAGTCTTCGACTGCTATTAAAGTACACTAGTTGACAAATTAACAAGTGCTTGATACGAATTGATAATAAGGCTGGCCACGTGCATGGCTGATGGCTGCTGGCATGCAGATACAAATTGGATATGATATATATAGAGCTGGAACTTCCTGGAACATATTTGCATGTTCCTCGAGTATATACCCCCACTTGTTGAAGACATGCCACAACGTAAGTATACTTTTGCCTTTGAATTGCTCTTAATATCTAACATATCGATGTAAGAATAATCAGAATAATTGTTCTGCATTAATTTCGGTTACGAGTGAAATACATAATATTACTCATGACAATATGTACATGTGACACATGATTAATATGTTTTTGTTTTAGCTAATTTCGAGGTTGCTTCTGTTGAGTACGTAGGGAGCAGAGGTTATTGTTAATGTAAGTATTGATTTTATATGTAGAAAGTAATTATTAGTGATAGTCAATATGTATAGGTTGGGGAATATTGTTGTCGTTTAATAATTGGATTCCAGATAGTTGGGACTTTTATTTAGAACAGAGACGTTCAGTTCTTACGTACACAAGAACACATTTATCCACAACTGAAATGATTCTTTGAATCACGGATACATTTAGAAAAGAAGGTATCATAATTCGTTTATTGCTTGTTTCAGTCCTTTAAATTATGAGGATAAAATTGTTAATACTTATTGTGTTTGGCTCCTCTTAAATTTCTAAAATATACAATTACTTAAGAAAAAATATATATAAATATGTACTTATTAAAAAATAAATACTGGTCAATGAAAATTAAGAATAGCAAGTTAGCAACCGGATTCCTGCATGTCACCCCCGGGGGGGGGGGGGGGGGGGGGTTGTTCCCTTTCCCTTGTATGTCCTAAAAACAAAAAACTCACAAGGGTGTGTCCAATCACTTGGAACTGTAAACTAGCTCAGCGTGTTTCTTTGGGCTTAGTTTGAAGCCTTATTTAAAGTTTTGGATCCCAGGGATAATACTTGACCCAGCACAATATAGAATTCACACGAAGTTATACCACCATAAGTTAAAAGACAATGATGAAAGTAAATACAAAGAAGAAAGAATTTTGTACAAAGACTGAAAGAATTTTGTTGGCAAGTGAAAGAGCCATTTTTCTTATATGTATCATATATTGATACGTATGTGTTTTTTATATATTATATATCACAATCATTAAAATCTAGCTAATTCACTTACGTTTACATATCATATTAACTATGAATCTAGTATAAGAATTAACCTAAAACACTTTTGACTCAAAAATACCCGGTCCAAATCGATCCACAATGAATAGCTTAATTCACACCGTGGGTGCAACAATCTATATCCCTACCTCAATAAACAGACTTTTACACCTCCAATTCGATCTCCATCGTTCAGAATTTCGATACATGAGTAAGGAAGATGTGGTCCAAATTTTAGGACGATTTGACCGTTGCAATTTCAGAAATGCAAAAATAAAACAGTTAACATAACCAGAATTTTTTTTACAAATTTTTCACAATAACACCAAAAAATTAGTCCAACCATTCAATCTCACCCGAACTTATCTTAAATCTGTAAAGCAGCCCAGCATGTTTATTAGGGTTAGTTTGCAGCCTGTTCGAGGTCATGTACTAAGCTCTATAAAAAAGTTGTCCTGGGCTAGATAGTAATCAGATTGTTGGGCTGACTATAATAAATTTAAAAGTGGAATTGCAGGATCTGCCCAAAATATTTTGGCGAATGGCCTAAGAGGCCGAAACAGACTTCTCAGTGTTTTTCTAGCTTCCAGGGAAGAATTTTCAGTGTGTCATGTGTAGTTTTTTCTATTCTTTTTAGTGGAGTGGAGTATCGTATACAATTGGATACTCATCTATCAGTCAAGTATCTAAAATACTAAAATTGATCATTTTTTTCAAAATAATTGTTTTTGTTAATTTTATCAAAAAAATGGTTATGTTTGTAATTTTTTCAATTTTCATTCTCATCTGCTAAGAAATAATAGATGTATAACTTAAAAAGTATGTCTATTTGGTTTTCTTCCTTTTATTTACAAAGAATCTTAATAGAAATATTTTTTACAGCTATAAGATTGAATTTTTAAAAATATAATGATGTGGTTTCGTTATTACAGTGCAGATGAGTTCGACAACTGATCCTATTTAAAAACCAGCTGAAGTAATTCTAAGCATAATAATTTCTCTCTGTGAATTCCATATTGTTATGTTACAAAAGGGGAGCCTATAGTAATTGTCACTGATGTGATGAAAGAAAGAAGTGATCATAACAAGAGGTCCAGGACCTGAGAAAAATTATGGCAACATGGCATGGCCTATATATGCAGAAACAATGTGACACATACAAACTGGCATGGCCAATATTTTCGACCTCCTGAATTCTTTTTAAATGAAAAACAATGGTAAGACTGATACGGGAGACTTATACACTCGACACTCGTGGTACCATTTAATTGCGGACATAGTTTAGCAGTAATAATGACCTTACCACAAAACACTGACATGAAGTTCAGATCAACTAGCGCTTTCAGTGAACTGAGGCACTCCATTTTGTATGAAATCATGGTTCTACTTGATATATCTGATCAAAAGTATATAATAATAAAGATGACTGCAAAAACGTGAAATTTAGACAGATATTGCTCATCATACATCCAAGTCCTGCTGGATCCGAGCTTTTAACTTTTAACCAAACCTTCTTAAATCATATGATGAAAAACTACTTTTGTCGAGAAATTTAAATCAAATGGTTTATATGTAGTTGTAACTGGACGGTTACTAGTACTGCACTAATACATTATGTGCCTGAGTACTCCACACTGAAGGACTCAAATTTGAACTAGGTACTTATGAACTAAAAAGCTGCTTAATTGCTTAATGATATTTTAAACCCGGGTAACACGATTCATAATGTTAATCATGTACCTTGGTGTGGCGGATGATTGAACCTAATCGGATGCAATAAGAAACTCATTCCCATTAACCAGATAACTTATTCATTACACGCTCTATGAGACTATAAATCATTCTCATTCTCGCAATAAAAATGAGCACATTGCACATATTCTCCGAAAAATAATAGAAGGCTGTGTCATATGTGGAAATTGTAACTTATGGTATATCATCATAACAAATAAACAATTAACTATAGTCATTCTGCACATATTTGAGAGATGAAGATCTTGATCGATTCTCAATCATACATTTCAACAGGTTCATACAAATTAGTAAAATATAGTAATGCGTAGTAGGTATTGAGAGTCAGGTCCACTCTGTTGACAGGTTTATTGTTATTCATTCCAGTACTGTCACACTCTTCACATTCCCACACAGGCAAAGGAAAAAAAAAAATTAAAATTAAATTAAACCCCTCGAATTATATAAGCAGGGTCTCTATCCCCAATTAAAGTCTCATGAGGAGGCAAAAACTGGGGTTTCTGCTTCTCTGTCACTTTTGACTAATGGTCAGTCAGTCACCTAGGCCATCTCCCATTTAAACATTTAAAAAAAGAATCTTCTATATTCATTTAATAAATAATAATATATTTTATTCTCACTGTTTTGTGTGTGTTGTTGTGTTTGGTGCATTGATGTTGGCAAAGCAAGGGAATGAGGTAGGGAAGAAAGGGGGTAGTCTAGTGATGGCCAAGGTGCAGAGAGGATTGGAGGTCGGTCCATTTCATTCATTAAAATGTATAGCAAGTGTGATGGATTTCATCCTCCTCTTTATTAAAAGATGTTAAAGATATATATATATGAGAGGTGAAATTTCATTTCTTTAGTACTCAGTCCCCTTTGCAGGCCTTAGAAAATTTCCTTTTCAGGGATGTTCCGCATCTACGAATCAAATACAAAAGTATCACACAGTTCCCGGTTGTAATGCACAAACAAAGAAAAATTACGTACAAATTATTTTAGGTGCATAGTTTTTTTTAGCATTTCTTAGACAATGTACACGTATTCGTGCTCCGACATATCCAATTTATCTTACTCGGAAGTTGGATTTGTAACTTGAAAGTAGGGTTTATGATTCGTGAGCGTACTAGGAAGAAGGGACTGTATTTCGGGCTCAGTTGCATTTCTAGTATATCTTCAATACCTCTTATCAAATATGGTACACTTGAATGCAACTTTTCAAAAATGGTATAGATGAGAAAAGGTAGAGGAAATCGCCACTTGAAGTGGCGATTCCTATTGAATTTTATTTCAATAGGAATCGCTATTTCAAGTGACGAATCCTTTTAATATTTTTTTTTGTTTTTTCCAGCACTTAACCAAATTTTAACACATTTTCATACTTTTTTTTTAGCCATTTAATAGGCTCAGAAAATGTATTTATAAATAATTTTTTTTGTTTTGTTTTCCTCCAAATTGAAGAATTTATATCCTACTTTTGTAAAATCCAAAAATAGTAAAAAAAATATTATATTTGATTATGTTATTTTTTGGTCCGGACATGGCAACTCCACATGAAATTCTTAAGAATTTCTTGTTTAGGGGCATAAAAAATATATTTGAATGTTTTTTTTCGTTCTTTTAATTCTGTATTAAAGTAGTGACATTCTACTTTTGTGTAAGTCAAAATTCACCAAAAAATAATTGCACATTATATGAGAACAAGGCATATGGTGACATTTCCATTTTCCACAAGTGCAAATTTTCTTATTAATGTCCACATATATTTGCACATTATACTTATTCATCGTTTTGAGCTTATACAAAAGTAGAACGTCAATACTTTAATACGGAACAAAAAGAATGAAAAAAATCATGTACAAATATGTTTTTTATGCCTCTAAACATGACTCCACGAAAGAATTATTAGGAATTTTATGTGAAGTTGCCATGTTCGGAACAAAAAATAACATAGTTAGACATAATAATTTTTGGAGATTTTTCGTATTGTACCAAAGTCGGAGTAAATTCTTCAATACATAGTAAAAAAACAAAAAAAAAATATTTATTATTTATTTTCTAAGCCTATTAAAATGAATACTACGAAAGTATAAAAAAAATCTTCCAAAATTATGCTAAGTGTTCGGCAAACAAAAAAAAATGCAAAAGAATTCGCCACTTAAAGTGGCGAAAGCTATTGAAATGAAATTCAACACCTTTCGCCACTTTAAGTGGCAAATTGTTGATCAACGTCCCAACTATACCATTTCTGAAAACTTTGGTTGAAGTGTACCAGTTATGAAAATAATGTATTCAGGTACACTAGATATGCAAGCAAGCCCTGTATTTCGTGCATGTTTGCCTAAAAAACCAATTCTGGAAATAACAGTTTCCTAAAACTAATTTTTGGTTACTATCACAACCGTATGTTTATGATTGTACAAGTATACTAGTATCCCGTATACAAAATTCTCTGAAAGAAATCGAAAAGGATGTTTGTGTTATAAATTACTCGCTATATTACTAATATTAACTGTTAGAGAAGGAGAGTAGAGAGATAGAGAAAAGCAGTGTAGAAGAAATTAGCTGTTTGGTGTATTTTACTCTTCGGGAAAGTGATTATTTATAACCAAGGTTGTAAAAATCGGAAATCGGACCAACTCGGTTTTGGTCCAGAAAAATGAGTAATCGGAAACTCGGCGAGTACTCGGAATGAGTACTCGGACTACTAATCGGATATTGTTTTTTAACTTTTTTTTCTCATAATTTATATATATTTATTCTAATTTTAGTGTACATGTGTTAAACTTAAAACTTAACAATAATATTAATATTACTAATAATATTATTACAACCCTGCTAACAAATAATAATATTAATATTACTAATAATATTTAGAGCTTTTTTTAGAAATATACTAGATTTCTGAAATTTTTGCATATTCTAATTTTAGTGTACATGTGTCCAAGTAATAATATTAATATTATTAATAATATTAAAACGTGATATAAGTGTATGTATATAATCTTTGAGAGAGAGTACTTTTAATTGGGCCGAATCTAGACTATAACTATAGTCTATAAGTTGAGCAATAAAAATTATATTTTAATACTTAACAAAAAAAAAATTTTAGTCAAACCCGAGTTTGACCCCGATTACTCGGAGTCAACCTGAGTCTTGACCGAGTTATAGCAAAAACCGGTTTTTGGTCCGATTAGTCACTACTCGGATCGGTTTAGGGGTCCAAAACGAGTACTCGGCCGAGTACTCGGCCCGAGTTACCGATTTTTAGAACCCTGTTTATAACCAAAGCAAGGAACAAGAACGTTAAATGAAATGTAAAATTTCTACTCCTAAATTTAGCCTTAGTATTTAACCATTGATAATAACAATCAATTTACAACAGTTTGTCCATAATTGTGACAAAGAAATACAGGAACCAGTGAACTGTAGTGGCTATAACCAACAACAGAAAATCTAATACAATCTGAGAACGGGTATCATGCTGTTAGCATTTGAAAACAGAGGTAATATAGTGATGTAAAACATGTGCAACTCCGTTATGTAATACGGTAATAACATAGGATTCCCAAACATGTCACTTTTTCAATCTTCTTTGTTAAAATAAAATTTTTTAAAGATAAGAGGGAGCGTGCTTTGCAGTAAAGGTGAGGAAGAAAAAGCTACTGCATGAACAAGTGGAACCAAAAACAAAATCAGCACTCGTTATGACCTTAAAAAGTTAGCGGCTCACTTCCTCCTCTTGAGTGCCCACACGTATGTTCTTAACTGGATTCCTACCTCATCCTTTTCAGTTTTCATACACAGTTTGTAGACCACTTACAAATTTTTATCCACAAACAAGTACCAAGAAATACCAATATACTAAGAACGGGAGACATACATAGTACATACGTGTAGTAAGGGAGCTAAGAGCACGTTTGTCTAATAGTATGCTGTGTTACTTATAAATATTATAAAATAATAAGTTTTAATGATTAGGACATGTTTTTGTATTTGAACTACATTAATAATTCTTACACTCAGTTCTTATTATTATTAAGGGATATTTCATTTGGTATCATTGTAAAAATGACTTTTATCATTTTCTATGTGGTACCATTTACAAATTAACTTACGATGAAACCGTTTGTTAAACAATAGATACTAACGTTTTGGCTGACGGAGTGATATTCCATGGAAAAACCAATTGTACAATAGTATCATTTGGAAGTCAAAAATAGTGAATGGTATTCCATGGAAAAATCAATTGTACAATGATACCATTCGGAATTTCCCTAATAATAAATTTGTAAAGATAAGGACAAAAATGTAATGAAGAGAGAGAAAAGAAGTTAAAAGAAGAAAGAAAATGAATTTTATATTGATACAAATGATATAAGGAATGGCTAATAATTTCTTAAAAATAAGATATATGATGGATTTACTAGTAATTTAAGAAATTACTAAGACACTGTTGGAGTATCATTTTCCACCATATTCCTTTATATTTAAACTTAGAACATAAGGGAGTTGTGGACTTGCTATAAGGGTGGTCGACTGATCTTCAATTACAAACTTTAATTTTATACTTGGCCAAATTATTTTGAATTCCGACCAACTTCCATAATTATTGATAACTAACTCAATTCTGATTATTTTGAAATATTAGTTCCAAACCATAGTTGTAAAAATTGATAATTGATATAAATTGGTTGAGATATCGATTTAAGATTAATCAGATAATCGAGGATTTATTGGAAGGATTAATCGGAGTATTAATCGTATATTATAATAATATTTAATATATTAATTTAATTTACAATTAAACATATCATGTTAAATAAATTTACAGGATTAATCGGATTTTAAAAATCGAATCGGTTGGATACCTTACAAAGGATTTTTAGAACCATGATTCCAAGATTAATTCAAAGGATTAATCGGGAATTAATCAACTAAATCGGGAATTTTTAGAACTATGGTTCCAACTCGACAAGTACCTTAATAAATCTTCGTACATATAACACACCTGACACCACCCATGTGGCATGTATTTGGGGTATATTAATAGAGTAGCTTTTATCTTAAAATTAATACTCCCCGCCATCCCAAAATAATAGTTCTGTTTGGAGAAAAAAATATCCCAAAATAATAGTCCTGTTTGAAATACTCTTTGTTCAATACAATTAATTTGATATTTACAAGGTTGACTAAGTGAGTACTCATAAATAGTAAGCTGAGGAATTGAGTTTTTATATACATAGTACTCACTTGTGTGATGAGAGTGGAACTACTCCCTAAACAAGTCAATGATTGTAATCAATGCATAATGTTTAAAATGAGAATAATCAACACAATTAAATTTTCTTAATATGTGTGTTTTTTCCAAACAGGACTATTATTTTGGGATGGAGGGAGTAGTAGTTAAATTGTTACAAAAGTGTATTCATAATACACTTAATATTAATCTAACTCTTTATCTCTTCAAATTAAGATTTAATCGGAATTCGTTGAAGCTCGCCAAAATTGCTTCAAAACTCGCTGGAATCCTTCGAAACTCTCTTCTCCTGGCTTGTGGCCCGGCCTACGGCCCCGATCTCCAACAAATCGGAGAAAACGACTAAGAAGACAGTAGATCGGAGAATTAAGCTCGCCGGAAGTCTTTCAAAATCGGAGGAGATGGTTGTGGTGGGTGGGAGCAGAGGGGAAAAAACAAAAAACGTAACCCAAAGAATAACGGAAGGAGTGGGTAATAAGAGTGAAACTAGTTGTTACAGTAGGGGTTGTCACCGGAGTTCGGGGAACCGGGAACGGGGTCGGAGGTGGTGGTAGAGGTCGCCGGAGGAGAAGAGAGAAGAAGGTAAATACAGTTGCCGATGATGATGAACAGTTGTTGGAAATGGTACAAGTGGTGAAAACGAATTGAAACACCGTAATTTTGCAAGAAAATGGCGAAGATCGTATAATTGCAAAAAGAAGTATAAATAAACGTATATTTAGTAAATACTCTAATTTATTATGGATATAATTTAACTTTGTAATTAATTAATAAAATTATTAGTAATAATAATAGTTATTTAATAAATGATATCTATTGATTAGAACTAATAATATAAAATCTTAATATAAATTTGTTGTTGACGGGATTCGAATCTTGGATCTTTAGAAGAAGGATTTAAATATAGAATATTCCTTATTATTAGATCTAACGGCTATTATCTATTTATTAAATATGTAACGGTCACTATTCTTTTAGATGGTTGAACCAAGTTGAACCAAACAACCAAATTATACCCCTGTTTGCTTATTATATAATAGTATAGATAAGCCTAACAGAGATCTTATACATAATTTTGGTCACTGTACTGCCAAAATAATCTCAACTGTCGAATCTAATAATGTTAAAAATAGACGATCAAGATTATAACATATTAAAAAAAATTATAAACTAAAAAGGATATTATTAAAAAAGGTTGCATTATAATTGAATTTAAAAAAAATATAATCTGAAAATGATATAATTGGAAATTGTTGTATTAGAATTGAATTTTTTTTTTTTTTAATAATATTAAAAAAAAATTATATTTACTATTTTGGCTATATCTCGAGATCAAGAAATCAGATTTGGATGACGCCAAGCTCATAAATTTATCTTTAATTTAGTGATGATTTAACAATTATTATCCAAATGGAAACACTCGGAATCTCAAGATAAAAATATAATTATGAATTTTTATATTAATCGTATTCAGTGTAAAAGACACACATTGATAATCCAATGTAGAAAATCTAATTATATATGATTTTAATTATTAACATTCACTTTTTCGTATTTCAATATAAATACATTTTCTAGTTTACATTTTAATATATAACATATTTTTATGCTAGATCCAATATTTTTCATCTATTTATTTTAAGATTGAACGGTTCTTATTTACTTTTTTGTACTGAGAACCATGCTACCGACTAACAAAATTTTGTACAAAATCCCTCTTACACTTGTTATTAAAATTGTATTTGGTTCCTAGTACAACTATCTTCAAGTAACTTGAATAAGAAGGTTATTTTGATAATCAAAACGATATATAAGTAGATTTCCTAAATCGAATAGAATTCTTAACGTAAAAATCGTCAATTTCTTCTCTTTTTTGTTTCTTGGTAGTTTTAATTGGAAAATAATTGCTAAACCATCACTAAACTAAAAATTATTTTGTTAATTTCACGTGAGCTATAAAATCGTCCAAATCATGTTTTAATAATTCAATATAAAATACATAGTAAATTGAATGTGTAAAATCTTATCTATATTAATTTTTTAACAACAATTTGATATGTTAACTAATAACAAATAAATATTAAAAAAAATTATATAATTATAAATATTAGAAAAAGAATTATGCGTTACATGAGTTATAAGCTAGTAAGTATATATAAGGATATGATATATGTTCTTTCTCCATGTTGTTACATACAAATCAAATACTGTGTTGCTCCCATTAACTGATAATGTATATTAGTTAGATGTGAATTGTCCGTGAAGAGTAAAAAAGTGATGAAGTGAGCAGAGAAGACAAATTTAAATATATTCTAATTGAGTATATATAGTTTGTTATTAATGAAATCCGTTTTTTAAAATTTTTAATAAGATATAATAATCGTTTACTTGAAAATCAAATTAGAGACGATTTAATATAACTTTAGATCTCCATGTACCTATACTCTTATTATATAACTAATTATATAACTAGGTAACAAAGTCGCGCTACGCGCGACACGAAAACATTTTTAAAAATTATATATATGATATTACTGTTCGTTGAGTATTATTATTTGAAAGTTGATATGATGGATTGAAACTGGTGTAAAAATGTAATTAAATTTAAATGTTTAAGAATTATAGAGAAAATAATTAGCAGAAAAAAAACATGTTTCAGTTAAATTTTTAAGAATTAATAATAATATTTTCGAAGATATTGATGACACCTATTTTGTTACATAAAAAAATATTTTTGAAATCCAATATTGATAAACACTTGTAAAGTTGGCATTATGAGGGACGTGATTGCTTAGTTTGTTGATAAATTTGTTTGTATGATGAAAAAAGATGCAGATAAGAGGTGTGGTTGACTTAATTTACTAGTAAATTTGGTTGTATAACAAATAAAATACAATTTAAATGCATCATGTAAGTCATGCATCATATTTTTTTGAGCATTTATATGAACTTTTTTGTATATAATATTAAATTTAAATTCATGGACATATGTTCAAAATAGTACTCATAAATTATAATACTCTTATATTAAATCTTATAATAAATATGTACATGTAATTATTTTCTGTCTCCAGTAAAAATGAATTTAAAAATCATTGAAATTTGCATAAACACTAAGTCGTTTAAAATTAATTATATAACCAAAATGAAGATCCTCTAACATATTATCAGCTTCATCAACTCCACAATGGCTTCTTACTTTTTTTTTTATACCAAATAACAATGTCAACATAATTTTTACAATAAAAATTTATAAATATTAAATATAACTAATTAACGTTCTTAAATGCCGATGCCCGTCTCAAAACATACATGCATGATTAATTGATTAGTAATAGTATAAGAATCTATTTAGTTAGAATATTAATTTATTTCAACGCAATATAATGAAACAACGAATGTATAACTTTTTCATTGATTTAATCAATATAAAAAGGGTTGGATTGGTTTAAATTAATTTAGTTAGCCACACCATGTGTAATTTTGTTCATGTGCAAAAGTAAATTATAAAATATTACTTGCATTAAAATTGTGGATGTTAGTCGGAAAATATCTATTCTTACGTATATTATCATGATTTTCACGGTCACTAATTATGAATTTATCGAAATATTAAAATCATTTACTTATTGTCGTCAAAAAAAATTGCGGTGATTTTGAATAATGATTAGAAATTGACGATTTAAATTAATTTTATTTTATCGTTTTACATTGAAATAATTGTACTTTAATATAGATAATTAAAATTTATATTAATATTATAATTTAATTGTTCTAATAAAGATTGCTAAAATTTTATATGAGTTATAAAATAAAATGAATTTTATATGAGTTTAATATGTACACTTAATGACTAATTAAAATGCTATTAAATGCAAGAAAATTATTTTAGCAAAAAAAATAAAAAATGTGAAAAATTAAGAAAAAATTTTTGAGGCTTCTGAATGAAACCTCTCCAATCTCCTGTTATTATAATATATATATAGATAGGATATAATATGAAAATCTGGTATTTATGTCCATTTCTCATCATAATCTTTCCGTAACAGTAAGAGCGTACAATTGAATTCTGGTGTTTGAGTTTTTTTTTTTTTTTTTTGCTATTTTACTTTATTTGTAGGGTTGTTTTTTTTCCTCTTTTCCTAAAGAAGTCTTTGATTATATTCTCCACCTTTCTATATGCCTAACTTGATTTGATTATACATAAATTTTTTTATAGGCTAGGTCGTAGGGGGAGCGCAATCTAGATAGCGCTAGTAGGACCTCCATCTATTTCTAGTACTGTAATTACTAAACTCAGGATTTACAGAGCCAGCAGCGGTTATCTTTTCATTGTTTTCCACGTAAAGATAGAGTCTACAAGTTATATAGGCCCTGTTTAGCTGAGCATTTTTTAAGTCCTTAGAGCAACTCCAAGCGTTACCTAACATCCTCCTCATAAAAATTATTATTAAATAAAATCCTAATGATTTAAGATACAAATATATATTTTTTCTTCAACAACCCTCCTCAAAATCCATCTCTTTTTATGTTTAATGTACTTTCTATTATCTCTGTAAATATTATCTTAATAACACGAAGTGAATGATTACAAACGATATCAATATTAACACGGGTGATACATTCAAATTTTAATTTATATCACTATAGATGAATTTAGATTAATAATACAGACATCCAGTGTTTTAAAATTCGTCCAAGCATAGACAGCAAATGCACCCACAATTGAAAGAGCTGGAAGGCATCTTGCATTACTATTATTAGAAGTGAATGATGTGTATTAGTTATAAATAATGGAATAAGGAGAGGAAAGAGACTCTTAATATTGAGGAGGGTGGAAGAGCTCTTAAGAATTTGAGGAAGAGTTAAGAGTTTGTTGGAGCTTGCTTTTAGACAAATTTCTTCAAAATTTAACTTAGGAGCTTGAGTAAAGAGGTTGTTGGAGATGCTCTTATAGGCTTATTTTCGGGTAAAAATTTCATATTTTGATAATTTTTTTATACAAGTATTTAATGTATGTTTGAGATTCTATAAGTTGCAAAAATAAGTTAACTTTTTTCATAAAAAAGTTAGGAATCTTTAACTTTGTCTTAAAATAAATTGACTTATTCTGAAAAAAAATTCCCCCAAACATCCATAATAGCGCATGTAGAGCAATGAAAAATGAATCCAAATATCCGTGTACATTTTTTTTTTTTGAAATAAAATATCCGTGTACTTAATAAAGGAATAATATCAGTATCACCGATATAGAGCTCGGTTAGCATGGACCTTATCTTGTATTGTGCAAGATTAAGAATTTGATTTGTTTGTGATATATAAATTGTTGGAAAAGGGCCGGTTACTAACAAGTGATCGAGAAATTTATGCATTTTTTTTTTTTGGTAATCAAAATTAGATTAGAACAACAAGGTTGTGAGCCTTGTGATATCACGTACAGTCTGGACTGTGATATCACGTACAGTCTGGACCACTTCAACAACTACAAGTTTAACAAAAGACCTAGATAGCAAGGACCTAGATATTGAAAACTGGACCCTGTATCTACCATGCTTACATATTCCTAAGGCACTGGCTTTAACAACTCTAACATCTCGAAGCAAGAACAGCTAGAACTCGAGTCTTACACAACGATGTCATATCACTACTAGAGGTTGTACCTCTTTAGGTTACATAGGTAGTTATACGACTATGTGGATCTTAAACCAACTCCACTTGAGGGCTATCACCCATGAACATGATGTTCTCCCCTGCTGTTATGCCTCCGTGTATCACCTCTTCCATGTTGACATCTTCCATGTTCCCATTTTCATCAACCTCCCTATCAAGCCTCACATGTGTTGGGGCGTCCTCTTGGCCAAGACCCATCTCTTCAGTTTCATCAGATAGTAGTAGTGCTTCATCAAAATCTACTGGGCTTGGCGCCCCTTCTGGGATGATAACGTCTTGATAAGCCGGGTCATCAATACCCATTCCCATGTCCCAAGCCAGTAATTCTTCCACGCCTCCAACCGGCCTGTTGCAAGTATACAGGAGGTCGCAAACTCTTTTCCCCAGCCTTGAAAGGAAGCGAGCCACCTTGTTCCGATTTGGCACGATATAAGCAATCATGCAGAACCATCGTCTGTCCCTTAAGAGTATGTCAATCTGTGAAGCAATGTGGTATACCCCTGCTGGTGCACCCACATGGTAGTTTTTAACTACTAAAAACGCCTCCAGGTTGTCTGTTTCTAGAATTACGTCGCGATATCCCAGCTTGAATGCTCTCCTCAGTGCGATATAAATCGCCCACATTTGATTTCCTAGAGTGGATAACTGAGGTATAACCCCCAGTGTGAGATGTTTGAGTGAGCCTTCCGAGTCTCTGTATGCTGCTCCAATACCCTTGCGAAACCCGTAGACAGATGGGATCCTGGATGATGTCCCATGAACGTTTATCTTTATCATGCCTGGTGGTGGTGGAATCCAATGATAAGTCATTGATGCTGTTTTGAGTGTTTGTTGTTTGCTTATGAGGTTTATGTATTGGCTTGAGGCGGTATTTATAGTGTGAAGAAAACTTCTAATCCTCCGACTCTCTCTCTTAGTAATAAGTATATGCCATAAGTTGAGCCACCCTCTCATCTGTATCTATCATCCACAGTGACATGTGCTTTAAACTCTGGGTAATATGAAGTTTTCCTCTGCCAGACGAGTTTAATGTATGCTCCCTTTATTCTTTTTGCCTTTCAGTAACGTTTCCCACTCCGTTTCTTCCCTCCACTTTTTCGATGCCTTGAATTTGAAAATAGATGCTTACCTATAGCTATGGATGATAGCTGCCACCATAATGACCTTCATTACTATCCAGATATGCTTTCTGGCGAGTATCTTGTAGTTTAATGTTGCCATCTTATCTACTCATTTATCTTTGCACCATATCTCTTATAATCTGCCACCGGTCATCCTATTCTTGTAGCCATTAAATGAGTAATTGGGTTGGGCTTCTTGTGTTGAATGTTTGTTGGGCTATAGCAAATTTGTTGAACCTGCTCGGTTTGTAGCTCTTCTTATTGTAGTGTTTTGCCGTATCAAACCCAGCCTGATATAAGCCTGGTTCTGCTTTTCCCTTCCTTCGCCAGCCTATCTGCCTCTTTATTAAAAGTGCGATTTAAATGGGCTATCTTTATTGAAGAAAGGTTGTGTATTTGGGCTTCTTTTAGCTGCGTCTGTGTTGGTTCGGTCTGAATCCTCTGAATTTGATGCACTAGTGCTGTCGAATCTGTTGCAATTATAATCTTCCCTTCTATATGCTCGTGACCTTGAATAGCCTGGCATATAAATTCTAGTGCTCGAAGTTCGACATCCTTTGGGCATGTTCCTGTTGTAGGTCCCGAAAATATGAAATTTATTGCCCTCTTGTTGTTCATAATAAACCCACCTATGCTTGCCTGTATCAGATTTGTCTGCGAGGATTTCCATGCTCCATCTGTGAACCCTACATAATCATACTGATTGAACCAGCATTGTAGTATCCTGGTGAATTGTTCTTGGGAGTGCGTAATGTACACTTGAGATGGCGCTATATTCCATAAAGTCTTTAGTTTTTCCACTATTTGTCCATTTGCAATGCTCCATGCCTATGCCCTGGCCTTGATGAGAATCATGATCGCCTGTATATCCATCTTATGCCCGTTGAATACGTACTCATTTCTTGATAGCCAAATCGTCCAAAGAGTTGACCAGAAGCACATGTTTAGTCCATGTGTGTATTTTTTTACCTGCGAGAAAGTTTATCGTCCCTTTTAGGTCTCTTGGTATTGGTTTTGATATCTCTGTCCATGTTGAGAAGTACTTCCAGCACATTGTTGCCAATGGACAATCCCATATCATGTGGTCTAAATCTTCAACTCCATTTTGACACTAGTTGCATGTGTCATCCAGATCAACCTCCCTTGTTTTTAGTAGATGTAAGGTTGGTAATATCTTGTGCACCGCTTTCCAGAGGAAAAGCTTAACCGTTGGAGGTACTTTTTGTTTCCAAAGATGTCTCCATGTTACCTCTTCCCCTGCATCCGGTTGTAACACGTAGTATCCAGCCGCTGTTGTGTATTCCTCCCCTGTAATCCTTCAGCGAATTTTATCCTGTGTGTGTCCTGTTTTAATATTTCAAATTACCTCTCCCATTGTGCTGCATGCCTCTTTTGTTCCCGGCCTCTAAGTGGCCTCCTCCAAAAATCTCTTGAGTTTACCGTGATGTCTGGCCATCGATCTAACATTTCCTTGATCGTAATATTCTTTAAATTTGACAGCGAGTATAACCTGTTTTGACTTAATGATAAAGGTCCCTGAGCGCTCCATGAGTCTTCCCAGAATCGTGTTTTCTCCCCGTTCCCTATTTGCCAGCTGAAGTCATTCTCTTCAAAAAATTTTAATGCTGTTGCACTTTGAATCTGTGTGATGCTTTGCATAATGGGGGAAACTTTTTGACTTTTTGTGTTCTGTATTTTGAAGAAGTTATCACCATATTTGCTTATCAGAACTTTATGCCACAGTTTTGTTGATTCTATTCTTGCCTTCCACCACCATTTTGCTAATAGTGCCGTGTTTCTCCATGCTAGAACTTGGACTCCCAATCCTCCTCTGCATTTTGGCTGATTGATTATTTCCCATCTGATTGTGTGCAATTTCATGTGCTTCAATTCTTTGTCTATACTCTCTCCCCAAAAAAACTTTCTTTTCAACATTTCTATCTCTTTTGTTACACCTACTGGAATCTTGTGTAGTCCCATCCAATAAGTTGGTATTCCGTCCAGGACTGATTTGATAAGCACTAGTCTCCCTGCTTTGGACAAGCTTGAACACTTCCAGGCACTGAATTGCGTTTTGATTTTTTTTGTGAGTGGTTTCCAAAATGACTTTCTCTTTGGTGAACTGCCTATCGTTGCCCCTAGATACTGTATTGGAAAGTTACTTTTTGTGCATCCTAGCCATGCGGCCCATTGTTCTTGCTCTTCTTTATCAGCTTCTTTGCAATATAGGTTGCTCTTCTCCAAGTTAACTTTTAAACCAGAGATAATTTCAAAAATTACCAATACTATTTTGATTCCTCTTATAGAGCTCCAATCATTTTTGAGGAAAAGAATGGTGTCGTCTGCGAATTGTAAATGCGATATCTCCAATGTGCCTATTTTGATTCCTTGTATCAGGCCTATTTCAACAGCTTTGTTTATTAGTAGGGATAAGACCTCTCCCATGATAATGAATAGCATTGGGGATAGGGGATCCCCCTGTCTTAATCCCCTTCCCATTTTAAATTCTCTCGAGGGACTGCCATTCAGAAGTATAGACATTTTGATTGTAGAAATGATCGAATTGATCCAGAGCAACCACTTATCTCCAAATCCAAACAATCTCAGTGTTTTGTTAATTGATTCCCATCTTACCGTGTTGAATGTTTTCTCAAAGTCTATCTTGAAGACAACTCCTTCCGATAAGTTATGTTGAACGCTGTGTACAATTTCGCCTGTAATGAAAATGCAGTCTGCGATATATCTGCCCTTTACAAATGAAAATTGTGACTCTGATATTAACCAATGAAGGCATGTTTTCAATCTATTTGCCAGTACTTTGAGCAGTAGTTTCATAGTGCTATTTATCAGGCTAATTGGACGATAATCATTTACTAAGACTGGGTTATCCATCTTTGGAATTAGTACAATGAATGAGGAATTGATACCTTGTGGTAGTTCTCCCGTCCTGTTGAAAATTGCACAAAAATTGTGAATTTCATCTTTCAAATGATTCCACATTCTCGCAATATATCTGATGTTGAAACCATCCGGTCCCGGCGCTTTGTTCGGATTCATTTCCTCCATTGTGATTTTGATTTCCTTCATTGAGAACTCTTCTTCTATACTTGTTGCCAGTGTGGGTGGTATTTTGTGAGTAATGAGTGAATCTATGTTGAAGCAATTGGGTTTATCCTGCAATTTGAATCTCTTTTCGAAATGAGAGGCGAATAATTCCTTCACCGGAAATGGATTAGAAATCCACACATTGTTGTTCCATGCCCCTTCAATGTTGTTTTTCTTCCATCTGTTTTTTACCATTCCATGATAGAACTGTGTGTTACTATCCCCATTTTCCAACCACTGAATTCTCGACTTTTGTTTCAACATTGAGTCTAACTCCACGTATTTGGACCTGAGGATTTCCTGTTTTTGATTTGTATTACCTTGTATTGCTGAGTTATCCATCGCTAGTAGCTCACTCTCTAATAATCTTATTTCTTCTTCACATTTCCCATTTACCTTTATATTCCAATCTTGAATCTTATTTCGTACTACCTTCACCTTTTGCTGGATTGAAATTGGTTTGTTTTTCAGAGCTTCCAAAGTTTGATCTAATAGTATGTTGAGTTCCGGTTTTTCCAGCCAGCAGTTGAACGCCTTTATTGACTTTGGCCCCCAATCTACCATCTTGAAGTATAGTAGTAATGGTATATGATCAGAATGTTTTCTTGAAAGCCCTTTTGCTTTCCAGTCAGTTCTTCTCATCCAGTATGCATTCAATAAGATACGATCCAACCTACTTTTTTTCCTATCAGGACCGAACCATGTGAATTTGTAGTTTACATTTACCGCTTCTCCCAAGTTGTTGCTTTCCACAAAGTTATTCATCTGGGCTGAGTCCTTCCGTCTGTACGTACAATTTTCTGCTTCCCTTTCATTTGCAACGCAGTTGAAGTCTCCTGCTATACAGAATGGTTCTCCTGGCCTTCTATCCAGTATTTGTTGAATCTCATTCCATAGTAATAATTTCTCTTTCGTTTTTTGGGGAGCGTAAATGTTGATGAAGTTGTGATATGAATTGCACCTCCTTTCTCCCATGTGAAGTATTCCCCTAGTATATATCCAATGTTTCGATACTTCCTGTTCTAATATTTCGAATTTTGTTTCATCCCATGAAGTGAGCAACCCCCCAGCTTGGCCTTCTGACTTGGATTGTATCCATTTATGTGAACCATCCGAAATCGAGAGTTTATTCATGACTGAAAAATCACTAGTTTTTGACTCCTGAATGAATACCATGCAAGGATTGTTCTCTTTGATTGATGTTCTGAGATTTCTTTTTGCTATTGAGTTGCTAATTCCATGAATATTCCAACTGAGTAGGGAAAATGTCTCCTTTCTATCTGTCATTGAATTCATCATCTTAGTGTTGCATTACCTGAGGTTTCTCCCAATGCCGCTCTAATAATTGCTAATGAGGATTCTCCGTCCTGATTGATTTTGAGTCCCATTAGTTCACTTGATTATAGTATCATTGATGCTAGGTCTCTCACGTTGTTGCTCCCACCATTTTGCATTCTGTGTATTTTGGTCGTTATTGGACGAAGCTTGCTTTGGATGCTTTGTTGCTCTTTGTTTTTTCCTCCTATTGACTTGTGTTGTCTTGTTTCTTTTGTTGAGCGCATAATCAAAGAATTTGTTGCTATTTGAAAATTTTCTGGGTCTTCCTGTCTTTCTACCAAGCTTCATTTTTTGTATTTTTGACCGCAACTCTAGATCTAAGAAGTCATCTGTTGATTTGCTGCTGAGTGATGTTTCCTCTTGACTAATAATGTTTGCTGGCCTTAATTCTTTATCCTGTTCTTGATGAGCTGAATCTTCCTTGCAATCACTACTGTTAGACATTAGTTGCGTATTCTCTCTCCAATTCCAGTTTTCAGCTTCCTCATTGTAGACTGTTGTAGTGTTTATATTTGTTGCTATTGTATTCTGCTTTGATAGGCTATGACTTTGAGGATTTGATTCACTATCCTCCCCATTGTAGTCTTCCGGCGCTGGTTCACTTTGTGTCTTAGTTTTTTCCGGATTGGCCCTCCTGACCTTGATTTCTCTGGATGAAGATCCGTATGTGTGACTGTGATATCATTACAAGGAAAGCACTTTCTCGATTCTTTTATTCCGATCCAGAAAGGTGCACCTTCTATGAAGACTTTTAACGTCTCCTCTATCTCATCTACCTTTCTGGCTTCTATGCAAACCATGTTTTTTTGTATCATTTTGGTAGGTGTCACTACATTGTCAATAGATATTACCGTGCCCCAGTCCCCTATTATTTTCCTCCATGATTCCATCGTCCATACCGAGATTGGTAGTCCATCACAATGTAACCAAGTCGTTCTCGGTTGAATTAAGTCTAGATTGTTGAAATCTTTTATTTCTGTGAACCATTCTTTAAGCCATTCTGCGTCTTGTTTGTCCTTCTCTTCTGGCAGTGTAATGATAAATTTGTAGTGCGAGATACCCATAATCTGCACTCCTTGGAAGCCCTCTGGAAATTTTTTTTCTTGTAGTATGTCTATTAGTCACAGAGGCATGCCTGAATACATCTAATAACAAGCCTAAGTATGTGTAATGCTATACATTACCTACATGACCTCTTAACTGAGGGAACCTCTAGTTGTAGAGTTTCTATTTGTTCTGTACTTGTAATAGGCATCAAATCCTAGTTGTGTAACTGTACTTATAAAGTCAAGAATAATGCTTGAAAGAAGTTCCAAGGTTCATGCCTCAAGCAAGGAGATAAAGACTGCCAAATAATCACAGTTGGGATTTGAAGAAATGAAGAATTTGCCTAAGTACAAATTCGAGAAGTACATTTGTCTATTCGAGAAGTCTAGCATTCGAGAAGTCAGAGATTCGATATCTATATCTCTGAATACACTATTCGATATCTCATTCGATATCTCAGAGATTCGATATGTCTATTACTCTATTCGAGAACTCATGGAGTCAACAAGCCAAGACGCTTTATTTGACTATGTACTATAAAGCACATTGGAAAGCCTACAAAGAAGCTTGGAGAGATAAGACAAAGGGACAAGGAGCTAAAGAAGTGGATCTGAACAGGCTTTGCAAAGTCAAATCTGTAGCCGTTTGGACTCTTACTCAAATGAGATAGACAGACTGGAAAGTAGTTTGTTTACCAACCTTATTTGTAGTAAGTAGGTGTATCCATGTCTATAAGGATACAGCCTCACTTCCTTAGCAGATAAGTTTTTAGAGATAAGATTTTCATATACATCACAAGAAATATCTCTCTAAGAAAAACGAAACTGAGAATACTACCATTTGTATTCACAGATTGTAGCAAAATCTTTATCTAATAAAATATTAGATTAAAGTGATATTGTGTTGTGTTTTTCTTTGTTATCCGCACTTACATATCTCACACACTCAACACATATCTTGCTGCAAAGATTCAAGAACGTAGAAAAGTTCAAGAATCCATTCACCCCCCTGTATTCTTTTACTGTATTCAATACTCAACAAGTGGTATCAGAGCAGGCTGTTTAATCTAAACAGAAAACGATCATGAGTTCGAATACACCAAAGACTACAGGTACGGTGAAGGTCCCTAAGTTCGACAAAGAGAATTACAACCTCTGGAAAATAAAAATGCTGTTGTTCATCAAAGCTGCCAATCCTCTCTACCCTGACATCCTCAAGAATGGTCCATTTGTACCACAACAAGAAATTGCTGAATCTACAGTGGGCACAATAGTCATTCCTAGATCATATGTTGCAAAAGAGCCATCCAAATGGACGGACTCAGAGAAGGAAAAGGTTGCCCTAGACAGTCATCTCATGTTGCTGATCATAGACTCCATGGATATGTCGATGTTTGCCAACATAGCATCATGCACATCAGCCAAGGACATGTGGAACCACATCGAGGTGTTATGTGAAGGGACAGAGGAGGTAAAAGAGAATAGGAAACAGATACTGGTCACACAGTATGAGGCTTTCATGGCACAGTCCAAAGAAAGTATTACTGATATGTTTGAGAGATTTCACAAGCTGGTGACTGTGCTTCAAATGAATGGGAAGGTTTATAGCACTAAGGAACTAAACATGAAGTTTCTACTATCTGCACCAAACCATCTAGAGCAAAGGGTCATATCTCTAAGAGAAAGAGATTTAAACAAAGTCACATATGATGTACTCTATGGGGTTTTAAAGACTCATGAGCTTGACTTGCTTCAGAAGAGGGCTATCCAAGCCAACCAAGGCAGAATGATAAACACATCCTGTGCCTTGATTGTCAACAAATCCGTTCAAGACCTGGAAGCATCTACAAGTCAACTGAGAATAGAAGAGATAGTAGATGATGAAGAAACTGAAGAAGAAGTGACTGAACCTGTTGATGAAAAGGAAGAAGATGAGTTCTACACTCTTGAAGAGTTGGATGCCATGGAAAACACTTCATATGCTTTTATGGCTAGAAAATTCCCAAACATCAGATTTAAGAGGAATCAGCCCTTCAAGTCTAGATCTCAAAATCATTCATTCAACAAGAGCAAGGCACCTATGAAAGCAAACAAAAACAAATTCAAAACCAGCTATGTGGATAGGTCATCTGTGAGATGTTATAGATGCAATGACCTAGGGCATTTTGCCAGTGAATGCAAGAAGCCTAAAAAGAAGGATAAGGAGTTTCTTGAGCTTGAAGCTAAGTATGAGGCTCTGCTAAATAAGCATACACCAGGTAAGGCCTACATAGCTGAAGGGAAGTGTTGGGATGATTCTGATAGTGATGGAGAAGAACAAGAATTCTGCAACTATGCCTTGATGGCCAACTCCAAGGAAGAACCATCTGAATTAGACTCTCAGGTACCATCCTTCACTACTATAGACATGTCTGTTTCTGAATACAAATCTATGGTTGAACAACTATCTGTTGAGATGTTTAATATTCATACTAGTATGACTGCTGCTAATGAAGAAATTGCTAAACTGTCTACTAAGAATGAACTGTTGAACAAAAGAAATTAGGAACTAGAACTAACTGCTATGCAAGTAGAAAACCTTAAACAAGAAATCGAATATCTAAAGAATAAGGTTCTATGTGCTAGTCAAGTTCAGAAAGCTCTTAGGGATGAACTAGCTGAAAATGAATTTAAATTGAAAACATTTAAGAATTCCTCTAGTCTATTGCAGTCCTACCATGAGAAAAATTTAGTTAGACCAAAGGCTGCCATTAGACTTGATTATGACACTCTCAAACAGAGGAAAGGCTATGCAGTCATTGAAGATGACATTGTTGTTCAAGAGGAAGTGCCTCGGGTTTTGAAAAAGGCTGAGACCCCAATATTTAAAACACCAACACTTGAGATTGATGAGGATGCCTTACTCATTAAGCAAATGTTGGATGATGAAGATAAGGCACAATCAAATGAACAACAAGCATCCTCTAAGAGTGAGAATGTTAAAACCAAAGCCAAGGAGCCAGTAGGAGGTAGACCTAGACTTGAGAAATTTGTGAAGTTTGTTTCAGCTGGGAATAACGAGTTTGAGAAGAAAGTGGCTAAAAAGAAACAAAACAGGAATGGCAAATTAGGGATTAAGAAGGACAACAATTATGCTTATGTGCCAAATGCCCCTAGGAAAGTTTGTCAAAATTGTTTTAGCACTAATCATTTAACTCATGCATGCAAGAAACCATCTGGTAGTGTTGCTAAACCATTCTATGATTGCTCTGTGCCTTTAAGACATAGAAACTCTCCATTCTGTGATAAATTTGATTGTATGCCATGTAACATGAGTGTAATGACTAGTTGTTTTAATTTGAGAAGACAATTCATGGAAGGTTGCATCAGTCACAATGTTCACACACACTACACAAGAACAAAGTCTTCAAGTCCTCCTAAAGTTAGGAAGGTACCTCTGTTACCTAAGTCTAAGAACCCTGATTCTAAGACTTCTAACAGTGACAAGAAGACTAACATCAAGAAAATTGATAAGCATGTTGTTTATGATAAAACTGTTGCTAAGCCACATGGACCCAAACTTGTTTGGGTACCAAAGGAGAAGTAATACCTTTGTGTTTGCAGGGCAAAGAAAGTGAAAGGAAGGTCATGTGGATTTTGGACAGTGGATGCTCAAACCATATGACTGGTGATATGGCCCTGCTATCACAGTATGAGGAGAAGGTTGGCCCAATGGTTGCTTTTGGAGATGACAGCATTGGCAACACACTGGGATATGGCAAGTTGGAAATTGGAAATGTCATCATTGAAAATGTAGCACTGGTCAAGGGGCTCAAGCACAATCTACTGAGTGTTGGTCAATTTACTGACAGAGGCTTCAAAGTGAATTTTGACAAAGATGAATGTTTGATCACCCACAAGAAGACTGGTGACTTTGCTCTATCTGGAGTAAGGAAAGTAATCCTGTTTGTAGCCAATATGAACTCTGCAAACAAGGACAAAATTTGTTGCTTTTACTCAAAAGCATCAAATGAAGATAGTTGGCTGTGGCACAAGAATCTATCACACTTGAACTTCAAAGGCATTAATTGTCTAGTCAAAAGGGAGTTAGTGAGAGGCATGCCCACACTTGAATTCTGTCAAGAAGGAGTGTGTGAGGCTTGTCAAAAGGGAAAAATGAAAAGATCAAGCCACAAGTCAAAGACAGTGACATCAATAACCAAGCCCCGACAACTAATTCATATGGACTTGTTTGGGCCTGTCAATATTATGTCACTAGGAAGGAAAAAGTATGCTCTGGTGATGGTTGATGATTTCACAAGGTATACATGGGTAGAATTTCTGGCATCAAAGGATGAGGCTCCACAAGTAATCATTGAGCATATAAAGAAAATTGACAAGGAAGCAAAGGCCAACAATGCAAGTGTGATTGCATTAAGAAGTGATAATGGAACAGAGTTCAGAAATGCCATGCTTGAAGCATTCTGCAAAGAGAATGGTATTTCTCAACAATTCTCAGCTCCAAGGACTCCACAACAAAATGGAGTTGTTGAGAGAAAGAATAGAACTCTGATTGAGGCTGCTAGAACAATGTTACTTGATGCAAAGATGCCTACATGTTTTTGGGCTGAGCCTGTGAGCACTACATGCTATATCCAAAACAGAACCCTCATCAACAAAAACACTGGAAAGAAACCTTACAACTTGATGACTGGAAAGAAGCCCACTCTAAAGTATGTTCATACTTTTGGAAGCAAATGCTTTGTGTTAAAAGACAATTCAGAATATGTTGGAAAGTTTGATGCAAAAGCATTTGAAGGAATTTTTCTTTGCTACTCTATGGAAAGAATTGCATACAAAGTTTATGTCATTAGTCAAAAGAAAGTTATGGAAAGCACAGATGTGACATATGATGACAGCAAACTACCTGGATTAGAAGAAGCCAATGATGAAGATAAAGATCCTTTGAAGTTTGACAATCTAGATGATTCTGATGAGGAGATTGAAACTGAATTTGAGCCCACAATCCAACAAACTCAAGTGAATGAAGAACCTGTGTCAACCAACAATGAAGAAACAAGCATCCAAGACACACCTGTGATTAGTGGCAATTTCACAGGGGGAGGAAATTTAAATGATCATGATCTGGATGATGAAGCAACATCAAGGCTGAGAAATCAATCTAAACATACAAGGAAATGGGATAGATCACATACTGCAGATCAGATAATTGGAGATCCAAATACAGGAGTGAGGACAAGGAGAGCAACTCTAAATGATTGTCTCTATGGTTGCTTTCTTTCCCAAGTTGAGCCTAAGAAACTTGATGATGCATTGTTGGATCCTGATTGGATAATTGCTATGCAAGAGGAGCTAAATCAATTTGAAAGAAGCAAAGTATGGGAACTTGTGCCTGCACCAAAGGATAGAACCATTGTTGGAACAAAATGGGTTCTAAGGAATAAGATGGATGAAAATGGTGTAGTCATAAGAAACAAAGCAAGGTTGGTTGCAAAAGGATACTCTCAACAGGAAGGCATTGACTATGATGAGACTTTTGCCCCTGTTGCTAGACTAGAGGCCATCAGAATTTTCTTAGCATTTGCTGCACATTCTAATTTCAAGGTTTATCAAATGGATGTCAAGAGTGCATTTCTGAATGGGGAGTTGGAAGAAGAAGTATATGTGCAACAGCCACCTGGCTTTGAGGATCCACAATTCCCTCACTTTGTCTACAGATTTCTTAAAGCATTGTATGGACTTAAGCAAGATCCTAGGGCATGGTATGACACATTACCACAATTTCTATTGGAGAATCAATTCACTAGAGGCACACTGGACAAGATACTGTTTTACAAGAAACATGGTGATGATATTATCTTAGTTCAAATCTATGTGGATGATATCATATTTGGCTCTACAAATGAGAAGCTGTGTGAGAAATTCTCTAAGCTCATGCAGAGCAGATATGAGATGAGTATGATGGGAGAATTAACATTCTTTCTTGGGCTGCAAGTGAGTCAAAGGAAGGATGGCATTTTTATAAGTCAAACCAAATACATCAAGGATCTATTGAAGAAATTTGACTTAGAAGAATGCTCACCTGCAAAGAATTCCAATCATGTGTGACAACACAAGTGCAATCTCTATAGTTTCCAATCCTGTCAATCATTCTAGGACAAAGCACATTGACATCAGATATCACTTCATAAGGGAGCATGCAACTAATGGAACCATTGAGTTACATTATGTTCCCACAGAGAAACAACTAGCTGACATATTCACTAATCCATTAGATGAAGCCACCTTCACAAGGTTGGTTAGTGAGATTGGAATGCTGAATTCTTCAAATTCTGGATAAGTGAATATATCAACCAGATTGTTGCAGCAGTAAATACTTACTTTATAAAATGCTCAATATTTTTGAAGTAAGTATTGGCTGGAGTATGATTTATAAATATTCCACAATGCTGCATATGTTGAAAATCATACATCTTTAGCTTGAAATTTCTGTGAAATTTTGAGAGAATCACTATTTAATTTGGTAGAATATTCTTCAGTGAATATTTCTGGTAAATTTTAAAAGATAGTGAAAATTGAATTTTATGAGTGAAAAGTATAGTTCGATAAGTCAGACTTCTCGAATGGTTCATTGTTTTGTCATGGCTCGAGTTCTCGAATAGGCCTATCTAGAACCCTCTTGAGTTCTCGAATAGTGTCTTTTGGAGAAATCGAATAGCACACTCTGAGTTCTCGAATAGAGTATTTTAGTTCTCTAGTGATGGAGTTCTCGAATACTGTATTTGAGTAATCGAATCATTTGAAGAGGCTGATTTTTCGCTGACACTTAATCGTTTTTTGGATTTATATTCAAAATTTCATTTCGCTCATAAAAACATATTTTATTTAGCTTAGAATTATTTTTTGAGTTAAATAACTGCCAGCTGTGAGTTACAAACTGCTTGAGATATCGAATAAGCCTTTCTTGACTTATCCAATAGTTGTTTTATACTTCTCGAATGACTGACTTGTCGATACAAAACTTATATCTAATCGACAACTCAAGTCACTCACATATATACAATTCCACAACTGTTCAAATCATTTCATTCGATTTCTCAGGCAGCTAAAGTTCCAAAACCTCTGTAAACCCTAACGTCAAAAGCTAAATTTCTTCTTCAACCTTCATTCTCTTCTCATCTCTCCGTGTAACAATGGCAAATACCCAACTCACAATTCCTACCCACACCAATTTCATAGCAATAACCAACGATGTTGAAGCACCCAATGCAAACTTTAAGTGCTTCGTTCGATGGATGGCTGAATCATACATCAAGGATGCACTCTCAGCCAACCCAACTCTGTATCTAGACTTACTAGAACAGTTTTGGAGAACTGCTACTGTGGAGGTCATGGCCCTAGAGAATGCAATAACTTCATACGTAATCTATTGCAAGATTCAGGACAAGGAAATCACCATCACTACTGAAGACATGAATCAAGCACTAGGGTTACAACAAGGAGTGTATGACAGTCAAGCTACTGATCAGGAATTGGAAGACTTCTTTGATTTTATCAACTACTCAGATAGAATCAAGCTTGAAAATTTGAATAGGAAGTACTTGAGGAAAGAATGGAGCTATGTCTTTGCCACTCTTCTTCAAGTCTTCATAGCAAGGAAGTCCAGCTTTAATCAAATCAGCACACCTGTTCAACAAATAGGATATGCTCTAGCATATGGGAGAAAGATTGATGTTGGTTTGATCATAATGCAAGAATTGTATGAGAGACTTGGTAAGAACTCAGCCAAGAGAGGTAATGAAATTTTCTTCCCTCGCTTTATTCAATCTGTACTTAATTTCATAGATGCTAAATTGATTGAATTGCCTGGGTTAGACAAAAATAGAATAGGCTATCCGAAATCCATGACCAAACTCATTTTTGGTAGCTTGGAGACTAGGAATGATGTGGATGTAAGACTCAAAATAACTCCCCTTATGGAGAGTTTATTTAGGACTTACCCCCACAACATGCCAATATGTGCCTCAAAATCTGAGTTAGCTAGGCCCAAGCAAGTACAGCAAAATGCTAACCCAGGGCCTGCTAACCAACCCTCTCAGCCAAACACTTTACCAAACATAGAGCCAACTGCATCATCCTCTCAAAAGGGTGATGTTAGTAAAAAGAAGAGAAAATAGGTTGCTTCTGAACCTCTAAAAATCTTAACTGAAGCAGCCTTGGTTGTAGAATTAGGCATAGAAAGTGAGGAACCTGAGTCACCCTTACTAAGGCCAAAGAAGAAGAAGATGAAGTCTAAAACCACCTCTTCAGTCACCCAAATGGATGAAGTTGTAAAATCAGGGGCAAACAGCTCACTAGATGTATCCTCTCAACAGGGTGCATCTATATAATCAAGCATCCTCCCCAATGCACCTATTTGTATAGAGTCAGCACATGGGAGTGATAAGGCTGGCACAACACTGAGTGGAGAGCACATCACAATTGAAACTCCATCTATCTCTCAGGGGGAGTTGCCAAAATCTAATCTACAACACACTTCTCTTCCAGAATCTACTACTCATATTTCTTTGGAGCCTGCAACTCAAGCAATTGAGGAGCAAGGTATTGATCATCAAGAATTCTTTTCTCTTGATGAGCCAATGGATTCAAGTGACTTGGTGCATGACACCTTGCTCACCACCCAGGTACCACATTTAGATGGTCAGGGAATGCATGCTGGGGCATCTCCTAATGACACCATCACAAACATAGAGGATTCACTAGTTTTAACTAGAGACTCTGTGCCTGTGTCACCTACTGTTGTAACTCATCCCACTCCTGTGGAGACAACAGTAGTAGAGTCTTTCCATCCGGTTACAGAAGTTGCATCTGTAACTGAGGAGTCTAGCTTGCCTAGCTCTAACTCTGACTTTCTGTCACAATGGCTGAAGCCTGTGCAACATGACAGTGCTTCAGGATCAGGATCTGTTCCACTACAATTGACGGTTGAAGCACTTCAAAGCTTAGTTGTGGATCAGATTCCTGAGTTTGTAAAGATAGCCCGGAACTTGGTCACCTCCAATGTGCCAAATCCAGATTATGAAGCAATATTGCTCTGCCATAGAGATGATGTGGAGATGCAAAAAACAAAGATACTTGATGAGGCTGAGAGAGATGGCAATGTAGATGCCTGGATGCAAGTAACTTATGATATCACTCTCAATGAAGCCTTACAGTATCTGAGGGAGGAGTACATCACTTCACTAGGCTCCAATGCTAAATCCTTAACTTCTGGTAAAGTGTATGAAGCCATCAATGACTCATACAAGGGATTTCTCAAGGCTGCACACTACCTGGGTAAAGGTGTCAAATCAGAAATCAACAAGGTAAGTGATGCAACAGACAAGTCTGTGGGAGAGATAAAGAGGACTTTTGATTCCAAATTCCCTCAATTGGAAACTGTAGTCAAGGATATTCTAGCCTGTAAGTCTACCTGCACCAAGATGGACAATGGTTTAGCCATTCTCAAAGATGCTGTCACAGGACTTGGGCACAAATTCCAAAATCTCACTGATCAGACAACTGAGGCCAATGCCATGCTTAGGACACTCTTTGCAAATCAATATGGAGACAAGCTGGTCACTGAGGTCCCTGTGCATGAGATGTCTAGGTTTGAAGTGCAGAGACTTAAAGAACAATCCCTGTCTGGCTTCAAATCCACTGCATTGTTCAGCAAGGTAGATTCACTTGAAAAGGAGGTAGCTACTCTCACTCAGTCTAATGCTCATCTTACAGACAAGGTACAAACTCTGACTGAGCAGTTGAACACTCAAGCCATCACCATAGCTGATGTTCTTCTGCATCAACAATCAATGTTGTCTGCAATGATGAAGCACATGGGTCTCCCTCTACCTGAAGAATCTTCAACCCCAAAGGTCACTCCTACAGCCTCTATGCCTGACAACAAGCCTAAGGGGGAGAAGAGGACATCAAGAAACTCAAATACAAAGGGGGAGAAACCACCAGTAAAGGGCATCAAAATCATTGAAGGTGGTCATCAAAGAACTTCAAAATCTTTAACTCATGTGCCTGGCAAAGGAAAAGACAAAGTTGATGAGCCTCCTACTTCTCTGCCAGTTGTCACTCTACCAACTGTGCACATCACTACTTCCAGTGGTCAAAAGCAATCTATCACAACCACAGTGGTTGCAGGGAGTATGCCATCTGACAAACCTCCACTCTCCATATCTAAGAGTGCCATGCCTGTAGAAGTGAAGGTGGTCACTGAGGCCAAGCTACAAGAAATTGCAAACTCAAATGTCTATCATGATGATGCATTCTTGGAGTTTCTGAAAGTCTCAAGAGAACAGGCTGGTGACACTCAATTGTATCTAAGGAGCTTGAAGGATCAGATCGATTACTTCACTGTGATACCTAGAAAAGTTGATAGCTCATGGCTCAAGAAAGTAATGATGGTAGCAAAATCCAGAATCTGGCATCTAACCTACAAAACTCTACAAGCCTTAAAACATTTAGAGATAGATGCGCTGATTGAGCTCATAGAGAAGAGGAATGTAAATGAAAACAATAAGAGTCTGTATGATGACTTGAGGAATGGCCAACCTTCAAGGCTGCCAGAAGTGATTAAGAAGCCATGGACAATCATCTATCAGTCTGGCACCAGAGTTGAAGAGATTAAACAATTGGTCATTCCTAATGATCTCACTTCTCGAAATCACAGACTCATTATTGCCATCATTGATCTACTGCAAAAGAAGAAGGGGACAAGTACTGCTGAAGAGATAGAGGCACTGCACATTCTCAGATCATACATTGCAACTGGTGTAATTCCAGAAATGGCCAAGCCAAGGAGGAATAAGGATGATGAAGATGAAGACAAGAGTGATGGGAGTAGAAGTCATCACAGGAGTGATAAGGGGAATGAGGATAAGAAGAAGAAGAAAGATAGCAAGGATAAGAAGGATGATGACCAAGGCAAAGTCTATGAGAGGAAGAATGGAAAACAGCAAGCCTTAGGCATTGCTAGCAGTAATCTCACCACAACACAAGACTCTAAGTCTAGGGTGAATGCTGTTAGTAGTTACCTACCAAAATCTACATCTATGGCTTCTGCAACTGTCTTGCCACCTCAAGAAGAGAAGAAGATTCAATGCAAGAAACCATTTGTATATTTCAAAAAGCAAACTGCTAATGGAATACTACAATGGTCTACAAACAAAGGTCACATGCTACTGCCGGGCAACCATGTAAAAATGATCAAATTCAAACAAGCTGCAAGGAAACCAAAGCTATCCAAATCAAGGACTCTAACAATCTATCTAGGCTTAAAACTCCAACCACTAGATGAAGATTTTGATGAAGACCAACTGCAATTCTTACAAGCTCAAAGAATCTACCATGTTGCCATTGTTGATAACTGCCTTGAGATCAAATATACTGATGGAAGGGAGGAGAAATTCAAACAAGGAGGATGTCAACACTGGGGCAAGCTACATGACATAGAAAGAATCATTGCATTGTTGAGCTCAGAAGATAAAGTGGAAAGAGTATGGAAGCTGGAGCTAATTGATTTTGTGAAGATGAAGAGAGATCATGAGGAGAGAATCAGAAAAGAGTGTCTTGAGAAATGGCTAGCAAGGGAGAAAGAAATTGAGAGACTGGAGATTGAAGCAGAAAAACTAAGGGCAAAGGGATTGTGTAGAGTTCAGTTTAACCCCTATGTGGTGAAGTATAGGAGGAGAAATGGGGATCAGGTCCACATCAGAATGAATCTACTCAATCACTATCCTGCAAACATTCTGAAACCAGTACTTGAAGATTTTAAAGACTCAATTTTGCTTGAAGAATTGGATGCTATGGCAGAAATAATAAAATCTATGGATGAGAATACAAGGAAGGAGAAAGAAAGAAGACAGAAAGCATATGATGATTTGCAAGCCAAAGCTATGGAAAGGGAAACAAATGACAATGGCTAGTACTTCATCATAGGCTGTAAGATTACTCACCCTATAGTTCTATCCACACTACTAATCAAAATTCATACATGTACTGTCAAGTTTTATCTTTATGTATGTTAGGCTTGTTATCAGACATGAAATTGTGATTAATGGGTCTTACTCACAATTTGGGGGAGATTGTTAGTCACAGAGGCATGCATGAATACATCTAATAACAAGCCTAAGTATGTGTAATGCTATGCATTACCTACATGACCTCTTAACTGAGGGAACCTCTAGTTGTAGAGTTTCTATTTGTTCTGTACTTGTAATAGGCATCAAATCCTAGTTGTGTAACTGTACTTATAAAATCAAGAATAATGCTTTAAAGAAGTTCCATGGTTCATGCCTCAAGCAAGGAGATAAAGACTGCCAAATAATCACAGTTGGGATTTGAAGAAATGAAGAATTTGCCTAAGTACCAATTCGAGAAGTACATTTGTCTATTCGAGAAGTCAGAGATTCGATATCTCAGAAGACACTATTCGATATCTCTGAATACACTATTCGATATCTCAGAGATTCGATATGTCTATTACTCTATTCGAGAACTCATGGAGTCAACAAGCCAAGACGCTTTATTTGACTATGTACTATAAAGCACATTGGAAAGCCTACAAAGAAGCTTGGAGAGATAAGACAAAGGGACAAGGAGCTAAAGAAGTGGATCTGAACAGGCTTTGCAAAGTCAAATCTGTAGCCGTTTGGACTCTTACTCAAATGAGATAGACAGACTGGAAAGTAGTTTGTTTACCTACCTTATTTGTAGTAAGTAGGTGTATCCATGTCTATAAGGATACAGCCTCACTTCCTTAGCAGATAAGTTTTTAGAGATAAGATTTTCATATACATCACAAAAAATATCTCTCTAAGAAAAACGAAGCTGAGAATACTACCATTTGCATTCACAGATTGTAGCAAAATCTTTATCTAATAAAATATTAGATTAAAGTGATATTGTGTTGTGTTTGTCTTTGTTATCCGCACTTACATATCTCACACACTCAACACATATCTTGCTGCAAAGATTCAAGAACGTAGAAAAGTTCAAGAATCCATTCACCCCCCCTCTGTATTCTTTTACTGTATTCAATACTCAATAATGTCTGCCCATTCAGCTTGCTCCGTGTATCCTATATGACTTCTTATTTTTTCTTACTTGAATTTTTCACTTAATTGTAGCTGCAATATTCTATGTTTTGGCTGTTGTTGTAGCTCCTCTTGATGTCTTTCCGGTGGTTGAGACTCTGATGAAGGAGTAGGCTGCTTGATTTCCGACCTTGTGTGTATCTCCCCATGAAGATTAACCGCTTGTGGGCGTGTAGGATTGTTGTTTCTACTTGCTAAAACCGTTTATCGACTACCCATAAACCATTTCTTGTCACTTCTGTTTATAATTGTGTCTCTTACTTCTGCTCTAGTAACCTTGATGAATCTTATTCTTTGTCCTCTCACATCTTTTTTCCTAGGTAGTATGATGTCTTTTATATCTCCCATAGCCCCAAAGTACCTCCAAATATGTTTGGCCTGTGCTTCCTGTGGTATGTTTACTATCAATACCGATAGATCTTGATTCTTGTTCTGATGGATTAAGGTGGTGTTTGTTGGCTTTTTTCCAAACCTGAGTGCATCTGCGTATGATGTCGGTGTTTCATTTCTGTTCCCCTGAGACTGGTGGTACCATTGAGATGGTTGGTAGTATTTTTTGGTTGGATCTTGGAATCGCTCCTCGATTGGTGATATGCATCTCTTACCCCTGTTATTCCTATCCACTTGGTACCAGATGTTGTCTTCAGATGTCTTTCGATTATTTTGACAATCTTGTTCCGGTTGATTTTGAATTTTGAAATGATCTCTGTTACTAATGGTAGTTTTCTCTCTCCTCTCTCCTAGCCACTCTCTCCTCTCTCCTATCATCTTTTTTTTAGTGAGATTCAGCATGTTGATTTATTGTTTGTTGGAATTGTTGGTTCATTAAAAAAACGATAATGTAAAGTTGAAAAATGAATGTTTATTTAATTGTGACATCATGTTATTGTAGAAAAATAAATATAATTCGGGGTATGTGAGATTTATCTTGACTGACCAAAAGTTTATAATAAAAAAATTAAAAATATATGAACACGTTTTGTTAGAAAGTTATAAGTAAAAATGCTATATAAGGTTTCGGTTATATTAGCAAACATTAACGTTTTAAATACAAATTTTCCCTTTAATGTTGGCGTGATTTTATACATCCAGTTAGTCTTCCCACCCTATGATCCACAATTTCATATTCTCTTTCAGCAAAAGCCAATTAAGATTAGTAGAGTGCATGGAGTGTGTGGCGCTATGTAACTGGTGAGGTGAACGCGCAACTTGACATGATGAAACTTTGAAAATCCACAAAAAGAAATATATAAAATCCCATCATTAATCCTCTTTAATTTTTGGAAATTGCATTTCCACTAGAAACTTTCTTCCTAATCTAAAAAAATAACACATCATTTATCATGCCCCATTAGCTATATTTTATGTCTACTACTACTCTACTAGTACTACTAATCCCAGTGCGAGTCGCTAATCCCTACCCTAATGCTATATAGATTAGGTTTTTTAATATTTTTGAAAAATGATTTATTTTTAAAAATTATGATATGTTTGGAGAGGTAGGGAAAAGACAGAAACATACACAGCCACAAAATCATTCCTCCTGCTCTATGTGGACTACTTTCTATTATTAATTACTAATATAATAAAATTATTGTTACAAATTAATTAACCAGCTAGCTAAACTGCTAAAATAAAGTCGGCCTCACTTTTATTAATCAGCAAACCCTACATTTACCTTGAAAAATATATAATTAGTTAAAATTTAAAATAATGATCCATTCCCAGTGCGAAATACTAAAATGTCGGTACGGAGTAAAATCATATGTATGAAATGAAATTTGAACGTTTAACTCAGGTTATTCATAATTTTTTTGGATTTGCTCAGGTACTGGGTTCGATTTTTACTTTTACCTAAATTTATTGAGATTTCTTGAGAACAGATATGTTTGCCTATATATTAAAAAAAATCAATTAATTTATGATCATAATAATAAATTCATTCTAGTTTGTCTCTTGGTATGAATTTAAACCTTAAAAAATTGATTACATGGACAAAGATTGACAACTTTTTGCATTACGAAATGGACAAAATTAAGATATCGTATAAAAAAAATTCTATAATGCCAAAATTATTATTTGCAAGTTGCGTTTGAGTGTGTACAGTGCAAGTGTTAGATACTAATCGCAGTGAGACCTAGTTAATTGACCATAATTGAGAGCTATATACTGATAGATTCTAGATTAATGGTGATGAGGAACATGTACGATCTCCTACATTTTTCATTAATAATCAGTGTTGTTGTAAAAAGTGAAAATCAAATTTAATCAACGATTAATTCCGATTAATTTTAATTAATCTCAATTCGAAGAGATACCTAACAGCGATTAATCGATCACTTTTAGAACAGAGTTAATAATGCATACAGTAATTATAAATAATTAATTACCATCGAATTGTCAAGTAGTATCATTTTTCATTTTTCAAGATTGATGAAAAGTAATGAAAAGGGTGGGGGAGAGAAGAAGAAGCTTTATTGCCTAGGGTTCCATATTATCAGAGAAATTAAATGCAGGCAGCTAATTGTGGGACAAATAACACCGACCCTTGCACAAAATTTCAACCATAATAGCCCCCTTGTTTTTTCAGTTTTAATCAGAAAAAGAAAGCGTGTGGGACGTCCACATCTCGACTAGCTCCATCTCTCTCTGTCAATGTACAATTCATTCATGTCGATATTTATATATATGAAGAAACTTTGTAATTTTGCTACTTGAATGTTGATATCAATATTCAATAAAAACCCTTTTGGCGGGATATTTCACTATCATGCTAGAAAGAGACACCCATTTATACACAAAACTCCCTTTTTGTTTCTTGTTTTTATTCTTTTGCTTGGAATAATCCCTATTTTTATTTGATTTGACAAGCTAGGAGGCCGTTAGAGGTGTGGACTTAAAGCTAATTACTTGTGAATTTATGTACAATTTATATAAGTTAATTATGTCGAGCGCAATAGGTTCTAGATGGTGTCCTGATTCATATATAATCAAGCAGCTTAAAGAGCCGTTGGTCATTATTTTTATTGGGGGTAAAAGAATAGAGAATGGTAGTATGAAGATCTAGCTAGTCATTCGTATATAGAAGATTTCAGTGAATTTTGATTTCAAAACTTCAAAAGATATTAACTTTTCAGTTTTTACCAAAAAATATAATTGAGATTAATAGTAATATTAAATTAATTAGAGAAAAAGGTTTTTAAAGGAGAATTTCCTAAAGGTAACCTTTAAAACTACGTGATTTTAATTATTTAATAATTTTTATTTGTAAGAGACCAGGGACATTAATAATTGTGATTATTTGTCTTGATTTTAATGGTTAACTTTAGAGAATTCTCCTAAATTTAACTTTAGGTTCCCTTCACCTAATTAATTAAATGATTTTATATTTGAGATTGAGAGCAAACAATATAATTTTGAAAATTTATTATAAATACAATAAAATGTGATTTTATATTTATGATAAAAACATTAAAACATTAATTTGATTTGATTTTTAACTGTTATGTAATATTATGCATCAATGATCTTACCAAAAGTAAATGAGTCATTCAAGTTACTAGAAATAATATAAATGACATTAAATGATATTTAAATATTTTATACAAACTTACTATAATTAGAAACGAATAAAACATTAATATAAATTTTATACGAATTTAAATAATTTCATCTGAACCTAAATATGAATACAAAATTTTAAAAATTAGATAGGCAGCAATTTGCAATATATATAAGATATAATCATATAACTTACAAATATTTTTTATTCGAATAATATTAATATACAGTAAAATCTCGATAAATTAATAATCTCTCTAAATTAATAATTTTCTTTAGTTCCGACTTATACCAATTCAAAAAATGATTGATTTCGATAAGATAATAAGATAATAATGTTTTTGAAAATCCTATATAAATACATGGTCCCAATAATATTATAAATTAATAATTCCCTTACAATTATAAAATATATCTATTACATCATTGTAAAATATGATTCTAGTGTTGTCTATTTTTTCTCGAAGTTTAAATCTAAATGAAACTTATTCCTAAATCTAAAAACTTGTGTGGTGTTTTCGTATTGCAACAAAAAATTATTATGTGTTGCGTTGATTAGTTCTAAATATAATAATTTTAAATGTTTCGTATCGTCTTCAATATTATTCAACATTATTGCACTCACTTATCTCTGAACATAATTTACTTTATCTAACAAGCTATTTATACTGTATCCATTTTATTACGATAATTTGATCATTAATTATCGCATCAAGTTCATGAATGTCATCTTCAGTAGTTGTATATTCATTTAAGTTGCTTAATTTTGCAATGTTGAAATTAAAAGTTTTGTAATTTATATTTAAACTTATGTGATTAAAAATTAAATTAAAAATTAATTTTGTTTGCTATCAAATATTTTCTATAAATTAACAATTTATTAATTTATCAATTAATTAATATTTATATAAATTAATAAAATTATTTGATCACAAGTTTATTAATTTATAGAAATTTTACTGTAAATATTTTAACGATTTTTTTTGCTTTAAATGATCATAAAACCTTTACCGATGTCGGAGTACGGGGTATAAGGTGCCATCCGACCATCCGTAATATTTGCATCACCGAGTAACTGAACAGTCTAGTTTAGTTTGTGAAAACTGAGGTTGAAGCAATAGAGAGAGGCTGGCTGGGCACGTGGTAAGCCCACGAACAAGTTTGAAACAAGATAAGATAGGGAAATGAATGACAACACAACATATGAGGGTAAGTAACTAAACGGAAAAAAGGAGGTTTTTTTTTAAGGAAAAAAAAGGGAGGTCGTATAGTTTTGGCTTTTGGGTCACGTTATCTATACTTCTAAACTATGTATATTATTATGGGTTAAGTATCAAAGTGGTCACTTAAGTAAAACCCATATATCAATTCGTTCACCAATCTTTTAGGGGTGTTAGTTGAATCACTAAAGTCATAATAAATATCAAATGGATATCTTGAAAATGTACTCGAGAAATAAAAATAATTTTTCATTAAGTTCTACACATTTTTCTTGAATGCTTCTATACCCAAAAGAAAGGTTAATAATTCTATTATTTCTGATAATATTTTTAGATTTTTAAAAATTCATTTAATATTTATTTTTAATTTAATTGTCATTTTCCTTGTTTTAATTAAAAATAAATAGTAAATAAACTTTTTGAATTCTAAATATATTATCAAAAATACTAAAATAAATAACCTTTCATTTTATTATAATAGCATTTAAGAAAAATGTGTAGAACTCGATGAAAATTAATTTTACTTCCCGAATACATATATAGAGGTATTTGTTTGATATTTATTATGACTTTAATGATTCAAATGATACGCCTGAAAGATCGGTGAATGAATTGATATATGGATTCCACTTCAGTGACCACTTTGATACTTAACCCTATTATATATACTATACTCCCTCTGTCTCTGAATGAGATTCTCGTTTTAAATGTCAGTTCTGTTCATTACATGAGATAAATTATTAATTTATACTTAATCTATAAGACCAAATATAGTCATGAGTGATCTTGTTCGATTCGTATTTGTTAGTACTTTAATACAGTGAAGTTTTTATATTTAATACTAATACGAAATTAAAGATATTAACGATCAAAAGTGTGTGTTGGCAAACGTGTCCAGTCCAAATAGGAAAACTAATATGAGACGGAGGGAGTACTATACTAGAATGGGTTATAATTTGTAATTTGATTAACCCTATTTTTGGTTATCCATCATTCACAACCGTTAGATCTTCAATTTAAATAGATCATGACCGTTGCATATAACAGTATTAAAAATTATTATATACAGAGGTTTAAGGTTCGATTCCTGCCAATAATATATTAATTTATATTTAAACTAAAAATATTATATACAAAGATGCATGGTTCGCATCCTTCCAACAACATTTTAAAATTAATATTTATAATATTACAATACACTGTAAGTAAATTATAAAAAATTAAAAATAACCCGTACTTTGCACAACTATAACTAGTTTACTTAAAAGCAAATCCAATAGTATCTTAGGAGTCATTTAATTACTTCTTAACCGTAAAAAAAAAAAAAAAAAAACTGTCTTAACTTAACTTAAGCACACATATTTTAGTGTTTAAGACTGACTGTTTGATGTTTTTACTTCTGATTGGATCCCAAATTTGGTGAACGATTGAAAAACTAAAAACTAGCTCAATGATTAAATGATTAAGAGAGGAGCGTTGCAGTTTGCTATCTTTGCTATATTATAGAAAACCAACCAAAGGCTCATTAATTGGTTCCTAAAAATATAATAAAATGAGCTATTGAATTTGATCCAAGAATAATTCTTATTTTATCTTTGCTATATTATAATCCTTATTTATAATATCAAATAAGGATTATAAATCAAACCATTATTTTATTATAATATAGCCATTAGTTGCCAAATGAGCTATTGGATTTGCTCTAACAATAATTCCTATATTCAATCTTTATTATTATGATAATAATAAATTTGAAACTAATCTTTATTATATAAAGATAATTAGTGGCAAAATGGAGAAAAATAATTTTTTATTGATCAAAATAAAGTTAGTGAAAAAATGGAGAAAAAAAAAATTTATTGATCAAAATAAAGTTAGAAATGTTTAGTGGTGCTGGTTTTCAAATATTAGTTATACTCAAAATCGCAATTCTTTCTCAAAAAAAGGTTTAGGGTTCTCGTAAAAAAAAAATATTTCAGGCTTAAATGGCGGTTCTTAGAAAATCCTTAAGTTCTAAAGTTCAATCGTCATTTAAATCTTGATTTTTGAATACACTTTTTTTTTTTAAAACTCATCTTAAATCATAGTTTCTGAAAAGAAGTTGTTAACTATTCCAGGGTAACATAGGGAAACAATATCGCATGATATTCTAATGTAACACAAATCTATAACAGATAAAATGAGATAGCAGTACTACTAACAGATCAGAATAGAAATAATAATAAGGTACCATGCTCCCAAAAATATGGTATGACTAGAGATTTTTAGTGATTTAGAAAATTTCCAAGACACTGTTGGAGTTTCATTTTATGTCAAAATCTCTAAATTCTAATTTAGGAATCGAAGCTATTGGACTTACTCTTAAACTCTTATTTTCAATATTTATCAAGGGGTAAGCCTAGATTAAAATTTCGACTGATCTCGAAAATTAATAAAAAATTAGTTTTTTATAATTTAAATTTTAGTTACAAATTAATAAAACTTAAATTTTAAATCTCGACTAAATTCTAAAAGTTAAGAGCATCAACCCCTTAGTTAAAATTTTAAATAACTTACCAAAATTGAAAATTATACATAATATAATAAAAATTCATCACTCCAATGGAACATTTCCCTTGTCTAAAATTTTAGGTCCTCTATATTTTTTCAATATTGGCCATATTTGTTGAAACTCTACAGATCTGTAACAATTGTCATGTCATTTCCCGCCTGTTTTCTTCCCATAATTTGACCAAAAAAATTAATAATAATAGTAATAATACTTTTTTTGAAATATAACCAACCATTATAACTAATCTCCATTGGATCAAAATACTCTACCGGTTCAGTAAATTTTAGTTAACTATTATTTTTTTGAAATTTAATCAATCGACTTAGCCAATACCATTGAAGATGTGATAAGTTATTTTATCCCTAGTTATTTCAAAATCCAGAATACGCAAGTGTTCATATTATTAAACACAAAACATATCATTTCTCTCCCTCTAATCATGATTTAACAATGCAGGTTCTTAAGAATTTTTGCATATGCAGCATTCTTTCTTTCAAATTTACAAATAGAAGACGTGGACCTTGTCACCTTGACATTTTGGCAAAAACATGTGTATTAATTAATGAGAAATTAGTCTAGAAATTACGTAAGGCTGAAGTATTTTCAAATACAAAAAAAAAAAATCGATGATTTCATAATAAAACATCCGATAATTATGCTCCAGTGTTTTAAAACCATAGAAATGGAAAATGTTTCAAAAATTAGCCTAAGAATAATGCTATATATCCACAAAAAAAATCTAAAATGTTTGACATCTTTTTAGTTGAAAGATTCATATTAAAGATGTTCATTTTACTAATCTATATTTATGTGAAAAACTATCCAAAGTATCAAGTATCAAATTTGGTTATTACTAAATGGATTCAATTACTTGCAATTACATAATGAGAAAAAGGAATGTGAGATATATCTCAAATAACTTCCTTAAAACATTGAATAAAATCAACCTATTATGTAAGTTACCGAAGATGTATCTCATATTCTTATTCTCTTACATAATTATATAAGATTATATACTTTACTACTATTTTTTACCTTCATCTTGAATTCGATTCCTAATAATTACATAATTAAATAGTGTTTATTTATTAAAGTACCAAAACTAACTAAACTTTAACTTGATTTCTTACGACTACATAATTATATAAGTTTTATTTACTTTAGTTATTTTTAGCTTCATTCTAGATTCGATATCCCCTATAACTAAATAATTAAATAGTGTTTATTTATTAATTACTTTTATCACTCAATTCTCTACAAGTACATATTTAAATAATATTTATTAATTATATTATTCTCGATAATTTATTTAAATTAATATTTTAATCTCAATTCGTGATCAATCATGTTCGTGCTTCACACGGGTTATCATTAGCAAGTATCAATAAAAAATAATTATATGATGATAATCCAATATTGGAAAACGATTTAAGAAACTCCAGTATATTTCTAAATAAAACTCCCTTCATTACTTGAAAATAGATGTGTGGATATATAGAAATTAATTAGTAAAAATAAATGTGCTAAGATAGTAAAAGCATTTTCTAAGTTGAGAAACTTGGTTAAATCAAATCAGCTATAAAGTGTAGCTTCAATTTCAGTGAGAACAATCCTCCCCTAAATTTACGATTAGACGTAAAATAGGATGGCCTTCTCAAATGTATATGCATAATCCATTTGCAAATCGCGTTTTTGCTAATCGTAGTTGGTGCAGTTCATTCTTCTGCTCTTTGATTGGTTGCTGTTCATTTTGTTGCTAGTTTTCAAGCAAAAATGAGTGTATGTATATATTGTCAGTGACTAGTCGCAAACATCATAATCCGTTACAAAGAAACGAAGATATTCTATCTGATTCGTTAAAAATGTCTTGCCATCTTCTTGTCTAGTGCAGAGTGACTGCTCCCACTCTTAAAAGGAGATCTTTTATACGTCTAGTTTTAATATTTTATACATATAGCGTACAAATATTAGGGTAAAGAGTTTCTAACATTGTAGGAAACTTTTCTATAATATCGTCTTAAAATCACGATTTTGCTGCACATATGATATGCAAACTGATCGTTGAGAGATTGAAAAAAATACAGTGAAGTCAGATTTCAAAAAAAAAAAATCACTATTTGACGGGAAAAATCAAAATAAAAATGGAGGAAATTAGGCGGGATTGTGTGTGAGGGTGTATTCGATTTGTGTGTGGTGCCCCTAGCGGGGCCATTGGATTAGATTAATCTATGATCCAGATTTAATTTATGGTGATACTGTAGAAAAGTTTACTACAGTATCAGGTAGAAACTCTTTTTCCCAAATATTATTATTAGAGAAAAATGTTTATACAGTTAACTTTTGGAGAATTTCCTAAAGTTAACCTTTAAAAACATTTGAGTGTTACCTTTTATTTATATGGATCCCGCAAGGGCATTAAAGGTGTGTATTTTTATTTAGGAAACTATATGATGTGTCATTATTTCAGTGGTTAACTGTAGAAAATTCTCCTATAATTAACTATAGGATCATTAAGCCCTATTATTATTATCACAAAAATATAACACATAAAACACTCATCACGTTACATACACCAAAACAGATCACAAATATGTCATCAAATAATACGTATCATATTTTTATTTGTAAAATTCAGTACGAAAAATGCATCTTATTTACGAGAAAATGACATCACATCATTCAAAAACGGCACGGTTTTGGGGAGCATTTCTCTTTTATTTTTGTCATATCCTGGTTCCAGATTAGACTAAGCCAGCTAGTCCGTATGAGTTCCCTACCGGCTGCCAAACAAATGGTGGTCATGAAATTCAGTGACCCTGTTATTCAAACTGGTCATCTCATTCCAAGCCATCCCTCGTTCCAATGCTTACCAACCTTATTATAACACCACTCTTTTGATTAAACTATACTTACATTGTTTTTGACACATTCAAATTTATTATAAAAATATAGTAATACTCCATTTGTTTTTTACAGTGTGAGATAAGAAAGTTGCGCTTTCTAAGCAAGAAAAGCTAATTATATACTAGTGAGGAAGTGAGCAAGCTTCTTAACTTTTACTACAACATTACCACTTTCTCGATTCTTGGAAAATATAGTAGGATATATATTACTCCAAGTTTCGATTCATTCAAGGAAGGAAGCACTAGCATGCAAGAGCTCACAAGCCTTATTATACGATCCATAAACTTACTTTTTCCTTAAACAATGCAAACCTTGCAGAAGCAGAAGAAGACCACTAGACCCATCGTTTCTTGGTCTCCCCAGGTTTCTTTCTTTTTATGTACATGTTTTTTTAATGTTTGTGTAGTTATTTTTATGTTTCAAGTTGTGTTCTAATGAGATGAATGATTTTGAGTTGCAGGAGGATGATATCTTGCGAGAACAGATTCGACTTCATGGAACAGACAAGTAAAATTTCATCCGGCCTTCTTATTTTTTCTTTCGAATTCTATTGATACTCGTTAAGGTGCCGTTTGTATCATGGGATTCCAATTCGACTAATGGACTAATAGGAACAAGATACTAATGTTTTTTGTTGGAATCTCATTCTCATTCTCATCAAGCATGTCGGAATCCCATGAATCGAATAGCAAATAAAGTTTTTCAAATTTTTATTTGTCATTCTCATATTTGTCTTGAATCGTCTTTACATTCATACTTTTATTTTCGAATGTGCTTTGACTGCAGTTGGGCGATTATTGCTTCCAATTTCAATGATAAGACCACCAGACAGTGCCGGAGAAGGTTCTTGTTAACAGACTTTAACTCTGTCTGTTTTGCTTTTGGACCGTTTGTTCATCCTAATCAGTTGTTACTTGTTTTATTTCGAAAACATACGCAGATGGTTCACATATTTGAATTCTGATTTTAAGAAAGGGGGATGGTCACCAGAAGAAGACGTTCTTCTATGTGAGGTATATTATCATGCTATCCTATTCCCAACTTATTTCATCTGCACCAAACCTTCTCCAGTCTGTAAGTTATCTTAGTTAGACTTATTAGTGGAACTGCTAATGAAGTTTTGCTTAGCGCTGTAGTATCAGATCTTTTTTTTTTTTCCGACTTATATTCGATGAGATTGCCCTCTTGTCTAGACATATTACTACATTTCGAAGATGCTTAAACGTATTGAGTTAGATAAATTTGATTTAAATTATAGGTGATGTTGTGCAGGCTCAGAAGATATTTGGTAATAGATGGACTGAAATAGCCAAAGTAGTATCAGGCAGGTACATGGAGTTGCAAAAATACTACCTTTTCTCCCTTTTCTTTTAAGTAAATAATTGAAGGTACTCAACTATTTCTACTTGTGTCTTTCACAGAACCGATAATGCTGTGAAGAATCGATTCTCTACTTTATGTAAAAAGAAAGCAAAGCGGGAGGCATTAGCTAAACAAAACACAACCACTTACGTCAACTTGAACAACAAAAGGGTTATTTCTCGACTTGATACTAATGAAGATGAATCATCAGAAACTGGAGTGCTTCATAAAAAGATAAGGTATTGTTGGTTTTGTGATTTCCACTTCTTAAGAAAATGAGACTGGCTTGTTACCGTTAACAATCAACTTTTGTCACTCAGGAGAGACGACAGCTCTGATTTGATTGAAAGATCACCAGAGGAATTTAGAGAAATAGACGAGCAAGTTACGCCACCATTCTCAGTTATGGTGCAAGACTTTAACATTTTGAGGGACTTGGAAACACAAGGTAATGCAAACACCAGGGAAATACCCAAAGATGGAACAATATATGAAATTTTTATTTGACTTGCGTAGTTGAATAATGAAGACATCAAATGTTACTATCTATCTTGATATGTTCATTTTCAGCCAGCACTGACATGATTCAGGGAATATATCTCAAGAAGGATGACCCAAAGATTATAGCACTTATGCAACAAGCTGAAATACTCAGTTCACTTGCACTCAAATTTGATACCGAGAACAAAGATCAGAGTATTGATAGTGCTTCAAAGGTGATGCAATTTTCATTGATCTGTTTACACGTTTAATTACATCGTACATAATAAAATCTGATATATGGAGTAGAATGTTTAAATCATAACTCTTGTTTAGAGTTGCTCCAATATTCTGTAGAATGTTCCTCTTGTTTTTTCATGCTATCTTATATATTTATACATAAAATGATAAAATTCAGATTCTTCAAGAATTTCTCAATCAAAGCAAAGATGCTGACATGATCAGATTAAGGATCACTGATGTGGATTTTCAACTTGAGAATTCTATAGACTCAGTTGACGACTTGAAGTTTAGTAGAGAGGACATCCAACAATCTTGGAGGTACTATACTTTTTTTTTTTTCCCCAAGTATTTTAAAGAAATCAATTATACTAAACATTGCCCAGACTTGGATTTTGGAATAATCTACACCACTCTGACTCATGCTGAATACAGGGCATCACACTTTTATGCAGATTCTCCAAGTAGCTCCGAGTATAGTACTGGATCAACGCTTTTGACCCATTTAACAGTTGACAAACTAGACCGTATTGCAGCTGATTCATCCGATACACATCATAACGCAGAATCTCATCTTCAGCCAAATCAAATAGGACAGTCAGTTGTTAATTCTGTTGTTGAGAAGCACACTGTCTCCTGCACAACGACAAATCAAAATGAAGAAATTTTATCATGTAAGAACAAAGCTGATTACATTCAGATACCCTCATTTATTTGAAAGATATAAGTATGCAATGTTGCGTTTAATTGAGGAAATTTCTTTTCTTAATTCAGTAAACAGCATGCCACCATGCGATCATTTGAATGATGATGATGGAATTGTTTACACCTTCTCAAGCAATGAGTTAAACTCCCCACCTCAAGTAACACCAGTTTTCAGATCATTGGCATCAGGGATTCCCAGCCCACAATTTACAGAAAGTGTGAGTTAATGAATTTTCCAGTTGAAATTACAAAGCAATAAGTGACATAAGAGTTTCAGGAAAATACCTGCTTTTCAATAATAACAAGTTCCATTAACACTTCCTAGTCTTCCTCAATTTAGTGACAGAACCGGAAGCTACTTATCAGTCAACTCGAAAATTTTAATGTTGCTTGCAACAATTTGGTTATCATGTATAATTGCTACTCGGAACTTGTGTTTTTGATCTCATAGAATTTGAATTCAAGCTTTAAAAGAAGTATTATTATAAATAACCTAATCAGTTATAGATTGTGCAAATAGTTAGTAGCATAGGTCGATCGTATATACTCGAGGTCTCAAAGATATCTGGTGCAATTTGCCTTCATGTGGAAGGAGTGGACTCACTGGCATTGACAGCCCCAATGGCAGGTTTTGACCTTGGATTATGTAGCTTACTTGGATGCATTTCTACCAGATTAATTATAGTCCAGGAAAACCGAACTTTGGAACTAAAATGACATGATTGTTTCCCTGACCATCTTGATGGAAGTAGGGTGTTTAGTCTACTTGTCAGTTGTGTGTAGGCTGTGTTTCTATGAGTTCGAATTACCACTGAGATAAACACTCAAGAGACATAATGGCTATAAGGTCTTAAACCCAGTTTATATTTGTGTTCCATTTAACTAGATTTCGAATGTAGTATTTGGCTTTCAGCCCTTCTTGATTACTTCTGGGCTGTCTCTACTTTTTTGTGTCCGGAACTCTTGATAATTTTTTTGAATAGTCAGTAGTTGCATAGCCGATTAATCTTATTTGTCTGGTTCTCACATTATCTCATTGAAAATGTTATATCACTATAAGGACATCGGTATCCTGACAGTTTAAAGTGTAAAACATGCCATATGTGTACATGAATTCTTTTTTAATGTAATACATGTTTTCATGGTTTAATATGATTTCCGGAAAGGAAATTTGATCCTTTGTTTTGGATATACATCTCAGGAGAGGCACTTCCTACTCAAAACACTTGGTGTGGAGACTGCATCTCCGAACCCGATGACAACAGCTTCACGACCCCCACCCTGCAAAAGGGTTCTTCTCCAAAGTCTCTGATCAACTGCTGGTTCTTCTCACGAGAAATCTGTTACTACAATTCACAGCTACAGGTTTTGTCTTCAGTTTTGGAGTTCTTTTTTTTTTGTTTCACTTGAATCGCGGTCATTCCTACCTAAATTTTTACAGGTCTACCAAAATCAGATCTGCCTTGAAATCTAGAATGCAACGGTGCATCCTAGATTCATTTCCCATGAAGATTTTGTCCTATGGTCTGCGTTCTTGTTTGTGTCACCAACGCTAATATCCACATTGAATTCCATTGTGTTCTGGTAGCGAAATTCTTTTGTTTATCTTCTTTTGGGTTTTGAATATGGTATTCAATTCTCCAAAAATATTTTTGCCTTGGATTGTCCTTTTGTACATGACTTACAATATGATTCACTAGTTTTTGAGAGTGTAACTATACATTGGCACCTCGCCAATTTAACCCCTTGTAGAGCAAAGGATGACAATAAGGGGAAGACATATAGTAAAATGTAGAAAGAGCTAGAAGGAGGATCATCCAAAATGAGCTCCTTTTACTTAGTTTGTTTAGGTGTGCAGAGGGTTGTGGTATAACTTCTCATTGTATTCACTTTTCTTTTTACCTCTTGGTTTTCGATGTAATTTGACACAAAGATTACTGAGTGTTTGAAGAATGTGGTTTTGATGGAAATATGTGCGGAAATGTCTTCACTCTTCATATCTTTATGTGCATTTTTTTCATACAATTTACTTGCTTAAGAATCTGAAATGATCAACTAAGCTGCGATATTAGAAAATGCACTTAAAAGATTAAGATGAAAAGAGCTTACTTGCTGAAGATGAAAATTTGGAAACTCTGCAAACACTGGTTCTCCTCTGTGAGTCCCATTCTGTCTCCCCTATACTTGATCTCTGATTTTTAATGGGGCTGTGTTGTGGGGGAGAATTTGGGGTCTAGAATATGTTACTACATTTTATATTGGTCAGCTACTAGTAGTTGGGATGTTATGATTCTGAAGTTATGAATAAAGCAAAAGCAATACCGAAAGAAATGGAGGGAATTATGTACAAAATAAAGCATGTACTCGATGGTAAGCACTTTTTCTCTTCACTCTTGACTTGATTAAATATTGATGTAGGTTAATGTCTCCCATGCGCAATTTGTGTGGTATTTCGAACATTTTTATGAGTTGCGATATTTTTACAATACAAACTGCGTTAACTATTCAGAAAAATTGAAAGTGAGAGCTCAGATTCATGTACGTTGGATTCTAAGAAAGCTAGTATCTTGAAGTGGTGGTTGTTATAGCTTGACTTTTTCTCATATAAAAAAAAAAAAAGGAGAAGACGAAATGAAATGATGTGAAAGAAAAGAACAAATCTATCACGATTAATATGGACAATTTTCTGATTAAAAAAATTTAGATGTATCAACCAAATCGTTGTACAAATACCATGGGCAGACCGCGAATTTGGAAGGTAAAGAAATTTCTAGTGGTTTAAAATTGATACCACTACAGCTACAGCTATTACATTGGCCTACTCTGCTTCTGCAATTCTTCGCAGTTTCTTCAAGCTCAGGTAAATTTGACATGACAACTTACTGAAGACTATGTCAAGAGTTGCTTCGTGGACCAGGGATTTTCAGTCATAAGGAAAGAAATCACCATGCTAATGACAACTCTCGGGATGTCGTTATCAAGGACGGATTCATGTAAAGGTCTAGGGGGATGTATGTTCGGGAGAAAATTTTTAAATTTATTATTTTTATTAGTAATTTATAGTCCAAATGCATATACTTTTATTAAGTGCCCAACTAAAAAAGGTTAAGTTCTCCTAAATTTTTAGTAATCATTTCATCTTTTGATTTAATTTTAATATAAGTTATACATATATGGTTCGGAATTGTTTTTGGTGACAATCGATCCTATTAAGCATGACAATTTTTTTTATGTATATAATGTCCCCATAAGAAAAACATATTGGATCCGTGTCGTGATGGTCGCAATGGAAGAAAAGAAATTACTATGTTACGAATTTTGAACGTATATTTCGTTATCAAAACGTAACAAATTTTAACATAAGAAAACTATTCGACTCAGTTCGCTAGTGGCACGTTTACTTGCATGAACAGATGGTTTACTTCTTTTTTTTGTTGAGATAGCAAGTTAGTAACTGATGATTGAGTTGGTATTGGTACACTTGATTGTAAAAATCAGTAATCGGTATAAATTGATTGAGGTACCGATTAAGATTAATTAAATATTAATCGGAAGGATAAATCGGAGCATAAATCGAATATTATAATGATATTTAATATATTAATCTAATTTACAATAAAACATATCATTTTAAATAAATTTACATAATTAATCGGATTGTAAAAATCGAATCGGTTAACTACCTTACAGATGATTAATCGACTAAATCGGGAATTTTTAGAACGAAATGGTACGTGATAAAATGAAACATTCCTTTTTACTTCGGTTGATTGAAGCGTTAATTATTTTAACCACCACTTCCAGAAGGAAGGTGGGGTTGAAGACGATGTCAAGCATCGTATCAATGCTGGGTGGCTAAGGTGGAGGGCAGCGTCAGGGGTGATGTGCGACAAGAAGGTTCCTTTGAAGTTGAAAGGGAGATTCTATAGAGCAGCTATCCGGCCTGCGATGCTTTATGGTTCGGAGTGCTGGAGCGAAGAAGACCCACGAAAGCTCGTTGGAAGCGGCGGAAATGAGGATGTTGCGGTGGTCGTATGGCCGCACGTTGCTAGATAGAATCCCTAATAGGGTGTTCAGGACCGAGCTCGAAGTGGCGCCTCTCTCTGCGAAAGTTAGAGAAGGGAGGTTGAGATGGTTCGGCCACGTCCATAGGAGGCGGCCGGAAGCTCCAGTGCGAAGGGTCGAGAGTCTTTCGGTTGATGGGGTGAGGAGGAGAGGCAGACCGAGGAGGTCGTGGGAAGAGCAGCTTAGGTTGGATTTGAAGGCTTTGAACCTAAGTGAGACTATGATCGCTGACAGGTGTTCGTGGAGGCGGCAAATCAGAGTGGTGGACTCTCTTCTTGGGGACGGCTCTATAATGGAGAACCTCAGAGTTGGGTTGTCTCGGATGACCTTATCTTAGGAGTTTGGCTTTTGCCGATTTATTTTCCCATTTTCATTTATTATTTTTAGTATCATATGTTTCCAGGTTGTGCAGGTGCAAGGAGCTTCGCTTGGTGGTATCTAGGGGCATGGTAGGTAAGTCCCGTGTGGAGAAAGCCATGGGCTCAGGTATTGCTGTGAACGTTGTCGTATATACTTTAGATTCCTTTGTATTTATCACTCACCGTATATGTCGCGCACATAGCCGAGGGTCTTCACGGAAACAGCCTCCCTACCCTAAAAAGTGGGGGCATGGTCTGCGTACAACCTACCCTCCCCAGACCCTGCTCTGAGCGGGATATACTGGGTATGTTTGGTTTGGTTTTAAACGAATACTTGAACAGAACAGTACTGCACAACTTATAGGGCCTACATTTTGTTAAGTTTCTAACCCTTAAAACGCTTCCGGATATCATAGCAACGAAGTCTGCGTTTGTAGTCCAACGGTCAGGATAATTGCCTTCCAAGCAATAGACCCGGGTTCGACTCCCGGCAAACGCATTTTTCCAATCAGGATATTGCAGCACTTTACTGCAGGTGCTGAACCCACCTAACCGAATACAAAATTATCTACAAATTTCTACACAAAAAACGTATACATGCAGCATGCTCCCTCCACTTCATTTCAAAAATAAGTGTTGTTTTAAATTTTGTAATTTTTACTTTGTTATAACTTGGTACTCCATCCGTTATCCCTTTTGATGTCCAATTTAAATACAAATTTATTATTTCAATACAAATTTAAATATAATTTTCCAAATTTATCAATTATTTTTAGACAAAATGACAGTTTGTAATCCCTATGTATATGGATTTTGTCAAATTGGTCCAGATTTACGTTTTTTAGCACTTTGCAACCCCTATCTTCAAATCTCGCTTCATATTACAACCCCTATCTTCAAAAAGGACAGTTTGTACCCCTTATGTATAGAGGTTTTTGACTCATTTTTGCTTGTAAAATAGGTCAATTAGATTGAAGGACAGTTTGTACCCCTTATGTATAGAGGTTTTTGACTCATTTTTGCTTGTAAAATAGGTCAATTAGACGGGAGGGGTTGTAATATGAAGCGAGATTTGAAGATAGGGGTTGCAAAGTGCTAAAAAACGTAAATCTAGACCAATTTGACAAAATCCATATACATAGGGGTTACAAACTGTCATTTTGTCTTATTTTTAGGATTTGATTTTTTTAAAATTTAACACTATTCTCATTTTTCAATGTATTAATTAAGGGTATTAGTTATAATATTTTATTCAACTAACATTTTTCTTAATATGTGTAATCTTTGCCTAAAAAACATGTAAAATGAAATATATTTTCTGCATTCTATAATAGAGAAAACTGAGCCTAACGTTGTCCTCAAGATCCTCAGGTATTTTTGTAAATATCCATTTTTTTAATAATTTACCTAACTATCCTTAAATTTGTATTGAAATTTTTTTAACTCATGTAGAATAGTTCATCACACATGAATCCTTTAGAACAAGTATAATGTTACCTTTCTACACGTATTTGAAAGTAAAGTGATTTATACATATCATTTTTTCAACTTTATATATCAATTCTAGATAAGCGTTGTTTTAAACTTTTGTTTAATTTGTACTTATTAAAATTAGGAATATATTTCCTCAATTTTAAAAGTAATCGCATTATCTTTTTATGCATACTAGCTTATAATCCGTATAATGCACAGATTTCTTTTGTTATGTTATAAATTTTATTTAATATTACAATTATGTTTTTATATAATATATATTTTTAATTATTTTTTTAATTTTAATTTAATATAATTTAATATACTCATATTTACGGATTATACTAATGTTTACTTATTATAAATAAGGTATACGGTTTTTAATATATTTTATTAATAATTGAAAAATATTTTGTGATATTTCCGGGTATATATTAATAATTAAATTAAAAGGTAATGTGTTTTAATTAGAAAGGAAATATTAATGATTGAAAGATATGATACGACTGACCTTTTTAGGTATTTATAAAAGTTAATATCTTCAACTAAAAGTAAATGTGAAAAATGCAATCGACTAATTACCATTAATTATAATATGTTATTATTTATTTTAGTTGTTTTATTTTTCTTGAAAATTATGGTGTGATATTTTCGGGTATATATTAATGATTGTAAGATCTTCAACTAAAAGTAAATGTGAAAAATGCAATCGACTAATTACCATTAATTTTATTATGTTAATGTGAAAAAGGTTGTTTTAAATTAAAAAGATAACGTGTTTTAATCCGATAGAAAATATTAATAATCGAAATATACAATTGATGTTTTTAGATATTTATAAAAGGTAATATCTTGAACTAAAAGTAAATGTGAAAAGACAATCGACTAATTACCATTAATTTAATTATTATGTTAATGTGAAAAAGGTAATCGACTAATTACCATTAATTTTATTATGTTAATCAACTAATTACCATTAATTATATTTTGCTATTATTTATTTTAGGTGTTATATTTTTCGTGAAAATTATAGTGTTATATTTTCGGGTATATATTAATGATTGTAAGATTTGTTTTAAATTAAAAAGGTAACGTATTTTAATTTGAAAGGAAATATTAATGATCGAAAGATATGATATGATTGATGTTTTTAAGTGTTTATAAAAGGTAATATCTTCAACGAAAAGTAAATGTGAAAAAGGCAATCGACTAATAACCATTAATTATATTATTTATTATTTATTTTAGGTATAAATATTTTTCTTTATAATGAAGGGTAAATAAGTAAATTCACGAAATACCAAAAAACAGGTACCAAAACTTTTAATATTTCGATTTTTACTCCGTATATAATAGTATAGATCTATATTTAAAATAGTAATAAAAATGATTTATACATGTAAGTTTTTGTCAATTTTTGAGTTATTTTCTTGTGAACGATACTTAATTTAAAATGAAAGGACTATTATCGCATCTTTAGTCGATCAATTAATGTTTATCTGATCGTTATCTTTTCTTACAAGAAATTGTGAAGTCTTCTATCTTGACCATTAATACTAATAAAAAATGAAAATTAAGTCAACACATAATATGAATTCAACATAAGTTAGCCTACGAGTTTTCTATCTTTTCTTTTGCGGTTTATATGAACTTAAAATGTGCAGTCCAAGATACAACTACCACGTGTAGAAACAGCCTTTAAATAATTTTGTTAAATGTTACTCCCTATGTGCCTTTAAACGTTTCTCCATTCCTTCAAAACACGGGTTTTAAGAAAAAGGTATTGAATATTATTGTTAAGGAGTAGTGGGTATTGAATATTATTTTTTATGGGATAGTGGGTATTAAATATTGTTTTTAAGAAGTAGTGGGTGGAGTAGTGGGTATTGAATATTATTTTTAAAGAGTAGTGGGTGGAGTAGTGAATATTGAATATTATTTTTAAGGAGTAGTGGGTGAAGTAGTGGATGTTGAATATTGTTTTATATGACTTAAAATAGAAAGGGGAAAAGTATTTTGAATGTCCCGATATAGTAAACAGGAAAAGTTTTAAGAGACAGAGGGAGTAGTAAATTCAATGAAATTTGGAGTTGGAAGTTTAGAGTTCACACGTCTTCATATGTGTACATGTAGTTTTGACTTGGCATGGGCTATATGCCAATTACTTATTAAAAACGCAGTGTTTTTTATTAAAAAAAACGCAGTGTTTTATTACAGAAAATAATCAAAAAAAGAAAGGGATTCTTTATTTTAAAATTGATATTTAATTTTTTAAAAAATATTTCAATTTACATATTTTATAAATGAATATTCATTCATGAGCGAGAATTGAATATAAATAAACCATTATCATTTCAGTTATCTCATTACGCTCAATTATTATACAAATTTTAAAATATTTTTCCTAATTTTAAATGTCTCAAGCACCCAGGTTAAATCACCAATTTCAATTATTAAATAGATGACACATTGACAATATACATGAGTGAAATATTCTAGAATAGCGACTCACTACATAGGTAAACATTTTGACAAACTGTTAACTGCATAATAAAGTTAACCAAATCAAAAGTAGGAAGTCAAAAACACTACTGTATCTATTTTTACTATAAATGACATATAAAAATGTTTCAAAGATCTCACCAGAAAATGAATACTCCTTTTATAATCCTAAAAGTTTATTAGAAAAATGAATCAAATATTATTATAAAATTTAATTATATATTTAGAAAATATTATCGAACAAAAATTTTAATCATAATAAAAATATGACATAATATGACAATATTTAATTTGTGCACATATATTAATGCACATGCGATCCATTTTTGTTATAAGGATATTACTAAGTACTAGCTTAAATTTCGTGCGATGCACGGATTTTTTTAATATTATATGAAATTTTTCATTAATTTAAGTTAATTTTTTTAAAACATAAATTTAGGAGGCTTAAATTTTTATATGAGATAATTTGATAATAATTATATAAATATTATACGTGATATTTTTAGAGAATGAGGAATTTTAGTTAGAAAATATAGAAAAGATGATAGGTTTTGAAAAAGGTAATAGCCTAATTATTAGTATTTATAGAATTACTATTTTATTTTATAAAATAGAATGTCCTTGATATGATCAGGAAAAAAGAGATTTTAGTTAAAGAAAATTAAAAATGTAACATGTTATAGGTAAAAAAGGTAATTGATTAGTTTATAGTAATAATAATATAATTACGTTATTTTACTAAATACAATTGCTCGTAATGTTATAAGAAAAAAGAGAAATTAATATTGTTCATGATATTTCTATTAAAAGAGGAATTTTGGTTAGAAAATATAGGAAAGATAATAAGTTTTAGATAAAAAAAAGGTAACCGATTAATTATTAATATAATAATATTATTAATTTATTGTATAAAATAGAAACGTCCGTGATATAATTGGAAAAAGAGAGATTTTAGTTAGAGAAAATAGAAAGGTAACGTGAAATTAAAAGGATGACATGATTTATGTGAAATAGGTAATTGATTAGTTTACGGTAATCATAATTTAATTATGTTATTTTACTAAATAAAATTGCTCATAATTTTTAGAAAAAGAGAAATTAATGTTGCCCGTGATATTTCTATAAAAAAAGGGGATTTGATTAGAAAAAATAGAAAAGGTGATACTTTTTAGCTGAAAAGGTAATCGGTTAATTATTAGTATTATAATATTTTTATTTTATTTTTTTAAATAGAAACGCCCGTGATATAATTGGAAAAAGAGAGGTTTTAGTAAGAGAGAAAAAAAGGTAACGTGTTTTCGCTGAAAGAGAGATTTTGTTCGAAAAAGAGAAAAGGTAACCGTGCATGATATAATTGGAAAAAAAGATATTTTAGTTAGAGAAAATAAAAAAGATAAAGTATTTTGGCAGAAAAAGGTAATTAATTATTTAATAGTAATTATAAAATAATTATGTTATTTTATTATACAAAATTATTATTTTACTAAATAAAATTGCTCATAATTTTTAGAAAATGAGAAATGAATGCTGCCCGTGATATTTCTAGAAAAAAAGTAAATTTAATTAGAAAAAATAGAAAAGATACGTTTTAGCTGAAAATGCAATCGGTTAATTATTAGTATTATAATATTATTATTTTATTTTTATTAAATAGAAACGTCCGTGATATAATTGGAAAAAGAGAGGTTTTAATAAGAGAAAATAAAAAAGGTAACGTGTTTTGGTTCAAAGAGAGATTTTTGCTCGAAAAAGAGAAATGATAACCGTCCATCATATAATTGGAAAAAGAAAGATTTTAGTTAGAGAAAATAAAAAAGATAATGTATTTTGGCAAAAAAAGGTAATTGATTAGTTAATAGTAATTATAAAATAATTATGTTATTTTATTATACAAAATTACTCGTAGTGTTTTTAAAAAAGGAGAAATTTTAGTTTGATAAAATGTAAAAGATATCATATTTTACCTAAAAAGGAAATTGGTTAGTTATTGAAAAATAGAAAAGGTTATATGTTTAACCTGAAAAAGGAAATTGATTAATAAAGGAGAAATTTTAGTTAAATAAAATATAAAAGATATTGTATTTTGCCTGAAAAAGGAAATCATTTAGTTATTGAAAAATAGAAAAGATAAAATGTTTAACCTGAATAAGGAAATTGATTAATGTATTATACAAAATTGCTCGTAGTGTTTTTAAAAAAGGAGAAATTTTAGTTAAATAAAATGTAAAAAGATTTTGTATTTTACCTAAAAAGGAAATTTTTTAGTTATTGAAAAATAGAAAAGGTAATATGTAATTGATTAATAAAACACGTGTGATGCACGGATTATTTTTAATATTATATGAATTTTTTCATTAATTTAACTTAATTTTTTTAAAACATAAATTTAGGAGCCTTAAATTTTTATATGAGATGATTTGATAATAATTATATAAATGTTATCCGTGATATTTCTAGAAAATGAGGGATTTTAGTTAGAAAATATAGAAAAGATGATAGGTTTTAATTGAAAAATGTAATCGGCTAATTATAAGTATTTATAGAATTATTATTTTATTTTATTAAATAGAATGCCCTTGATATGATTAGGAAAAGAGAGATTTTAGTTAGAGAAAATTAAAAATGTAACTTGTTCTAGGTGAAAAAGGTAATTGATTAGTTTATAGTAATAATAATTTAATTACGTTATTTTACTAAATACAATTGCTCGTAATGTTTTTAGAAAAGGAGAAATTAATATTGTCCGTGATATTTCTATTAAAAGAGGGATTTTAGTTAGAAAATATAGAAAATATGATACGTTTTAGATAAAAAGGGTAATCGGTTAATTATTAATATTATAATATTATTAGTTTATTATAATAAATAGAACCGCCCATGATATAATTGGAAAAAAAGAAATTTTAGTTAGAGAAAATAGAAAGATAACGTGAAAATTAAAAAGACAACATGATTTATGTGAAAAGGGTAATTGATTAGTTTATAGTAATTATAATTTAATTATGCTATTTTACTAAATAAAATTGCTCAGAGTTTTTAGAAAATGAGAAATTAATGTTGCCCGTGATATTTCTAGAAAAAAGGAAACTTAATTAGGAAAAATAGAAAAGATGATACATTTTAGCTGAAAAAGTAATCGATTAATTATTAGTATTATATTATTATTATTTTGTTTTTATTAAATAGGAATGTCCGTGATATAATTGGAAAAAGAGAGGTTTTAGTAAGACAAAAGAAAAAAGGTAACGTGTTTTGGCTGAAAAAGGTAATCGCCCCCTGATATAATTAAAAAAATATTTTAGATAGAGAAAAGATAAAATGTAACGTATTTTGTCTGAAAAAGGTAATTAATTAGTTAATAATAATTATAATATATTTATGTTATTTTATTATACAAAATTGATAGTAGTATTTTTAAAAAAGGTGAAATTTTAGTTAGATAAAATGTAAAAGATATTGTATTTTACCTCAAAAAGGAAATTATTTAGTTATTGAAAAATAGAAAAGGTAATATGTTTAACTTGAAAAAGGAAATTGATTAGTTAGTAGAATGAATTTTATCTGTAATTGAGTAAGGATAAATAAGTAAAATCAATAGGTACCGACCAACCAAACTTTTAATGTTTCGGCTTTTATATAATACTAGCTTAAAACCCGATGCACGGATTTTTTTTAATATTACATGATTTTTTCAATTATTTGAATATTTTTTTGATGATATGAATTCTGAGTTAAATTTAAATGATATGAGGTTATAATAATTATATATATTGGTCATATAATTTTTAAAAAGGAAAATTTATTTATAAGATATATATAAGATGATACAATTTTATCTGAAAAAGATAATCAATCAATTATTAATTATTACAGTATTATTTTATTCAATACAATTATCTGTGATACTATTGGAAAAGAAGAGGTTTTAGAAAGAGAAAATATAAAAGGTAACGTGTTTTAGCTGAAAAGTAATTTGTTAGTTATTACTTATTAGTAATCATAATATTAATATTTTATTTTATTAAATATAGCTGCCCGCAGTATTTTTAGAATATAAAAATGAAATCAATTAGTTATTTAAAAATAGAAAATGTAACATATTTTACCAATAATAAATATTTAGATATGGATAGTTAAGTAAAAAAAGAAAGTTTGAAAATAAGAAATTTTAGTTAGAAAATATAGAAAAGATATTACATTTAGCTGAAAAAAGTAAATAATTAGTTAGTAGTAATTATAATTTTATTAGTTTATTTCATTAATAGAATGACCCGTGATATATTTTTGGAAATGAGTGTTTCTAGTCAGAAAAGAAAAAATAATGTATTTTAGGTGAAAAAGGTAACTGGTTAGTTATTAGAAATTGCAATACCATTATTTGATTTTATAAAATAGAAATACATGTTTCTACCAATAATAAATATTTAAGTAATGATAATTAAGTAAAAAAATCAAGTTTGAAAATGAGATATTTTTGTTAGAAAATATAAAAAAGATATTACCTTTTAATCGGAAAAGTTAAATCAATTAGTTATTAGTAATTATAATATTATTAGTTTATTTCATTAATTAGAACGGTCATATTTTTGGAAATAAGATATTTTAGTCGGAAAAGTTAGAAATGGTAATTGATTAGTTATTATTTAGGAGAAAATGAGATATTTTAGTTAGAAAAGATAGAAAATATATTACCTTTTAGCTGGAAAAGATAATTAGTTAGTTATTAGTAATTATATTATTATTAGTTTATTTTATTAATTAGAACGATCATAATTTTGGAAAGATGAGATTTTAGTTAGAAAAGTTAGAAAAGGTAATAGCTGATAAATATAATTGGTTAGCTATTATTTAGGAGTATAGAAAAGATATTATATTTTAGTTGGAAAGTTAATCAGTTAGTTATTAGTAATTATAATATTATTAGTTTTTTCATTAATTAGAACAATCATATTTTTGAAAGATATTACCTTTTACATGTGTTAATTATTAGTAATTATAATATTATTAATATTTTTGGAAAAAATTAGATTTTAGTTAGAAAATTTAGAAAAGGTAATAGCGGTAATTGGTTTGTTATTATTTAAGGTAAGACGGCAAGTGTTGGGAAGACCTGCTTGTAATATATTGAGATCGAAAAGATTGTGTTTCATGTTAAAAAAAGATTGTGTTTTGTTTTTCAAAAATCAGGTTAAACAATTAAGGGTAATAAAGTAAAACAATTAAATAAGATAAGTACTGTACCGTACCAAAACTTTCGATATTTCGTCTTTTATAATATAGTATAGATAATATAGATATGCGTGAGTATTTGAAAAAAATTTGGTAAAAAACTAAAATTTCTAACATTATTTTATAAAAAATACTATATTCATCTCACATTCACACGAACAAAATACTACTGTATCAACTAATGGAAACAGATTACCAAATCAAAGACAATTTGTTCCAAGAAACATCTTACAACTTGCACACAAAAAAACCTTAAATAAAATGAAAAGTAAGTACAACTAAACAGGATAGATTCCTGACTTGATTTGTTCATAACTTTACATTTTTTAAATCTATACTTTTTAATGTGAAAAATTATGGTTTTAATGGCACGAAATAGTATCAAAGTGATTGCATATCAAATTTAATTATTATTAAATTCAAATTAATTTCTTATAACTAGGTAATTATACATGATTTACTTACTTTAATTTTTTATTTTTTTAGATTAACCTCAGATTGATTCCTTACAACTACATAATAAAATAGTGTTTATTTATTCTTGGCAAAAAAAAAACCTTATTTATTAAATATTGTTGTCATTCAATCCTCTACAAATCTATACTATTATATAAATTCCGAAACATTGAAAGTTTTGGTACCTGTTTTTTGGTACTAAGTGAATTTACTTATTTACCCTTCATTATAAAGAAAAATATATATGATATCTATACTATTAAAATTCCTAAAATAAATAATAACATAATATGATTAATGGTAAGTAGTCGATTGCTTTTTTTCACAATTACTTTTAATTGAAGATATTACCTTTTATAAACACCTGCTAATCTTACAATCACAAATATCTATACTATTATATAAAAGCCGAAACAATAAAAGAGTTTTGGTATCTGTTTTTTGTTACTAAGTGAATTTATTTATTTACCCTTCATTATAAAGAAAAATATATATGATATCTATACTATTAAAACTCCTAAAATAAATAATAACATAATATAATTAATGGTAAGTAGTCGATTGCCTTTTTTAACATTTACTTTTAATTGAAGATATTACCTTTTATAAACACCTACTAATCTTACAATCATTAATATATACCCGAAAATATCACATCATATTTTTCAATTATTAATAAAATATATTAAAAATCTGTATACGTTGTTTATAAAAACATCAATCGTTTCATATCTTACAATCATTAATATTTCCTTTCAAATTACAACATGTTACCTTTTTAATTTAAAACTAATCTTACAATCATTAATATATACCCGAAAATATTACATCATATTTTTCAATTATTAATAAAAATATATTAAAAATCTGTATACGTTGTTTATAATAAGGAAACATTAGTATAATCCGTAAACATGAGTATATTAAATTATATTAAATTAAAATTCATTAATTAAAATAATGGTAAGTAGTCGATTGCTTAATTAAATTATATTTACTATAAACTAATCAATTACCTTTTTCACATAAATCGTATAATCTTTTTAATTTTCACGTTACCTTTCTATTTCTATAGCTAAAATATATTTTTTTTCCAATTATATCACGGGAGGTTCTATTTAATAAAAGAAACCAATAATATTCTAATATTAATAATTAACTGATTTTCTTTTTCAGCTAAAACATATCATCTTTTATATATTTTCTAACTACAATCCCTCTTTTAATAGAAATATCACGTACAATATTAATTTCTTCTTTTCAAAAACCATTATGAGCAATTGTATTTAGTAAAATAACGTAATTAAATTATAAATACTATAAACTAATCAATTACCTTTTTCACCTAAAACATGTAACCTTTTTAATTTCTTTAACTAAATCCTCTCTTATTCTAATCATTACACGGGCATTATATTTAATAAAATAAAAGAATTATTTTATAATTACTAATAATTAAACAATTATTTTTTTCAACTAAAACCTATCATCTTTCTACATTTTCTGACTAAAATCTCTCCATTTTTAGAAATATCATGGATAACATTTATACAACTATTATCAAATCATCTCATATAAAAATTTAAGCCTCCAAAATTAATATTTCAAAAATAATTTAAATTAATACAAAAAATTTTATATAATATTTTAAAAAATCCGTGCATCGCACGGGTTTTAAGCTAGTACATATTTAAATAATACTTATCAATTATAGTTAGTACTCCCTCCGTCCCACTTGATTCTTATCATTTGAAATAAGGAGGGTGTATTTTAAGGATATTTTCATAACTTATTATTATTTTTTTTTATAAAAATATAATATTTAAATTTTTATATAAAAAAATTTAAAAAAAAATCCTTAAATATTGCATGCCAAACATTCTATTTCAAATGTTAAAAATCGGAGGGAGTATATCTTATACATATAGGGCTGAACAAAACCGAACCGAAACCGAAAAACCGAATCGAACCGTGCAAATTCGGTTTGGTTCTAATTTTCTAAAAATTCGGTCTATTTGGTCCGGACCGAATAGATCGAAATAAAAACAGGTTCGGTTCGGATCTTTAAAAAATATATCGATCCAGACCGAATAGTCCGAATAATATACACTTTAATTTTTATATTTATATTATGTACACTTTATATATATCTTATAAGATATAATTATAATATCTAATTTGTAAATTGTAATTATATCTATGTTGGTGGAATAGTGTTGATTAATATTATTATTTCTTTGATAAATCATGAATTTTAGCTTTATTTATAACATAGTTTTTTTAAAAAAAAATTAGTTTTTTCGGTCCGGACCAAACCGAACCGAATTATTTCAATTCGATCCGATTCGATCCATAATTAAATTTCAGTCCGATTCGATTCGAAAAAAAAATCACATTTCAATTTTCGATCTATTCCGTTGGGTCTGAACCGACCGAATGCTCAACCTTTAACGGAATCTTACATAAAAATGTACATCAACCTTTTAACCATCAAAGGTAAAGATCTCATGACCATAACTCCAGTATGAATATACGAAGAGAGCTTCTTAGAATGTTCCCACTATCTCCAGATTTTCTCAAGCTACCTCTTTCTCTGCAATTTCATTTCATGCACGACAGCACGAGACTGATACAATATATGTTTTTCTTTCCTAGCACTTACCTCTTTGTTTTTGCTTCTTCCCTCTGAAATAGTATACTAGAACTATAGTATAATATTGTACTATATTTATACCTTAAAGCTTAGTGATCACTCATTATTGCATCTTGTCCTGGTTTATATAACACAATAAAATTCAATACATCATATTCATTCAATTCTTTATTTGTTTCATTTTCTGTCCATTCATTTTCTATTTTATTCTCTCTTAAATCTCAAAAATGGGTAACTGTTTTGGTAGTGCATCTTCTTCAAGAGGTGATGCTGCACTAAACTCCAGTTCTGGTAATTTCCTTGTCCATATCTCTCTTTTGGCACCATTTATAATAGACTGTTCTGTTTCACATAATTATGTGTATTTGGTGTGTGTGTTTATGTGTATTGGGATTGTATTTGTATTGGATCCATTTGTTTTGATATAGATTTGTGTACTTCTAATCAGAGTTTCTCTAGTAGTTGATCTTCATGCTATTTTTGATAACTTGTTGTTTTTGAATCATTGTTCTTGGGATGGTTGACCAACTGAATTTCCTTAGTTAGCTAAGCTTTTGTACTTCAACTTTTTAGGTTAATTTCTATTCTTGGATAACTTACTTTTCTGCCCAAATTTAGGTCCCGTTTGGCTTGAACTTATAAGTTACTTATTTCGGAAAAAATTTCATATTTACATATTTTTTTTTTAGAAAAAAATGTATACGAGGAGTTTAATATTCGTTATCTTGCAAAAATAAGTTACTTATTTCAGAAAAAAGTACATATTTACACTTTTTTCCAGAGTAAGTAACTTATTTCTGAGAAATAAGATTTTCCAAATGGGGCTTAAACTTTAGTAGGAATCCAACTGAATATGGAAAAAGATAACTTTCTAATGTTTAACAGTTGATTTTGATCCTTTTGCAACTGGCAAGGATGGTTATATAATTTGAAGTACACCACATATTTTGCCAGCATTTCTTGTTTTGGTTTTTTTAATTTTGATCTCTTTGATTGGCATGTGATGAACAGTTGCTCTCTTAAAGAGTTAAAATTGCTATTTTTCATCGCACCTGAATTCGTAATTAGTAAACGGGTTTAGGTGTCTTTAGCCTCGGACATTTTTCTGCAATAAAGTTATTTCTCTTTTATCTTCTGATTGATTACATTTGCTAGATGAGAACAATGGTAAAAGTTCTGCGGGAAAATGTCACCTCAAATTGTGCTAGGTTTCTCGGCTGCCTTGTAGTTTTTTTGTCCAAGGGAATTATAATTAGATTAGGCAACTATTTGGATACAAAGAGGCTATGACAAATGGTACATTTCATTTTGCTTATTTTACTAATGAAGGCTTTTTCCTTCCATTTTCAGGGTCCGCAAAAACTAACAGCAAAACCTACACTTCTACTGTTACTTCTACTGCAACTAATACCTCTTCGAGCTGGAATAGCAGCACTGGAAGTCTACCAACTCCAAAATCTGAAAGTGAAATATTGTCATCCTCTCAATTAAAAGCATTTACCTTTAGCGAATTAAAAAATGCAACGAGAAACTTTCGTCCTGACAGTTTACTTGGTGAAGGGGGGTTTGGTTATGTTTTCAAAGGATGGATCGATGAACATACACTCACTGCTACAAAACCTGGGTCTGGAATGATTATTGCTGTTAAAAAGCTTAAGCCTGAGGGTTTTCAAGGCCATAAAGAGTGGTTGGTATGTTATCACTTCTTTACAATTGTAAATTAAAAATTATGTAACGTGATGACTGCTTGGACTATTAACTCAATAGAAAAATCTAAAATCTTTGCAGACCGAGGTGAATTATCTTGGACAACTACATCATCCAAATCTAGTTAAACTTATTGGATATTGTTTGGAGGGCGACAATCAACTTTTGGTGTATGAATTCATGCCGAAAGGGAGCCTGGAAAATCATCTATTCAGAAGTAAGTTAACCAATCAACTAAAAACTTCCCTAGTCTAGTTATTAAATTTTGGGGAAAAAAACAAATGATTTGATCATCGGGGCCGATAAACGTACTTCTTCTTTCAGTTTTGTTACCCATGGTTTAATTACTAATATATAAGTGAGATATACTCACGCTATGAACTAGAATTTAAGTTTGAGAGAGATATAATAAAGTGTTACCAAAATTTTGACGCTACATTTCGTAAACAGGAGGGCCTACACCACTTTCTTGGGAAATAAGAATTAAAGTGGCTATTGATGCTGCTAGAGGTCTCTCTTTTCTTCATAATGCTGAAGAGCAAGTCATATACCGTGATCTCAAGGCTGCTAATATTCTTCTAGACTCGGTATGTTAATTTAATGCTGCAAACCTTTTGTTGCTTTTCATCAACTAAAACGAAAATTTCCATATTTGTTATACTTATCCTCTTAGATGCTTTTCTCTGATGTTCACATTGGGTTTATGATGGACTTACAGGAGTTCAATGCCAAACTGTCTGATTTTGGTTTGGCTAAGGCAGGACCAACTGGTGATAGGACTCATGTGTCCACTCAAGTAATGGGCACTCAAGGCTATGCAGCTCCAGAGTATGTTGCTACAGGTGTGTGATTTTAGAAGATCATATTTGAAAATTAAAGCTATTTTTTATTTGTCATCGCACATGGCATTCAAATTATTGGTGTACAATTGTTATATATCTATAGTACATGTAATTATAAAAATATGTACAAAAAAAATATTTAATGTTTTAATCATATTTTGCGAATTTCTTAATATTCGCCTTAAAAATTTTAGGTTCCATTTAACAAATGTGATGAAGTCAATGGGATATTGGGTTATTTGAAACAATTTGGTTTTTTTATAAAATGAAGAGAACAAGTTCTACTTTTATCTATAATAATCATATCAATTACATTACTTGTGCACTTTTTGTGCATTACTCATGCACTTATTGTGCATTTTATACAATAAACGATTTTGAATTGCATTTTGTTGACTATCTTGTATGAACAGGTCGTTTAACAGCAAAAAGTGATGTATACGGTTTTGGGGTAGTTCTTCTTGAACTATTAACTGGTCGTCGTGCTGTTGACAAGTCAAAGGTTGTTGTTGAGCAAAATCTTGTTGATTGGGCATTACCATATCTGGGTGACAAGAGAAAATTGTTTCGGATTATGGACACAAAGTTGGAGGGACAGTATCCTCAAAAGGCAGCTTTCGCTGCTGCTACCCTTGCTTTAAAATGTCTAAATGCCGACTTTAAATCCAGGCCAGATATGTCAGAAGTTGTAACGGCTCTGGAAGATCTCCAATTATCAAAATCTGCAGCCAAAAATCTCCCCTTAAAGAATAAGATCCGTAATTCCCCTCTGAGCCAACATCGTTCCCTCATAATTTGACACCCTCAGCATCCAACATTGCAATCACGTCAATCTCTATTTAGACAAGGGTGATTGACTGATGTATGGCTCGTTATCAACGAACAACTCAATTAACATTGTTTGCAGACCTGGTGTATATTGCATGTGGAAACAGAGGTATATCAGCTAATGTTTGAAGTATCAACACTTGCTTCAATCCATTTTTTGTGTCTGTAAGCTTTTGTATGGTCATTTTTTGGTCTAGAAACTTGCAATGTGCAGAGAGCTGTTCCAGTTGTCAGTGCTGAATGTAAGAGATAGTGTAGTATTTGCATGATCAGTTAAGTATTGTGATTATGTGTGGAAACGATAGCAATGAAAATTAATTACTTGTATGTAACTAAATTTCCAGATAACTGTATTTTGTTTTGGAATACGATCCTCTTTCCCAGTTTTATGCTTTGCATCTGTAACAGCTTATGGATGATACATATAATGGCCTAAATGTTCATTCAGTTGCCCTTTTAACTTTTAAGAGCATCTCCAATGGAATAAAACCCTTAGCTAAAATTTTAAATAACTTACCAAAATTGAAAATTATACATAACATGTTAAAATTTCATCATTTCAATGGGACATTTCCCTTGTCTAAAATTTTAGCCAATCCTTTATATATTTTCAATATTGACCATATTTGTTGAAACTCTAGAGATCTGTAGCAAATGCCATGTCATTTCCCGCCCCTTTTCTTCCCATAATTTGACCAAAAAAATTAATAATAATCATAATCATACCTTTTTTGAAATATAACCAACCATTATAGCTGATCCCCATTAGAGCAAAACACTCTACCGATTCAGTAAATTTTAGCCAACTATTATTTTTTTGAAATTTAACCAATCGACTTAGCCAATACCATTGGAGATGCTCTAAAAAGGGTAGTAGTTAAACAAAACTGTACAGTTGCGGAGGGTAGTGGAGTCTATAGATTCCACATGAACAAAAGTAATTATAGAAATGTATTTAACACCAATAATATATGCCCTTGCTGGCGCAAAAATATAGCTTAAATTTAGCCGTTGGTATATTTGGCAACTTAGCCCCCATGGTAGTTTATGACTATGCCACTGAAACTGTGGAACAATAATCTTTTGTCTGGCCATGTAAGTATTGAGAGTGATTGTGTTCTTGCATCCTCTTAAAACTGTGAACCGGTTTCTGACCATTTTGGTTCATGCCCTGTTCTAATTCTTCCAGTAGTCGCACCACCTCTTTCATTGTTGGTCTTCGTTTTGGCTTTCTATTAAGGCAGTGGAGTATGATTTTGGCAAATTTGTTTGCATCTTTCCTTGTTATGGTCTTTCCCATTTTCCTGTCAATAATGCGTTGCAGTTGTGGCTTACTGTTAAGAAATGGTTTACCCCACTCAACTAGATCCTCGAGCCCTCCAGAATATGACCTAGTGACTGCTACATGTCCAGACAGGATTTCAAGGAGTACTACTCCAAAGCTGTATACATCAGTTTTCAATGTCAGATGACCTGTAAGACAAAGATGCGTTATACATTAACTCTTGGAACTTCTAAATTTTTTTTGCTGAACAATTATGTCTTGATGATCCAGCGCTCAATACTTATTCTTGATGATATCATAGGTTATAATTTATAGCGATAAGATTCTTATTATACCCTATGTTGCTCAATGATATAATTTTTTTGCTGAATAATTATGTCTTGATGATCCAGTGCTCAATACTTATTCTTGATGATATCGTAGGCTATAATTTATGGAGATAAGATTCTTATTATACCCTATGTTGCTCAACTGCAATATCATTAACTTATCTGCCAATACCTGTTCCTACGTACTCAGGGGCAAAGTAGCCTTTAGTTCCGAGTACCCTGGAGGATGTGTGACTCTTGTCATCTTGAGGCCCGAACTTAGCTAGTCCGAAATCTGAGATTTTTGGTGTATAGTCCTGAACATTTTGGTAATTAGTTAAAATAAAAATATGTGCAGTAAGTAAAGAACAGTTGCAACAAACCAAAGTAAGTTGATCGGAGTTTTGAGGTTATAAATTACTGACATTGTCGAGAAGAATGTTAGAAGACTTCATATCACGGTGAATGACTGGTGAACTTGTTCCGTGCAGATACTCTAAACCTTTGGCGGAGCCAACTGCTATTTTGAGTCTTGTACTCCAGTTGTTTAGGGCTATGTCTCTTCCTACTTGTGCCAAATAACAATTCTTCACTAATTTCAATTTTGGTTCCTAAATTATTGTATATTAGCTTGGGGATTACCTTCTAGTAGAAGTGCTTCTAAGCTTCCTTTAGGCATGTATTCTAACACTAAAATACTGTGGTCATCCTCGTAACAGTATCCAATGATTTTAACCACATTTGGGTGGTTCAACCTTTTTAGAAAACTTAGTTCAGTCTGCAACAAGAAGTATCATTACAAACACTGGTTTAATGGCTCAACAAAGCAAGGACATTTTCAGTTTGTCATACCATCCATTCTTCTCGGCCTTGAAGTCTTTCGTTTTTTAACCTCTTGACTGCAATAGGGTGACCGCTTTTCGGTTTTGCAGCAGTCATGGTGGTAAGAGATATCCAGCCCTTAAAAACATCACCGGAGCCACCTTCGCCTAGTAGATTCTTCTTGGTGAATTTCTGGGTCGCAGCCTTTAGGGTGTTGTAATTGAAGGTGGTAATGTTGTAGACATGAAGCTTGTTATCTATCATGCTAACCTTCACGAAATCGTGAGCTGCATATTTCTCATCGTGTTTCACATTTCCTACATTAGCTTTGTGGCCATGGAATGTAGCATTTAATAGACAATTACTTGTATGAAATGAAATACAGTTCCAAGATGAGAAATCATACCTGCCTGGCAAACTAGTACTACCACACTTGCATCATGCAACCTCTAAAACTTACAGATAGCCGACACATGACACAAAAAATTTCGTATATACACGAAACTACACCCAATGTACACAAAATTTTTTAGTCATTAATAATTTAGTATGTTATTGGAAAAAAAAAATAAAGATCACCATATTTATAAAATAAAAAAGGGTTTTTTTTCATAAATACTCTTGTCTATAAATGTTTTTGCAAAAATACTTTATTTAAAAAGAATAATTTGCAAAAATACTATCTTATTTGCAAAAATACTATCTTATTTGTAATAGCTGCGCAGCAGGTTGCATTATATGCAACTGAATGCAACTAAAAATTGTAATTTAAATTTTCATTTTTTTACCAACTTCCAGTTCTATATAAGGGCTGAGCAGCAGCAAAAAATGAAAATTGAACTTTTAGTTTTTTAGTTGCATTCAATTGCATAGGTTGCATATGCAACTGAATGCAATTGAATGCAACTAAAATTGTATTTTGAATTTTCTTTTTTTTACCAACTTCCAATTCTATATAAGGGCTGCGCAGCAGCAAAAAATGTAAATTGAACTTTTAGTTTTTAGTTGCATTCAGTTGCATAGGTTGCATATGCAACTAAAAACTGAAAGTTGAATTTTCGTTTTTTGCTGCCGTGCAACCCTTATATACAACTAGAAGCTGGCAAAAAAATTAAAATTTCACTTTCAATTTTCAGTTGCATTCAGTTGAATAACTTTCAGTTTTTAGTTGCATCCAGTTGCATAGGTTGCATATGTAACTGAATGCAACTAAAAATTGAAATTGAATTTTCATTTTTTGCTGAGCCCTTATATATAACTGAAAGTTGGCAAAAAAATAAAAATTTCACTTTCATTTTTTAGTTGCATTCAGTTGCATATCAGGTTGCATTGGAATGCAACCTGCTGCGCAACCCTTATAAATAAGATAGTATTTTTTAAATAAATTAACCTTTTTATTAAAAGATAGTATAAATGCAATTTAATTACAAAGATAGTATTTTTGCAATAACAAGTTAAAAACATAGCATATTTGTCAAATTCCCAATAAAAATCTAGATTATAAAAAATTACAGATTTTTAATTTTGTATTCTTCTTGTACTGATTGTTAGACAGATATATTTCGGTGTATACTGAAGGCATTAGACACTACAGAATTCATGAAACTACACAGGACAGGAATGCAGAAATCCAAACATAATATATTTCGTGTTGTGCAAAAAATCTTTGGATCTTGTCGCACACAATAAGTCTATAAAAACACACACAATAAGTCTATAACAGCACACACAAACAGAGAATAAAGGGCATAAGGCATACCTTCTGTATTCAAAGAAAAGCTTACACTTCTGTTCGTCTTCTGGACTCCATGTTTAAAACCTACTTAATGATGGATTGGACAAAAACATAGAAATATAAAGTTTGAATGTAAACTTCTTCGAAACTGAAATCAATCATCGAAATTTAACAATTTTCATTCTATAAAAATTGTTAAATATAGTATGCGCGAAGAATATAGGTACTAACGTGTAGGAAACAGAGTAACATTCTGAGGTTGTCCAGGTTGGCTTTGAAAGTTCTTACCCAGACAAATCCCCATGATTAAAATTCTTGTATAACTGGCCTGAAAACTAAGTTGATTGGACAAAATCTCAGAATGAGTTAATGATGATGTCTATCATTATTGGTTTATTAGATTTATTAGAGTTGATGTGTACCAAGAAGTTGTCTATTTTCTTGTGTGCTTCTTGTTTTTTCCATCGTTAATGAAGATTACTAAAATCTTTGACATTCTAAGTAACAGCTGCCATCTTATGTCGTTTGCTTGTCAGCTACATTTGGAGTAAAGCATGCACAGAGATTCACACACGTGGTTTATGTACACAATGTTGAAGAGTAAAAGTATAAGCTCTTCTTGGGGCATTCCTCTGACCTTAAGATGATATTAGAGCTGAGTTTAGGGAAGTGTATCGTTTCGAGTTCTCCCACCCCCAATCTTGATTCAAATATTTGTTAGTATCGATATAGGTATACGTCTGGTTACAATGTTATCTATGCATGAGAGATTGAGAGCCCTCTGCCGTCAGCCCTCCTCGTTTCTTCTTAGCTTTTATTACATATAATTTTGTTGAAGTTTACATTAGTATATTCTGTTAATACTAGAAACACACATCGATGATATATATCTTCTTTCGCTTTTACATAATTCAAATTAGTTAATTATTTTCGCTCTTGTAAAAAAAATTATCATTATAATAAAAAATTCAAAATAATCTAAAGTCATTAGGTGCAGCAGATCTAAATTAAGGTGCAGATAAAAAAATTATCATTATAATAAAAAATTCAAAATAATCTAAATTCAAAAATTCAAAATTATCATTAGAGGATATTAAGGTGCAGATCTCCAGAAAAGCTGTCAACAGATCAAAGTCATTAGGTCAGCTGTTTGAATACAAGTTGAGGAAGGCGTGCTGCACCAACGGAAAGTAAGCTAGCCAGTCCAACAGCTTCCTTCCCTTTTTAACAGCTTCTTCTGCACATACAACTATCTTACTATATATAGCTTCAAACATTTTTCTGTTCAAGGGCAATTTTAACAATAGCTAGGCTTAGAAACTGATTGGTTATCTGGATTGCTTGATTTCAATCCGGTTAATGTATATAAAATGAAATTCTAATACATTTTTGTAGTACTGTTTCATTCTTAATTGCTGTTATTAACTGAATTGATCAGGTCTCATTTAAGCGTTCCCTACAAATTAAGTATAAATTTTGTCTTCTTATTTGTTTGAAGTTCATAATCTAAAGTCTTACGAAAATGTTATCAGTAAACTAGCAAGTAAAAACTTATTAGGTGATGGACCAAAATCTAGTGGAAGGACCTCAAGACGCATGCTAACGTTTTACAAGTGTGATTAAAGCTCTCATAATTGAGATATGCTCAATTATATCTTAACAAAAGTTTGAAAAAAAAAATTGTAAAATTGCAGAAAAGTCGTCATCTACCAGCAAGCTAGCTTTTAGGGTTGTAACATGTCCAATAAAAGACAACAAATGGCAAAGTACATATATTCTCATGTGCCCTGCAAACTCATCATAAGCATACATTCTAGTCATGGCTGCCACTCATATGAAATATGAACATCATGTCTGCTTTGTTTTGATTCTTCCTCTAATGTTATTCATAGTAATGAATAATACAGAAGCAGAGGTAAGCAGTATTGTATGTGTGTGTGTGCGTCCATTGCATCTTTTGTTAAGCAACTGCATGATATTCGATGTTACGATACTTAATTGCTTTTAAAAAAATTGTGTTATGGTACATTCCTATGTTAATAGATAATGTTTGTGATGCACTTGAGGAAAAAAGTTAAAAGTAACTGATTATTAACTTATGAAATCAGTGGCTCAATCACGGAGGTGATATAACTAACAGGAGATTCGCCGTAGGAGAAGTGAAGATCAGTCCCACAACTGTGAAGAATTTGAAGTTAAGATGGAAGTTCTTTGTGGGAAATGACATATCTGCTACTCCAGCAATAGCTAATGGGGTAGTCTACTTCCCGTCATGGGACGGATATTTGTATGCCCTTAATGCCTTTACTGGTGATCTTGTATGGAAACAACATCTTGGTCAACTAACAGGCTTGCCTGCAACAAGGACTAATGTGAATGCCTCGGTTGCAAGAGCCACCCCTACTGTAGCTGGTGATCTCTTGCTAGTCGGAATTTATGGCCCTGCTGTCATGATTGCCCTTAAGCGTTTGACTGGACAACTCGTGTGGTCCACTACGATTGACTCACGTCCTCTTATTGTAATCACCTCATCAGGAACCGTTCACATGGGGTTAGTTGCTATCCATATACTATCAAATACTGATTCCAGTTATTGCTTTCCGTATTATTGATCTGAATTTTATGTACAGAGCATTTTATGTGGGAGTGTCATCACTGGAAGAAACACTACCAGGAAATTTATGTTGCACATTTCGGGGGAGTATGGTAAAGATGGATGTTAGAACAGGGGCAGTTTTATGGCGAACCTATACGCTCCCAGAAAATGGTGGTCGATTGGGAGGATTTTCTGGAGCAGCTATATGGGGAAGCAGCCCTTCTATTGACCTTCTAAGGGGACTTGTATTTGCTGCAACGGGGAACCTTTACACAGCTCCAGAAGAAGTGCAAAGATGTGAAGATGAACAAAACAATCAAACTACAGCGACTGGTCCTGATAAGTGCATAGGACCAGATGTAAATTATAACTCAATTCTTGCGTTTGATATGAACTCTGGGCAGATCAGATGGTCTAGGCAATTGGGAGGCTATGAAATTTTCTTTCTTGCGTGTTTAATTCCAAACAATCCTGACTGTCCGGGTGGACCTAATTTGGATGCAGACTTTGGAGAGGCACCAATGTTGCTGACAATATTTGCAGATGGTAGGATGCGGGATGTGGTGGTTGCTGTTCAAAAAAGTGGTTTTGCATGGGCTCTAGACCGCAGTAATGGTGAACTTGTTTGGTTCAAAGTAAGTATCTCATCATAACTAAACTTGCATGCCCTGTTGCCTTGTAGAAATACTTGACTAAATATCCAAAATAACTACAGCAAGCAGGACCAGGAGGCAATGAAGGAGGAGGGATATGGGGAGCAGCTACGGATGGGAAAACGGTGTTCACAAACATTGCGAACGGCGACAGAATCCAGTTCAGGCTTGCACCTTCTAACATGACTACAACAGCCGGGGCATGGGTGGCACTGGATGCCAATACTGGGGAGATTACATGGACCACAGCTAATCCTAGCAATGATACTTGCCAAGGGCCAGTGTCGTTGGTAAATGGAGTTGTTTTTGCAGGGTCTGTAGCTGCTAATGGTCCTCTTTATGCTATGGATGCAAACACTGGGGCTGTATTATGGTCATATAACACTGGTGCTACAATATATGGGGGCGTATCAGCTAGTTATGGATGCATTTACCTTGGGAACGGATATACTGTTGGTACCGGAGCGTTTCATCCTTGGACTCGTGGAATCGCCCTCTACGCTTTCTGCATAGGTTAAAGTTGAGGGATGAACTGAATTGGTCGCACAAAGGAGCAAATTATAATTGTTTGTTTTAAACAATACTATCTAATAGTAATAAAAAATCTCACTTGTTGGATTCAAAATATCTGCATAAGATAAATAATGGGTAAAATGGCTTAATTATAACTGAACTCAGTCCCAACTTGCAACTGGGTAACTGAACTCTAAAACCTTGTAATTACATAACTCAATAAATTAAAACTTGCATTTAGGTAACTGCCGTTAACCTAACTAACAGAATAAAAACTGAACTTGCAACTTATATAACTGAACTTACCCGTAACTTGCATTTACATTACTAGATTAATAAAAATTTGCAACTGGGGTATTGAACAAAAATAAACTTACAATTGGGCCATGAACAAAAAATTCAGTTTTTTATTTTAAAATTTTAATTTTTTATTTATATATAAAAACTATAAAATAAATATTTAAAATCTTAATCTTTTTTTAATTTACTACCTTATAACCCGTGCAATGCACGGCTCCTTTTCTAATATCTCTAATTGTTGGTAAAAAATTAATATATATAAAATTTTACACATTCAATTTAATATTTGTGCTCTATCTTGAATTCTTACAATTTGATTTGGACAATTTTACGGGCCACATGAAATTAGCAAAATATTCATTAATTTAGTGTTGACTTAACAATTATTTTCCAATTAAAACTATGCAAAAACAAAAGAGAGAAGAAATTGACCATTTTTTTACGTTGAAAATCTATTCAATTTTTAAAATCTATTTATATTTCGTTTTGATTATCAAAATACCCTTCTTATTATGGATAAGATCCCTCTTACACTCATTATATATAAGGATATAATAAAAAATTCAAATTTTCCTATAAAATTCATATTCAGTTTTTTATTTTAAAATCTTAATTTTTTTATTTAATCTTTGTTTAATTTATAAAAAATTTGAATTTTCTTATAAAATTCATATTCGGTTTTTTATTTTAAAATCTTAATTTTAAATCTTAATCTTTGTTTAATTTATAAAAAAATTGAATTTTCTTAAAAATTTCATATTCAGTTTTTTATTTTAAAATCTTAATTTTTTATATATAAAAACTATAAAACAAATATTTTCTTAAAATAAAAAAATGAACTGAATCTCAGTCTCTCTCCTCTCTCAATCAGTTTATTTTGCTTGTTCTCAGTCTCAATTTTGTTCAGTGCCCCCGTTGCAAGTTTATTTTTATTCGGTTGCCAAGTTGCAAGTTTACTTTTGTTTAGTGCCCAAGTTGCAAGTTTTAATTTGTTGAGTTATGTAATTGCAAGGTTTTTTAGTTCAGTTACCCAGTTGCAAGTTGGGGCTGAGTTTAGTTATGATTAAGGCATTTTACCCCATAAATAATGTTAAGAGTGCAATTGAGTAGATGGAAGATGTTATGCAGCACCTTCACCCCTCACAATTAATTATTCCCTCAATTACCCTCAATGTAGTACCGATGTCGTCGTCGTTTCCATCACTACACTGGGGGAAACTGAGGAACAAGCTATGGAGAGTATGCTAGTCCCACCTCCCCTCCATTTTACAATCTTGAAGAGTTATAAAATTCGTAGACAATCTTTCAACTCGTATGGCTTTTATAGGCGATTGAAACCGATCTAAACATATATGCTTCCTACTTGCAAGTAGGGTTGCAGAGTAAATAGATTTTACTCACTCTTTAAAGAGTAAAAAGATAGTCTCCCTACTTTTGAAAAAAATTACTCAGTGTTCTAAACTGATACAACAACTATTTCTAAAGACATCAATCAATGTAATATATAGTTCCTACTCTCCCTTTTGAACAGTACCATTTTCTGCAAGCTTTTGACCCCTGAAGTTGCTAAATATTACGGGAGATGCCATGATGCCACTTGGCTCAATAACGTGCTGCTTACCATGTGTTTGTTGGACACGTTGCCAACTGAGTTTACTTTATTAAAAAATAAGATTAAGACAAGAAATGAAAGGAAGCTTACCGAAGAAGTTTGTTTAGTCACTTAGATTGTTTCTTGAACCACCTGCCTTCAAAATTTTCAAATTTGAATTACCAGTAAAAACATCTAACATCTAAAAGTAGCTTAATTAGTTAATAATCATGGTTGCTGAAAAATAGAGAGAAACATACGAGTATATTTTGAAGATTATCATGGATGGTGAAAAGGCTTGACATTTGTTCAGTTCTGAAGATATGATTAAAGGTTATGATCGGACGAAAACAAGGACAAAAACAAGGAATAGGTTTGCAAAAGAAAATAAAGAGAATGAATATACAAGCAATCTGGATACAACAATCGTTGGTAGATCGTCGTCCTCTTCCTCTGTTAATCTTCAGAATCGTAAGTTATCGTAATTTATTTAATGTTCTTTATGCACGCCTGTTTATCCGAATTTAGTGTTTAGTTGTCATATAATTTGTAGTGGATGGTCATGTTGTTCTACCTCGGACTGCAGCTTCAAGGACTAAAGGTTTCATATTAACATCAAAAACTACCTCTACTACTATACTTATTTGTTTTTGGTTGTTAGAATTTAGTGACTGTTATAGGAACTATGATGTTTCATTTGCTTTGTAGGAACGTTGAAACACCCAGTACCTAAAATTCCAACTCCAAACTTTGGTTCCCCACGAACAGCTTTGTCTAATATAACGAATGATCGTCACATATCTAAACCTGTTCCAAAGATTTCGAGGCAAAAAATTTTGGCGCCCTCTATTGTTAGTGCAAATATTGAGGACTCAAGTAACAAGTTGAATCAAGGTGAGTGTTCAACTTTGTTCATTACACTAAAAAAGTGAAGCACTGTTTACTTTTCAAGAGCCTAAATAACATATAATAATGATTTAATGCTTTGTGTATTTCACAGGAAGAACACCCACCTTGATTATTTTTGTTGATGTCTCTTGGTTATTTTTGATAACAGGAAGTAATGTTTTAAATTAAGCTGATTGTTATGTTTTTTGCAATATATTATTGATTTCATGGTTTGTTGTGTTTATAGGAACGTTGCAAGTGACATCAACTAATGTTTCCGAACGAACCCCTCTCGCTAATATAACCAATGATGGCCAGACATCTAAACCTCCTCGAATGTTATCAAAGCGAAAAGCTCTGGCAACTTCGGTTGATACTGGGCGTACCTTATTTACGGAAAGATCACCTGATATCGAGGATGGAAGTAATGATTTCAATGAAGGTGATTGTTCTGTTTTTAGTAGAGAGTTATGATGTAAAAAAATGTACTTCATATATCATAGTTCTATTTAATACATATTAACGATGTGGTTATAACTTTGTAAAGGTCCAACTGTTGTTGCTGACAGCATGTGGACTGATGACTCTGAAGATTCAGATTTTGAATGTAGTGGTAAGGAAATTGACATGACTAATAAACAGTTAATTTGAATGCTTTTAGATGTTAATAGATTGCCTGTGCTATGCAGACATGGGTAGTAGTGAAGATTTAAATTTAAGCGACGATTCTTATGCTGTTGATGAAGAAATTGGAACTGATGATTTAACAGGTACTTCATCTTGACTAAGTTTAATAATGTCCGTTTGCAATAATATTGTAATGCAAACACTGAAATGTAACACAAACATTGATTTGCAGATAGTGAAATGCATTTGTTCTCCACTGTGCGGCAAACAATCCGTGCCACACGGGTTGTTCCTGAAGAGTATGCTACTCTGGGAGGTCTTTCTTCCATATGTGGGAAATGCAATGCTCGGATGTGGAAAGAAGAGAGAGTAAATAAAAATGTTACTAAAGGCACACCCATATTCTCACTTTGTTGTATGAAGGGCGCAGTGAAATTGCCTCAAGTACCTCCTACACCACCTTACTTGATAGGTTTGTATAATGACAAGAAAAAAGGTCCAGTTTTCAAACGAATGATACGGTTGTATAATGCTATGTTCTCCTTTACATCTACCGGTGGAAACATTGATCATTCTATAAATGGTGGAAGATCGCCGTATGTTTATAGGTTGAATGGTCAAAACCACCATGTATTTGGGACTTTAGTACCAAATACGAATGAAACACCCAAATTTTGTCAACTATATATATATGACACTGTTAATGAAGTTGATAATCGTCTTCGGTGGGTAAACGTTGAGGACAGAAAAACTGTTGATGCAGAGGTAGTCCAAGGACTCATTAACATGTTGGATGAAACTAATGAATTGGTAGGAGAGTTTAGGCAGCAGCGTGATCGATATGAGAGTGATGAAATAATTGATTTGGAAATTACTCTAAAGGTTTGTCGGTCTGAAAGTGGTCGAGAAAACCATATTTCCAGTACTGATGAAGTTGTTGGAATCATGGTTGGGGACAATGATGATACATGTGGAGAGCGTGATATTGTTATTGACAATAAAAAAACAGGTTTCGTTCGTGTGTCATATGTACATCCCAAGTTAATGTCTCTGCAATATCCATTACTTTTTCCACTTGGTGAAGATGGTTTCCATCCAAAAATACCATTCCAGAAAACAGTCGATAGTTCCAACAAGGTTCGGGGATATTTGTCAATGAAGGACTATTACTCATATTCATTTCAAATTAGAGAGAATGATGGTAAAATTCTGTTTTCCATGTTTGTTATTGTTTATTAAAGTTTGTGTTGAATCTACTCTTAATAATCCTTGCAGTGTGAACCAATTTGACTTTGCTAAGCTAAAAACTGAAAACACTTTTCAGGTTTAACTCCTCGCCTCGGTGGAAGACTCTTTCAACAATACATGGTTGATGCATTTTCCTCTATTGAACAAACTCGACTATGGTGGTTTCGCACTCATCAAACCATTTTACGGAACAAGTTATATAGTCACATTTGTGACTCTGTTCGTAGAGGCGATACTGACACGGAAAATGTGGGAAAAGGTATCATTTTACCAGCTGGTTATGTTGGATCGAAGCGATACATGCAACAGAATTTTCAAGATGCATTAGCAGTTTGTCGGTATGTTGGTCATCCAGATGTATTTCTTACAATGACGTGTAATCTGCTTTGGGATGAAATTATGAAAATGATGGAATTTGTTCCCGGATGCATTGCACCTAATTGTCCAGACATTATTTCTAGAGTTTTTAGATTAAAGCTTGATCAGCTAATGATAGACATAAAGAAGAAAAGTCATTTTGGGAATTGTATTGGAGGTAAATGCTTAGGTTGATCAGTTAATTCAACTGCAAAACTGTATGCTGCCCCATGCTAATAATTTATTTAATGTAATATTATGCAGTCATGTATGTTGTAGAGTTCCAAAAACGCGGCCTACCACACGTGCATATGTTAATATGGCTTGATAAAGATTCAAAACAGTTCCTTAAGGAGAACGTCGACAAATTTGTCTCTGCTGAAATTCCCGACCCCCTTTTAGATCCCGTTGGTTATGCTGCTGTTAAGGAATTTATGATTCATGGACCCTGTGGTTTGCAAAATGTGAAATCAGCATGCATGAAAGATTTTCGTTGTATACGTCACTTTCCCAAGAAGTAAGTGTTAGCATACTTTTATATTTTTAAAAAAAGACCTGGTGAGATTTTTTTAGTGAAAGAAATGTCATGACAATATCATAATCAATGTTTAGATATTTGTATATGGCCATTGTAACTATGTTCATGAGTTTTTTATGTTTTATAGGTACTGTGCTCAAACAACTTTTGATGATAGTGGCTTTCCTATATATATGCGACGGCGCCAAAATATTACTGTGCATGTTCGTAAGACTGATTTGGACAACCAATGGGTTGTTCCATATAACCGTGATCTGTTAGTAAAATATCAGTGTCACATGAATGTTGAAATATGTTGTCATGCTCGAAGCATTAAATATCTTTTTAAATATTGCCTCAAAGGTCATGATCGAGCAACTGTTCATGTAAAACAAAGGAAGAAGCAAAGAGTAGTTGATACTGATGAGCAGTGCACTGATGAGATCAATGCTTACTTTGATGGGAGATATCTATGTGGTGCTAAAGCTGAGTATCGGATCTTTGGTTTTCCTATTCATTATCGAAGTATTTCTGTGGAATGCCTACCATTTCACTTGCCAGGTCTGAAAAGCTGTACTTTCAAATCAACTGAATCATTGGGAAAAGTAGCTGCTAGAGAAGAACACAGGCTAAGCAAACTTGAAGCATTCTTCTTTTTAAATACTGTTGATATTGAAGCGCGCAAATACACTTACGATGAGATACCTCGATTTTTTGTTTGGGATGATAGTGCGCGCAGATGGACTCCAAGGAAAAGAGGTTTGCACATAGGAAGGTTGTGTTATGCTCACCATACTGCTGGAGAACCGTGGTTTTTAAGATTGTTACTTACAAAAGTACGTGGCCCTACTTCTTTCAAGAGCTTGAGGACTGTAAATGGTAAAGTTTTTGATTCATTTCGAGATGCCTGTAAAGAATATGGTTTGTTGGATGATGATAAAGAGTGGCATGAAGTTTTGACTCAATGTGTTGTTGGAGGTTTACCTCCTCAGATTCGATAACTTTTTGTACATATCATAGTTAATTGCAAAGTAACCGATCTGAAGAAATTGTGGCTGTGTCATTGGAAAAATATGGTTGACGACATTCTTTTGAGGCGTCGTCAAATTAGCAGGAATTTGCATTTGATCCTTAATGAAATGCAGCTTCAGTTCTATGCACTGGCAGGTAATTTTCGTGCTACTTCAAATCTTTATCAGAATTAGTTTAATATTTTTTACGAAATTCACTTCAACTATTTCATTTAAAAGTTAAGTAAACAAATGTCTGTTTTGTATTGCAGAAATAGATGATTTGCTTAGGTCCATTGGCAAGTCTTTGAAAAATTTTGACCAGTTGCCGCAACCACCAATTACCTATTTGAATAATGGGTCTAATAACTTGATTGTGGAGGAGACTAATTATGACGTCTTAAAGATGAAGAATGATTACATGAAATTGTTGGAGAACTGTACTGAAGAGCAAAAGAATGTCTTGAATGCTGTCTTAAAATCTGTAGGAACTGGTTTTGGTGGCCTTTTTTTTGTATACGGCAGTGGTGGTTGTGGCAAGACTTATGTGTGGAGAACACTTATATGCAAATTACGCTCTGAAGGAAAGATTGTGCTACCTGTTGCCTCATCTGGCATTGCTGCAACTTTAATGCCTGGTGGGCGGACTGCTCACTCACGCTTCAAAATTCCAATTGTTCTTGATGATTTCTCAATTTGCAACATTGCACATGATTCAGACATAGCTCAACTAATCAAACTAACGAAGCTCATAATTTGGGATGAGGCTCCTATGCAACATAGGTATGCTTTTGAGTGTTTAGATCGTTCATTGAAAGATATCATGAAATCTGTTGATCCCGCACGCTTTGATATGCCTTTTGGAGGTATTAGTGTCGTTCTTGGAGGAGATTTTAGGCAAATTCTACCTGTAATAACATATGGTGAACGTGGAGATGTTGTTGCTGCTTGCATTACTAGGTCACGTCTATGGTCCATTTGCCAAATTTTTTTACTGACAGTGAATATGCGTCTAAATGAAGGCCAAACTGCATTAGAGAAACAAGAACTTAAAGCTTTTGCGAAGTGGGTACTTGATATTGGTAATGGTAAATTTCCACCTGCATTAAATTCTGATGCGCCTACTGCTGAGAATGAAATAATAATTCCTCCACAATTCTGTAATTTGAAGAAAGAAAATTCTGTTGAAAATATGATATTAAGTACCTATCCTAACTTTTCTGAGAATGGGAAAGATTACAAGTATTTAAGTGAAAGGGCTATTCTTACTCCTACGAACCAAACAGTAGGTCATCTCAATTCGCTTATTGTTGATAAGCTACCGGGTGAATCTGTTTCCTATTTGTCCGTGGATAGTGCTGAAGAATTTGGTGGGACAGAAGATGATTTGAATTGTGCTTTTCCTGTGGAGTATCTAAATTCTCTCAATATTGCCGGTATGCCACCCCATGACTTAAAGTTGAAAACTGGTGCTGTTGTGATGCTTATGCGGAATTTGAACCAGACTTTAGGTTTGTGCAATGGGACTAGAATGATAATTACCAAATGTCTCAAATTTTGTGTTGAATGTGAAGTCATTTGTGGTTCTTTCATCGGTACCAGACATTTTATTCCACGTATGGAATTATCTCCGACGGACACGAAGATGCCTTTCAAACTGGTACGTAAGCAAATGCCTCTTCAGATATGCTATGCAATGACAATAAATAAATCACAAGGACAATCTCTTAAGACTGTTGGTTTGTATTTGCCCAAGTCAGTATTCACGCATGGTCAGTTTTATGTGGCTATTAGTCGAGTTACTTCTCCTACTGGCCTCAGTATTTTCGTGAATGATGAGAGTGGAAGGCCTACAAATGTAACAAAAAATGTTGTTTACAAAGAAGTATTTTATGCTCTGCCTCCAACTTAAGTTGTATTATGTTCAGTTACTGATCCTTTTGTACGCATAACAATTTATGAATGTTATTTAATTGTTTGTCATTAAAAGCATCTTTTGGATTAGAGTAAAGTGTTTAAATTTGTAGCATACTATTTACAGCAAAACACATAGCGATCTAAACTTCGAATTAAGAGTTTACAGTGTCAACGCCCATGGTTCGTACAAAAGAAAAACAACATAAAACAAATTTACTTAAAGTATGCATACTTGAGTGGCTATATAGCTAGCATGAAATGGATGTTTACGCCATTAAAATAACTGTGAAGTCTTTGTTTCCTTCATAACTAAATCGCAGCTTCTGGCCTATGTGAAAATTGTTGTCCTTTGTAAAATCATTCCACCCCAAGCCAAATCTACATTTTTTTTATCGCGCAGGAGAGCTACCTTCCACATTCCTTCATCATAAATCAATGTTGTAATAGTAGATTTCTTCCAATGACGATATATGCTCATCATGTGTCTAGCAAAGTACTGCAGATTCATGACACATTCAAACAATGTTGGAATATTTGTTGTCACATAAAAGACAGTGAGATGAATGAAGTTTCAAAGTACATACCACTCCATGTCCTCTTTGGTCTACATGGGAGGATGTTAGAGTAACAGTAAAAGACTGAAGACTTGGTCTATAAACAGGTGTAGTGGTATTGCCTTCAGAGTTTGCTATTAGAAGAATAATAATTCATATTAGTTCCATTTGTAGTACCAAATTGTAGTGTACAAAACTGCTTTAAGATTACAAAGACATACGTTGTGCAGAATTGGCATGTAATACATTATTACTGTTAGAAGGCAAACTGGAAAGATCTGATGAAAAAAACTCTGGAATAAAAGGAGAAGCATACAGAGTTAACATAGATTACATATAAAGTAGCGAAGTAAAAATAATTTGTATAGAAATGCCATGTATAAAAGGTACAAAAGTTTGTCAACATACCGTCGATGTCATGGTCAGTTACAAAAGTATTACCAACAGAAGCGAAACCTGAATCATCTGATGAAATTAATTCTACCACACCTGAAAAAGAAATAAAACATTTTTTTAGCAAAAACAGAATCAGCAGAAACAGAATGAGCAAAAAAATAATTACCAAAAAGAAAAAGGCTAATGATCCTTACAAATAGAACGAGTAAAAGATTTGTCACTTGAAGTTTCAGAACTTTCCGAAGATTCATCTTCTTACATTCAAACAAAAAAGTCAGTAACTTGGTCTACAACATATATAATGGAGCAAGGCTTAAAGAAATCACGAGAATCACCTGAAGAGGAATCTTCACTGCTATTGCATAGTAATATTGGGTTTTTTAGCAACTGCTTACGTACATCTCTCAGAAGCAATTTTTTTCCCATACCATTCAATATGTCAACACATTTATTTGAGTAAATGGATATGTAAAAAGTACCACTCCCAACATAAGCAAATGAAATCAAGTAACCTTCAACGACTGCGTAATTTGCAAACAAATTTTGCAAACCATATATTAAGTTATTATATCGACAAAACTGAACATTATACTCCTTCCCGTCAGCCAAAATGAGCTTCACTTTCTTACGCAGCATTCCACCCACAAATTCTATAAACTGCAGTGGTAGTTGCTGCATATTACAAAATAAGTTTAGGTACACAATAAATTAAAAAAGATAGGATTGTTAGAAAGAAATCTATATTATAGGAGTTGATTACCAAGTCACCAGCTTCTAACATATGACTATTAATAATTTTCAATGATTTCCTTTTCCAGTTGTCACCTTCCACCCCTAGGAAAGATGTAAAAAACTTTTAAACTTCATTGCTAATATACATGTATTGAATGCAAGGAATTAAAACATTACTTAACTATACCTTCATCATTATACTGAGTGGTATTAGGATGTTCTAAAATTGCAAATTCGAACAGTCGGCTCTGCGAAGAACGCGTAAGTACCAAAGTCTCTCCTTCTCTTAAATGTAGTGTTTCTGTAAACTTAATCCACTCTTTGTCAAAGAACAAAAGACCATTATTCCACTTCAAGTTAATCACCCACTTAAATTCCCCCATAACTAACTCTATTGAACTCATTTGCTCATTCAAAAGTAACTTTGAAATGCTGTCTTCAGACAGAACCTGATATAAAGAATATTTTCGTAACTTATTTTATGTAGTCAACTATTTATTAGAACCACTCTATGTTAGTGAGTGTTAGAAAATACCTTAGTTAAAGACGATTTTGTAAGATGCTCTTTTTGGATAATAACATTATAACTCCTTCTTGAATCAGTCATCGCATTATAGAAGAATTTGGCTCCCATTTTACCAACATCAATGTCACTAAAATCTCCTTTACCATCATCAGAAGTTGTAGAACCAATTAAACGTGGTTTTTTCCAAGGAATAGTCCTGTACGGATAATTGATTTCCACAGCATCATGATTAAAGATTTCTGTATTAAAATTTCCATCTCCATTGTATTGAAGCAAAATGATATTGTAAGGTTTTACACAATAAAAATCCATCATAGAATCCAACTTAGAGATGCATGCATTTCTATGACAAAAAACACCATCCCAAGCGTTTCCAGTTGCAAACATGTAAACTTTCTCAGGAATTTTGTCACCAAATTCCACAAAGAAATCAGTCGGTAACATCTTTTCAATTATAACGAACATATAAAATTTCCTTTCGGTTTCAACAAACATATAAAAATGAAGAAAATAAAAGACTGATAAACATCGAAATACGAAAATGATTTCATGTACCAGTTCTCCTCTCTTAGTAGAGAATCCATAATTCAAGCATAATATGTTGATTCCTTCCATTTCACACTTAAAAATACATTTTGTACAAGGAACTTAAGAATTAAACTTAGTACAAACATTTAATACGAAGTGAAGTGAAGTTTACATGGGAGTACATAGAGTCAAGTTGATAAACTTTACCTGTTGTCTCTGTACGAAGTGAAGTTTAAGAACCCTAAGTCTTCGTTGTCTTTACAATTATAGAAGAAAACTTATGCAATGGCAGTTACAAAATTCCTTAAATGCTTCCTTTTAAAACAAAACAAAAGTCTTCGATTGTCATCTCAATTACATGTAGACTCCCAAAAAAGGTAAGTGAGGTTTTGTATTTAATGACTCCAACTGCATCTTTTCTTACTTTTTTTTTTATTTTTATTTTTGTCAAAACATCTTTTCTTACTTAAACCCATAATTGCTCATTTTTTTTGGCCCACAAGTATTTGCGGTTTCAAAATTTTGTCATTGAAGTTTTTTTAATAAAACGTAAAAGTTATTCTTTTAACGAATCCAATCCTTGAATTTTTTTTAAAAGTTAAGTTCAAAATTTAGAATTTTGTAAAAAATATTGTAACGTTTCCTATTTTATTATTTCAGATTTAGAAATTTAAGTTTCCTATTTAATTTTTAAAGGAACGCAAATTTTCCAAGATTTAATAAGATAAGCAAATTAGTATTTCTTCTTCTTTTGTGTAAATAATGTAATGTCCATTTTTTTTAGAATAAAATTTTTAATTGAACTTATTAATATTTGTAGTTGATTTAAGCTTATGATTTTGTAGTTGCTTCATTATGATTTAAGCTTATGAAGTATTTGCCTTGATACTTCTTAGTCTCAACATTGTTGAAAGTGGATATTGTGGCATGAGAAAACATTATTCTAAGAAGATAATCAAATTAGTATTTCTTCTCCTTTCGTGTAAATAATGTAATGTCCGAATTTTTCTAATAAAATTTGTAATTTGTCATTTAAGTTTTTAATATTTGTTTTTTTTAATATTGTGTGTCTTCTGGAAGTCGGTGGTTTTGTAGTTGCTTCATTATGATTTAAACTTATGAAGTATTTAGCTTGATAATTCTTAGGCTCAACATTGTTGCAAGTGGATAGTGTGGCATGAGAAAACATTATTCTAATAAGATATAATTTGTTGTTCGTATAGAGTTCCAACAAATATGACAATCAACGTATACTTTCATTTTTTTTTACAATTTTGTTTTATTATAATCCTTTTCATAATATAAATATATGTTTTGTAAAAAATTCCATTCCAATATTACCTTTTTTAATAATATCCTTTTTAGATTATAATTTCCTTTTGTATATGATATAATCTTGATCGTTTTTTTTTAAATATTATATTCAACATTTGAGTCCATTTTTTTTTATCATTCCATACATTTTTTAAAATTGTTTATACTCAATATAGGTTTTTATTATTGCAAAACGCAAAAAAATTACAAATTTATTATATTATGGTATAAGAAGATGCTTCCTTACGTCAGTATAAGAGTTACACACCGTGCACAAGTAACCGAACCACAACCACCACATATTACATTGATTGTAGATCTACAAATAGCAGAAACCAAGTTCATCTACTCCCATTACAGCACTTAGATCTCAGACATTCACATCTACCAACAACCAGGTATGATTTAAGAAACTTACAACCTCATTTATAGCAAATACATCAACTAACCAATTTCACTTTACTTTATTGTAGGTTCATCATAAATGGAGCTCAATCAGTACGACAATTTAATTGACCTAGATGTGTCATCGTATGACTGGGAATGTCGAGTTAGAGCTCAAGCTGTGTGGAAAGGAATGAACAGAGAGACACAAGAATTTTGGGGATTAAATATGCTATTCATTGATGATTCGGTAAGCAATTATTTTTTGACAACATTTGTTTTCTGCACCATTGTTGCAAATAATATCTTTTTTCCCATTATTTGGTAGAACACCCGCATACATGCCTTTGCAAATGCTAAATATTGTGCTGCTTTGGACGAAGAATTAGTTGAAGGTCGAGTTTACATTATATCGAACTTTAAGGTCAAAGACTTTCTAGGTGACGAGACTTATCGTCCTGTACGAAACCGTAAACACATATATTTCACCAAGGAAACAAAAGTAAAGGAACACAAATGGGAAGGACTAAAAATTGAGAAATATGCTTTTGATCTTTTCCACATGACCGAAATGGAAAAGCTGGTGAAGGACAATAGGTTCTTAATTGGTAAGTCTACTTATACTTGCTTTTATTTAGATTGTGTACTTTTATAAATGTAATATACCATTCTGTAGATATGGCTGGTATGTTAAAGAATCGTAGACCACTCATCACTACAAATAAAAACAATCAAGACAAGCAACGACTCAAATTTGATTTGGTGGATGGAAGGTTAGTAATAATTTTTTATTACTTAATATGATTCTCAGTTACTCTTTTTGTTAATTCCTAACTAATATATTATTATTACATAATGGCGTAACAGCAATAGCGTTGCAGTTACTCTTTTTGATGACTTTGCATTGGATTTCCACAAATCTTTAGAAAAAACTGCAGATGCTGATGATATCAGTGTAATAATAAGTTGTGCTCGAGTTAATCTTTTTGAAGGTAAATAAATCGTTGTATTTCATCAACTTTGTATTTGTTTCAATGCTTTCTTGCTACATACGTTTCTACAACATTAACTAATATCAAATTATAGGAAAGCCGCAACTAAGCAATTATCCAGCTACAAGAATTTATATTAACCCCGATCACTATAGTGTTGATAACCTAAGGAACAGGTAAAATTGTTTACGCCTTTTTTTGTTTTATTAAGTTTAATGTTTACGACTAATAGGACGTTCAATTCTGTTTAGGGCGGTTGAGATGTCGGACATATCAAGCACTGAAGAAGAAGAAGTGAAACCTGTCCTCAATTTGAAGCAAATCACAATGCTAGATGAAACATACATTAAGGTTTTTGCAAAACACATATTACTTAGTTCAAACATATTGTCGTCTATTTCAAATAAGTTGTATCAAATGTTCTGTGCAGAAACAAGTCTGTTGCGAAATATTGGTGAACAAAGTTCAGAAGGATGACAAATGGTACATCACTAAGTGCTCAAACTGCCCTAATGATGTTATCTATGAGGGAGAAAAGTTTAAATGCCATTACTGTAAACGGTTTATCCCTCATCCAAGAAGAAGGTTTGTTTAGATTTGCCTTTTATGTTATGAATATGTTTACTATTCGTATATTCCTTAAATGATCCAATTTTAAATGTTGTATGACAGATTCCACCTCCAAACATTGTGTTCAGATACAACTGCCTCTGTAACAATAATTTTTCCAGATTCAGAAGTGAGTAGAATATCACAGAAAACAGTTGAAGACCTGTACTCTCCTGAAAGAGAGGTAAAAGCTTACATCTCATTCTTATATAGTTGCAGCATTGGAACTAAATCCTAATCACAAACTTCATTTGTAGGAACTTGGAGAACAGCTTTTTCCACCACATCTCTTACTGTTTGAAAACCAAAAATTCAGCACCACGTTGCAAATTACAGAAGAGAATATCAGTAAAGGTTCTAATGTGTATGAAGCAACTTAAATTGGACAAATCATGGAATCTTATGGCAATTTTACTCCATCACAGCAGCATTGCATTGAAGCAGAAGAAACATCGGAGATGAAAGTAAGATCACTTTTGGCTTAAGACTTCTATTACATATTAAATGTTTATTTCTATCTAAAATTTTTTGGCAGGACCTGGAGACTTCAGAGTTACCAAAAGAAACTCCACAAACCCGCAGGTCCATAAACACAAAAGTTCGAGTCAGAAAAAATCCACAACCAGTACCATTTGATGAAGAAGATAATCTTATCAAAGGAAACAAATTTGACCGGGTAAAATATTTTCTTTACCAATACATGCAGTCCCAAATTATTATTGAACAAGTAATATAAACATTTTCTTGCCTTTGCAGAAAAGGAAGACCAAGTAAAGGACCAAGCCCATGCTTGCAACTGTTAAGCTATGGAATACATCATTTTAAGTGACAAAGAATATGAGATTTTTCATAATGTTTTGTACCCATCTCATTTCAGTTATGTAAGACTTTAAGTACTTTGCCTTGCTTTTGTAATCCTGATGTTTCGTAATGACCTAAACTATGTCATTAATAAGTTGCCTTTAAGTACTTTGCCTTGGTTTTGTAACCCATCAGAAGAATGCTATTAACTTGAAAAATGTCATATAACTTTTGCACGGTTTTTTTGTCATTGGAAAGGCAGAATAAAAATGTCATATGTATACATATGCCGTGTTTCCGATCAGTTTCTGCAAACATACAGTTTTAACTTTCCCAGAAATGAGAAGTTCAAATCATTGCGAAAATTCGATACGTAAAGAAATTACAACTGTCGAAGCAAATCTTCTAAACTTCTTACAAGACATTTGATATTAACAAATTCCATTGCAGAGCATCTCATCCAAAAGTTTATAACTTCTTACAACTGATTCAGTAATCGGAAATACGATTACAAAGCATCAAATCCAAAAGTTATAAAGTACATTGCTCCCACCTGATACTAACAAAAGTTGGAAATTGCAATCTCTGTCATAATACAAACTTAAACGATTCAAAGCATGTAATCCAAAAGTTTTGAAGTACATTGCTGCCACATGATAACAAAAGTTGGAAATCGCAAACTCAGTCATAATACAAACTGATACAATTCGAGTTCAACTGCACAGCCATAACCCACCAACGTTGTAAATACAACAAAATCACTTCCATACCACTATGGTACACTATTATAACCATCAGCACTTACAGAGATGTCACTTGAGCATTGCATACCCACTAATACTGTCATCAGACAAAGGTTCATGGGATCTTACTGTCAGGTCCAAACCTCAATTACCAGCAAGAGAACTTTCGCTCGAATCATCTGTTTACATCAAATGAAATAAAGCATTCAATCCAATATAAACAAATCTATTCAATCATAAAATCACTTCAAATTATATACAAATATACCTGATGACTCCTCACTGCAATCAGACATATCATTCCCCAAGATCATGTAATTTTGACGAAAATGTTTCAACAATTTCTTATTGCGATAACAATCGAAGATATCCAAACATGACGTATTAAAAACTGATAGGTACAAATGCGATGGACCAACATAATCAAAGAAAATATAAAATCCCTCTCCCAAAGCATATTTGACAAAGAGGCCTTTCAAACCGTACAATAAGTTGTTCATTTCACAGAATTGTGCTTGGTAATTTGACCCATCAGCCATGAATAACATCACATTTTTACTTAAGTTATCACCGTACGCTTTGACGAAAGCCCGTGGAAGTTCCTGCAAACCCATAATTGACAATTCAATACCTCAAATTTTGCTTAGTTGAAACAAAGAAATGTCTTTAGATAACAAAATTACCAGATCACCAGCATCCAACCTGTCATTGGTTAGAATTTTGAAACTCTTAAAGTAAAAATGATAGTTAAGCTTAACTGTAAATTGAAGTAAATAATTCAATATCAGAATCTTCGTAAAAAATGTTAACTTGATTAACTGAAGGTAATTAAAAAATAACCGTACCGTCTTCACTTTTCTCAAAAATTGCAACATAGAACTTTTGAAAATGTGTAGATTGTGATATTACACAAATATCACCTTCTCTTAAGTTTAATGCTTTCGTAAACGTAATCCAATCTTCATCAAAGTACAACCGACCATTTTTCCAGATCAATTTAATCACCCACATTGATTTTTCCAAGGCCAACTCTATCCAACTCATTTCCTTTTGTAAACGTAACTTAGAAATACCTTCTTCCAACATAACCTATTAATACAATGACATCATATTATTTGTCTACTATTCGAAATAAATAAACCAATGTAGCAATGATTGGTTAATTGAAACAAGAGTTTACCTCTACCAAATTTGATATTTGAAGATGTTCACTTTGAATAGCTAAATCGTAACTCATCTTTGAATTACCAGAAGCACTAAACAGAAATTTCCCTGCCATCTTCTCAATTTCCAAATCACTAAAAGTTCTCCTACTTGGTAAGCGGGGTTTCTTTGTACAACAAAATCTAAGTGGATACTCAATTTCAACATTTTCATTGAAGATTTGCATAGTAAATTTCCGGCCCCCTTATATCGAAGCAAAATAAAGTTGTAAGGCTTGAGCATATAGAAAGACATCATTGCCCCCAAATTTACAAATGTTGCAGACTGCTGACGATAATATGCTCGCCATGCTTCACCGTTTCGAACAGCAAGGTAAACATTTTCAGGTATTTCACTCGAGAATTGGCTACAAAACTCTGGAGCCAATATCTGAATACAATAATCAATTATTACTATACTGGTTTCAATTCAATTAGATATCACTATTTTTACAAATTAATTTCATTACCATCTCTCCATTGTTACAGGATGAAGCACAAATGCGGCATAACATACTCTTCCCTTCCATTCTATGTTTAACCTGATATTACTTCCATATTTAAACATATAATGCGAACAATCAAGTCATAAGTTATTTTCCAAAGGATAAATAAGTTAAGAAAGTAACACATTTGATGTACCTTTACACGGCCAGCAAGCAGTAGTGAAATTTCCGATCCGTTTCGTACTGAGCTCACAGATTGCCGAAATATACCAAAGTGAAACAACTACTTTTGGTCCAACTTAACTCTTATTTCAGCAACTTAACTCCCACTTATAGGAAACTGTTTTTTACTTTTCTGAGTACATTTATTAGCTTCAACTACCAATATAGAAGAGTTACAAATCCTCTGTATGAAAAAGCTTGAGTTACAAATAGTTGTACGCTTTTAATAATTGTGCAATTTCTTTCTTTATTGTTCGCAAAGTCACATTAAAAAAAATTGTCATTCCTCATTCCTCATTAATGTAGGGTTTATATTTTGTTCCCTTAAATCATCCAAAATTACTTTTAATTATAATATAAAATCTTTATTTGTTAAAAAACATTATCGTAAAACTTTATTGTTTCATTATTCTTTATTATTCATACATACTATTTTGTACTATCAACTTACTTCCTTTGGAAATGCTATTATAGTAGAGAATATTACGTTACAAATCGATATGATAGTATCTCCATTACCAAACCAATATCTTTTTTTTCCCTAAACCTAATATAATTATTAAATTGCTATTTTCGTCGAACAATTTTTTGGGAGGAAGCCCAATGTTTATAGAGCATCCCAAAAATATCCAATTTATTAACGATCAAATCGGATAAAAGTACGATCCAATAACAACCTTATATGAATTTTGTATGATCCGATCCAATTACAATCAAAAACAAAAAAAAATTATTCATTATATTTTTTTAATATATATTATACATGTCATAAATGAAAAATTTAATCTAATTCGCATCCCACCAGTGGACAAAGCTATTTGCTACTCCCTCCATCCCGATTTAAGTGAACCACTTTGACCTTCACGGAGATTAAGAAAATGTAGTAAAAAAAAAGTAAAGTTGGTTGAAAAGTGAGTAAAGTGGTCGGACCTATCAATATTTAATAATAGATTTAAGATAGTGGGTGTAATAATGTTTATTTAATAAAAAAGTAGAGAAGTAGTGGGTGTAATAGTGAAAAATAGTGTTCAAAAATATTAAGTATATTATGTTCAAAAAATTAGTGGGACGTCCCAAAAAAGAAAGAACTTCACATAAAATGGGACGGAGGGAGTACTACTGAAGATCCTTTAAACAAACAAACTATTAAAAATTATAAAAGGAGACATTGTTCGCAACCATAAAATACAACTCAATTACTAAGCTTATTTATCAACATGAGTAGTTGGCACCATTAATATGCAAAGCTAATCACTTAACAAGTGTTTATAATCCTAAAGCACCACTCACATCAAAGTAATACTTATCTCCCCATCAAACTTACACACTCGGCTTTCTCACTACAAAAATATGTCCAAGAATAGATTTGATGAACTCTGTAATCTTACAACTGGTATGTTCGATTGGAAAATCAAAGTAAGAATTGTTAGACTATGGAGAGGAGCAACAAAAACAGGAGAATTGTTTAAAGGTTTTAACATCATCCTATTAGATTCGAAGGTAAACTATCTTCTTTGGTCAAACAAATATTTGTTAAGCCTCTATGTTCTTCTCTACTTGATTATTTATCCTATTCCTACAGAATAATAGAATGCACGCGTTCGTTCCAGCAAATAGTGTTGATCGATTAGAACCAAAGCTGACTCTTGGCAAAGTATGTGTAATAAAAAAATTCACTGTGCAAGAGTATAAAATGGAAGACAAATTCAGATGCCTAAGAAACAATGTACAGTTGATTTTCTCCAATGAAACTCACATTAAAGATGTTGATGATGATGGGAAAAGTATTGAGCAGAATGCTTTTGATTTCTACGACCACAATGAGTTAAAAGAACTTACAAAGCAGAATACTTACTTAGCAGGTACAAAAACAAAGTATGATACATTATAGCTAACACTTTCTTTTTCAAACTCACATATGATCTCATCCTCTTATAGATGTTGTTGGCATAATCAAATATTACCAACCGCTATCTGATTTAGTTAACAGACTTGGTAATCCCCAGAAACAGGTCAAGTTTACTATTACAGATGGAAGGTTAGTCCTTTCTCTTCAACCAGTACTATCTTCTTTATGTTTCTTCTTCTAACCACTACTATGTTCTAAGGTCATCTGTCAATGTGACTTTCTGGGATTCATTTGCTGAGAACTTTAACAAACAAATGAATCAAGTCTCTGAAAAACCAGTGATAGTAATTATAGCCAGCAGCCGTGTTGGTTTATGGAATGGTAACAGTAACAACAACATTACCTTTTCCATGCAAATTCTATTTCCTTATGTATTTCACTTTAATTTACATACTAACTCAACTTCATAAATTATAGATGAAGTTGACTTATCTAGCGTTGGAGGTACTATATGCTACCTGAACTATAATCACTACAGCGTGTTTCAGCTTAGGAAGAAGTACGATTTCTAACACAACCATTTTATCCCATGTTTATCAATGTATAACTAATTTTACACATTCTTTCTTAGGTTAACACAACCAGCATTTTCACAACAGATGTATGCTATGGACAAGAACAGAGAAGTTGAACTTCTCAATGTCGCAACAATCAAAAGCCTGGGAAAAGATTACATTATGGTAATTTACTGTACATATTTGGTGATTTGCTGAATGTACACTTTCTCAATCGTTTCTTCTCACTTCAAAGAACATATTCCTACCTTTCTATCCAGAGAGATGCCTGTGCACATCTAACAATCAGGTCTGTAGACAAAAGCAAAGGATGGTATTCAACCGTTTGTACTGATTGCGACCAGGAAATTGGATTGGAGGAAGATAATTGGTTTTGCAACAATTGTAATCGCATCCTGCAGCACCCAGATAAAAAGTATATTTATTGATAATTACTTCATTGCAGATCAACATTGACAGACTCTACTTACAAATTTTTTCCAATAATTGTACAGGTTCAAGGTTTCAACACTGGCTTCTGATGACACAGGTAACATTGAACTGCTCTTAGGTGACCAGCAAATTCGTGCCCTTCTTGACAAGAGAGCTGTGCAACTTCTGAAAGAGGTAACTATTACTTCTTTTTTAAGTCTATTCCTCCAAATTCCAAACTTATAAATTGTATATAGATGGACGAACAAGAGAGTTTCTCTCCTCATATCAAGAAATTGAGACAACAAAGAATTACTGTCAAAATTATCATCAAAGAAATCAATGTCATCAACAACGCACCAATGTATTGGGCAACAAATATATGCAAAGGATTTGTCAACCCAAACATGAAGAAGGAAGATAACATTCAGTCGACACAACAACATACGCGCCAGGTCACAATCTGATTACTATATCAAACATAATTCATCACCGCCTATGTAAACACATTTCATGCACATAACCCCTTTAATTTTTACTTTCAAAAACAGGCTTCAAGTTCTACATACCACCTGGATGGATTGTCACAAATGAATTTCGATTCACCTATGAACACAAAGAACAGCAAGGAGTAAACAACCAAAAAGAAAACAAGCAACATCACCTTTTGACCAGTTCAGTTTGTATCAGCTAGCAAAAGCGAAACTTATGCATTTCATGTTTGTACTTTTAACTAAAACAATGTATGACGATCCCATGTTTTGACAAGTTTTTGTCAACAGGAAATCAATCTAAGTAACAAGTTGATTGTGATGATGTTATAAGTAAGAATCAAACCCCGGCGAAGCGGGCAACCATACTAGTACTAATTAGTACTGTAATCAGGAAAGCATCCGAACAAAATATAAAGTGCTGTAATATTACAGGATAACTAGACCTTAACTTTGAAACAACTGTATAAGATTACCGGTGACTGCACTATTAAAAGATAGAAGAATACGATTAGCTGGGTGACATGAAAGCATAATTCCCTTTGTCCTTTTTCTATAACTAGTAAGATGCAGTTCAAGATTCTCTTTTGGATGCCCATCAGATGACAAGGGATAAAGGAAAATCAGTAAAATCGGGCCTGCTGTAACATTAAAATAAATTTGAAATTTGTAACGATATATTGTGCAGCACGTCATGAAAATCAATAAAAATGATGTTTTCTGAGAAAAAGGTTAGTATTGAGATCGATAGTGATCACAGGTTAAGATCATTAAAGGAACAATTCTCCCAACTTTAAGGAAGGTATAATTCTTGTAGAATTATCATATTGGAAGGTATAATTCTTTTAGAATTTCTACATCTTTAGCAACCTTACAATTTTTTTTTTTTTTCAAGTTGGAGTTTTTACTGAAATCGCCTATATTTATTGCAAGTCTCTTTTGTACTTTCAAAAATAAGGGTACAATCAGCGTATATTGAGAACCTGCTTCCAGAGTTCCATATGCTGGCTTTGTGTGATTTTTTGCCACAAACCAACAGCCTAACTTCGACCTGCAAATTTATGTGCACAAAGCATGGTAGAGCTACATGTTAAACCAGGCCCAACTATACACTTCCACATAATTGTGGTCAACTGGGAAGCTTATCTGGAATAGCTATAAGGGGAAGAAGCCATTCCATTGACATGAGAGGGGACTTGTTTTAACTGCAACAGGAACCCTTAATACAGCTTCACAAGAGGTGCAACAATGTAAATTACAGCAGCTGCTTCTGATAAAAGCATTAGACCATATGTAAATTTTAACTCAATTGTAGTTTTTGTTACCAACTACGGGCAGATCAGACAGTCAGGGCACTTGTTGTTAGGAATTCCCGTTTCCTGTCTTTGCGTAAATTAAATACGGAGATTATAACAGTCAATAATAAACACAGATGAACACCAAGATTTATACGTGGAAAAACCCCTTAAAGTAAAGAGGTAAAAACCACGGGACCAGCTCCGAATGTTTCCACTATAATGATAACAATGGTTACAATATTCTCTCTCAAGTTTATGAAGTAACACTTGAGACACAACTGAATAGAAATACAACGATTCCCTACTCCTTCGGTACTTGACCGGATAACCTGGATGAACTCCCTTTGTAGCAACTACAACAGCTGGACGAACTCCTAATGCTGCAGCGGGACAGATTCCGATGGCTGCAGCCTGACACTCACACAAACTCCCTCGAAACGAAAGAATAGAGTAGCACGAGGGCCCCCTATCCTGACCTGCTTGAAACTACCACAAGGTAAGTTTCCTACTAGACGGACTATCTAGCAGCTATATATATATTGAGAAGTAAGAGAGGAAGAAGAGATTTTGGTGTGAGTGTCAGGCTGCAGCCATCGGAATCTGTCCCGCTGCAGCATTAGGAGTTCGTCCAGCTGTTGTAGTTGCTACAAAGGGAGTTCATCCAGGTTATCCGGTCAAGTACCGAAGGAGTAGGGAATCGTTGTATTTCTATTCAGTTGTGTCTCAAGTGTTACTTCATAAACTTGAGAGAGAATATTGTAACCATTGTTATCATTATAGTGGAAACATTCGGAGCTGGTCCCGTGGTTTTTACCTCTTTACTTTAAGGGGTTTTTCCACGTATAAATCTTGGTGTTCATCTGTGTTTATTATTGACTGTTATAATCTCCGTATTTAATTTACGCAAAGACAGGAAACGGGAATTCCTAACAAGTGGTATCAGAGCCAGGTTTCGATCCTGGGACCTGTGGGTTATGGGCCCACCACGCTTCCGCTGCGCCACTCTGATTCGGTTGTTGACAACGCAACACACTTTTGTAACTTGGACTGCCATGCTACAGCTCCCCCCGCAAAAGAGAAAAGCATCCCTGACGTGGACTTCATCCCATCTGGATGTCCTGCCATGTCAGCATCTGTAAAACCTTCCAAGACTGGTTCACCGTGTCCATACTTCAAGCATAACCCGGAAGTGCCCTTGAGATATCTGAGAATCCATTTAACTGCTTCCCAGTGCTTTCTTCCTGGATTTGACAGATATCTACTAACAACTCCAACAGCATGAGCAATATCTGGTCTTGTACAAACCAATGCATACATAAGACTCCCCACTGCGGATGAGTAGGGAACTTCCTCCATATCCTCCTTCTCCTTGTCTGTTGACGGACACATTTTCTTGTCCAGTTTAAAATGTCCCGCCAATGGTATGCTAACAGGTTTAGCATCATCCATATTGAACCTTTTCAATACCCGTTCAATATATCCCTGTTGTGAAAGCCACAACCTCCGAGTTGTTCTGTCACGAACAATCTTCATCCCTAGGATTTGTTTTGCTGGACCCAAGTCTTTCATATCAAAGAACTTGGACAAATCTTCTTTCAGCTTGCGGATCATGTTAGCATCTTGGCCGACCACTAACATATCATCAACATAAAGTAGCAGGATAATGAAGTTACCGTTAGGAAACCTTTGCACATAAGCACAGTGATCGGATGCAGTTCTCTTGAACTTATGATTCCTCATGAATGAATCAAACTTTTTGTACCACTGTCTTGGCGCTTGCTTAAGCCCGTATAAACTCTTCTTGAGTTTACAAACCATGTGCTCCTTCCCTTTCACTTCAAATCCTTCTGGTTGGTGCATGTAGATCTCTTCCTTCAAATCTCCATGAAGGAATGCAGTTTTCACATCTAACTGCTCAAGCTCAAGATCCATGCTAGCCGCTAATCCGAGAACTGTTCGGATTGATGTCATCTTTACAACCGGAGAAAAGATTTCATCGAAATCAATGCCTTCCTTCTGTGCAAAGCCTTTAACCACCAAGCGTGCTTTATACTTTACAAGCTTTTCATCATCCCTTTTTACTTTGAAGACCCATTTGTTTCTCAAAGCCTTCCGTCCTTTCGGAAGTGTAGTCAACTCATAAGTTTCATTCTTGTTTAAAGAATCCATCTCCTCTTGCATTGCTTTCAACCAGCAACTGCTTTCTTTATGAGTCTTGACTTCCTCAAAGGTCTCGGGCTCCCCCTCATCAGCAATTAAGATATACTCGGATGAAAGATATCTTCCTGATGGTCTCCGTTCTCTCGTAGAACGTCGTGGCTGAGTTTCTTCAACTTCAGGCTGAGGCGGTAGCTCCCCCTGCTCAGTAGCCTCATCATCTGCTATATCATCTCCCTCATTTTCTACTGTATCTGGATTTCTAGCTTTCCTTGGTTGTTGAGTGCTCCCAAAATTCTCATAATTTTGAGACTCATGGAAAACCACATCTCTGCTCCTGAATATCTTCTTTGATTCAGGATTCCACAACCGATACCCGAACTCTGGATCCCCGTAGCCAACGAGAATACACGGAGTTGTTTTATCTTCAAGCTTTGTTCTATGCTCCTTTGGGATGTGTGCAAAAGCCTTGCATCCAAACACCCGCAAGTAGGAATAGGAAACATCCTTTCCTAACCAGATCTTCTCTGGAATCTCAAAATTCAGAGGTGCCGATGGAGATCGATTGATCAAGTAGCAAGCTGTTCTTACAGCTTCTCCCCAAAATGACTTCGGCAATTTAGCCATTTTCAACATGCATCTGACTCGTTCAGCAATGGTGCGGTTCATTCTTTCCGCAACGCCATTCTGTTGTGGGGTGCCAGGAACTGTTCTTTCATGCCGGATACCATGCTTTGTAAGGTACTTTTGAAACTCTTTTGAAGTGTACTCCCCCCCGTTGTCACTACGAAGGCACTTCAGTTGTTTCCCTGTTGATCTTTCAACCATGGCATGAAACTTCTGGAAGTACTCAAACACTTGATCTTTGGATTTGAGTATCTCAACCCACACCTTTCGAGATGCTTCATCAATGAAGGTAACAAAGTACCTATTTCCGCCTAAGGACTCCACCTCAAACGGACCACATACATCAGAATAAACTCTTTCTAACAGCCCCGACTTTTTCTTCAGTGGACTGCTAAAAGATACTCTATGTTGTTTCCCGAATAAACAATATTCGCAGGGCTGCAATGCAGTATCTTTAGCAAACGGAATGAGGGATTTCTTCGCTAAGATCTGTAGCCCTTTCTCGCTCATGTGACCAAGCCTTTTGTGCCACAAACTTGCTGAAGCTTCATCTTCAACTGTATTCAAAGCATTTGAACACATCTTCACTTGTGTCTTGTACAAAGAGCCACAAGTGGATCCTCTTGCAACCACCAATGAACCCGTAGTAAGCTTCCACCTTCCACCACCGAAGGTATTTACGTACCCCTGCTTGTCTAGCGCCATGCCGGAAATCAAGTTGAGCCGTAAGTCTGGAACATGCCTGACATCTTTCAAAGTCATTGAACAACCCGTGTTTGTCTCAATACAGATGTCACCAATGCCTGCGATCTTTGATTGATCTGAGTTACCCATTCTTACAGTACCAAAGTCCCCTGACTTGTATGTCGTAAAGAATTCCTGAGTGGGTGTTGCATGATACGTTGCTCCAGTATCTATCACCCATTCGACCTTCTGATCATCAACATGTAAGCATTCTTCTTCCCCAAAAGAAAGGATCACAACATCTTCTGTCATAGCAGCTGTTGTACTTTTCTCGGCGTATTTCCCTTGCTGACCATTGTTCTGTTGCTTGAGCCAGGCCCTACAATCCTTTTTATAATGACCCTTCTTCTTACAATAGTAGCATTCAACATTGGCATTTGATTTGCCACCGGAATTACCAAAATTCCTACTTTTACTACGTCCTCGGTTTGTCTCCCTGTAGTTGCTTCTGCCCCTGTTCTCAGTAACAAGAGCCTGGGAATCGTGGTTGACTCCTTGTACCTTTCTTCTCATGGATTCACTAAGGATACTCTGCTTAATTGATCGCAACGTTAGTTGCTCAGTTGGTACAGCATTAGTTACTGTCACCACTAGCGTATCCCAGCTGGATGGTAAAGTGTTGAGAAGAAATATTGCTTGGAATTTCTGCTCAAACTCCATCTTCATATTTGATAGTTGATTTAACAACCCTTGGAATTCGCTCATATGCTCTGACATGTTGTTCCCATCCTGGTACCTCATGTTCACCAGCTGACGAACTAGAAAAGTTACATTTTGTGAACTTTTCTCTTGGAACGTAGACTCTAATGTCGTCCAAAGCGTATAAGCGTCTTCTTCTTCAGAGACATGATGATACTCCGAATTATCAATCCATCGACGAATGAGACTGATAGTTTTCATGTTCATCTTCTTCCAATCAGCATCAGACTTTGCTGCAGGTTTAACTCCTTTTAGCTCCACCGGATCAAACAAGTCCTTACTATAAAGCAAATCCTTTATTCTGCTTTTCCACATCGGATAATTTGAAGCTGTTAGGCTTACCATTACACTGGAAGAATCATCCATTTTAATTTACCAAAGACTATGGGAATCTCACTTAGAACCACACAAGTTGGCCAGGAAAGTGGATGTGTTTGGGGAGCCTTCCGTATTAGTACGGCGCGTTATCAAGTAACCACTGCGCACAAAGCACTTTCCTCGACACCAACAATGTGTGCCCCAGGGCACTTGTAAGGCTACATCGTTTCCTTCTTTGTGTTTGCAATTCCAAATGAACCTGACTGTACAAATGGACGCAGACTCTGGAAAGGCACCAATGTTGCCGACGATATTTGCAGATGCTAGGATGAGGGATGTTGTAGTTGCAGTTCAAAAAGTGCACTGTATGGGCCCTAGATTGCAGCAGTGATAAAAAAATTTGGTACAGAGTAACTAGTAACTATCTCTTGATAATTACACTAACATGCCCCGTGACTTGTAAGCTATACTTCGCTAAGAATCTGAAATTCCTACAGCTAGCAGGACTAGTAGGCAAGAAGGAGGGATATTGGGAGCAGCTGCGGATGTAAAATAGGTGTTTACAAACATAGGGAACAACAATAGAGTTCGGTTCAAAAGCACCTTCCAGTATGACTACAACAGCCGGGGCGTAGGTGGTTCTGGATGCCAATACTGGGAATTAAATGGATCACAGCTAGCCTAGAAATGAGACTTCACAAGGGTGTATCTTCTAATGGCACTCTTTATGGTATGGATGCAAACACTGGGACTATATTATAGTCATGTAATTCTGGTGCTATGATATGTGTGGGGGGGGGGGGGGGGGGGGGTGTATCAGCTAGTTATGGATAAGTTTAATTTTGGAATGGCTGTACATGAGTTGGTTTCGGATCGTTTTATCCTTGGACTTGTGGCACCTCACTTCATGCTTTCTGCATGGTTTAAAGTTGAAGAAGAGCTGAACTGGTCATACAGAGGAGCAATTTATGCATTGTGTGCTCATAACACTACACTAAATTTAATAATATCTAACATCATAACCTTACCTGTTGGATTCCATGTATTCTGCAAAATATAAGAGTGCAGAGGAATTGATGGAAGATGTTATGCACCCGCTTCACCTCTCACCATTGATTGTTCCCTCAATTTCCTTCAATGTAGTACTGCAATAAAATCGTCTCCTCCACAGTACAAAAATCCATCCATCACTACACTGAGGGAAATTGAGGAGCAAGCTTTGGAGAGGATACTAGTCCCCATGCTCCTCCATAATACAAGATTGAAGGGTTGGAAGACTCTTGGAGGCCATCTTTCAGCCAGTAGCATGATTTTATAGCCACCACTTGCCACTAAATTAAATATACTCATTATATTATACTCGGAGGTAGTGTTAAAAGATGTAAATAGACTATATATTCTAATTTCAATGAGTATATAGACAGGTTTAGGGTCATGTTCGTGAACATCTCAATTTTGTGTCCAACTAATCTTGTTTCAAACTTAACAAAAGTGAATATGTTAGCTTAAAGGAATAATATTTTCATAAACAAGGCATTTCAGAACCATACATATTGGGGCTCATTTCGTATCATTTTCTGGTTATGGTGCCACTAATTAGCTAGGGCTTGTGTTTCATGTCGTGTCAGGCATTGCCAAGATGAACCTGGCCATAATTCTGGGCTACAACATAGCAAGGGATTTATTCTAACCTATATTCTCCATCTCAAGTTGAGGACCAAATGCGTCTAAGGTTCTGTTTCTCCTTTTGACCAAATTATTATCAGTAGGATCTCCACTACAACATACTATTACAAAAGCTATTTCTATGGCGTGCTTAACACTCAGGAATGCATCTGAACAACAAAACAAAAGTGCTGTAGGATAACTAGAGCTTAAATATTGAAACAGTTTTTACTAATTATAAGAATACAGATCTTTTAATGAGTAAATGATATGATCACACAATAAAAAGATAAAAATGATTCCCTGTGTCCTTTTTCTATAACCAGTAAGATGCAATTCAAGGTTCTCTTTTGAAAGCACATCAGATGACGAGGGAACAATAAAAAGCAAAGAAAACAGGATCATATACTGGTGTTAATTAAAGGCTACTGAAAGAGAAAAGATTTTGCATCTTTATGCAATTTGACACAAACACTCCTAAAATGCATCTTACTGGTTACAGAAAAAGCATCAAATTTAAGAAAAAAACAATTCTCCCAACTTTTAGGATTGCCAGCTGTAATTATTCGTAAACTGTTGGTTTATGTTTTATAGATAAACAAATAAAGAAGCATAAACCAATAACACATGAAGGCAGGCATAATAAGCATGAGGATGTGCATATATTGCTGTTACTTTAGTTTTTATTATGTCTTAATACCATGCTTCTCTAAATGCTGATTTATACACCATAAACCAACAGTTATGCCTCGTATTCACTAAAGGCTGATTTACTGGCAACAATCAATCCAAGAATAAATCTCAGCAACTGATTTTAACAGAAGCTAATATAGTGGAAAGTATCATTCTTCTGAAATTTTCATCATTCACATAGCTTTTTGATTTTTTACTTCATTTAAGTCGATTTTAAACAAAAACATCTGTACTTTCAGGAGTATGAATAAGTCCTGCATATATAACATCCTCAGTCACTGAACCCTACTTACTAGTAGGATATATTGGCTATATTTGGTTTGGTTTATAGATGTTATAACGGAAGCAAGAAAGATTATATACAGAAGAGAAATAAGTTTATAGATCTGAGAGGATAAACAGATTACAGAGGTTTTTCAGATGATATACAATATTTACAAGCATCTCTATTTATAGACATAAATAAAGGGGTAGGTGTGGTAGGTGGGTTAGGTGTGGTCAAATCCGGCGGCTACAGTGACGCCGCCGGCGGCCACCGCCCACCACATATTCAAGTCAAACTAACAAATCTCCACCTTGACTTGAATCCTCTCACAAAAACAGATAACAGATGTACCAGATGCATCATAATAATGCCAGATGTACCAGATAACAGACTCCACCTTTACTTGAATCCTCTCACAGACAGATAACAGATGTACCAGACGCATCATAATAATGCCAGATGTACCAGATAAAACTCTTCTGCCTCAGATTTTGCCCTCAAAAGGGCAGTCAACAACTCCGAACATTTAGCAAGTTCAAACAATGTTGAAACTTGCTATGTGGAACCGGCTTGGTGAGCATATCAGCTGGGTTATCAGCAGTACCCACTTTTCTCACCTTAATTCTCGTCTCACTTCTTAGAAAATGATATCTCACATCTATGTGCTTAGTCCGCTCATGATGAACTTGATCCTTGGCTAAACAGATTGCACTGAGACTGTCACAAAATACCGTAGCCTGATCATGATGTAGACCTAGATCACTGATCAATCCTTTCAACCAGATTCATTCTTTTGCGGCTTCTGTCAATGCCATGTACTCTGCTTCTGTAGTAGACAAAGTCACTGTAGGTTGCAGAGTAGCTTTCCAACTGACAATCGAACCACCCAGAGTGAAAGCATAACCAGTCATAGACCTTCTACTGTCAACATCTCCAGCATAATCAGAGTCTGAAAACCCTGTCACCAAACACTCAGTATCACCTCCATAAATGAGACCAACATCAGACGTACCTTTTAAGTACCGAAATACCCTCTTCACAGCTTGCCAGTGCTCCTTGCCTGGATCACCCATGAACCTACTAACAACACTGACAGACTGTGCAAGATCGGGTCTAGTGCAGACCATTGCATACATCAAGCTCCCTACTGCACTAGCATAGGGAACTCGAGACATGTACTCTTTTTCCTCAGCAGACTTAGGTGCAAAAGCAACAGACAGATGTGCATTTGCAGCACTAGGAGTATCTATGGGCTTTGCTGTAGACATGCCAAACCTTGACAAAATCTTCTGAATGTATCCCTTCTGTGACAAGAAGAGCTTTCTTTTGTTTCTATCCCTATAAATCTCCATTCCCAGAATTTTCCGAGCCGCACCCAAATCTTTCATTTCAAACTCAGCACTGAGGAGACCTTTCAACTTCTGAATATCAGACTTGTTCTCTGCAGCTATCAACATATCATCTACATACAGGACCAGATAAATGAAAGTACCATTTGCTGTCTTACTGTGATAAACACAGCAATCATACGGACTCCTGGTGTAGCCAATACCTATCATATAGCTATCAAATTTCTTGTACCACTGCCTCGGAGACTGCTTTAGCCCATACAAGGACTTCAATAACTTGCAAACATAATCTTCTTTTCCAGGAACCTGAAAACCGTCTGGCTGAGTCATGTATATCTCCTCCTCCAGCTCTCCATGCAGAAAAGCTGTCTTCACGTCGAGTTGTTCAAGCTCCAGATTCTGATGTGCAACTATTGCTAGTAGCACCCGGATGGAAGTATGTCTGACCACTGGTGAAAAAATCTCATTGTAATCTACTCCCTCTTTCTGAGTGAACCCTCGAGCTACTAATCGAGCTTTATATTTGATACCCTCAACCGATGTTTCTCCTTCCTTCTTCTTGTAGACCCATTTACAAGTAACAATCTTTCTGTCTCGAGGCTGCTTGACTAATTCCCAAGTTTTATTCTTCTGAAGTGACTCCATTTCATCTCCCATTGCAGCAAACCATTTTGTAGATTCAGTACATGTCACCGCTTCTTTGTAAGTGGATGGCTCATCAGAGCTAGGATCCACTTCTTCAGCTACCTGTAGTGCATATGTCACCATATCTTCAAAACCATATTTCTTTGGAGGCACTCCATACTTAGCTCTCCTCGATCGATCAAGAGCTAAACTGTGCTGATTTACTACTGGTACTGATGATTCTGATTCTGACTGTGGTTGTTGAACTTCTTGTTGTGGTTCACTCTCATCTTGAGTGACTTCCTGCTCCACCTGTTTCTCAACACTACCACTTTCTGAACCAATCGTAGACTTCACAGTAGGGTTAAACATAGAATTTTCATCAAAGACTACATTTCTACTCAGTATAACCCTATTTTCAAACGGAGACCAGATTCTATAACCTTTAACCCCATCCCCATAGCCAACAAATACTCCCTTTTTAGCTCGTGGCTCCAATTTACCCTCATTTACATGATAATAAACAGTACAACCAAAAACTCTTAAATTGGAGTAATCAGCAGGCTTACCAGACCATTTCTCAACAGGAGTTTTGAGATGGATACCTGTGTGAGGTCCACGATTAATCAAATAACACGCTGTACTAACCGCCTCTGCCCAGAATCTTCTAGCTAGTCCAGCGTTAGAAAGCATACACCTAGCTCTCTCCAGAAGTGTCTGATTCATACGCTCTGCTACACCATTCTGCTGTGGTGTATCCCTGACTGTATGATGCCTAGCAATCCCCTCATTCTTGCAGAAATCTGCAAACTCGGACGAGAAAAATTCCAGGCCATTATCTGTTCGCAGCCTCTTAATCTTCTTCCCTATTTGATTCTCCACTAGCACCTTCCACTGCTTGAAAACCTTGAAGGCTTCACTTTTGTGCTTTATGATGAACAGCCAAGTCATTCTTGAGAAATCATCGATCATTGACACAAAATATCCGTGACCCCCTAAAGACTCCACCCGGGAAGGTCCCCAACAATCAGAATGGATGTAATCAAGTGTGCCTTTTGTTCTGTGTGTTGCTTTAGGAAACTTGCTGCGATGTAACTTTCCAAAAACACAATGTTCACAGAACTCAAGACCTGTGACCTTATGACCACAAAGAAGATCAGCTTTTGACAGAATTTGCATCCCCCTTTCACTCATATGACCGAGCCTCATGTGCCACAACCTGGTCATGTTTTCTTTTTCAATTTCCGAAGACGCAACAGCAACAGAAACTGTTAACGTAGAACCTTGAAGAAGATACAAGGTACCACGTTTAACACCTTTCAGAATCACATCAGAACCTTTGCAGACATGTAAAACTCCACCTTCACCTTGAAAACTGAAACCCTTGCTGTCTAACATACTCAAAGATATCAGATTCTTTGTCATAAGTGGAACATGCCTAACATCATTCAATGTGCACAATTTACCATCATGTGTCCGAATTTTAATTGAGCCTATTCCAACCGTCTCACAAGTAAAACTGTTAGCCATAGAAATCTTGCCACCGTCTACTCGCTCGTAGGTTGTAAACCACTCCCTGCGCGGACATATATGATAAGACGCTCCAGAATCAAGAATCCACACATCAGAGTGATGCGTGTCCTTGACAGCAACTAGAGCAATATCTTCTTCAGAAGTAGCATCAGCTACAGCAGCAGTATCTGCAGCATCATCATGTTGCTTCTTTTTCTTGGGACAGTCGGATTTTCAGTGTCCCTTCTCTTTACAGTAATTGCAGACATCATTAGCTCTCAAACCCTTAAAAGCTGGTTTCTTGGATTTATACTTCCCCGACTTTCCATGTCCGGTACTCCCGCTAGCTACCAACCCAGCAGCATGATTATCTGCACCTGTACCAGCCGCCTTATGGCGTAACTCTCTAGAATGAAGAGAAGATCTAACCTCCTCTAGAGAAATAGTATCTTTACCAACAATAAACGATTGCACAAAGTTCTCGTACGATAATGGTAAAGAAACTAACAGAATCAAAGCAGCATCCTCATCTTCAACTTTAACATCAATATTACGCAATTCTAATAAAATTGTGTTTAATTGATCTAAGTGATCTCGAAGAGGCATACCTTCCTGCATTCGCAGACTAAATAGACGTTGCTTCAGCAACAACTTGTTTGTTAAAGACTTCGTCATGTAGAGACTTTCAAGCTTCAACCACAGACCAGACGCGGTATCCTCCTCCGCGATTTCAGTGATAATATCATCTGCAAGGCACAACAAAATTGTTGAGTGTGCCTTTTCTTCTAGACTGGCCATCTCAGCGCTTCCAGAAGCAGCCATTTTTGTGTTCAACGGCGCCCAGAGCCCCTGTTGCTTTAACAAGGCACGCATCTTGATTTGCCACAGGCTGAAACTATTTCTCCCAGTAAATTTGTCGACCTTAACGTTAATACCACCAGACATCTTCTCCCAGAACCGTATATGTGAACAGTTCCCGTGAATAGTGCCTGTGAACAGTACCGTGAACAGTACCCGTGAACAGTACCGTGAACAGTGACGTTTGGACAGTACCGGATGAATAGTACCGTATGAACAGTACGTATGAACAGTGTCGTCTTCTCCGATGATGAACAGTGTCGTCTTCTCCGGCGAAAAAATCCGGCGAAAAATTTTGCAGTTAAAAATGAACAAAGAACAATGGCAAAAGGTATGCAACTTAGCTTGCCAACAAATGCATTTTCCAGCAGCATTTTTGCTGCTAAGATCCAATGTTTCCGGAAGAAATTCAACACTAGTCATCATCATCATCATCACATTTTGTAAATTATGTAAATTCTAAAAATTGTGTGAGGGGGCTGGAGCACCCCCAAGCATAGAACATAGTTTTTTTTTTTTGAAAGAGGCTGCCTGTTTTAGAAATTTGTATATAGAGTAAATGAATCAAATTGTTAGTGTAATAAGTTCGAGCTTGGCTTTGATTAAGTAGCTTCATCTCAACTTCTTTATAATTCGAGGTTGACCTCGAACATGAAACTGTTTTATTTTAAAATCAAGCCTAAAATTGCAATTATTCGACTTGAGCTCGTTTAGCTCGACTCACCATTTAATATGAATAAATTTTATAATTTAATTTCATATATATGTAATTATTAGAAACATAAACATAAATATTTTTGTAATTATATATTATGAAAAATATAAATGTTAGCAAGCAGCTCAGAGTTGTTTTGAAAAGCTTCATGAGTTTTCATAAGAACATGAACTTAATTCCTACAATATCATCTTTCCCTAATTTCAAGTGTTGTACTTGTTCAAATATTTTTCTAATTTTTAAACTGTATAGAACTTGTTGTTTTGGTCTTAGTAGTATTCTTCCTGTTGATATGCTTGAATAAATCAGGAAATAATTTTTCATAGCAAATCTGATATGGTTTACATTTTTGTATAAAATAGAGAAAGAATTATTGTGCTAGAAATCTGGAATTTGCAAGTTATATAAGATCTATACAGAAACAATGGTGTTACAAATCTCTCGACTGCTCAGGATGACTGCCTTTTGGTTTCACAGCAGTCATGTTGAGAAGATTAATCTAGCCTCCTTGAAGACATCACTGGAGCCACCTTCGCTCTTCTTGCAGAACTTACAAGGGACAACATTCATGGTGTTGTAACTGAAAAAGATTGTGTTAAGTACAGACATGATGTACCTTATTCTTCATGTTCACATATATGAAATCATCATTTCCATACTTTTCATCGTGTTCCGAGTTTCTTGCACCAGCGCAGCCAAGGAATTCAGCATTTATTCAGAACATTACATCTATGAAACGAAATGTATTTTTCAAGATGAAAAATGTCAAGTACATTTTCCTGACATACTGATGGTTCACTTGCATCATGCAACCTATAATACTCTACGCGAAAAGCTAGCAATTTCATAAATGGTAAGATTTAGTCTGTAGGAAACAGCTCCCAACCTATACCAGATCTAACGTGGCCATTGAGGTGGCATATGACGTGGTAATATTGAATCTTTGTTTCTCCCTTTATTCAAAAAAACTTGCATTTCTTCGTCCTCTAGACTCTGGTTTCAGAAACTAATTGATGATAATTAACAAACTTATACTGAAAGGGAAAATCTTATTTAAAGAAAAACTTGTATTTCTTTTTCTTCTATACTTTGGTTTCAAGAACTATTTGATGATGGTTAACAAACTTTGAAATATAAAGTTTGATTGCTAACTCTACTCAAATCGTTGAAACTGAAGCTGAATGTAAAATTCAAATAATAGTATCAAGCAGTACTGTCAAGGAGGAATAAATTGAAAGAGAAAAAGCCTAAGAAGGTAGCAAACTGAGTGTATTAAGTTAAGTAGCAGTGCAATTAGGAATCAAAATTGAGTAACAGATATATCGAACAATGGTAGATTTTGGCATAGGCTTGGGTGTCACTGCACTCTAATACTGGAGAGATTTATTGGACCACAACTGTCCCTAGCAACCAGACTTCCCAAGGGGCCAGTCTCATTGATAGATGGAGTTCTTTTTGCGGCATCTGCATGTAGCTTCTAATGGTATGCAAACGCTAGGACTACGGTCATATAATACTGGTGCTACAAAATGTGGAGGTGTATCAGCTAGTTATGGATGCATTTCCTTGGGAATGGATATAGAGTTGGTGTTGGAGTGTTTCATACTTGAGCTCGTAGAATCTCAGTCTACACTTACAGAACTGGTTACACAAAGGAGCATATAGTGTAATGTTTGCTAGAAACAGTAAATTAGATATAGAAATTAAAACCTCACCTGTTGGATCCCCAAGTATCTGCAGACGACAAGAGTGCAATTGTATAACCTCACCTGTTATGCACCCACTTCACCTCTCACCACTGATTGTTCCCTCAATTTCCCTCAATGTAGTAACAAAATTGTCCCCGCAGACAGCAGTACAAACATCCATCACTACACTGAGGGAAATTGAGGAACAAGCTATGGAGAGCATACTAGTCTCAACCCCCCTCCATAATAAAACTTGAAGAGTTGGAAGACTCTTGAAGACAATCTTTTGGCCAGTGCTATGCTTTTATAGCCACCACATTAAAAATAACCACACCAACTAGAGAGTAGGGCCAGAGAGACTGAGAGTGATATACAAGTAACCTTATTCCTACTCCCAAGTAGTATAGATACGATTTTCGTGGACACCTCTGGACTTCTGAAGAAAAAAAAAATTAAGGAAGTTTCGATTTTTTTTTTAATGCAACAGGACAAAACTAGGGGTGACGCTTTCAAATTTCGGGTCGTGTTTGTGAATTTTTCGATCCCGTACTGTTCCACAATCTACTGAAATTTGATAAAAATGAACAAGCTTAAAGAAAAAAAATTTGATAACACTTTCTTTAGGTTGGATTAATCGAAGCGTGTTCGTATCAATTTTGGATTTTGATTTTGCATTCCACCGTTCGTATATTGTGTATATAATCGGGTCAGGTTCAAATGTGTGTATCAGGTCATGTCATACATGGACATGGCTTAGATGAACTTGGCCAAGTTTTAGGACTAAAACATGCTAAGAGAATCTATACTTTTATTAAAAGCAGAAATCCCTTTAAATGGTATACCATGTATACCGCGGTATGTACGGTATGTCACTAAATATTAATTAATTTAATTAATTAAAATTGTAATATTATATAATAATTTAATACTATGAATTTATTAACTAAAAATTGAAATAAAAGTCATGAATATAGTATCAAATAGAACTTAGGACTCCTTTAATTAATAAAAAATCAGGAATATAGTATTAAATAGAACTTAGGACTCCTTTAATTAATATTTAAAAATATCTATAATAGATTAATAATAAATTCAATTAATAATATAGCTACTCTTATATTATATTACCAGAATAAAGTTATGTAAATTTAATTAATTAAAATAACAATATTAAATATTATATTACAACTTGATGCTTCAAGATTTTATTTTATTAAAAAAAATTAAAAATTAAAAATTTAAAATAATTTATTACAATTCGTGCTTATCACGGATTATCGGCTAGTATACCCTAACTCATATTCTGCATCTCAATTTGAGGACCAACCGTCTTGGTTCTCTATTTTCTTTTGACCAAATTATTATCAGTACCTGTTCTCCACTGATACAAAAGCTATTTTAAAGACAAAATTAGTACTGTACTCAGGAATGCATCTGAACAAAATGAAGTGCTGCAATATTACAGGTAGCTAGAGCTTTAAAATGAAACAGAGTTTTTACTGAATATAAGTGAGAATAGTGATGACATAGTGCGATCACACTATATAAAGATCGAATATGATTAGTTAAGTGACATGATAGCAAGATTCTCTGATTTCCTTTTCTATTACCAGTAAGATGCAATCAAGGTTCTCTTTCAAAAGCTCGTCACATGACGAGGACATTGAGAAATGCAAGGAAAACAGTCTTATATAATTGTGTTGAGACAACTAAAGAGACAAATATCTTGCATCTTTGTGCACTGTGACATGAACAGTTCTAAAAATGCTATTAGTTTAAAAAGCATTTAGATTAATTGCCATTAACTTATGTCAAAATCAAGAAAAGAGCAATCACTTTTTGGATGGCCAGTAACTCTTCACAGACTAATATAGTGGAAGTTATTATTCTTCTAGAATTTTTATTTTATAATATTTCCTACATCTTTTGTAAAAATTTAATAATTTACAGATATGTATGGATCCCTGCCAGAGATGATTGTTACAATATATTTTAACGTGCTTTTTTTAATATACGTAAATAATATTAAAATTGTGTTCTTAGTTAACGAAAAATACATTCATTTATTAATTATGTATTATTATTAATTAAATAATTAAAAAAATCATAAATCAGTTTTGAATCTAATAAACTAAAAATATATAAATAAAAAATTATTATTTTAATATTAAACCAACTGATCCAAATTTGCATGATAGTGATCCAAATTTAGAGCAGTACTTGGATTTGGGAGTAATCTGCCCCAAATTTAGATCTTTGGATCACTGTTGGGTTTGCCCTAGGTACTATCAAGAGTTTCCGCCAAATCAACGGCTACTCTTACACTAGATATCTTTTGGTTTGGTTTGGTTTTCTAGGGACTACCAAGAGTTTCCCCAAATCAACAGCCTAAGATAACCTGCTACTCTTACACTAGGTATCTGGCTACCACAAATAGAGGAAACAAAGATTTGAAAATAAAAATGTTCTCGAGGAACAAACACTAGTTTTGGCCAAGATGAGGAAAAACTTGCAGTGATGAACAAGTATTCTTCGCTTGCGGTGATAGCAAGATTTGACAGACTTTTATTTTTAAGAAAAACCAGAGCAAATAGATGAACAAGGCCCTATAACCAGTTGTCAGTCAGTTTTCATTGTATAATAGTTATTCTTGATTACATTCTGTTAAGGCCAACATTTTCTGCAACAGGACCGTCTTAACCATTTAAAGTTTTAAAATGGACATAATGTGCACTTGTTCGCAGCTAAAGAGAATTACTATTACCAAATTCAGGAAGATAAAAGGTTTACATCGAAGCAGTTACATTGATAAAGGTTGAAATAGAGTAATTCATAAGTATATTCAGTCTTTTCTTATACATTCTGTGCATGAAGAAAAGATAGTGTTTACGAGAAGAGGAAAAACTAAATAGCAGAAACCCTTGCAACTGAAATCATTGTGGTGATAGCATTCTGACAAATTTCCAGCCTACCAAAATAAAAAAACGAAACAACACTACACGCTGAACAGCAAATAATTGTAATAAGCAGATTCATTTGTCAGTTGCTACAATGTGACAACCGGAGAAACCATAGGAATTCAGTAATTTTCTTTCACCTCTTTAAGATAATTTCCTTCAAGATAATTTCATGGAGCTTCACTTATGTGTGTGCAGTCATCTCTTCCACTCTGCTTGGATCACTCTACTATCTGAAACCAAGTGCAAAAATCACAAGCAAATCAGAAGAGTGAAGACAGCCTAAAATATTAGGATGTTGTTAAAAGTATTATGATTAAACTCTACTGCTAACTACGTGATAAAGCTATTGTCTAACAGATATTCCAGAAGAGCTAGCGAGTTCTTCATAATTCAATGAAAAAAAATCATGGGTGGGTAAAACACTGGGAAGAACATGCGCAAATATATTTGGTCAAGTAGATTAAGGAATTTATGTAACTTGAGATTTTATTTCAACTTTCTTAAGTGGGAAAGACATGACGAAAAACTAATTAGGTACTCGATGTTCAGTTCTTACCGCTACTATCTCTGGAAGACATTAAAGATCTGTCTCCTCTCATTCCTCCCTTTATACTTGCTTGAACCAACTTATGCACTCGTGGGGATGAAGTAAATTTACCACTGTTGGAAGATGGCAGAGAATGTCTCCTCCTTAAAGCATACTTCTCAGCATCATCCTGGTCGAAGTTTGGGGAGGCTTGGGCTCTTAGCTTAGCTTTTGCAGACTCAGTTGCCGCCATATAGCTGGGAACTCTTGGTGTGCTATGTAGGTCCTTCTCTGAATAATCATGCTTAGCAGGTAGCGAAGCTCTTCTCATATTGGATTTCTTGTTTTCGTCATAAATTAGAGCATCTCTTGCTCTAATTTCCTCGTCTACTAGAGTGACTTCCTCCTTTTGTTGCACTGGAGCTTCACTAGGCTGCAAAGGAACATTAGAATGATTATCCAACTTGGAATCTGTTCCTTCTTCTGCTGGCAGCTCTGGACTTGTTTCAACAACAGATGGTTTTGACTCTGCCTTTCCTGAAATTTTACTTACTTCTTCAACAGGGTTGCCAATCACTTCTGAGATATCTGACTTTAATGACTTCTCAATAGAATGTTTTGGCTCTGCCTTTCCTGAAACTTTAATCACTTTTTCAACAGGGTTGCTAATCGCTTCTGAGATATCTGACTTTGATGACTTCCCAATAGACTGTTTTCTTTTTTCATCAGATGCTTTTGACTCTGCCTTTCCTGAAACTTTAATTACTTCTTCAATAGGGTTGCTAATAACTTCTGAGATATCTGACTTTGATGACTTCCCAATAGAATGTTTTGGCTCTGCCTTTTCTGAAACTTTAATCACTCTTTCAACAGGGTTGCTAATCGCTTCTGAGATATCTGACTTTGATGACTTCCCAATAGAATGTTTTCTTTTTTCAGAACCAGACACTGATCTAACAGATGTGTCTACCAGAGGTTTAGAAACCTTTTTCGGATTACGTAGAACCTTTTTCGTCCCATTTTGTGGCTGCTCCTCACTAGACTTGACAGGATCTTTTGTAACTCTCTTTAGCTTGACTCTAAATTTTTCAGATTCTGGAACATTACATTTTAAACCATTCTCATTATCGGAAGAAGCAAGTCCTAGGACACTGCCTCTTGGTCTTGCTTGATCAGTACCTAGTGTTAGAGAACTGCTGCTGCCAGTCACACCATTGGTCTCCTTGGATTGTAAATGAGGTCCAAGAACATGTAGCAAGGTCCAGCGGTTTAGCCAGTTCCATAGGGAATTCGGTTCTTCAGGTTCATAACGAAGTTGCAGAGGCATCGCAGCAGGCAATGAAGAAAGAAGCTGGAAGTAAAGGCAAAATTTCATATTGTTGAAAATCAAAAACATCAATTACAACATTACCAAAAAAATAACAAAAAAATATAAATTTAGATATTAGCTCTCACACAAAGACCTGAAGGTCAGATTATCACCCTTTGCCCAGTAGAGAACAATAAATATATTTGGAATAGAATATTAGAATAAAATTGACAATAAATCAAACTTCTGAAGCCAAGCTTGTTTAGCTGCAAGTATTGCATTAATAATTCAGTGAAAATTGATAGAATAGCAGTGGCAAATAATATGTAACTTACCTTCCCAACAAATGCAGTTTTCAGCAGCATCTCTGTTCGCTGAGATCCTATATTTCCAAAAGAACTTAAACACTGATCATCCTGAGTTGAAAAAGATCATGTTAAATAACATATCTAATATTATAGGCAATATTGTATCAATAGGTCCAAAAAGAAAGAATCCTGCATCACCCATATATAATATCGTACTTTTTATCAACTCCAAGTCTATAACTCAACGTGTGAACATATTTTCAGAAAGCATGACGATTATATAAATCACAAGGCACTCAAAAGTGGTAAAGATGAATAAGGGAAGTTGCCTACACCTACCAATTCTCCACGAGGCTCTCTTTCACAAATATCTTTACCAATAGAGTGCCGCACTATTTGTCCACGGACAAGTGCTTGAATCTTAATTATCCCTCGCACAGATTGCAAAGTAGCAACAGCTTGTCTCCTTACTAAATGACCACGAGCCAGTGCTTGCAACTTTGTGATACCCTGGAGTGACTGGAGTTTCTTGTGAGCCTTAAAAGATATAACAAAACTATTAGTAGAGATAAGCTTGAACCAACATTGTATTGAGTAACGATTATTTAATAACTTTTGAGAACATAATAAATGGAGAACACTGACAAATTCAACTACACTACAACTATGGATCATTTTGTAAGAACTGAACCAACCCAAAGGCTATGAACAATCACGATTCGAGAAGAAAGAATAGTATAAAGTAGTAAGAAAATAATCATACTCTGCATGAAACAGTTGTTGAATTTGGTTAAGGAGTGTTACGCATCTTAATTCTTAACCACAACATGAACAGCATATATATACAGAGAGAATAATCAGTGTCCTACCAAATAAAAAGTCCACAGTGATTCAAAAAAAAAACCCACCAAAATAGAAACCATCATTACTTTCACAGAATCATACATGTGCAGTGGATCAAAATGTAAAATCTTTAACGATAATGAAGATAACTTAAGAGCAAGAGAACACCTGATAGCCTCTGATAGCAGCCTGTGCCATGATAGCAGCTTGCTCAAGGCTCATTTTTTCAGAGTCACTTGTTGAGCTGATATTTATAAGAGCATTCTCACCATTGTTAATATCATGCGAAGGTAATACCGGTTCAGCTTTAGGAGATATAGTGGCCTTTCCTTTCTTGATGGGTGGGTTCTCCTTTGTACTAGCACTTGTACCAAGAACTGGCTGTAAAACCAAAGATGGATTCATAGCCACATTAGAGATTGCATATTTACTTAACAAACGCCACATCAATGATATACCTATGAGCATAAACTTCAATAGGAGTAATTCTTGAAAGTTACAAGGGTCCAATCACAAAATTGCTACTTGACAACCTATAATCCACTTTAACACCGAAGTACTACAATGTGCACATTTTCCCCCATATCTGTCAATATCAGTGAGCAAAAATTCCGGTTGGGATCAATTCTTGAAAACTACAATGTTACCACAAAATTACTGCTTGATATAAGCACATATGATATAAACCTTTCTTTGCCTTTACACTGCAATGCTAATATGTATATATTTCTTAAAGTATACACATACATAAATCTTAACGAACACCAGAGTGAACATAAACTTAAATAGGATTAATTCTAGAAAAATACAAGGTAACAAGGGCCTAATGACATATTCTACTCGATAAGCATATATGCAACCAGTCCTTGCTTTAACAATGAAATACTAAAATATTAATCCTAATCATTAAATAACACCATATCAACTGGATCTCAGTGAGCATAAACTCCAATTTGAAATTCTTGAATAATACAAGTGAAATACTAAAATGCACATAATTCCCACACATATCGACACACATATATAAAAATCTTGACCAACACTAATCCACCATAAAAATAGGCTTCAGTGACCATAAACTCCAACGAAACTAATTCTTCAAAATTACAAAGATCAATTCACATTATAACTACTTAATAACCACATTAAATACCCATTATTCCCTTCAACACCAAAATACTAAAATGCATATATTTCCCACATATACATACAACACCACAAAGAACAGAACTTTCGGTGAGCATGAACTCCAAGAATAAGGGTCAAATCACAAAATAACTCTTCAGAAGCACATATACAAATACCCATTCTTCACTTTAACACTAAAATGCACATTTTTCCCACATTTACACATAAATTAACCCAACCCCACAAAAAATGGATCTTTTCAGCAAGCATAAACTCCAAGAACAAGCCCTAATCACATTTTTATTACTTAATAACCATATACATCACCCATTCTTTACTTCAGCACAAAATTACTAAAATGCAGAAATTCCCCAGATAATAAAACACACATAAATCATTACCCAACTCATAAAAATTCAATCTTTCAGCAAGCAAGAACTACAAGAACAAGAACCCAATCACAAAACAACCATATACAATACCCATTATTTTCTTCAACACTAATAAATGCACATAATTCCCACAAATATAGAGACACACACACATAATTTAATTACAAAAATTCAATCTTTCAGCAAGCAAGAAGTTGAAGAATCAGGGCCTAATCACTAAAATGCACATTATAATCCCCACAAATATACACATAAATCATAACCCAACACATAAAAATTCAATCTTTCAGCAAGCATGAACTTGAAGAATCAGGGCTTAATCACTAAACAACTAAAATGCACATAATCCCCACATAAATACACACACAAACACAAATAAACAAATCTTACCATCATCATCTGTCTTGGGTTTGGGCCATTAGGAGTACTAGATTTAGAGCCCTTTTTGCCAAAAAGAACCTTCTTGATCCATTTACCAGGAGATTTACCCATACCCACCAAACTAAAACAAAAAACAAGCACAGAAGATGGATCTCACTTCACTTTGCCTTAAAACAACTGGAGGAGTGAAATGTGGGGGAGCAGTTTAAACTCACACATCAAATCAGATTTTGAAAAAGATTGGATCAGCCACACTACTTACAACCGTTGGGTAATGGGGCAATTTTGCGCTCCCCAACATGGGCCTTTCAATGTGTGTAGTGGATGTTTTTATTATGTGATACAGTGATAAATGAGAACTTGGGCTTCCTTTATGACAAACTCCATGACCATCAAACTTGCCCAATCCAAAATATATTGTGCATCTTGACAGTTGGCAATTTTTTTTATTTTTTTTTTTGAAAACAGGCAGTTGGCAATTTAAAAACATTAAATGAGGTGAATCTGAAATAGGTGAATCTCAAAACTTTTATTTCGACTTGTTTTAAATACTATGATTTTTATTTATAAAATAATGAAGCATATATATGTGTATCAAATAAAAAATTATTATATATTATTTGTAAACAATTTTGAAAAAATATTTGTGATCTATTGTTTCAAATGTGAATGATGTTATATGACTTCCATCAATCGGGTCAAATTATATAATCTAGACGACCCTGAACTCCAAATTAAATTTTTTTATGTTTATTATAATAATAATATGAAATTAACAAGTTTTGTTTGATTTTTTCCTAATGATTATCAGTTATAAGATTATAAAATTTGTACCCCAACCTGTTTACAGAAATTCGAAGCTTGAACAACTTGTTAAAAAATGTTTGGACTTTATAATTTAAGGGATGCGTTTGAAATGTGAGAATGCAGCAAATATTAGTTGGACGAATTTTGTCATTTACTGTGATTCGAATCCAATTCAAAGTTGAATTAATTAATATGGTTTAAATACTAACTAGTAAATACTAACTAGTTGAACTAAAATTATACACTTATTCCTATAATATTTTGCTGGTGCTGTAGTACATAATGAGCATACTCAGTATGCTACATCAGCTAAGGCGTGTTTGTTAAACAGAGTCATTAGCAATAAATTGACTATACCATTTATTAAGTCAACTCCTTTTATTCAAACACATCCTTATTGATAAAAGTTAGTTAGAAGTTTGTTATGTTTATAGATGTAGTATAAATACATGTAGTATACACAGCTTGTAATCTCAAGTTTACAGAATGAATAACATTTCTCTTTATCTCTCTCTTTCTCTCTCTCTTAATCTCTCTCGATCTCTCTATGATTTTCACAAGTCTTTATGGTATCAAAGCTTAGATTCAATGGAGATTCCGCACGGCTCAAGTTCAACGACGATATGTTAGTAAAGATTTATTAGTTTTTAACAAATTTGGTATTATCTTTCATCAAATTAGCTTGTTAATACGATTTTTCAACAAATTTCAGTGAAGATTCTTGGATTTGTGATGTGTATCGTATGTTTTGTTCATATTAAAGAGATATTGTTTTGGTTGAACATCTTTTCTTTATAGAGAGATGAAGTTCATATCAATTTTTTGATGATTTGATGATCTTTTCTTGAGTATTATTAGTTTTCTTGAAGAACTGATAGATAGTTTCGTATTTTTTACTAAGTTCTTGTACTATGTTATTGCATATGTTAATGGAGAAAATGACGTATGCACATGTTGTGGAAAATACTAGAAATTCTAGATCAACGATTGATAATATAATTGAGAATGAAGAAGATGAGAATGTGATAATTACTGCTCAGAATGGAGAGCAAGATATTCCTGTAACATCTAATCTTCATCCTCTCTATTTGGCTAATATCGATCATCCTAGTTTGGTGTTGATTTCTAAGAAGCTGACTGGAACTGATAATTTTGTTCCTTGGAAAAGGTCTATTACTATTGCTATATCTGCTAAAAACAAGTTAGGTCTTGTTAATGGCACTTTGCCTAAACCTGAGGATAAATCACCATTAAGAAACCAGTGGGAAAGAGTAAATGAAATGGTTATCAGTTGGATCTTGAACACTATCTCAGATGATATTAGTAATGGGATGGATTTTGTGCATTCAGCTTAAGAAATGTGGGAGGAATTGCATGAACAGTTTTCTAGTATTAATGGTCATCGAGTCTACCAAGTCCTGAAAGATTTACATGCTTTAGAACAAGGAGATAAGTCTGTGGAGATTTACTATCACAAGATGAAAAATCTTTGGGATGAGTACATTGCTTTAGAACCAACTATTCATTGTAAAGGTGATTGTAATTGTGTACATCATAAGTGGCAAGAAGACAGGGAGCAAAGGAAGAAACTTATTCATTTCCTTATGGGTCTCAATGATAGTTTTTCTACTGCTAGAGGTCAGATTTTGATGATGAACCCTTTGCCAAATGTCAATCAGGCATTTTCTTTGATTAAGCAAGAAGAAAGACAAATAGTTGGTACTAATTTGACTATGTCTTTTATGGATAGTGGAAATGTTTCTAAACCAGTGACTGGTAAAAGTACAGGTTCTATGATGATCATAACAATGGTAGTAAGAAGACTTTTTTAAAGTGTACTTTCTGTCAAAAGGATGGTCATGAGAAAGAACATTGTTTTAAGATCATTGGTTATCCACATAAGGGTAGAGGCAGGGGTAAATCTGGTTCAAATAATAACTCAGGTTTTATGCCTTTCCCACAGGCTATGCAAGTATCGGGACATACCATCACATCCACTCCTGGTTTCATTGTCTCAGAATCTCAGTCTGCAACTCCTATTGTCAATACTTCTAATAACAATTCTTTTCAGAATTTTGAACAGTTGCAGAATCAGGTCAACCAAATGAATCAGTTAATGACATTCATGATGCAAAACCAGAACAAAGCTTATAATACTCCTGAGGATCATGTCACAACCATAGCAGGTTTAGCTTTCTCTATGCTTTCTACTACACCTAGCTTTTCACACAATGTATGGATTGTTGATACAGGGGCTTCTAATCACATGTGTTGTGATGCTACTATTATGTTTAACATTCATACTGTGTCAAAACCTTTTCATGTGGCTTTACCTAATAATCATCTAATCCTTGTTACTTAACAAGGTTTAGTTTACGTAAACCCTTCCTTAACACTTCATTCTGTGTTACTAGTTCCTGCTTTCAAATGCAATTTGCTTTCTATTAGTAAATTTACTTCTGAACTTAAATGTACAGTGAGTTTTTCTCATCATTCCTGTATTTTTCAGGACCAGAACCAAGCAATTCTGGCCAGTGGACTTGAATTTGATGGTCTCTATTATTTTTCTACATCTCCCTCAACAAAAACTTCTAATTGCCATGCTGTCATCAATTCTACTCCTGCTGTAGTTCATCCTCTTACTGATTCTACTAAGCTTTGGCATATCAGATTAGGCCATACTTCTGATAATGTTTTAAAACATGTTTCTGATCTTAATATTGTTTCTGGTTGTAACAAGGATTGCCCAGTTTGTCGTAGTTCTAAAAGACTATGTTGCCTTTTCCTCAACATAGTAATTCTCAAGCTACTCATGTTTTTGCTTTGGTTCATATGGATCTTTGGGGTCCTTACCATGTTGCAACTAATCATGGTTGTAAATATTTCTTAACTTTGGTTGATGATTGTAGTCGTGCTACTTGGACTTTTTTGTTGTCTACTAAACAAGATGTGTTTTCTAAATTCAAAGCTTTTACTGCTTATGTTCAGAATCATTTTCACACTACTATTCAAACAATTCGTACTGATAATGATACTGAATTTATAAATCATTAGTTTCATTCCTTTTCGTCTGGACTAGGGATTCAACATCAGACTTCTTGTCCTTATACAGCCCAGCAAAATGCCAGGGTGGAAAGGAAACATAAACATTTACTAGAAATGACTAGAGCCCTTAGATTTCAATCTGGCTTACCCATTCACTATTGGGGTGATTGCTTATTAACAGCCACACATCTCATCAACATCTTACCTACACCTGTGCTTAATTTTCTCACACCATATGAAATTCTTTTTCATACCAAACCTGATTATAGTTCTTTGAGAGCTTTTGGATGTTAATGTTATGCTTCATTACATCCTACTGATAAGTTGTCTTCCAGAGCTGTTCAGTGTGTTTTTATTGGTTACCCTCATCTTCAAAAGGGTTTTAAACTTCTAAGACTTGATAATAGATCTATTATGGTTAGTTGACATGTGAGATTTTTGGAGCACATATTTCCTTTTTATAGTTCTTCTAATGCTACACATAAGTCTATTCAGCCTACAGCAGGGAATTCTTATTCTTTCTTGAATTAGCTTTCTTCTAATTCTCCTTCTTCTAATATTGAGTCACATACTTCCTCTTCTCCAGTTACTACTTCTCCAGTTCCTACTTCTCCAGTGTCACCTTTGAATACTGATTTTCCATCTACTGATTTTCCATCTTCACCTTTGACTACTGATCACACTAATTCTAATGAATTCATTGATTCTGTCTTTGTTACTGAACCTATTCCTGTAATTATTCAGCCATCTAGACTTTCTACTAGATCTAAGTCTAGACCAGCTTGGTGGACAGACTACAACATTAAAATTCCTAGTGTTTCTACTACCAAAACTGTTGACAGTCAGGCACTTCTAGCACAACATGTCTTAGCTACTCATGTTTTAGAACCTAAACACTATTATGAAGCTGTCAAGGATCCAAGATGGATTGAATCTATGGATAAGGAATTACTAGCTTTAGAAGCTAATCATACATGGACATTAATACCTTTACCACCTGGAAAGAAATGTATTGAATGTAGGTGGGTTTATAAGGTTAAAATCTTACCTAATGGTCAAATAGAAAGGTTTAAGGCCAGGTTAGTTTCCAAGGGTTACACTCAAGTAGAGGGTATTGATTACCATGATACTTTTGCACCAGTTGTCAAGATGGTTACTGTCAGGACCTTATTATCTGTTGTTGTTGCTAAGAATTGGCACATTGAGCAACTTGATATTAATAATGCCTTTTTACATGGGTATCTTCATGAGGAGGTGTATATGAAACCACCATTGGGTTATAAGATTCCACCAGGTTCTAATCTTGTTTGCAAGTTGGTTAAGTCCCTTTATGGCTTAAAGCAAGCTTATAGAGAATGGTTTGCAAAGCTTACTACTTGCCTTCTTGAAGCAGGTTATGTACAGTCCCAATCTGATCATTCCTTGTTTACTTACAAAACTGGTACAAGTTTTATTGCTATAGTTGTCTGTGTAGATGACATATTACTTTCTGGGAATGATATGAATTTGATTAAGAATCTGAAACAGCTTTTGCATACTAAGTTTTCTATAAAGGATTTAGGTCCAATACATTACTATCTTGGATTGGAAGCTATAAGAAATGAAATGGCTCTTTTGCTTTGTCAACAGAAGTTTATCCTGGATTTACTCAACTTAGCTGGATTAGCTGATATCGAACTTGGGTTGGTAAATTGTTGTATTTGACCACTACACGACCTGATATGCATATTCTGTGACGCCCCTAGATCCGGGGTCAGGGATCCAGGTCATCACGGTCCAATTTCCATTCATTAAAATTCTACTCTTGACAGCTGGAATATAAATGCAAAATAAAACTCACACAATAGACCCCACACTTTAATATTAACACACATCAGTCATATGCTCAGAGAACAACATCCACAATATTAAAAGTTTAGAGTTAAACAGTTATTACAAACCCAGAATCTTCCTAAGTACATTGTTGAATAATACTTCTACAGGAAGCATTTCAACAACCAAAAGTTTATTACATGAGCTTACACACTTAATGTACACAAGTCTACCAGGACCCGTCTGTCTATATGCTACCTCAGGAATAGGTGTCAGCGTTCTCTCAAAAGGTCGCCTTTCCCTTACCCTCTTGCGGGGTGTAGTGCGAAGTATCGGCATGCGACCTAGCTGTTGTATAAATAAATAGCAAGAGTGAGCTATAATAGCTCAGCAAGATAAATTTTATAAACTAGCTTCAAAAGAAACATAAATATATCTGTATAATAAACAGAAGACAATCATAATTTATTATAAAAAGAATTTATTTTTATTTGATAACTACTCCTTCCAAAAAAATTTTATACTAAAAGAAATATATAGCATTCTAATATCAGCTTCTCTTCTAATATAATATCAGTTTTTCTTCTAAAGTAATATAATATCAGTTTTTCTTCTATAATAATTAAAAACCATTACTTCACCTCAGCATAATATTTCAAGATAATATATCATCTGCACATCATCTCTCAATACAATCTTTCCATTTCCCTTTTTATACAACAATTATATAAAAATAATATAAAATCAGTTTCTCTTCTTACTGTAAAAACAATTCCATCATTTCATACCATTTTTCTTTTTCAGAATACAGATCTGAAAACCATTATCAATTCTTTCTTTTAAGTTTTGGGGATATCTGCTCTCTGTTTACTACTATGATCAGTGGTCTGACCGTACCTGCTCTCTGTTTACTACTAGTAGAAGGGATGATCCCACCTGGTCATCAACCCTGGAGGAAGGCTACCTGCTACATCCTCCTTCGGCAACTCTTGGGCCGTAATAAAATATTGAGTGTTGGACTGTGACGCACACAGCCTCTTACGCTTTTTGTTGCAATCCCCCTTTTTCAAACCATTATTCCATTTATAAAACATCATTTCCACATTTTCCATTTCCACTTTCATTCACATATGTCATCACTTTTAAAGCTTATGTCATAATACTCTAATTATGACTCAGACATCTTCTCTGTGTTTAATGGAATCCAGTACACTTATATATATATATATATATATATATATATATATATATATATATATATATATATAAAATATTCCATCCTTTTTTTAGAAATAGTAAATAATATTCATTAAATCACAATATTTAAAAAGAATATATTTTAACATAATATTATAAATTATATAACCCTAGATAACCACTGATACCATTCTTTCATATAACTCTTAATCATAAAGCATGTTCACTTTAGGCATAATCATCTCTATATATCCATATCCATCTTTCTTTAATTCCCAAAATCAGGAAATAAATTCTTTATTAAAATAACAACAATAGAATCACATATATATATTCCATGAAATCATTTTCTTCGAAGGTAAATAATTTTCTAAGTAGAGATAGAAAAATCTTGCCTGGATCTCTAAAGTGAGTAGGTATGATCCTGAGTTCGTCTCCCGTCTCTATAGAAACGAAAGGTTCACCGTTAGTATATATCCTACTTAATCACCTAATATTTATACAATAACACCCTTGACACATAATATATGTTTGACATAGCTTTTACGCACCAAAAGTTCCAAGAACTTAATCACTTCTAAACTCGATCAAAGTTTTAGTGTATTCCACCATTTCCCTTAATAACCACACTCGACTGTAAAAATTGTCAGAAAATATCAATTCCGAATTTTAATGCAAGGTCAACTGATAATGGTCCTCTGACCACCCTACTACAATATCCCAAAATTTTATAACTTTTAAAAATGTTTAAGTATGGTAATTATAGCCTCAAAGTTGATACAATTACGTTTTCTCGGTTCTCGAACGTCTTTCACTAAAACTGACTTTTCTCCTAAACCGTTCATCAGATTTTAACGTACTTTATATCAAAACGATCTATGAACTAATACCTATCTTATTCTGAACAGTTGGGATACCCTACTGACCTGGACAGATTCGGGTTGCCCTGTTTTTAATAATCATTGTTTTAACGAAAATCGGGCATTATAACGGCTATATTTTCATACTTTCCAAGATATTACTCCTCCAAATCCATCATCCACCTTATACACCCTCTCCTACACCATGTGGTCATCTTACCAACTATGGTTACAAGCACATACTCCTTTCATATTCAATAAAAACACTTTTAAACACATATATGATCATGATTTCATCAATTATAACAACTTAACCACTAACACAACCAATATTCATCATAAACTCAAGAGGGGTGAGAATGTTATACCTTCTTTGAAGCTTTAACACTCTTAATATATACTTGTAGTCCTTAATACACCTTGATACAACCTTATACTAGCTTGGATCAACTAAAGAAACCATAAAAAGCAAAGTTAGTTTCTTAAAGTTCCTATTCACTACCATTCACCATCAACTTCCATGATTTTATTACCTTATCAAATGATGCTTGATGGCTATGAAACTTTGTTTATGTCTTAATCTATCCCCCAAGATCCTCCATGAATTATTCCTTGATTTCTTGTTGGCTAGAACTTGAGTTTTGATTTCTATTTTTCTCTTTTTTTTCTTTGAAAGCCGAATGGAATGAAGATAATGGAAGGGGAGAGATTTTTGTGTTTTTGTCAATCTATCTTGTCTTAGATATTTGGACTTGGTATTTATATAATTATCTATTAATCTTACTTGGTAAGTCTTGGCTTAAAGTAAGTGGAAAATGACATAAGAAGTGATGTAAGATGCGTGATGTAATAAGAATTCTAGAATCTTGATTTTTCTTCTTAATTTGCAAATATTATGCTAATGGTTCTTGTAGTTACTAATATGGAATGTATCCTTGGTATGATACTAATCTTGGTTGTTTGATCTCCATACTCGTCTAATTGTGATTCGTTTCGAATATACCTCATTATCTCAGTGGTTCTGAAATCATTTAACAATCCAAATTCCTTTGGTATTTCTTTAACTTAAAAATCCCTTAGTTGACCCTAATTCACTAATTCCTCAAAATATAATTCCTTTAATATCTCCATGCTCCTTAATATCCAATAGAAACTTATTCGAAATCAAAATTCTCAAAATCCATATTCAGGAATTTCTGAAATCTATCGTCATTTCGAGTCACTTATTTTCTTAGTTCAACACGAAATGGTTTCTGTTTACTCATTTTCTGTTTCAATTATAGTGTACCTACATACCATTTTCCTAAATCCTCAAATTTTACTATTCATGTGATCACTGTAGCATTTCTAAAGTTAGGGTTATTACATATTCGGTTTAATTGCTTAGTCAATTTTTACATTCTCCTCGAGAAACACATCTTAAGGCTGCTGTAAAGGTTTTGAGGTATTTGAAGTGCACTGTTACTCATGGATTATTTTTCCTTCAGCTAATGATCTTCAGTTATAGGGTTATAGTGATAGTAACTGGGGTGGTGATCCTGTGGATCGTCGTTCTATAGGGGCTATTTGTTTATGCTTGGTTCAGCTCCTATCTCTTGGAGATCTAATAAACAATCTTTAACTGCAAAGAGTTCTGCAGAAGCAGAATATCGAGCTCTTGCAGATTGTTCATGTGAGGTTATTTGGCTTAAGAATATCTTATCTGATTTACAGATTTCTCTACCAGGTCCTATTACTCTTTTTTGTGATAACAAGGTAGCAATTGATCATACGGCTAATCCTATTTAGCATGCCCGTACCAAGCACATTGAAATCGATTGCAATTTCAATTGTGAAAAAATTCAGCTTGGTCTGGTTAAGATTGTGCAAGTTGCATCAAAGGATAACATAGCTGATATTTTGACCAAAGGTTTGGGAAAACATCCACATTGGTCATGTTCTAACAAATTAGGTCTTACTTATCTCAGTCAGCCCATTTGTGGGGGGGATAGCTGTTGCTGTAAATAGGGTACCATTCATTCAAGGGGGGACTAATGAGCATATTCAGTATGCGACATCAGCTAAGGCGTGTTTGTTAAACAGAGTCATTAGCAATAAGTTGACTATACCATTTGTTAATGTTAGAAAATGGAAAGTTTGAGGCATATTTATAATATGTTCTTGATGTAATTTCCGGAAACTAACAAGTGGAGGTTGTTCCTTGTAATGAGGACTTAAACTTTCATGTTTGGATCTAAGACATTTTCTTATTATAATCCATAAAGAAATTGAGTTGAAAGAAGGATGTTTGAAATGGGTTATGTGGGTTATTTAGTTGAAAGAACTTGAGTCCCACATAGAATTGGTAATGAGAGGTTGGTGGCTTTATATAGCTCTATGTGTAAGTGTAGTGCACAACTACTAAGGCATGTGGGTGTGCATGGTTGTAGTGTGGGCCTCGCACGCACACACACACACGCGCGCCTCGCCTCGCCACCCCACGACACGACTCGGGTCGGGTCGAAGGGCAATTTGGGCGAATGTCTCGCCGTCTCGCGTACGCGAGGCGACCTGGGCGAGGAATTTTATTACCTGGATTATTGATTTATTTTAACAGGTTTCAGATTTATTTGTTACAGCAGTACTGGAAATGATTGGATCAGTATTTGGATAAAATCCTGGACTGGATCAGTACTTGGAAAAAAATCCAGGACTGGATCAGTATTTGGTGACTCAGCTGTTCTTCTCTCTTGTTGTCTTTGTTAAAGCTACTGTGAGAGATAAGTATTTCTTATTTTTCTTGTTAATTACAGTTACTAATTATATTCTTGTTTATGCCTTCGTGATTTGTTTTGTTAATTGGTTATATGTCTGTTCTTGTTTAATATATATCACTGCCTCATTGTTGTTATAGTTAATTTATACCCAACAATCTTGAAGAGATTAATTGTGTTATATATTGTTAATTAACAAGATGGACCACGTAACTTTTCCCACAGCCTATTGATTTATCCTGATAAATTCGGTGGGGGTGTTGGTTTTTCTCGTTGGTAGAAAAAGATGAAACTATGGTTAACGGTAAAGGGTCTATGGCCGGTGGTGCAGTATGAGAAACCATTTGTGGTTAATGATAAAGCTGAAACTATTAAGGCTTATGCCATGTGGGAGGAGAAGGATGGGGTGGCTAGGGCTGCAATTCTGGCAGCTTTAGCGAACACTCTATTCGATGTTTCTTCATCTGACTCCTACACTGCTAAGCTCTTATTGGAGAAGCTTGACCAGACACATAATACTGACTCGTAAGGGTTGGAAAAGTATTCTGTGGCTAGGTTCCTTGACTTTAAATTGGTTAATACTAAATCCATGACTGAGCAGGTGCATGAGTTTGAGATGTTGGTTCATGCTTTGAAGGAGTCTGGTATGGACCTACCTGAAGAGTTTCAGGTCATGTCTGTGATTGAAAAGCTCCCTAAGTCTTGGGAAGATTTTGCGCTCTCCCTGAAAAGACAGAAAGGAGAGATCACTTGGACAAACATGATGTTGGACATCTCTGTGCAGGAACAACACAAGTCCAAACAGGGACATGTGATGCCTGTTGAACATGCTGGGAGTTCGAAGGTGAACGTAGTGACTGTTGGACAGAAAAGAAAGACTGTCACTAAGAAGGAAAACACTAAGTCTAATAAGGACAAGAAAAAGGCTAAGAAACCAAAATCAAACAAACCATGTTGGTCTTGTGGACAAGTTGGTCATTGGAGCAAGGACTGTCCTGTAAAGAAAGCTAAGAAATCTGTTGTGGGAGCAAAAGCTAACACTGTGCTTGGTTGATTGAAACTGACAACGGGTATGTAACCTACAACCCTGTATTTATTTCTACGTATTCATCTCATGAATGTTGATTGATACTGGAGCTAATGTACATATTTGTACTGATATTACTCTATTTGTATCTAATCAACAGATTCGTGGAATGACTGTGACGATGGGGAATGCGAGTGCAGCTCAAGTACTTGGAATAGGAAACGTGGACCTGGAGTTTGCTTCTGGGCATGTTCTATCCCTCACTAGAGTGCATCTTGTTCCTAACATTCGTAGAAATATAATAAATGGAAGTTATTTAGTTAAGAATGGATTTGAACTTTCTTTGAAATGTAATAAAGTAGTTATTACACATACCGGTGTATTTTTTGGCAAAGGTTACTTGTCTGATGGATTGTTTTTAAGAAATGTTGAGCATGTTTTGGGCAGTTTTATTAATGATAATGTTGCTCCTTCTGTTAATTGTGTTGAATCATCAGATTTGTGGCACGCACGTCTTGGTCATTTAAATTTTGGTGCTCTAAAGAACTTGATGAATTTAGAGTTGATTCCAAAATATGCCATTGATAAGAAATCTAAATGTCAGGTATATGTGATTGCTAAACAAACTAGGAAACCCTTTCATAATGTGGTTAAGGATTCAAATGTGTTAGATTTAGTGCACACAGACATATGTGAATTTGGTGGCGTTTTGACCAAGGAACATAATAGATATTTCATTACTTTTATAGATGATTGTAGTAGATATTGTCATGTTTATTTGCTTAAACATAAAGATGAAGCACTCGAAAAATTCATTATGTTCAAAACTGAAGCTGAAACACAAACTGGTAAAGTACTTAAACGTTTGAGATCAGATAGAGGTGGTGAGTATACGAGTACCTCGTTTAATGAATTTTGCAAGAGCACTGGTATAATTCATGAGGTAACTCCACCATACACACCTGAGTCTAATGGGGTGGCAGAACGAACGAACAGAACCTTTAAGGATATGATCAATAGTATGTTGATTAATTCGGGGTTGCCAAAGTACATGTGGGGGGAGGCTCTGAATACGGCTTGTCATATTCTGAATAGAGTTCCTATGAAACATATGAACAAGACAGCTTATGAATTATGGATAGAGAAGAGGACTAGTCTAAAGTATCTTCGTGTGTGGGGGTGCCTTACTAAGGTACTTGTACCTGAACACAAGAGAAAGAAACTAGGGCCGAAAACTGTTGATTGCATCTTTCTAGGCTATATTGAAACCACTACGGCTATGATATTTTTAGTGTTAAAATCTGACATAGATGGAATAGTGGCTAACACTATAGTTGAATTTCGTGATGCAACATTCTTTGAGAAAATGTTTCCTATGAAGACTGGTATACCTCAGGGTATTTCTAATGATGATCCTACTCACACATCGAGTTCCATTCCTGATCATGTGGAAAGAATGACAAATGTGGGGGCAAATCCTGGTAGTAGCTCTACTCCTGATGAAGTAGAGAAACCTAGAAGGAGTAAGCGTGCAAAGGTAGTCAAGGATTTTGGAAGTGATTTTATCACTTACAATATCGAGGATGAACCTTTAACTTTCCGGCAGACCATGGATTCTTCAGAATCTAGGTACTGGAAAGGTACTGTAAAGAGTGAGATTGATTCTATTGTTTCTAATGGAACATGGGAGTTAGTTGATCTACCTCCTGGGTGTTCTACTATAGGATGTAAATGGGTCTTCAGAAGGAAGATGAACCCAGATGGCTCAATAGATAAGTATAAAGCTAGGCTAGTAGCTAAAGGTTTTAAGCAAAAGGAAGGCATTGATTACTTTGATACATACTCTCCAGTTGCTAGAATGACAACAATCCGAATGCTTGTAGCATTGGCTTCTGTACATGGTCTTATCATCCATCAAATGGATGTAAAGACAGCTTTTCTTCATGGTGAACATGAAGAAGAGATTTATATGGATCAGCCTGAAGGATTTGTTACTTCTGGAAATGAAAGGAAAGTATGTAAGTTGATTAAGTCTATATATGGCTTAAAACAAGCTCCAAGAGACTGGCATAAAAAGTTTGATGAAACTGTTTTAGAATCAGAGTTTGTAGTTAATGAAAGTGACCAGTGTGTTTATTACATGGTTAAAGGAAGTGAATGTATTATTGTGTGCCTATATGTGGATGATATTTTGTTGTTTGGAACTAATATTGAGATTATTAACGAGATAAAAAGTTTCTTGAAAAGGCATTTTGAAATGAAGGATATGGGTGAGGCCAGATACTTCATATTCAGTGTCTAAGTTAGCAAGATATACAAGATGTACAAACAAGACTCATTGGGATGCTCTTGATAGAGTACTTAGATATCTTAAAGGCACCATCTATCTTGGTTTGCATTACAGGAGGTTTCCTGGAGTGCTAGAGGGATATAGTGATGCAAGTTGGATAGCTAAGAAGTCTGGTTCCAATGGAGTGACTGGATATCTGTTTACCATAGCGGGTGGAGCAGTATCTTGGAAGTCTTCTAGACAGACTGTTATAACTCGGTCTACATTTGAGGCTGAGTTGTGTGCATTAGATGCCACGGGGTCAGAGGCTGAATGGTTACATGGACTTATGCCAGTATTACTTGTAGTAAGCCTACCACTTCCTGCTTTTGTTGTTCATTGTGATAGCCGTACAACTATCTATTGGGTATAAATTAACTATAACAACGAGGGAGTGATATATATTAAACAAGAACATGCATATAACCAATTAACAAAATAAATCACGAAGGCATAAACAAGAATATAATTAGTAACTGTAATTAACAAGAAAAATAAGAAATACTTATATCTCAAAGTAGCTTTAACAAAGACAACAAGAGAGAAGAACAGCTGAGTCACCAAGCCCTTCGAGAAGACTTGGCTGTTCTTGGAGAGATTATTTCCCCACTTACGTTGTGATTGGGTTGCAGCAATATCACTCCCAGGATAAAACAGCACAGATCAATGGGTTCACAAATACTCCAATGATCAATAGCGACCAGCACCTCAATTCGCCTGAGAATTATGTATATAATCTGTATGTGTTGAGAGAGAACAGAGAAAGAAGAAGACATATATGGTTTCTATCCTTAGGACGTATATATTTTTTGTTAATGTTCTATTCTGTATGTATATAATACCAAAAAATAAAACGTAATTGATACTCCATAAAAGGAAAGTAAATATTCTGATTTAATTACATTAACTACATCAAGATTTATTTTTCAGTTACAGTAGCATCAGGATTTGGTCATCAGTAGCATCAGGATTTGGTGTCCATCAGGATCAGGATTCAGTTCTCGTCAGGAACTGATATCCATCAGGATTTAGCTCATCAGTATCTGATGTCTGACCAAGTCCATCAGGATTTATTCCAAGTACTGATCCAGTCCAGGATTTTATCCAAATACTAATCCCATCATTTCCAGTACTGCTATAACAAATAAATCTGAAACCTATTAAAATAAATCAATAATCCAGGTAATAAAATTCCTCGCCCAGGTCGCCTCGCGTACGCGAGATACCGAGACATTCGCCAAAATCGCCCTTCGACACGACCCGAGTCGTGTCGTGGCGTGGCGAGGCGAGGCGAGGCGGGCGGTGGCGCGCGAGTGTGTGTGTGTGCGCGAGGCCCATACTACAACCATGCACACCCACATGCCTTAGTTGTTGTGCACTACACTTGCACATGGAGCTATATAAAGCCACCAACCTCTCATTACCAATTCTATGTGGGACTCAAGTTATTTCAACTAAATAACCCAAATAACCCATTTCAAACATCCTTCTTTCAACTCAATTTATTTATGGATTACACTAAGAAAATGTCTTAGATCCAAACATGAAAGTTTAAGTCCTCATTAAAAGGAACAACCTCTACTTGTTAGTTTCCGGAAATTACATCAAGAACATATTATAAATATTCCTCAAACTTTCCATTTTCTAACAATCCCCCCCCAAATCCATACAGAAATGCATATCAATTCTCATCATGACTTGGTTTTCAGAGTCGGTACCCTTCCAGGTTTGAACCCTCCTAAGTCCCCTACTTCGATGGCTACCGGATACAGATGGAATGTTTCACCTTGAATCTTTATCCGTTTGGTGTAACCACACTCCATAGACGACGACAAGTCAAAGGCTATGGTCCTAATCTATGGCTTTGAGACGTTAATGGTCATGTCTCGATCCTGTTCGTCGAATGCTTCAAGGAAAAACCCTTTCCTCTAATTGCGATCACACAATTACATTCGCTTAGCTGAGCATCTCCAGAAATGTACTGCTAGCATCTCGTCATATGACTTAACCCCATTCAGAGTTCAAATAACTCTTGCTATTCTGGCAGTTACAGTACCTTATAGGTTTACAGGGGATAGACTCCAGATACATGAGTATCAATCTATATAGTTAAAGGTACAACCAATTCACCCTTACAACTTGTTATTACCACATTGAATACACTTTCGAGGGATCTCCTCTCATGTGTATTGGGTTCCCGCTGTAGATGAATCATTATGGGTTATCAGTCCCATCCCCAACCTAGACTTAAGGACTACAGCTTGCTCAAGTCCCTTAGTCAAAGGATCAGCTAGGTTATCTTGAGTTCCAACAAACTCAATAGCAATAATCCTTTCAAACATTAGACCCCTTATAGACTTCAGTCTAACTTGGATATGTCTCTTTGTTTTCACTTTATACTTCCTGCTGTTAATCTTGTCGATAGTTGTACGGCTATCACAATGAACAGCAAAAGCAGGAAGTGGTCGGCTTACTACAGGTAATACTGACATAAGTCCATGTAACCATTCAGCCTCTGCCCCGTGGCATCTAATGTACACAACTCAGCCTCAAAATTAGACCGAGTTATAACCGTCTGTCTAGAAGACTTCCAGGATACTGCTCCACCCGCAAGGGTAAACAAATATCCAGTAACTCCATTGGAACCAGACTTCTTAGCTATCCAACTTACATCACTATATCCCTCTAGCACTCCAGGAAATCTCCTGTAATGCAGACCAAGATAGAAGGTGCCTTTCAGATATCTAAGTACTCTATCAAGAGCATCCCAATGAGTTTTGTTTGGACAGCTTGTATATCTTGCTAACTTAGACACTGAATATGAAATATCCGGCCTAGTACCATTAGCAAGATACTGCAAACTCCCAATAATCTGAGAGTACCTTAACTGAGACACAGGAGTTCCTGAACTATTCTTGATAAGGGCAATTTTAGGATCATACGGTGTACTTGCGATTCTACAATTTGAATAACCATACTTCTCAAGTATAGATTTCTCTATATAATGAGATTGTGAAAAGGTTATTCCATCAGTTGACTCAGTCAACTTGATTCCAAGAATCACACTAGCCTCACCCATATCCTTCATATCAAAGTGCCTTTTCAAGAACCTTTTTGTCTCGTTAATAATCTCAATATTGGTTCCAAACAATAAAATATCATCAACATATAGGCACACTATAATACATTCATTTCCTTTAACCATGTAGTAGACACAATTATCACTTTCATTAACTACAAACTCTGATTCTAAAACAGTTTCATCAAACTTTTTATGCCAGTCTCTTGGAGCTTGTTTTAAGCCATATATAGACTTGATTAACTTACAAACTTCCCTTTCATTTCCAGAAGTAACAAATCCCTCAGGCTGATCCATATAAATCTCTTCTTCAAGTTCACCATGAAGAAAAGCTGTCTTTACATCTATTTGATGGATGATAAGACCATGTACAGAAGCCAATGCTATAAGCATTCGGATTGTTGTCATTCTAGCAACAGGAGAGTATGTATTAAAGTAATCAATTCCTTCATTTTGCTTAAAACCTTTAGCTACTAGCCTAGCTTTATACTTATCTATTGAGCCATCCCGGTTCATCTTCCTTCAGAAGACCCATTTACATCCTATAGTAGAACACCCAGGAGGTAGATCAACCAACTCTCATGTTCCGTTAGAAACAATAGAGTCAATCTCACTTTTTACAGCACCTTTCCAGTACCTTGATTCTGAAGAATCCATGGCTTGTCGAAAAGTTAAAGGTTCATCCTCGATATTGTAAGTGATAAAATCACTTCGAAAATCCTTGACTACCTTTGCACGCTTACTCCTTCTAGGTTCCTCCACTTCATCAGGAGTAGAGCTACAATCAGGATCTGCCCCCACATTTGTCGTCCTTTCCACATGATCAGGATTGGAACTTGATGTGTGAGTTAGGGATGGCAATCGGGTCGGATCGGGTCGGGTTTGGCAAAATCCAAATCCAAACCCGATTTTTTGGATAAAACCCGAACCCGAAAAATACCCGAAAACTGAAACCCGAACCCGATCCAATGGATTTCGGGTGGATTTCGGGTATACCCGAAACCCGAAAATTTTTGGATTTGGATAATACCCGAAACCCGAAACCCGAAAATTTTATAAAAAGTATTATTAATATTATATAAATAAATTATATTCTGTGCATTAATTTTAATATTTTAATATTTAATTTTGTTATAAAATTTTACATATAATCAATTTTTAAATGAATTTAAATCATTAAAATAACCAAATAGATTTGATATGAAATACATCTTAAACACTTAGAGTCTAAAAATGTTTTAATATTTCGGTTTTAATAATACAAGGTCATTTGTTATATGATGCACCAATGACTTTTATATAAAATGTATTACATTATGAAATATATTATAGTATAAATTATATACATATATACATACACACACACACACACACAGATATATATATATATATATATATATATATATATATATATATTAGGGTTTTTTTTCGGGTTTCGGTTTCGGATCGGGTTTGGATTGGTTTTCGGGTTTCGGATCGGGTTTCGGATCGGGTTTCATAATATCCAAATCCAAATCCAAAAATTTTCCGGTTTGAAAATCAAATCCAAATCCAAATCCAAATCCAAAAAATCGGGTTCGGGTTATCCAAAATTTCGGGTTTCGGATCGGGTATCCGTCGGATCGGATTTTTTTGCCATCCCTAGTGTGAGTGGGATCATCATTAGAAAATCCTTGAGGTATACCAGTCTTCATGGGAAACACATTCTCAAAGAATGTTGCATCCCGAAATTCAACTATAGTGTTAGCCACTATTCCGTCTATGTCAGATTTTAGAACTAAAAATCTTATAGCGGTTGTGGTTTCAATATAGCCCAGAAAGATGCAATCAACAGTTTTCAGCCCTAGTTTCTTTCTCTTGTGTTCAGGGACAAGTACCTTTGCAAGGCACCCCCACACACGAAGATACTTTAGACTAGTCATTTTCTCTATCCATAATCCATAAGGTGTCTTGTCCATATGTTTCAGAGGAACTGTATTCAGAATATGGCAAGCTGTATTCAGAGCCTCCGCCCACATGTACTTAGGCAACCCCGAATTAATGAGCATACTATTGATCATATCTTTAAAAGTTCTATTCTTTCGTTCTGCCACCCCATTAGACTCAGGTGTGTATGGTGGAGTTACCTCATGAATTATACCTTTGCTCTTGCAAAATTCATTAAACAAGTTACTGGTATACTCACCACCTCTATCTGATCTCAAACCGCACATGCGGTTTGAACAAATTTCCAAACCGCGACCGCACCACGTAACACAAAAACCGCGAAAACCGCACCACGAAAATGCGGTGCGGTTTATACATTTAAAAATTAATTATATTAATTATTATATAAAATTAATATTCCTTTTGATAATGTGAATTAAATTCCCAATGATTTGATTTGCTTCACTCATCTTTATGTAAGTTGTATCTATATATCATTTTATTTTGCAGTTGGTAACTCAAACTCTTAGAACGTACTAACATAATATCTTGAACATCAAAGCATGTCTTGAGGATCTAATGTACATTGCTTGTCCATCTAGTTAATCTTAAGCCAATCATATCAGTCTATAATTAAAAATAAAAACATGCAGGTAATCTATAATACTAAATTTGTAATAATTAAGCTAGATTTTTGCATAAAATGAAAGTCAATAAAGGATGAATTAATATATATATATATATATATATATATATATATATAATGTAATAAATACTTATAGTGTATTAACCTAATTAGTTTTTTAGTATTATTAATAAGTTTGAACTGGACCTGTTAATTTAAATGGATAGACTTATAAAATATATAAAATACATATAACATATATATAATTTATTAAATATTGCGGTGTGTTTTGAATCATGTGACTGAAATTCGAAATCACAACCCGTACCGCACCGCGCGGTTTGTTAAGATTTTAAACCGCAACCGCACCACGAAAAATAAAAACCACGTTTCGCGGTGCGGTGTGATACGGTGCGAGCGATTTTTGCGGTTTGATGAACACCTCTAACGTGGGCTAACAATTTTTTAATTTAATTATTTTTGTATAGTTTCACGCCCTGTTAGTAGTTGGTTCTCCTCAATTTTCTCATTCCTCTCCAACATCATTTCACTTTTGGAAATAAAAATAAATGCCTTTTGGCAAGAATTACCAAACTTTTAATTATCATTAACTATACAAGAAAAGGTCGAACAATAAATGACAAGAGAGTGATGATATTTGAATAAATTGAACAAACATCAGGTGTCAATTCTCATTTTTGTACTGATCAAATGTCAATTCTTCTTGTCAATACTGAATACTAAAAATCTAAAATTTTAAGTAATACAAGACTTTACTAGTCCCCGTCCCACAATACTAGTCAATTTTGAGAGAATTTTTTTTTATAATACATGTTCATGTTCATTTTCAATTTTCAATATAAATTTGTGATAATTTTTCCTAAATTATCCTTTTTGAAAATTGTATAGTAATTAATGAGGAATGACCAAGAATTTAAAATAACTTATGCTTTAAAAAAATCAATGCATTTATAATGGGTATAAGAGGAAATGCATCATCTAATTAATGTTTTCTTAAGATGCGTAATTTTCTCAAAAAAGACTTGTATTGTGAGACTGAAGGAGTATATATTTAAATATTCACAATATTTTCTAAAAGTTATAATTATTTAAAATTAATTATTTTAGTTATTTTGAGATGAACCTAGAGATGCACAAAAAGCCTGGGCCCGAAAATCTGGCCCGGCCCGATCTGGTCAAAGCCCGATCCAGTCCGGGCCGGGCTTAGAGCCTTTAACGGGCCCTATATTTTTAGGCGAAGCCCGGCCCGGCCCGGCAAAAGCCCGGGATTAACCCGGTCTTTTGAAAAGCCCGGGCTTTGGCCCGACATGAAAAAAAGCCCGATTAAAGCCCGAATAGAATCCGATTTTTCTTATATATTTACATATATATTTATGTATTCACACTTATTACAAATATAAAATACTTCAAACACATATATATTAACATGTTCATTACTAAATATATTATCTGAATACTTAAATTTATCATACATGAATAAAATATATACCAAGTATACATGTAATCCGTTGATTTATCAAAAAATCAATGAACGATCGAAAGATTGTCAATATTCATGTTGGTGGTTCATCAATTGTATAAAATATATGTTTTGTATTTATTTATTTAAAATAATAATATATAAAAACTTATCGAATTTGCAAGAAATCGGCTCTATCTAGTTCGGGCCCGAATATAAGCCCGGCCCGGCCCGGTTCGGACCCGAATAAAAGTCCGATGCGGCCTGCCTCGAGGGTCGAAAAAGGCCTAGATATTTCTCGAAAGCCTGGCCCGGCCCGGTCCGATCAAAGTCAAAGCCCAGGTCGGGCTTTGACCGAAAAGCCCGGGCTTTTCAAGGCCCGGTAAAAGCCCGGCCCGGTAGGCTTTATGTGCATCTCTAGATGAACCACAAACCAATCAATAATGTTAGGAAATCAAAAAAAGTCTCCAAAAATATTTCCAAAATGATGTGAAAATCTTGGGTTAACACAATGAAGAATTTTAATTGGTTGGTTCATCCGAAATCCATCTCAGTAATTATTCTATCAATCAATTATGAATGTGTTTTGAACAAATTTTTAAAATTTTTATTTGATTTTTCTAGCAGAGCAAACTTCTGGAGCTCATTATTGTTTGGCCATCCACATCATGCATTTCTTTTCTTTAAAGTTTAAACCTAACAAGTTTTTGTAATCTTTCCGTTGTTCATATACGTGAGACTCAGAATATTTGTTTGGTCAAACCAAGCCCATAGGCCATAGTTATAGCATTCGTTATTATTATAAAGTCTAAGGGTACGATTGTTTTTAATAAATTTTGAAAAATTATCCACTGATTGATTATGAGTATACATATATAGAGTAGGGATCTAGGGAAAACTTTTTATATAGGAAACTTAGATAACTTTATCTATAATGTTAATTAATTCATTCTGAAATTCATTTTAGAATTCATCTGACTTGTCTTTGGGATCCACAAATTTTATTTTATTTTTTAATACAAAAGATATATTTTTAATATATTTTTATTATATATACCATTTTTTGTATATTTTTTATAAAATTTCCATAGTTTTTTTTTAAGTTTTTTTTTTTGGGTTTGTTAATGTGTGTGAGTGTCTAAATTTATTATATGAGGGGGCCCTGGCGGGGCCATTAGATCATAAATCTAAAGGTTAAATGGGGAGTTCTCTAAGTTCTCTTTTTAAGGAGGTTCTCTTTTGAGCATGAGCCTATATATATATAGGGTCCTACTTTACTACAAACTAAAATTAACGACAAACTACAAACTAAACACTAATTCAATATTTCATGCTAATCTAAAGATCAAACTAGGGGTACACCAATACAAAAAGTATTTAAAATAATTGGCTCCATTCAACCAAAAAAAAAAATCAATGTTCACGTGATGACGTGGCAGTGAATTTCACTGGTTAACGGTACTTCGCACCTTCTTGTACGGCGCTTCGCGCCTTTATCATTCTAAAGTTGTAAGGAATGACAATAAAAGGTAAAGGCAATAGACGATTGACGGGTGTGTCGAGAGCCCGCGGCCCTCATGACTACCTAACTCATCCGTTTACTGTCTTAAATGCTTCGCATTTCCACCGCAAGTTTTTTTTTTTGGTGTATAGAGCCAATTATTTTAAGCATTTTTTGTGAAGGTGCCCTTGGCGGGAACCTTAGAATAAATGAAATATAATTAATCTAGTGTTAGTTTGTAATTTGTATTTAAGGATTGGTTTGTATTTGAGCAAAAGCCTATATATATATATATGTATATATATATATATATATATATATATATATATATATATATATATATATATATATATATATATATATATATATAAAGGATGATCAAATACGTCCAAGAAAAAACTAAAAAATTTCTCCATAAGGTTGTTTGTAAGTCAAAAATATGATTACTAGAAATGGGTCACTTTGATTAAAAAAAAAAAGGGAAAAAAATGGGTCACTATATTTAATTTCTTAAATTCGACTAGACTCGAACAATATTTGGTGACTTTAGTGTCAACTGAATTTCATTTTCATACTCCTTCCATTATTTTTTAGTTAAAATTAAGATGAGCAGAAAGCACACTGAAATACAAAGAAAATTCACGACCAAATAAATAGGATGATTATTGAGACAAAACCAGCAAGAAAAGCTACAAAACTTTCCACGTAAATTAATTAAACAATGAGATTTGCACCACTTTTCAAGAACTAATTAAGCACGGGACCGCGTCATTAAAGTTAACTCACCTGCAAAAGCTTCATTTAAGCATTACGCAAGGGCAAAGTTTCACTGTTGTTTAGTTCAACTTTGCTTAAACATTTCCTTGTTCATTTTTTTACTATTGTTCCTAATGATAATATTTTACTAATACATTCTATAGATCTATTTAGGGTGTATATGGGTTACCAAAATCGACCAACCTAATCCAAATCGATCATATCCAAACCGATCATATATTCGATCGATTGAAATCGATTAATTTCAAACAAAAATAAGATTGGTTTAAAAATATTTCAATCCGATGTTAATAAGTTGGGTATAAATTTCAATTTTTTAAAACCAGCCCAATCCAACACGTTTAGAAATTGGGCAACTTAATAAATATATATATAAATCCACTAGTCTAGCCCACTTTTCATGTCTATTTAATTCAATGCTAATTGCTAATACACTTATAAAGATTCTGGACCTGACTATGCCGTAATAGTTAAACATGCTAATATTAGCAATAGTCAATCAGGTACTTTCATTTAGGTTCCATCTGAACCAATTTTCTTCCCGAATATAGTTATTTACAACTTGTCATAACTTGCAACTTGTAAGCACTCCGACACCAACAATTGCAGGAAAAATGTTAGCACCAGCGCCCTTATATAGAGATTTAGCACCATCTTTCTTCAAAATATTGATAAATGCATCTAGGGAACTCGTGTACTTTATAGCTTCATCAGATGCGAATACTTGATTAATTTTAAAATAAACAATTCATTCAAACCGAACCAACTCGACCTTTTAATATATAAGTTTGGGATAAAAATATTTTTTTCATGAATTTGGTTAAAAATTTTCAAACCGATTGAAAATTAGTTGGGTTGAAATTTTATCCGAACCCGGCCAACCCTATCCATATACATGTTAAATCTTTCTACACATTTTTTGTCAAACTAAATCATAAAAACAATACAAGTTACAAAAAAGAAAAGAGAATCAAACATGTGATCTTAAGTTTCGCCACAACGTTAAAATCTCATGGTTATAGACTTACCTATACATGCTTGATGCTTCTAATGTTTTCTCCTTTTTTATTTTTCATATTTAATTGAAACAGTAATAATCTATAGGACAATAGTTACTATTCAGTATTATAGTCTCAAAATTTAAGTGTACTAGCTTATAGCCCGTGCAAAGTACGAGTTATTTTTAAATACTTTTAAAATTATATGATTAAACAAAATAGAGTATACTAATTTATACTAATTATAGTTATTAACTTTGTAATTAATTAATAAAATTATTAGTAATAATAATAATTATTTAATAAATGATATGTATTGATTAGAACTAATAATATAAAATCTTATATAAATTTGTTGTTGACGGGATTCGAACCTTGAATCTTTAGAAGAGGGATTTAAATATAGAATATTCCTTATTATTAGATCTAACGGCTATCATCTATTTACTAAATATCTAACGGTCACTATTTTTTTAGATGATTAAATCAAGTTGAACCAAACAACCAAATTATACACCTGTTTGCTTTTTATATAATAGTATAGATGAGATTTGTTTTTGTTTTTGCTAAGAAATGTACAAGATTTTTTGCTTTGAACCACTCAAATTTTTTAAAAATTTAAAATGTAATTCCAATTTGGTTAATAATTAATATCTTTAAAATTAAATAAAATATTAATTTAATATTTCATCAGGACATGAAAATAAAATAAGGTCGGTACCTTTTTTTTTTTTGTCACAAAAAAATAAAGTTTCCATTAATAATAGCAAACATACAGCCGGGACAAATCCCCAACTGGCGGTACGACCAAGTTGAAAAACAAAGACAAGCTAAAATACTTAGCTGATTTGTTTCCTGACCGTTTGACAATAAAGAACTGGAAAATTCTGTTAACTGAAAATGAAATAAAAAAAACCCAATAAATCCAAATTGTACCAATATCCCTGAATACAGTAATATCACAATTGACCTTAACACATAAGAACCATTGGTAGCCCATTGTTCAGGTGGAGCACCCCAACTATCTACTTGCCGAAAACCAACTATACACTTGCCAGTAAGTGAAAAATCCCAACCATGAACACTAAGCACCGAAACTCTAATTAAGAATAGACTACACATTTTGACGAAAAGAAAATAGATAACTGGACATGGGCCTCCGAGCACGGTTCTGGTTGGATTATTATAACATTATTTCTAGCGGGCCCTCATGAACCCCACGTGCTTACGGCCCGTGAGTTGTGTATCAAATGCCACCGGCTCAACTCAACTAGTATTCTTATAATGGTCAACCCTTGTAAAACGCAAAATGTGTTGACTTTTCATGCATATGTCGATAGTCGACTGCATTCAGCTTAACTCGAGATCTAAAATTAGGGGCGGGCGGTGCGATTTTTTTCTCAAACCGCAAATCAAATCGCGCATGCGGTTCGAACAAATTTCCAAACCGCGACCGTACCACATAAAATTAAAACCACATAAACCACACCGCGAAAAATGCGTGCGGTGCGGTGCGAGCGGTTTACCTATTTCAAATTTTAATAATATAGTATCTTAAAAATAAACAAAATAATAATAATAAAGTTCTAAACCAAAATGAAATATAAGTTACACATAAGTAATAAATGGATCAGGACAAAGATGAAGGAAGAAGTGAGTGGGTTGACCCAAAAATTACACATAAGTAATAAAGGGACCATGGCAAAAAAAATCATATATATATGTATATATTTATAAATATATTAATATTATATAATATGCGGTGCGGTGCGGTTTGAACCGCGAGATTAAATCCCAAACCACAAACCGCACCGCACCGCGTGGTTTGGCTAAAATGCAAATCACGACCGCACCACAAAAAATTTAAACCATGCGGAGCGGTGCGGTGTGGTGCGGAGCGGGCGGTTTGTACGGTTTATGCGGTTTGATGAATACCCCTATCTAAAACAATGGTACCTGTATAAAAAAATAAAGAGAAGAAAAACGAACGTTTCTTTGTGTTGTTACAAATTTCTACTACAACTTTAAATGACAGAATCAGGTCGCAACTCGGAACTGATTTCATTCTATCGACTTTGAGAAAAAAATCTTTAGTAAATTTTTTTAGGTATATTGTTAACGGAATTTTTTAGGCCATTCTAGATTTTGAGCTAATTCATTTCTTGATCATTTATAGGTGCCTAGTATTGACAAACTGCACCTCTAAAAAGTAAAAACCTTAGCTTGCTTCTGAAAAATCTTATGAATTTAATAAAAGATTGACAAATATTGTGCATGGTTTCAGGAAAGACTTAAAACTTAGGAATCTATTGGCTTTTGCCATAATGTCACATATGCCACCTACCAAATTCTTTCAAACTCTGCCTACACCCAACATGTTCAATTTAACTCTTCTTACTCTAATTAACTGGAGTACAGTACTAGTATTTTACTACATGATAAATGTTTGTCCTTATGAGCTGTTATTCTCTCATGCAAGTTGCTACACTTTTCTATTTCTTCACATGCAGTACAAAACTTAGCAGATTTAATAACCATTTAGTGCATTCAGTTATATACAATCAATTCTTTTATTGAAATCATGCATTTGCCTTTATGGAACACACAGATCACCACTGGTGAAGCTACCCCATATCAATTACCAATGCCCTTTTTATCCACCTACATTATTACCTGCAGTCTGCAGATCCACTCTTAAATACACTTGTTGTTATCTCACCACCTGATACATACAAGATAGACACAGCTACATTTAACTCATCCATGGTGCAGTTTGAGCCTTCATCTTGATAGTTCAATACACTTGCAAAATGAGACAAACTCAGACTCTTAATTTCCTGTTTTTTGCTCTTCTTTCTGTTCTGTTTCCTCCTGTTTCAATATCACAGATCACTCCAGGTGAAAAAAACATTCTTTTTCAAGTTCGGAAACTTCTTGAATATCCACAAGTGCTTCAAGGTTGGAAGAACTACACAAGTTTCTGTTATCTCCCTCCTTCAAGCTCTGTATCTATAGTTTGCTCAGGTAATCATATAACTAAGTTGAGTATTACTGGAAACAGAACATCTAAGCAAACCCTGTCTAAAAGATTCTCCACTGATTCTTTCTTTACTACTCTTACAAAGCTTTCAAGTTTGAAATCTTTGTCACTTGTTTCTCTAGGATTATGGGGTCCATTACCACATAAAATCAATAGGTTTTGGTCACTTGAAGTGCTCAACATTAGTTCTAATCAAATATATGGTAATATTCCTGTGTCTATTTCAAGTCTCAAGAATTTAAAGACTCTTGTTTTGGCTAATAATTTGTTGAATGGGACTATCCCAGATCTAAAAAGCTTGCAAAATCTCGAAAATCTTGACTTGGGTAACAATTTGCTTGGTCCTAAATTTCCTGCATTTAGTGAAAAAATTGTTAGTCTTGTATTAAGAAACAATTCAATAAGATCTGAAATTCCCTCTGTTTTTGTAAAACTTGTTAGGCTACAAACTTTAGATGTCTCATCTAATAAGCTTGTTGGACCGATACCTCCTTTTATTTTCTCACTTCAATCTATTCAGTACCTCAATCTTGCAAAAAATCAGCTTAATGGTGCACTTTCTGCAAAGGTATCTTGCAACAAAAATCTTGTCTTTGTTGATATTTCGAATAACCTTTTGATAGGACAGTTGCCTTCTTGCATTAGATCAAGTACTGTGAATAGAACTGTTATAAGTCTATGGAATTGTCTATCGAATACAAGTTCGAAATATCAGCGCCCTATTTCTTTTTGCCGGAAAGAAGCAATAGCTGTAAAGCCACCCGCTAAGGCGAAACAGGATGAACAATCAACCATGAAGCTTGGTGTTGTTCTTGGTATCATTGGAGGCATTGTGGCAATTGTGGGTGCATGTGGGGTATTGTTTTTGGTCATTTTTAGAAGAGCACAAGCTAAAAAATCTGGAGAATTTAGAAGTGACAGCTTTGTTTTTGACCCAAATCCTGGTCATGGCTCTACAACTGTGGATAGCGGTAAGTTTTTCTTTTGTACTACCTCCGTCCCATTTTGTTTGAGCTGGTTTGACTTTCACGGAGATTAAGAAAGTTATAGTTGACTTGTAAAAAATGAGTAAAGTTAGATGAAAAGTGGGTAAAGTGGTGGGACCAATGAATATTTAATAATTGATTTGAGATAGTGGGAGTAAAGTAGTAGGTGTAATAGTGTTTATAGTATTTATTTAGTAAAAAAGGAATAAAGTTAGTGGGTGTAATAGTAAAAAGTAGTGTTCAAAAATAGTAAGTATGGTAGGTTCATTAGTTTTGGGACGTCCCAAAAAGGAAAGTGTGTCAATCTTTTTGGGACGGAGGGAGTATCTTTTAATGTACTTAACTACTGATATTGTTAGTTGTAACATTTTATTCATGATAAATGCTTAAAATTGTAAAGGGCATAAACAACAAACAATGAGGAGAATGGCGACATTCGGACTCCCACCGTATCAAAATTTTACACTTGATGAAATGGAAGAGGCAACAAACAACTTTGATCCGTCAAATCTGGTGGGAGAAGGATCACAAGGACAGGTAAAAAATATCCCTGTTCGGCTGTTCCCCTGTATTTGATCTAGTTTAAAGCTTCAACAGTGAATGTAAACCATGTTGATGCAGGGGCCTCGTACACCATGTACGACCCTTTTGTAAATGTAATTCTTTTAGGCGATAGAATGGTTCGGCCACAAAACTATTTTAGGGCAAAAAATTTCAGATTATGTTATCATTTCTATCTCAAAGAACACGAGACTTGTTATACTCTTAGAAATTGGAGTTTCCCTGTTTTTCGTTTTGTACATTTGGATAGCTAAAGATACTAATCTCCATTTTTGTCACAGGTTTATAAGGGATGGCTAAGAGATGGCTCAACAGTACTGGTGAGATGTCTAAAAGTAAAACAGAAGCACTCAACTCAGACACTGAAACAACATGCAGAGCTAATATCTAAACTTAGACACCGGCATCTAGTATGCGTTCTTGGACACTGCACTGTCTCATACACAGACCAACCCAGCTCTGCGAGCACTGTCTTTATTGTTCAAGAATACATGAATAAGGGTTCACTTAAAGATCATCTTTCAGGTTTGTAATTCACTCCAGTGGTGATTGAAACCATTTTTAGTATCGACTTTAATTACTAATTTTTTGTTAATTTTATACGTAGATATGAGAAAGAGAGAAGTCCTCAAATGGCCACAAAGGATGTCCATAGCCATGAGTATTGCAAAGGCAATTCAGTTTTTGCACACAGAAGTAGTACCTCCAATTTTAGGGAACGATTTAAAGGTTGACAACGTGTTGTTGGATGATGGTCTTGCACCAAAAATAAATAATTATAAAATACCCTTTCCATCCAAGGTAAATGTTTAAACTCCAATACTTGCACATCAATAAGTAATGTCATGGCTCAATTCATAAACATCTGAATCTTGTACAAATTTTACAGCAAGGTTCCGAAAGCCCTCTGAACAATCGACATGGCGCATCTAATCTTCAGAACAGGTTTGTCACATTCTCCATTTGTTTCAAGCAAGTGCGTATCTCATTTATAAAGTGTTGTCACTAAATCCGAATATGTAGCAGTGAAAATCCGGAGAAAGATGACATATATCAGTTTGGGGTAATATTATTACAACTTGTTACGGGTAAATTACTCAACTCCACGGGTGAAATAGCAGATATGAGAGTTCAGGTATAGTTATTTGTTTTTATGTCTGTACATTTAGAATTATAAGAAATTTTTGAATCAGCTGGCACATTTGCTATTGCAGCTAGAGATGAACTTAGTGGAATCACCAGCAACACTACGAGACGCAGTTGATCCCTTGATACGAGGCACATTTGCTTATGAGTCATTGAAGACTGCAGTTCAGATTTCAGTGAACTGTCTTGGCGAAGATTCAAGTAAGCGTCCAACGATTGATGATGTTCTTTGGCATATGCAGTATTCAATACAAGTACAAGAGGGATGGGCAAGTAGTGGGAACCTTAGTACAAAGATGTCTTTTTAATGTAGATGGTAGATAATCTGAACATAAAAATGCTTAGGTCATTTGCCCAGTTAATAATTTGCGCACTTACTAGTTTTTGTACCATGTTTCTCTGTAATTTACTGTTAGGGTAGTTTCATTTGGTTTTTTTTTTTTTTTGAATAAATCGTACTTGCATTACTTAAAAATTATAAAATACATGATTACTAAAATTAGGAGGAGTGACAGACCACTCTCCATAGTCTGACATAGAATATATGCAGCATTTGCAAGCAAAAAACCACACGATTCGCAGACCGATAATTGAACTGATAGCACTTGATAATTGTGCTTTAGAGATTTTGTCCAAGAAATGGCTTCTTGCCAACAGCTCGCTCCCACCTGCTCTTCCCTCCAACCCTCGAACAAATTCCGAACCCAGTGTTCAGAAGCCTCAGCTGCATAATCTATGATTAGACATTTGGTTTAGTTGGGACGGAAAGATAATAATTTGCGTACCTCTTTTTTTTTGTTTTGGGTTGCTTTGTAAGTTTGGTTTTCGAAATGAAATTTTTACATTAACAATGGCTCCAAGAGCATCTCCAAGAGGCTCTTTATTGTAGCTCTTAACTCAAAAAATGAGGAGAGAGAATAAAAATCAAGCTCCAAGAGATTCTTATAGGCTCTTTAAAAAGTTAAGAGCTTCTTCTCTCTCCTCTATTTTAGGAGCAACTAGTAGCTCTTAACTTAATATTTTATTAGTAAAATAGTGGTTCTTCTCTCTCATCTATTGATTGTTTGTCCAAGTGGAATTGAAATATGAATAAAATATAAAATAAGGAACCATAATAGAGAGCATTGTTGGAGTTGACACATAAATCAATGTAATAACTTGCTAAGAGCTTAATTGTTTATAATATATTTAGGAGTGAGCTAAGAGACTCTTGAAGATGCTATAATCCTTGTAGTAGGAGTTAGATTTGCGTGCATTTTATCCTCTTCGTACACTTGAATTTCCCGCGAACACCAACTGAGAAAAAATTGACATTGACTTTTGTGAAAGTATACACTATACCATGACAGAGGAGCATAGTTTTGAAAACATAATTAATCAATTGTCAATAATTGTCATACAAGCAAAAAGTAGAAGCATTCACACAACCCAATTGTTTGAAGCTTTAGCATTAATAATACATTGAACAATTATTCAGTCTTATAAAGAAAAGGTAGCTCAGTGAACATTCTTGCTGTCTCTGAACTGGCAGGTGAGTTGGATTTGCGTCACATAGGAGTAGTATATATGACAACTTACTGTTGCAACCAATTTTCGTCGGTGTATTCGTTCGGTCGGACCTGCAATTGAAGAAGAATGCGAGGGTGTGGCCCCCCGATTTACCTCCGGTGTGAGAATAAGTTAACTGGTTCTTTTATGAGTAAAGGTAAACGCAGAGTGTTTGTGTTGTGTGTAAGTAATTGAATGAATGAACCCAAACCTTTGTTAACCTCTTTATCCTCGATGTTGGCAGTTATCGGAGAGTAAGGTGAGTGGTGAACGTGTTCCACGTTCCCATGTTCCCAGGGATGTACAACCGAACGGACCGTTGTAAATAAAGGGGCCGAATGACATGGGCCTTCGCCAAACCGGTACTCATTCCATGACTGGGCCTTCGGTCCAGCCCAGTAAGAAGTTGGGCCTCTAACATGTCCCTAGGCTTCGTTCGGAGTTATCCTCAGGACGAAGGCTAAAGCCCAAGCCCATCTTCGGAATTCTGTGTTTGTACGTTCCCTTCGGATAAGAATGGCGATGGACAAGACTGAGACGCCTCCTAGGGAGCCGTGTCCCTTTATGGCTGACAGCTGTCTGTCCTCGAGATTTGCGCTTCAATCCCCGCCGTTGAATATGAAACGGCTCTGTCCAAACGTCACATCTTTTCTATTTAAACTCCACAGTTTCTTTCTTTCTTTCTTTTACGCACATATCATTTCTTTAACATTCAAAGGAAAAACTCCCTCCAGAGAGATCTCAAATAGCAATTGGGAGCGTTGTTTCATCACCGGAGGCCTTCAAATCGCCGATTCCAGTCGACATTCACGTCCAAGAAGCCTACCCCCACGAACTCGATCTTATCAGAGATCTCAAACAAATCAGTAAGTTCTCATTACTTCCCTTCTTTTTTCGATTCATCGCACACTTGAATTACTTTCTTTCCTGCTTTTGTGTTCATATCTGCTTTTCGTATTCACACACACATGTATGTATCTAAATGTACACATATGTAAAGTTACCCGTGCAGTTTATTCTTGTCGTTTTGAGTAGAACATGCGCGTGTCTTTTCCTTTTAATTTCCGTTGTGTTGCTCTGATACAACCCCTTACTTGAACCTTGAGATTTGCTTGGAAGTTGTCAGGGTTGAGATGTCCTTCGGGATTTCCAAACCCTGAGAACTCCCTTCGGTCTGTCCCGATCTTTTATAACTTTTAGACCCGTAATTTGCCAAACCTTAGATTTTAGGATTCTCCGACCGATCCTGGCTCACTGTACTCGGCCTCTCCCCTTTTGTTTTCGTCTTCTTTGTCCGAGTACAAAGCTAATGTCTCTTCATTTCCGAATGCAGGGACATGGATCGGTCAACCGAAGGTGCCGGTCCTTCGGAGGTATCACCGTTTAGTGATGTCGGGGAGTATCCTGCGGCGAACTTTCGGTCGCACCTGACTGAGGAAAAAATAGAAGAATTCCATTCCAAATACCAAGTAGAGAGGAATGTCTGGTACTTCTTCACTCCTAGGAAGAGAGACCGTATTTGGCACAACCCTGAGGTTCCACCTCTCTTCGGCGGAAGTGTGGCCACCGGCATATCCGAAATGGCCTTCAAATGTGGCTTTCGGCTGCCGATGCTGCCAATACTGAAAAAATTGCTGAGGCAAGTTGGGATCGCCATAGGACAGCTGGATCCGAACAGCTTTTTCCATATAAACGCTTTCCAAGCCCGATGCTTAGCTAAAAAGATGACTCCGAGGACAACCCTGTTCTGGCATCATTATGAGCTTCGGAGGAATTCCAAAAGCAACGGCTTCTACACTATCGCTCGTCGGACCGGCAGGGCCGATTGGGCTCAAACGAACTCCAACAATAGGGGGGCCCATGAGAAGTGGGTTTTCATCTCGGGCCCGAAAATGGAGAAGTACGGCCGCTGGCAGGATCTGGACCCGTCGAGGTTGCAGTATCCCGAGATGTTGGAGGCGGACAAACACGATTATCGTCTTCTTTGTGAACTCGATATGGGTAGGGTTCCCCTATCGGACAGCCGGGATAACGCCTGGTTGGTCGCCCTCTGGGGTAGTGGTAACATTTATCCTTACTCCTTTCCATCCGAGTGTTTCCTTTACTGTATTTTTATTTCTTGTTGCCAATGTTTGACACTCTTGTTTTTGTGCAGTGTCTTCTCTTGGTCATATTATTGAGCGCAAACGCAAGAAGGCAGCTCAACTCTCGATAGCTGCTACAGCCGAAGCTGATGCTGCCGCTCAATCGGCCGGCAAGGAGCTGGAATCTGTTCCCGACACCGGTGGGAGAAGCGAAACTCCAGTGGTTTCTCCTCCGCGAGATCAGGGGGATGGTATCGTCCAGGCCCTTTCAACCGATTCCCGAAAAAGGGGTCGGTCGGGAGATGCCGGACTGAAAGTATACCATCCTCCCTGGGGAGTCATTGAGACGGATCAAATCATTGTCCCTGCCCCCCAGCTGTCTACCGTAGTAGGTCCCGATCTTTGCCGGGGTCTCATTCTGCCAGCCGACAGGCCCACGTTTGCTAAGGCAAACGACCTTGAGGCTTGTACTGAAATGCTGGCTCTGCTCTCCATGGTAAGCTTTTTTTTTTTTTTTTTTTCGGTGTTATTTCTTTCACTTGTATTCAGTGTTTAATTCTTTTCCCTTGTTTGTTTCCAGGGGGTCTCTTGGTCGGCCGTAGTGACTGAACGGATGGAGGGTATACAGAGAAAGCTGGAGGCAGCCAACCAGACTGAAGTTCGGGCAGTCAAGGCTGAAGAGGACCTCCGGAATGCAACTTCTGACTTGGAGAGGGTCACCGGCCAATCTAACTCCTTGAAGGCCGAGAATGATGCCTTGAAGGCAAAGTTGCAGGAGATGGACGCCTTGAGGGCTAGGGTCGAGTGGAGAAACAAGCAGCTCAAGCTTTCAAGGAAAAAAGTTCGGAAGCTGCAGAAGACCCTGGAGCTGACCGAAGAAAGATGCTACCAACTGGGGTATGACGGCGCTGTGCTGAAGGCACATTCTTTGGGCTTCGATCATACTCAGCTGGTAGATCCTTCGCTCGGGATGACGGATCCGGTTGGTCGGGAGGGGTCTGATTAACCCATAGAGGTTTCTTCGGGCGAAGATGAGTCTCTCTCCGACGAACCTCCAGCTGATGAAGCCTTGTAATATTTTCGTAGCTTTTTAATATTTTCGAACTTGTAATATTTAACTTTGCCTTCGGGCTCACTATTCGTGCCTTCGGGCTTGTAATATTTTACTTTGCCTTCGGGCTTGTTTTATATAAGTCTGCCTTTGCATAATATTCTTTTGTATGCGTCTTCGGCTTCGGCCTTAATTTGGCTTCTGTTTCTGTTCATGCGTCTTTGGCTTTGATTTGCCTTGGCATGATTCTTCTTTTTTTTTTATGCCTCTTCGGCTTCATTTTGCCTTAGCATATTTATTTTATTTTTATGCATCTTCGGCCATTTTTGCCTTAGCATATTTATTTTATTTTTATGCATCTTCGGCCATTTTTGCCTTAGCATAATTCTTGCCTTTTTGTGCATCTTTGGTCGTAACCTAGCTGCCCCCGAGTATTTAAGGGGTTTTGTAAATGATTAAGGTCTCGTTCGGTCGGTTGAAAAATATTTCCTCCCGGCCTTAATTAATGGCAAAGCAACTTGAATACTAAAGCAATTTTGTAAGAGGCCAAATTTTATTCGGTCGGCCCCAAATTTGGATTCGTCAAGTATTTGTAGCTTAAAACACAATGTACTTGAACACTACCAATAAGTTTAGGGGCGCATGTTTTATACGGTCGGCCCCAAACATGGGTCTATTAAGCTTAATATTGCGTACTTAGCTTTTTGGCTATAAATGTACTTAGCTTAACAATAACGGATAAAAAATGGAGCAAAACAATCTTTTCATTAACCATGCAACTCTTACATAGATTTGATTACAGATTGATGCTAGCTTATGGAATTCAGAATAAAGTTGCATAAGACAAAATACTGAAGTAAAAAGCAGTAAAAGTTGGACCAGTATGCTTACTGGTAGAAACGACGAAGGCGAGCGGCGTGCCAGGTGTTTTTGATTGGGCTGCCGTCCGGATGAGCCAATTTGTAGGTGCCTGATCGGACCACTTCAATCACCACATATGGACCTTCCCAGTTGGGCATAAGCTTGCCTTTTTTTGCTGGCATGGAGGTGGCTAACTCCCGAAGCACTAAGTCCCCGGCTCGAAAAGATCTCTTCTTCACCCCCGAATCATAGTACTGGGCTGCCTGCAGTTGGTACCTTAAGTTTCTTTGGTGGGCAGCCTCTCTTTCTTCTTCTAGTAAGTCCACATTTGCTCGAAGTCCGAACTCATTTGTCTCCACGTTAAACGTTTCTGTTCGGTACGACTCTAAACCAACTTCGACAGGTAGAAGGGCATCAGTTCCGAAGGCCAGTTTGAAAGGTGTTTCCCCGGTTGAAGATCTTGTAGTGGTTCGGTAAGCCCATAGGACCCATGGTAGTTCTTCAGCCCAAAGTCCCTTAGCTTCCCCTAGCCTTTTCTTGATTCCATCAAAAATGATTTTGTTGGCCGCCTCGATCGCCCCGTTTCCCTGGGGATGCCCTACCGAACTGAACTTCTGTTTTATCCCGAATTGAGCCAGGAATTTTCTGAACTTGCTCCCAATGAATTGAGTACCGTTATCGGACACACAAACCATAGGTATGCCAAACCTCAAGATCACCTGTTCCAGCATGAATTTCTTCGCGGCCTCTTCGGTAATGGCCGAAAGGGGTTTTGCTTCTATCCACTTTGTCATATAGTCGATTGCCACAATACAGTATTTCGCTTGCTTAGTGCTGGTGGGTAGGATCCCCACAATATCGACCGCCCACATAGCAAATGGGATCGGGCTAAGGACTGAAGACATCTCTTCGGGAGGTTGCTTCGGGATTGTGCTGAATATTTGGCATTGCTTGCATTTCTTTGCATACTCTGTGGCGTCTTCTTTCATTTTTGGCCAGAAGAATCCCTGCCTAAGGATCTTGAAGGCTAAGGATCGTCCTGCAAAATGTTCTCCGCAAATCCCTTCATGAACCGTCTCCAAAGCAAGCTGTTGTTCATCTTTGTCTAAACATCTGAGTAGCGGCTGGCTTACCGATCGTCTGAACAAACGGCCCCCGACCAGAGTGTAATTTCCCGACCGATACTTAACCTTCTGTGCTTCCCTTCGGTCAAGTGGTAGGATGCCTTTTTCCAAGAAGGCCCTGATGGGAGTCATCCAATTGACCCCTTGGTGAATTTCCATGCACTGCTTCTTGTCTATCGAAGGTGTCTTTACTTCGGTCAGATAGATGGACCCACTTAGGTTTTGGGTTTCTGCCGAAGCTAACCTCGAGAGGGCGTCTGCCCGACTGTTGTTTTCTCTAGCTACTTGAGTTAACTCGAAAGTTTCAAACAGCAAAGATTGTTTACGTACCTTAAGTGCGTATGCCTTGGTTCGGGGATCTTTTTGCCCATACTCTCCTGAGAACTGTTTTACCACCAACATTGAATCACTGAACGCCCTTATGTGCTTAACTTCCAAATTTCTTGCCAAATCTAGCCCGGCCAAAAGTGCTTCATATTCGGCTTCGTTGTTCGTCAACGGGAAAGTGAACCTGATAGCTTGACAAATCTCGAATCCTTCTGGGCTTGTAAGAATTATCCCTGCCCCGCACTTTTCCTTGACGACCGAACCATCGACAAACAACTTCCATTTTCCCGGTGTCTGAATCATTTGTTCTTCAGGAGCTAAGTCATTCGGCCCCGAAAAAGAGCATTCTACTATGAAATCCGCCAATGCTTGGGCTTTGATCGAAGTCCTTGGTGTATACTCCAAATCATGCTCCCCCAATTCGATCGCCCAAGCAACCACTCTGCCCGATGCCTCTGGCCTTTGCAATATTTTCTTTAACGGCTGATCGGTTACAACTTTGATTGTCCTTCCCTGGAAATAGTGCCTTAGCTTTCTTGCGGCCACTACCAGTCCATAAGCGAACTTCTCTGCATTCGGATATCTTGTTTCTGCATCCTTGAGAATATGAGAGACATAGAATACCGGATGCTGGTTTCCTTCATGTTCTTTGACCAATACGGCTCCAAGTGTTCGGTCGTTCACAGCCAAGTAAAGCTGCAATGTCTCCTTCGGGTCGGGTCTCATTAAGAGTGGGGCTTTCACTAAGTACTCTTTAACATCCTCGAATGCTTTCTGGCAATTTGGCCCCCACTCGAAATTCTTGGACCCCCGAAGCACTTCAAAGAATGGTAAGGCCTTTTCGGCCGATCGGGAGATGAACCTCCTCAGGGCTGCTAGCCGTCCGGTCAGCTTTTGAATGTCCCTGATTGTCTTCGGTGCCTCCATATCAATGACTGCTTTAATCTTCTCCGGATTGGCTTCAATTCCTCTGGCGCTAACCATGTATCCCAGAAATTTCCCACTATTCACTCCAAACGTACATTTGTTCGGATTGATCCTCATGTTGTTTCTTCTGAGCGTTTCAAAACATTCCCTCAGATCTTCGGCATGATCCCTGAAAAGGGACTTAACAATCATATCGTCCACGTAGCATTCCATGTTCCGGCCGATCTGGGCTTTGAACACTTTGTTGATCATCTTTTGGAATGTTGCCCCGGCGTTCTTCAAACCGAAGGGCATCTTGATGTAGGCATAAGTGCCGTTCGGTGTGATGAATGCTGTCTTGGGAACGTCCTCGGCATTCATGGCAATTTGGTGGTATCCTGAGAATGCATCCAGGAAACTGAGTATTTGATGCCCCGAAGTAGCATCTATCAGTTGGTCAATGTTTGGCAAGGGATAGTGGTCTTTCGGGCAATGCTTATTCAGGTCGGTGTAGTCGACACACATCCTCCACTTGCCATTAGATTTCTTCACCACCACTACGTTTGCCAACCAATCGGGATAGTCTATCTCTTCAATGAACTTTGCTTCCAGCAATTTTTCGACTTCAACTTGGATTACTTTCTGCCTTTCCATGGCGAAATTCCTCTTCTTTTGTCTTACGGGCTTGGCTTCGGGAGCTACATTTAAACAGTGTTTGGCAACCGCAGGGTCCAAACCTGGCATATCTTCGGGATTCCATGCGAATACGTCGTGGAATTCCCTAATGACCTTGATGACTTTCTCTTTTAATTTCGGCTCCATGTTCTTTCCAATTTGGATCATCTTTCCCGACTGACCCACGTATAGTTCTACCTCTTCGGTCTCTGCAGCCGGCTCAGCAATCGGGCTTGACAGGTCGGCCCCAAACTTTTCCAACTCAATGTTCAGCAGTTGGTGGCTGCCCCCAGCTTCGGTCTCATTTCTTTTCCTCTTTCCGGCTTCGGTCATCTCAATGTCTCTGTCTTTTTCCAAATCCTCCAACATGATTATTCTGGCGGCTTTCTGATCGCCTCTCATTTCTCCAACTCCATGTTCTGTTGGGAACTTCAACTTCAGATGAGGGACAGAGGACACGGCCTGGAACAAAGATAAGGCTGGCCTTCCCAAAATTCCGTTGTACGGACTATCGACCCGGACGACATAGAACTTTGCTTCCTTCACCACAGTGTATGGCGCTTTTCCCATCATGACAGACAAAGTGATGGTCCCTTCTATCGGTACAGGCTGATTACCGAAACCATACAAGGGTGCCTCGTGGCATGGCTCCAACTGTTCACCTCCCAAATTCATCTTGCAATATGTCCGGTGATATAGAATGTTGACTGAGCTCCCTTCGTCCACCAGCACTCTCCATATCTTGTTTTCCCCGATTACTGGGTTTATAACAAGTGGGTCTTCGTGCGGCCATATCACGTCCTCGTAGTCATCTTCTGTGAAGGAGATAGGCAATGGTTGCTTAGCTGAACTTGACTGGTACAGGTTGTAGATCTGTCTGGCGTACTTTTTCCTTGCTGTCTTACTGTCCCGATCAAGCACTGTTCCTCCGAAAATTGTTCTGACATCCCCTCGGTACTTCTCCGAACTCTCAGCTTCCTTCCTTTTCTCCTTGGACTCGAGTTTGTCCCTCAAGTCGCCCACAAATTGAGTCAGTTCCCCATCTTTGATCATTCTTTCAATTAACTTCTTCAAATGATAGCACTCCTCGGTGTTGTGACCTTTGTCCCGATGGTAGTCACAATACTTGCTGTCGCTTCTTCTGTTCTCAGGGGTCTTCAACTTGGGTGGTCTGACAAACCCAGGTTTACCCTTTATCTCATGGAGAATCTTCGAGATAGGTGTGTTTAACGGTGTGAACACAGTGCTATCTCTATCTCTTCTTCGTTCGGCCCCTTTGTCGGGCCTTGTATCATTCATCCTGCTCTTGATATCTCCTCGACCCCTTCGGTCGTCTCCTCTGTCATCCCTTCGGTCATCCCTCCTGTCATACCTATCATTTTTCTTCTCCTTGTACCCCCCAATTGATTCCAGTTTTCTTCTAATGGCCTCTCCTCTCACATATATATCATTTAAAGATTTGGGAGGCATATCATAAAGAGAGGACCGAAGCTTCTTACCTTTGACAGGGTCGAGGCCTGCTGCGAGGAATCCAGCCGCCTTGACTTTGTCCAAGTTGGTGACCATACCAGCTTCTTCTTTGAACCTTGCTAAGTAATCACCCAAATCTTCGTTCGGCCCCTGCCTGCAGTGGATCAGTGCTTCAGTATCCTTCTCTCTTCGGCACAAATGTGAGTAGTGCCTCAAGAATTTTTTCTTCACTTGCTCATACGAGCCTATCGACCTAGGTCTCAGCGACCTGTACCACATGGATGCATTCCCCTTCAGGTAGGTCTTGAACATCTTACATAGCATCACATCGCAGTGCCCCATCCCAGTCATGAGCGATTCATATTTCTCACAATGATCTTTGGGGTCACCCTTTCCGTTAAATTCATTCATCTTCGGGAACTGCCTTCCGGGAGGCGGTCGAAAGTGTTCGACGTCTTCGGTCACCACTGGCTCGTGGCTGACCTTTCTCTCTCCAAACATGGCCTTCGCAATTCTCCGGATGCGATCGTCCGTATGTGGACCCTCCTCTTCCGAATCGGAGGAATAAACCACCTTTGACCGGGTTCTCCTCGAGTTTGATTCAGAGTCCCCTGACTCATCTTCATCAATTCTGGTTCTTGGTCTTTTGTCTCTTCGGTCGTCCAACTCCGGGTTTTCGGCTTCTAGAGCCTCACGGAGTACCTTTTCCTGTAACTCGATCTCCTCCCTTTGGAGCTTTAGGGCTTCTAGCCTCAAACGGCCGGCCTCCCTTTTTTTGGCCAGACGTTCGGCCTCCCTGCTGCTTTTCTCTTTATCTATCTCTTTCCGTTTCCCCTTGGCTTTTTGTTCTTCTCGCCACTTCATCAGAATTTCCCGTTGCTCTTCGGGAGACGGTACGTCCCCCTCTTCGTCGAAAATCAAATGTCTTGGGGTGATGGGAGGAGTGGTGCGAGTATTTACAGCCATAGTGCCATCGTCAGCCGTTGGTATTTCGGTTTCATTCGCCATTACTAACAATATAATCCAACACAAACGTAACTCTGTGTTCCCACAGACGGCGCCAAATGTTGCAACCAATTTCCGTCGGTGTATTCGTTCGGTCGGACCTGCAATTGAAGAAGAATGCGAAGGTGTGGCCCCCCGATTCACCTCCGGTGTGAGAATAAGTTAACTGGTTCTTTTATGAGTAAAGGTAAACGCAGAGTGTTTGTGTTGTGTGTAAGTAATTGAATGAATGAACCCAAACCTTTGTTAACCTCTTTATCCTCGATGTTGGCAGTTATCGGAGAGTAAGGTGAGTGGTGAACGTGTTCCACGTTCCCATGTTCCCAGGGATGTACAACCGAACGGACCGTTGTAAATAAAGGGGCCGAATGACATGGGCCTTCGCCAAACCGGTACTCATTCCATGACTGGGCCTTCGGTCCAGCCCAGTAAGAAGTTGGGCCTCTAACCCTTACCATAGAAATACAAAACGAAAATAAAATTAGTTCAACACAAAAGGCTGAATTGATTCCTAATAATACATGCCCTTGATATTATTCTGACTGCAACACACACACACACTGATTTTAACAACATACAGTAGGTGTGAAACTCAGAAACAGAACACATTGATTTGTGAGATGTACTTAGTTGATGATCTACACAGACTCTGTCCCTGCAGGCTGACAAAATGTACAAGTACAGTACACAATGCGGCTATTGAGTAAATTGTCAGTTTCATGCCCAGAGATTTGAGCCTTTCTTTGAAATGTAGAATCAAGAAACTACATGTTCATTTGTTATAACATGCAACAATGGTAACAATTCAAAAGCAGTCAGTTACCTCCATCAGACGTAACCTATGAACAGTCAGTATCGAAACTGCACAATGAGAAAGAGTATTAATGCTTCACCTACCTTAATCAATGATGCACCACACGGGAGTTATTAACTGCTATCCAGTTGGTGCAGATGCTGGTCATGCAATTCACACAAATCATCAATGGTAAAGAAAGTACTATTCTATATTCTATATTAATGTGCAAAACCATGTTTTAATGGTAGTATCAAATTTGGTTATCAGTTGGATTCCTTCCAACTACATAATTATACAAGATTTATTTATTTAATTTAATTTCTTTAATTTCATCCCGTGTTCAATTTCCTATAACAACATAATTAAATAGCGTTCATTTGTTATATGCTTTTATCATTCAATTCTTTACAAGTTTATATTTAAATAAAACTTATTAATTATATTTATTTATTTATTTATTTTAATTTTTTTAATTTCACCCGTATGCAATTCCCTATAATTACATAATTTAATAGTATTTATTTATTATATGTTTTTATCATTCAAATTTTTATAAATACATATTAAATAATATTCATTAATTATATTTATTATCAATAATTTACACGTGCCCGCCCGTGCTTCGCACGGTTACCGACCAGTATTAGTTAGTAAACCAAATTAAAGGAGCACATCCCAGCTTAACAACACAGGGGCTACTTTGGTTATATGTCAATACAAAGACACGATAATAACATGTATGTGTATGAACTTTATTTTGAAGATAATTTTTTTGAAGAATATGTTGTAAATATCGCTCCTGAAATAAAAAACAGCTCTCGAAAAAACATTTCCCTCGCAATAACATTCAAGTAAACTAGAACTTCCGAATAAAACTTTGAACAAGACCAACTGACTTAGCTAACACAATTCATTAGCTTAGGCTCGCTAAAAACCGAATATAGGTAAAAGTATAAAACAAGATATTCTGATTTTATCATTTTAAATATATATTTATAAAAAATAATTAAGGTCAAACTACAAATATATTTTCCAAATATTCTTACAAAAGCAAATGGCAGTCATCTGTACTTGTACGTATTAGAAGACTGTAACTGTACTAAAAAAACCTGAACAGAAATGATCAGTGAACAAACAAAATATGAAGCGCGAAATAACAAAACTAGTAGCAGATGGACTATACACACAAGCTCTATCTCTATATTCACATTACCACGCCCGCTCTTTCCGGCCCGGAATATTCACATTTCCAGCCCTCCTCAAAGCTTGTGCCAAGCTTAAGTTACCTTCTCATGGCCAAGTACTCCATGCCCATCTCCTCAAAACTGGCTTTCATGCTCACATTCACACTGCAACTGCTCTTGTACATATGTATGGAAAACTACATTTTTTAGACAATGCACTCCAGGTGTTTGATGAAATTACTGAACCAAATGTTGCGTTATATAATGTTGTAATTTCTGGGTTTTCGTTAAATGGGTGTTTTAAGGATGCTTTTAGGATTTTTGGGGAAGTTGGTGTGAGGAGATTGAGGCCTGATTCGGTTAGTATAGCTAGTTTGTTGTCGGTGTGTCGAGATGTTAAAGAAGGGTGTCAAGTGCATTGTTGGGGGGTTAAGATTGGTGTTGAGGTTGATGTTTATGTAGGAACTTCACTTGTGACAATGTATTCGAAATGTAGGGAATTAGTTTTGGCGTCGAAGGCGTTTGAACAGATTGGAGAGAAGAGTTTGGTGTGCTATAATGCACTTGTGTCAGGGTTGGTTTTGAATGGAGTTCCTTTGTTGGTCTTGGATGTGTTTAGGGAAATTAGAAAGTCAGTTCAGGAACCTAATTCTGTGACATTTCTGTCGGTTATTTCTGCGTGTTCGGATACTAGGTACGTTCACTTTGGTAGGCAGGTTCACGGGTTTCTTGTCAAAATTGGAATGAATTTCGATACTATGGTTGGAACTGCACTTCTTGATATGTACTGTAAATGCGGTTGTTTGCATGCAGCTGATGTTTTATTTAAAGACTTGAAGGGAAGAAGGAGCTTAATAACATGGAATTCAATGGTAGGAGGAATGATGTTGAATGGTGAAACTGAGAAAGCTATTGAACTTTTTATGCAAATAGAGTCCGAAGGGTTAAAACCAGATTCAGCAACATGGAATTCAATGATCAGTGGGTTTTCACAGCTAGGGAAAGAGATGGAAGCTTTTCTTCTTTTCAAGAAAATGCAATCAGTTGGTGTTGTGCCAACGTTGAAATCCATTACTAGCTTATTATCTGTTTGTTCGAGTATGCTTGCTTTGCGTTGTGGAAAAGAGATTCATGGACATGGTATTAGACTCGATATAAGTGATGATGAGTTTTTTGCTACGACACTTGTAGATATGTATATGAAAAGTGGTGAATCTTCTTATGCAAAACGAATATTTAATAAGTTTGAGCTAAAGCCTAGAGATCCAGCTATATGGAACTCAATGATTTCAGGATATGGGAGAAATGGAGAGCATGAAGATGCTTTTCAGATATTCGGGCAGATGCTGGAAGAGAATGTCAAACCAAATTCAGCAACTTTTAATTGTATATTATCCGTTTGCAGTCACTCTGGTAAAGTTGACAAAGCTCGCGAAGTCTTTAGGTTAATGGATTTGGTCTATGGCTTGAAACCAACTTCAGAGAATCTTAGTTGCATGGTAGACCTTCTGGGTCGATCTGGTCATCTTGATGAAGCTTGGAAACTATTGCAAGACATACCAGAACCTTCAAATTCTATGTTCTCTTCTCTACTTGGAGCGTCAAACTATCATTTAGAACCCAAGCTTGGGAAAGACATGGCTGAGAGACTGTTAGTTTCGGAACCTCACAACCCAATTCCATATGTTATTTTGTCAAATATATATGCTGGGCTGGGAAGGTGGCAAGATGCGAAGAGGGTAAGACAAATGATAGATCGAAAGAAATTGAAAAAAATTCCTGCATATAGTTTAATTGGTTTGACATGATAAGACTCCTCCGGTACCCTATCAGAAGTTAAAGTAAAACTAATATTCATCTGTTCCTGACAGTTAGTTACATGTTCTTAAATGCATCAATTCTTGCCTTCTTGCTTTGTTAATCCCAAATAGGTCTCCAAGTAGTTTGGGGGTTCAAAGATAAAGCATGATATTACATCCCTGAGCGTAATCACGCCAACAACTTCTTTGCCGTTGTCACCGACAACATAAACTCTATGAACCATCTTTGAAGCAAGAATGTGTATCACATTTCCAACATTTGAGGAGAGACTGCATGTTATTGGTACGGCAGCTTTCTCGGAATCACGGGCCTCTGAAGTAATGGCGTTCATGAAATCCTTCACAACCAGCTCCCTGCAAGCATTATGCGCAGATGACGACAGCTGCTGAAAATGTTACGCTATATCTGTATCATACACAGATATGCATGTCCAAGGATATTCTTGGTCTGGTGGGATGTATGAATTCAAGTAACACAGTTGAGAGTTTTAATCTAAATTTACCTATATTTTGCGAAATGTTCACGATTGAGCAATAAGAATCTGATATCTTTTATGCTTAGACTGCCAATAATATTCTTCTCTGGTCCTTCAGTGACTGGAAGACCTCCAATTTGGTTATCTTTCATTACCTTAAACGCTTCCAATACAAGTTCACTACTTTTGATGCTGATGACCTGACCAGCATGAAGCAAAAGAATTACTAATTTTTTTTCAACTTCCTGTTAATCTGCCAGACAAGGAATATACTGAGTTAATCATTTATGTCACCTGATTAGTGGACATGAAGGGAAGCCCCACTTCAGTAATTGGTTGAGCAGCAATACAATCAAACCAGTCCCTTCCTTGGCAGTTCTCTAGACCCTTCACAACTGCAGACTGAGTTATGAAATTCTTTATGATTGGTTTTCCGCTTTCAATTATAGGTACGTTCCTCAGCCTATACTTGGAAAGAAGCAATAGAACACCCAACATTGAGCTATCTGCTGCAACCGGAATGAATGGTGCCCAGCGATAAGATGTGATGATGGACCTCACCTGCAAATAACTCCCAATCAAGCTAGATAGGTTGTTTCAAAACCGGAGCAAAACTTTGCAAGGCATGTTTATTTTCTTTCTTCGTGTTATACAATATATTTTGCCTTTAGGTTTTGTTCTCTGAATTACATAATCTTTAAATTAGTTTATAAGTTAGAAAATTTTTGTTGCTGTCACTTCTGTACTGGTTCCCATTTGTCTTGCAAAGAAAGAAGTACTTTCATTTACTCCATAAGCTCATAAATCATAATCACATGTTAGCTTACTGTAGTTGATGCAAAAGGTTCTTCTTCTAGTATCACTCTATAAAAATCATCTCCCAGAGTATCAGCGGCTGATGAAGCATCTTTTCCCACACCTTGATCTGCAGCCAACCCCCCAGCTAGAGCTGCACCAACTGCAGCCGCAGCTAGGCCTGCAGCTGCCACAGGACCTGTTCCACCTGCTGCTAGTGCTCCGAGAGCACCAGCAGCACCTGCACCTACTCCAGCAACTGCTGCAGAGCTGGCTGACAAGGCAGCTGAAGCAATATCGGCACTCTCCAAAACCCATAGAACAATGGCAGAGAAATCTATGATACCTAAATACCTTTCTCTCCAGTCGACAGTGTTTACATCATTAGACTCACACACGGGAGCCGCCAGGATGTTGGCTTCTGATAAAATCTTGATTGCCTCGCCAACTGATGCGTTTGCTTGAATTTCCAACACTACAAAGCCCATATATGGTGGGACAGCACATTTAATTATGTATTAAAGTAAAAAACTACAATAGAAGTAAGGAGGTGCGATTTTTACCTTTGCCTCCAGGAACCTTTGGGAAGGTTGAAACTGATATATTTGCAAATGCATTGTTTAAAGTCTCCTGCAATGACATTGGTAGTTTCTTTCTATTCTGGACCATCTCAAAGTAAAAGCCATAGCTCGGGTCCTTTAGAACTTGTTTAAAGGCTTGTAACTGCGCCATGTTTACTTGTATACCGAACAAACATACCAGAAAATTACAAAGTGATGTTTTAGTGTATTTACCATAGTAGACATTAACATAATACAACATTAACTTGCTCTGAGTGTCACAGATGATAATATTAACATATAAGTATCGTATACACTTTAACTCTCTCTCTTACACCTTGAGATTTAGAGAAATTTGGTATTTTAACATGGCGCAACTGTACAGGGGCTCTACTACCCAGCCACATCCAGGATTCGAGTCATAGGATCCTGACATTCTACAAAAAGGTAATACTTCGGACACCAAGGTTATAGCCCAAAAGAGAAAAGGACGAAAAAGATAGCCTAGTGATAAAAGTTTATCATACGGTCACGAGTTCTAATCCTCATAAATCATAATGATCCGTTCTTTAATCACAATTATGGGTTTTAAAGCGATGGAAAATTCCTGAAATGTAATGTAGCTTTATGAGAACTTCGTGAAAGTTTTTAGAATTGCACCATGCATGAATGATCAAGGAATTTGCAATTTTTAGGGTGTTGGTCCTTACTATCACAATTTGGAGTCAAAAGGCCCTAAATCTCACAACCCACATAAATGGCCCTTTATATCACAGAAAAACGCAATGGCGTGTGGCGTTTCTATTTTTCAGGGTGTAACGCAACTTCCGGTTGCGTTTTCTAATTTTTTTTTTTTTTTTTTGAGTCACGCATCCTCAAGATGCGTTACCTAATAAATAAAAAAAAGAAAAAAGAGGGAAACGCATCTTCAAGATGAGTGACTCAAAAAAAAAATAAAAAAATTAGAAAACGCAACTTTTGCGTTACACCCCGAAAAATAGAAACGCCACACGCCATTGCGTTTTTCTGTGCTAATAAGGGCCAATTTTTCAATTTGTGATATTTAGAGCATTTTACCTTTAAATTGTGATAAATAGGGTCTTTTCTCCAGTTTTTAGCCATATGCTCATTTTTGTGAACACTAAAAAGTAAGGTTCACGGTCTATGGCAAACGTATGCCATAGACCACTTATATAACATACTGTTTCTGGACCGTTGGATCAACCATCCAACGATTGTGATTTAAAAAAAAATTGTCATCGTACCGCAGAAGGGCCGTTGGATCAACCATCCAACGGTTGTGATTTAAAAAAAAATTGCCATCGTACCGCAGAAAGTTTCTGCGGTACGGAGAAATTACCAAAATGCCCCTGTTTTCACACCAAAAATCTACTGTTCACCGTATCGCAGAAAATTTCTGCGGTACGGAGAAATTACCAAAATGCCCCCTGTTTTCACATAAGAAACAGGGACATTTTGGTAATTTCTCCGTATCGCAAAAAGTTTCCGTTGTACGATGCCAATTTTTTTTAAATCCCAACCGTTGGATGACTGATCCAACGGCCCAGAAACAGTATGTTGTATAAGAGGTCTATGGCATACGTTTGACATAGATCGGGACCCAAAAAGTAAAACCAATATTACTAGGAACAATAATTAGGAATAACAAATCTGTAACAATTTAATTGGGTTGCGAAATGAAATTCGCAAGTCATGGAGGTGACTATCATTCATATAATCATATACATCTAAGGAAAAAGATGGGAAGCAACATATATGTATAAAACACACACGCATACCAGGTAGATGTCCCTGCAAGGCAAGGAAGATCGCTGTTCTGGAAACTAAAAACTGGAGGTTGCTGATGCTGGTAATCAGATCTGTATGGTTATCTGCCAAATTTAGACACTTGACACGTATTTTAATTTTTTTTTTTTTATATTAATATCACACTGACACTTTTTATTAACTAACAATTCACTTATATTCCTTTTTTTTAGTTTTAATGGATAATGTTAAGTTACCAGCTCTCTTAAATTTTGGTCCTAGCGTCTGGCTAGAGGTCCGATTTTATATATTAGGTTGGGATCTCATTCTTTTTTGGATCCACCATAGCACATAATTTCAATATTTTAATATAGAGTAAATAGCAAAGTCGTGGCTGAATTTTATCCACTTTTGCATTTTGATGATCGGAATTTGAAATTTAAAATAGGTTGGCTAGAAATTGCTTTTACGTTTCAAAAGGGTCAAGGATCTTCTAATAAATGAGAATATTAGGAGTTGGAGGAACTCGAACCTGAAACCTCCCACAATCAAGCTCTCCTCGAACAGTCGAGCTGTGATACCATGTTAAGTTACCGGTTCTCCTAAAACTTTAAAGTATTAGGAAAATGGACTAACCAGGATCATATTATATATGAGATTGGAGAGCCTGAGATGTATTTCAGGTAAATTTCTGAGATACATGGAATTTATATACAAATATGGTGTGGGTATTTTAATAAAAACAGAATTTTTTAATTAGCCCTGCGTGCCCAATGAAATTTAAAGTATATTTTGTGAGTATCAGCAAAAGTTCCCTAAGATCAATCTCACGATCCTTTTTTCTCATTATATATTCAACAGATAATGGTACAATATACATTATTAGATTAATTATTTGAGATAAATATAAATTGTTACATTTAATACTTTGACACCATTAAAAATTTATTTATAGATCATAAAATTTGTTCTGTTGTTCATTGTCTGAGGTTACAATTTATAGATCATGAAATTAACTTTATCACTATATAGGTATGTATAGACTTTTATATATGGGTAAGAATTTAAAGCTATGATACAGAACTAAAAATTGAAATTAACACTCCAGAAGTTTTGTACATTAATTCTAAATCCATCACTTCGTATAGTTCTCAGAACCAGCTAAATAAGGACCTTTACTTGAAGCAAATTAAGGAAGATCAAACTTTAGGTTCCCAGCTTGCGAAAATATTGAAGGCACTACTGTGGATGTTCTATTCAGATAACTTGCAGGAAATGCGACACTTAAAGGTGATTCCATGTTTTCTGCAATGCCACCCCCCTTTTTTCCAACTATTGACGAGATTGCTGCTGCCAATGCAGATTGGAAACTCGGGTTTGATGTGATTTCTTTTGTAGCATCCGCGATTTTCTCCATAGAAAATTGCGGTTGATGAGTCTGAACACGGGTGTCATTATGAGGCATACCGTAGTTATTAGCTTGATACAAAGGTGTTTGAGATGGCAAGTGTAATTGGGCTCCATTATACAATGATGAATACGATGATGACATGTTGTGGTTTCTCCAATGCTCAAATGAGGACGATGAGGAGGAAGCTGCGGAGAAGTTGAGACATGCAGCAGGAGAATACGGTGTTTGTTGGGAAGGAAAAAAGGTTGATGAGTATCTGTTGTAACGAGAGGAGGCAGATGGTGTGGTGAGATCGAGAGTGATCGTTGGGTGTGATTGAGATGTCGAAATTGTTGTGTCTGGAACGTAGAATGGAGGACGGTTGATGTTGGAGGAGGTGGTGGAGGGGAAGCTGAGGCTTGGTTGTATGGTGGATGTGGAGGAGGATTTAAGCATGGAAACGGCTGCAGAAGTGGTGGAGGCCATTGCTGTTGCTGAAGGTGGAAGTGTGTGGTTGTGTGTTCCTTCGTAGGTAGTTATGAGAATCGACAAGTCCTCCTGACATCTTTGCACCTAAAATTTGACAAGAATATTATCAAAAGCAGAAGATTAATATTTCTTAATGATACATGAAAATCTAAAGCTTCATAATTAATAAATTAATAACGATACATGGAATGAAGATCACACATAATACGATGTAGAGTGAGCATACATACATGTTTCCTCACGGGGCATGATGGTGACATGGTACAACGATAATAAGATCGGGGACATGGATTGCCTTTTGCTATTTTCTGTCCATATTTCCTCCATTGACAGCCGTCGTTCATCTATATGCATCATTAACATTTTTTATGATCCCATTGTAAACTGAAAATAGTTCAGTAATGTCATATTAATATATATATATTTAACATATAGGTTTCTGGAAATTATACTAACCGTTGGGCTGTTGCATACAGCTCTGACAGCAACTCTAGCTTTCTTTCCAGCATGCTGCTGCAAAAGATTTTCGTCATCCTCACTTCTCGACGCCTTTAAACCTGTACTTGAAGTTGGAGGCCGTTTATAATCATTCGAAGAATCTTCAATTATTCCGGGGCTTTGGCTGTTTGAGACCCCTCCATCACCTGAATGTTCATATGATCTGCCATCCAATCTTAACGCAAGTCCATGGTTTAAATCATCATCATCTTCCTGCTTTTTAACTTTCTGAAGTTGATCCTTGCTTTTAGCTTCTAATGGTAAAGATCTTCCAAGGCTAAGAACTACCAGATCATCTTCTTTGTCATCATCTTTTATAGAGTAATAATTTTTCTCTTTTTGCTTATGATCAGTGCTTACGATATCACCAATATGTTGTTGTAGAGTTTTATAATCTTGCATCATGTTTGATAATACAAGTTTTAGCCTTCCGTTCTCTTCTCTAGCTTCATCCATTTCATCAGCTGATTCACTTGATTTCGCCTGCAGTGTGTTCTGATCATAATAAGCAAAATATTATAAGATTTACATTTTCTTTTACATATGATTGCATTGCGTCCAGATTGACATTTTAATGAAGAGATTCAAAATTAAACAACTTGTGATATTTTACTCAATATGGAAAAAGTTGTTTTAGATCATGTATATTAACATCAAGCAACTAATTGAGATTTACCAATGATATTGGTAAGAAGATAAAGCCTTCTTGATCAAAGTTTACACAAGGTCGAGGCTCGATAGCAAAAATTTCGTCAATCTTGTCAAAGATAAGATGAATATGTACGAGTGTGTAAATATATAAAGCTAAAAAAGATAAAAGCACCTTGGATGGGTGTGATATTAGAGTAACCTCTTCCTTGATCTTGGAACGTATTTGTTGAGTAGTTGCCATGGGGAAAATGCGCTGCGTATATGCTTGCCTTGGACATTCGTTAGCATATATATACACAAACACTTGAAAAGAAGAAAGCACGAGATTGACTTTGTTTAACATGGAAAAGTCGCATCTTCATATAATTTTCTATTATTGAAAACACACTTGATCCGCATTTGCATGCCAGATGTAGATTATAATATAATATTTGAAACTTAAACCGCCCAACAATTATCCCCAAAAGTCTTTTAGCGCGCATGTTAAACTACTGATCCATGCTTTTCAACCTGATTAATTTTATACGATGCTCTAACTTTTTTACTCAGTTTAATTTGTTCAGTTAAAATACTTTTAAATTATAATTTTTTATTTTGTATAAAAATAAGATTGTTGTGGAATAAAACTAGGGTTCATATGTGATTAATGCTAGGGTTGTTGAGCTTCGAGCTTTAATGGCTGCTCTCGTGTTCGTGGCTGAATCTGTCTTCACAAGATGCCTACGTACCTTGATGAATATCAAGAATCAAGCCAAAAACATAGTTCTGAGAATGAGGGGTCAGACCTTTTATATAGGCTGAGAAGCCTTAGAATTATGGTAGGATTCGGAGACTTGGCAGGCAAGTCACCTCCTTGAGGAAGGTTCTAGACTCCTTCCTTGTAGGAATCAGTTTCCATGTTAAATTGGATACCTTGGAGGCTAAGTTTTGCAGGAGTAATATCATTATCTGATTCTTATTGCTGAGCTGTTTATATCCCTTGATATCAATTACGAAATTAATATTGAAATTAGGAATTTTAGGCCCCACTAACGGGCCCCACGTTTGGACCATTCTGGGTCTAATTAATGCCACATTAAATGTGTCTTTAGGGCTTACTTTTAGCCCATATCATTTGCCCCCCAACTTCTAGGAAAACTGATCAGGTTTTTCTTGAAGTTTTACCGGCCTTTTTCGAGACTCAGGTCAGGGTTTATCGTTGTACACTAGTGTTTCACGAGTATCGTCTTTTAATGTAAAGCGTGGAGCGACCGACGTGTTTACGACGACGTTAAACGACACTAAGCGGTGTTAAACGGCACTAAACATCGCTAATCAGCCTTAAACGACGTTTAAACAGCGTTAAACGACGTTGAACGGCATAGAACGGTGCTAAACGACGCTAATCGGCGATAAATAGCACTAATCGGCGCTAATCGGCACTAAACAGTGCTAAAACGACACTAAACGGTGCTAATCGGCACTAAACGGTGTTTAAACCATATTCTGGTTTAACCCAATTTTCATATTCGAAACGACGTTGGGATCAATATTCGACATTGAAACGACGTCGGGATCTTCATATTCAACATGGAACCCGGTCGGCCGAAGCCTCCCGGGTGCGCCGGTCGGCCAGCCACCGGTCGGCCATGACCCGGTCGGCCGAAGACTTCCAGTTTGCCCCGGTCGACTAGCTCCCAGTCGGCCGGTTTCATTTTTTTTTTTTGCACTCTTGGCTTCAAGTCGGGATCTTCATATTCAACATGGACCCGATCAGCCGAAGCCTCCCGGGTGCGTCGGTCGGCCAGCCATCGGTCGGCCATGACCCGGTCGGCCGAAGCCTTCCGGTTTGCCCCGGTCGGCTGGCTCCCGGTCGGCCGGTTTCATGATTTTTTTTTGGACTCTTGGCTTCAAAACCTCATCTTCCCTCTTGAACAACGATCTTCATATCGACAATGGATCACAACCCTTCATATCGATAATGGAATATGAACTTTGACAATGAACTTTCATATTGACAATGGAATATGAACTTTCATATTGACAATGAACTTTCATATTGACACTTGATTATATATATGGGAAACCAACAATATGGTCATTCATGACTTTTGTTTAAGGCTTCCCTTAATTTCTTGATTAGCGTCCCGTACTTTGCGTTAACTTCTTGGTTAGGCTTCTTAACCATAATTAGCTTCTAAAGCTCCTTCTGTCAGATATCAACTTATATTCTCAGTTCCTTTTCCGGAATTTTTGACGAATCTTCCCATCTATAACAGATAGTTTTTGTCCTTTTTTTGCATTTAATCAATACATGACCTGTAAACGCGATCCGAGTTGTATTCTAACCTGAGGTAGCAGGTCACACCTTTTCTATAAAAGAAGGGGAGTATCCTTCATTTTACTTCACTTCTTCATTTCTCAAATCTTTCAGAAGTCTCTTAACTCTCTAGTTTTCTAGTTCTTCAAGCTTCAAGTTCATTTTCAAGTTCAAGTTCAAGCTCGACATGGCTGACAAACGCCCAACTGCCCCCCCAGATCTCCATGGAGGAAGCCATGAGGAAGAGGAGCATGGCAAGAACCGTCAAAGGTATGCAAAGACTCAAACCTCCTCAATATGTTGATCATCGATTCGAGTCTTTATTAGAATTGTTAAACATTATGGGGGAATCATTCCCCAATATTTCAAGCTTGGATGCCTTTCATTGTCCTTGCAAGCTGAAGAAGAAGGATGTTGAGAAAATCAAAAGCACATACAGCTTCCCAAGTGCAATCAAAGTCTGCCTTCCAAATCCAGGAGACCGAACTTGCATGGCACCCTGAGAGAATTTTCATTTTCAAAGGTGCCTTAGAGGCAGGTTTAAGGTTCCCAGTCGACCCGTTTATTATCAGGTTCCTGGCGGAGCTCCAAATTCATCCTTGTCAACTATACCCCAATTCATGGAGGTTTCTGATCATCTTCATTATAAGATGTCGCGAGATGGAGATCCCTTTAAGCACGATCATGTTTAGAAGCATCTTCATGATAAAGAATTCATCTGAGTCTAAGCAAGGATGGGTTAGATTTCAACTTCGGTGTGGGCTTCCACATATAGTGAATTCTTTCTCTTTTCCCGATTCTCATCATCGCTGGGTGAGGGAATTCGTCGTTCTGGAATGGGAAGGTGGTGACTGGGGTCACTTTTTCGTTAAGAAATTCGGATTCGTGGAGGATAGTTCACACTTCGTGTGTGACCTCAACCATCAAGAGTTGCTAGACAGAGATAGATTGCTTGCTGAACGGGGTTGCTCCAGTTGTCACTTTACAAGTGGTGCGATACGCCAAAAGTATATGCAGCAACTCGTCTACCCAAGTGTTCCTAGAACGTTCGACCCTCTTCTTCAGTCCATCAAGGATGATTCGATTGGCTACCTCTGCCTGTCCATTAGCTTGCGGGTGTGCTACTGAAGTAAAACGAAGCTCAATAGCATTTTCCTCGCAGTACTTCCTGAACTCTTCGTTGTTGAATTGTGTCCCGTTATCCGTCACAAGGATTCGCGGGATTCCATACCTGCAGATTATGTTTTCCCAAAAGAACTGAGCAACTTGCTTGGTGGTTATCTTAGCCAAGGGCTTAGCCTCAATCCACTTAGTGAAGTAGTCGATGGCCACTATCAGAAACTTTCTTTGTGCTGAGGCTATGGGGAAAGGTCCAAGTATATCCATTCCCCACATTGCGAACGGGATAGGAGAGTTAATCGAGGTTAACATCTCAGGCGGCTGCCTTACAATCGGAGCATGCTTCTGGCATCTGTCACACCTCTTTACATAATTCTGTGCATCGGCCAGCATCTCAGGCCAATAAAATCCCAGACGAGTGATCTTATGAGCTAGGGCTCTGCCCCCCAAGTGCTGCCCACAGATCCCTTCGTGAACTTCCTCTAACGCTTCATTTGCCTTCTGGGGCCTCAAACATCTCAGATATGGGATGACGAAAGACCTCTTGTAAAGAATGCCTTCAATCAAGGCATATCTCAACGCCCTTACTGACAGCTTTCGTACCTCCTAGGCATCGTCAGGGAGCCATCCAGTTTTTAAATGAGCTTTGATCGGATCTATCCAACAGCTCCCTACATCAATTGGTGCCACCAATTTCGAGTTAATGGCCGGGGCATTCAAGACCTGGAAGTAAACACTCCTTACATAGTTCTCTATCTCCGAAGAAGCGAGTTTGGACAGGGCATCAGCCTTAACGTTCTCTTCTCTCGGAATGTGCTCCACATAGCACTCGTCAAACTGAGTCATAATAGCTTTCAAAACTCTCAGATATTTTGCCATAGTTTCATCATTGGCTTCAAATTCACCATTCACTTGCGAGACACCCAGTCTTGAGTCTCCACAGATTTTAAGGTTCTTGACCCTCATGATTCTGGCCAAGCCCAATCCGGCTATCAAGGCTTCATACTCAGCTTCGTTGTTGGTTGTTGGGAAGTCCAACTCTAAAGCATATTCAACTGTGAACCCATCGGGGCTTTGCAAAACCATTCCTACACCACTATATTTTGTTTTTTGATGCCCCATCAAAATAGAGCACCCAATATTCCTTCTGATCTGGCAATAGGTCTTCATCATTATTCTTACCTTCAGGGATGGGTACTATCTCCTGCCCCCCGACTTCTTGGTTGCCAATGGTACATTCAACCACGAAGTCAGCCAATGCTTGAGCTTTGATGGCTGTTCGAGGCTTGTATGTGATGTCAAATTCTCCTAGTTCGATTGCCCACTTAATCAGCCTTCCATTGGCCTTCGGGCTATGCAATATGATTCTCAACTACTGGTCCGTCAGGACTTCAATATTGTGTGCCTAAAAGTATGGCCGTAGCTTCCTCGAGGCTGTTATCAATGCCAAAGTAAACTTCTCAATGGTTGAGTAATTCAACTCAGCCCCATGCAACAAATTGCTCACATAGTAGATGGGTTTCTGAACCTTATTCTCTTCTCGAATGAGGACGGCACTCAATGCTTGTTCAGATACCGCCAGGTATAGATAAAGAGCCTCTCCGGGACTAGGTTTGGCCAACAACGGGGCTTCAGACATGTATTTCTTCAGCTGTTCAAAGGCCTCTTGGCTCTCAGGAGTCCACTCAAAATTTTTCACCTTCTTTAATGCCTGAAAGAAAGGCAAGCATTTGTCACCAGACTTGGAGATAAATCTCGCCAGGGCTACAACTCGGCCCGTTAGCTTTTGCACGTCTCGTATAGAGCGAGGTGGTTCCATATCCATAATCGCTTTGATCTTGTCAGGGTTGGCCTCTATGCTTCTTTTTGAAACCATCAAACCTAAAAATTTTCCTGATCCAACGCCAAAAACACACTTGGCTGGATTCAACATCATCTTGTGGTGCCTCAGAACTTCAAATGCCTCTCTGAGGTGCTTAATGTGGTCTGCCTTGAATAGGCTCTTGACTAACATGTCATCGACATATACCTCCATGGTTTTTCCAATCAGATGGGTGAATATCTTATTCACCAGTCGTTGGTAAGTAGCGCTTGCATTCTTTAGACCAAAAGCCATAACAAGATAGCAGAAAACACCAAAGTCAGTTATGAAAGATACCTTTGGGATGTCATCCTTGTGCATCTTAAGCCGCTGAACCCGTCCATGAAGCTTAACATCTCATGTCCTACTGTGGCATCTATCAACATGTCTATCCTTGGCAAGGGAAAATAGTCCTTCGGGCATGCATCATTCAAATCAGTGAAGTCTATACACATCCTCCATTTCCCATTTACCTTCTTGACCATTATAGGGTTAGCCAACCATTCGGGAAATTGAATCTCTTTAATAAATCCAGCTTCTAAGAGCTTGTCAACCTCTTGCTTGATGGCCTCTTGCCTTTCAGGAGCAAAATTCCTCTTCTTCTGTTTTATTGTTTTCCGTTCAGGATCAACATTCAACTTGTGAGTTATGAGTTGGGGATCAATCCCTGGCATATCAGCTGCAGTCCAAGCAAACACATCACTGTTCTCTTGTAGGAATGCTGTCAATTTGACCTTCAAAGGTTCCTTCGGAGAAGCTCCTATATAAGTAACCTTCTCAGGGTCGCCCAGCTCTAGAGGTATGGGGACTAAATCCTTTGCTGGCTTCCCTCGGTGTTCATCATCACCGCGGACATCCATGTCTTCAATCGGGAGTACCTGCCCCCCGACTCCATCAGCCCTCAATGCAGATACATAGCAACTTCTGGCCATCCTTTGATCACCCTTATGTTCTCCAACACCATTCCTGGTTGGAAACTTAATCTTCATGTGATAAGTAGAGGCAACAGCCTTAAATGCATGAAGTCCAGTCCTTTCCAGGATTGCGTTATAAGTCGAGGCCGCATTAATTACCAGAAAATTCAACATCTGAATAGCCTCCTTAGGTTCTTGCCCGATCGTCATGGGCAACTGGATAGTCCCTTCAACCTTAGACTCAACTCCATTAAATCCATAGATTGGCATGTTGGTTGGGGTTAACTGAGAGTCAGTGTATCCCATTTTCACGAATGCATCATGAAACAAAATATCAACAGAAGCTCCATTGTCTATCAAGACTCGCTTCACCTCTGAGTTTCCAATTACAGGGGTTATGACCAACGGGTCGTCATGGGGGAACTTCACCCCTTCAAGGTCAGAGTCATCAAAACCAATTACGATTTCAGTCCTGGCACGTTTCGGGGCCTCTCCCACGATGTGCATGACCTCTCTAGCATACGACTTTCGAGAGTTTCGAGTTGTGCAGGCCGCTGTCGGGCCTCCCCAAATCATGTTGATAACTGGCCCTCGGGGCTGTGTGTTTCGATCACGATCTCAATCATTATCCCTTCTATCGTTATCTTTCATGTCGTAATCCATTCTTTGGGTTCCACGATCTTCACCCTTAGTGAATTTGTTCAACTTTCCTTTACGGATTAAGAACTCAATCTCGTCCTTCAACTGCCTACAATCATCTGTATTGAAAGGCATATGACTCAGCCTATTTGTAGTTAGAGGATCCTAATCAACTTAAACCAAATTGTAATAAGTAAATATACATATAAACTGTCACAGGAATCTCAAGAAGTATTATCTGTCAGAAGAAAGAAGAAAAGTCAATCTATAGTTTTGATGTCATACACTGGAAGACGATTCAGTTATCTGATCAAGCCCCAGTACAACATTAAAGTGAATGGATTCATTTGAACAGTGATAGAGATTTTTCGAGTGATAGTTTGAAGATCAGTTACAGTACAAGAGAATTGAAAGAAGAAACAAACCACAACCTAAAGTCAAAAGTGAAGAAGCATCATTGAAGTTAGTCGTTCATGAACCAGACAGTACATCGAACGTCAACACAAATCAGTGGTAATTCTTTACTACCTTTAGTGGTTTGTAAGAATTAAATTAATTATTTATTGATTTAATTAAATTCATTTATAATTGATATAAATTATGTAGTTGATTTAATTAAATGAATTAATTCTGGAAGAATTAATTTATTAATTAAATTAATTATTGCATCAATTAAATATGAATTAGTTAATCATTAATTAATTAAATGGATCAATATGACTTAAAGAAAGAAGATTGGATTAAGTCTTGGAGAAGGAAAATTCGGTATGACTTAATTTAAGTCTTACCGACAGAAGCTTTTCTGATTTAAGTCTTACCGACCTGATTTAAGTCTTACCGACCTCTGCCAGCTGTTGTAAGTCTTACCGAATTTCTGCTAAGTCATACCGACACATTTTATGTCTTAATGGAGGTTTGTGTAAGTCTTAATGAAGGAAAATCAAGTCTTGGAAGCAGTTTAAGTCATGCTGGAGCAGTTAAATATCCTACAGAAAGCCAGCAAGACCTGTTACTGATATAAAAGAACAGAACAGACCAGATTAAGTCATAACGGAGAAAACACAGCAGAAACATAAAATCCAGAGCAGAATTCTCTCTCTCAAGAACACCAAGAACACCAAAGCTTAAACAATTCTCAGAAATTCAAGTTCTTTATCTTTGTTATATTCTATCCGCTAGAACTTGTTTATTTGTGATTCTTGTACTACTAGCGAATTAAGTTTCCTAGTTCTTATCTTGATTATTATTAACTAAATTAGAAAAGTTCATGTCGAATTTTCTAATTAGTTATTAACATCTTGATAAGTTGTTATACTGATTTTGTAACACCACATCAAGTTAATATACAGTTATATTCAACTTGAAAAATTGTGTTAAATAATTCCGCACATAAATTTGTCTTTATCAAATTTAATTTAAAGGACAAATTTCGATAAAAATGTAAAGATTGTATTCAACCCCCCCTTCTACAATCTTATCGGACCTAACATGTATCATGACCTACATCTCAGTGGAACCTATAATATTGATCCTTGTTTCTCTTTGCGGGGTCACCCCTGAGCGGCTTCAGCCATCGAAAGTCCTTATCCTTCCCGATATCTAACAAGATCTGGCTCCTAGGGGCATTCAATCTTGCATAGTCAGAAAACCTTGGTCCCAAATTCTTCTTCGGTGGCGATTCAGAGTCCTTGCTAGTCCGGGGATACTTGTCCCTAGCGTCGTACTCTTGTTCTTGCTTTCGCTTCTTTGAGTCATTGGTGCCCTTGCCATTGCCTCACGCGGCTTCTTTCTTCATGCTATCCTCAACCTTGATATACTTGTCGGCCCTTCGTTGGAGCTCGACCATGTTTTCAGGAGGATGCTTTGCCAGTGAAATTTTGAAGAATAGATTCGTGGTTCCGTGTTCCAGGGCTACCATGGCCACCTTATTCTCCAAATCAGTGATATTCAATGTTTCCTTAGTGAACCTCTTGAGGTAATCTCTCAGATTTTCATTCTTTCCTTGCACCACATACATAAGAGATGCAGAGCTTTTCTCATGAACTCTTCCGCTGATAAACTGACTAATAAAAGCAGCACTTAACTCCTTAAAAGAGCCAATTGAGTTCACAGGCAAGCGACTATACCATCTTTGAGCCATGCCCGACAGGGTTTGAGGGAACGCCCTACACTTTAAAGCATCACTTGTAGGCTGCAACAACAGTGCGTTTGAGAATGTCCTGACGTGATTTGCGGGATCTCCCGTTCCATCATAAGCCTTGATTGTCGGTATCTTGAACTTCTTTAAAATACGAGAATTCATCACCTCCTCAGTAAACGGGGGTGTAGGATCATCAGGATCTCCTAGTGGCATCAGATCTTCGGGGTTACCCTTGGGGTTTTCAACCCTTGTTGTTCTTCCAGTTTGGGCATCAGCCCTTCTCTGTCTCCTTGAAGACCTCTCCAAGTCGATAATGGGAATCCTCTCTGTGGTTGGAAGAGGCTGAGTTTGATTCAATCTAGCTTGTTTTCTCTCCAAATCGTCCTTCAACTTTAAGATCTCGGCCTCATAAGCCCTATCCTCTCAGTAGTTATTAAAAGAGGTCCATCATGGATTCTTCGCGTCCTCCCTAGAGGTTCTTTGCTAGCACGTCGCCTCCTCTGGGCTTCATCACGATCATCGTCCTCAGATGACGAGTCATCGGTATAGGGGCCAGAGTAGTCATCATATTCCTGATCACGGCCCAACCCCCTATTATAAGGAGGTTCCTGAATCAGCAGAGCATGACCGCTTATTCCAACACCTCGAGTGGGAGGAGGGTAGTTGGGCAGTCCATACATCGGGTTGGTATTCGCGGGGAGATCCGTAGTATGGATCCGTTAGAGTACGAGTAACGTTATCAAGAGGAGAAACCACCATCTGAAGAGGGTTAGCTTCTTGGCTTTGATGGACGACCACTGGTAGAGTTCCCTCAGCTTGGGAAATCGTCCCTGGGGGTTGAGAGACTAGAGGTTGAATGATCGCCCCTATTGATGGGGGTGATTGTCCTTCTTCAGTAGTGACAAGCGGATCAGAAGTGGTAGGTGGAGCAGAGCTAAGGGGTATGGCCTCAGTCGAGGTTGATGTTGTTCTTCGTGTTTGAACCATGGTTGATGTTGTTGTCCCACAAATGGCGCCAAATGTTGTGGAATAAAACTAGGGTTCGTATGTGATTAATGCTAGGGTTGTTGAGCTTCGAGCTTTAATGGCTGCTGTCGTGTTCGTGGCTGAATCTGCCTTCACAAGATGCCTACGTACCTTGATGAATATCAAGAATCAAGCCAAAAACGTAGTTCTGAGAATGAGGGGTCATGCCCTTTATATAGGCTGAGAAGCCTTAGAATTATGGTAGGATTCGGACACTTGGCGGGCAAGTCACCTCCTTGAGGAAGGTTCTAGACTCCTTCCTTGTAGGAATCAATTTCCATGTTGAATTAGATACCTTAGAGGCTAAGTTTTGCAGGAGTAATATCCTTATCTGATTTTTATTGCTGAGCTGTTTATATCCCTTAATATCAATTACGAAATTAATATTGAAATTAGGAGTTTCGGGCCCCACTAATGGGCCCCACATTTGGACCATTCTGGGTCTAATTAAAGCCACATTAAATGTGTCTTTAGGGCTTACTTTTAGTCTGTATCAATGATCTATATTTTTATATAAAATAAAAAAATCGAAAAAATACTATCTACAAGTAAATCATCCCAATACATTGAAATTCGTGAAAAAGTAAAAGGTTTGTATAAAATGGAACAGAGTATTAAATCTATAACCTTTATTAATAAGCAAAATACCTTTTTAACGGTACCATTTTTGGTTCGAACCGTATTTTGGTTTCACTCTACAATCCTATTTCTAATATAATTCTATGTTGTTTTTTTAATAAAATATAAATCCTATTACAATTATAATTCTTTTATTACAACGGTAAATAAAAAAATAGTTTCATCCCTAGAATCATATTTCTCTTATAATTCTATGTTATTTTTAAAGAAAATAATAATATTGAAATCCTATTATAATTATAAACAATTGTTTTATCATAATTTAGAATAAAAAAATAATACAATCAATTCTCCAAAAGAATTTTCAAGGAGAACAACTAGAATATGTTTTATACACTACTCTAGAACAATATTTCCTACGATTATATGTTATTTTAAAAAAAAACACAATAAAATTGAAATTTATTATTATTATAATTCTTATATTGTATTAGCAATTTTTTTATTATAACTTGTAATAAAAAAATTACGATCAATTATATTAAATATTTTTCAATGAAAACAACCGAAACGTATTTCCATGCACTTTTATTAAACAATCTAAGTTTATGATTTTTTAATCACATAATTTTTTTATGCAAATAACATAATTCTATTTATATATAATTTTATAAATATTTAATTAAATAAAAAATCAATAATTATTTAACATAAATTTCCGAGCAATACTTGTTATCATCTGGTATTCTATAATTGATAAAAAAGAATTTATTCACTAATTTATCGAGATTATGGTACTTATAATTTACCAGATACACACCGAATTGTAAAACGGAGATGGTAACGGGGGGAGAGAGAGAGAATGCAGTGCAGGTAGCATTCGGGTGCCATGAGGTTGTAAAAGTATAAAATAACAAGTTGAACATTTCGTACATAATAGACCTGAGATGACTATTAGTTATGATTAGTACTACTAGTATGCATGAGAATTTATATATAAATATATTCCGCCACCTTGTTGACTTTTTGGGTCCCTTGCATGTAAAGATCGATTAATGTCAACAAAATAGAGTCACTTATTGATTAAATTTATATTTTGACCAATATAAATATATGCATTTTTTATTTTCAAGAAATTTTATATAAATTAAAAATTCAACTGGTAGGGACAATGTGTATATAATATATATAACATATATGCCGTGTTATACAAAATATCAACCGAAAATATATTCTTTTGCTCTTTCATGTTCATGAATTATCCAGTGAATTCTAGGTCAGGGAAAAGTCACTAATCTCCCATCGATCATACTCGTTTCTTAGAGTAATGTTAAAATTTCCAAAATCGTTCAATTTTTTTTCCTTCAAATATTGAATTATCATAATGCTATTTCTTTATAAATGACATGGACTACTCGTATATGCATACAAATTCCATAAATAAAATCATATCACATATTATTTAGAAATATTTTCGAAAACTATTTCAAGATATGTAATATTACTCGTTTGTAATATGAACAAGTTCTTTGCAAATCAAACTCATCACTGCCTAAGTGCCTATATATAAAGGAGGAAGGAGCAATTTAATTCAAAAGATTTGAAATTAACTCAAATTATAAAAAGTTGGAAAATCGAATGATAAAAAATACGGAAACAGAGTTGTAATAGCAGAATTTGGAATTGGAAACTGTAGACTAACAAAGACGAAAAGAAACAAGAATTTTGAATATTTTGTTGAATGTCGACAAGAGAGACAAGAGAACTTAACTAATTATATGTGGCTGGAATATTTAAAGTATTGTCCAAAACAAGACTTTTTTTTACGATGGAATATTAGTGGATAAGCATATGTTGAGTATAATTTCAACCACCATTTCATTTTAATATTCCAGATATACTTTTAAAAAGAATACAATTTCTCAAGTTATACTCCTTCCGTCTCTTTAAACTTTTCTCATTTACCTCAAAACATAGGTTTTAAGGAATATATTAAACAATGTTATATATTAAAGTATGTTTAACAATGATTGGGTGGGTGATTTTAGAGGAAAACCACATAAACTTTTCCCCCATTTACTAAAATCAAATTAAAACAACCAACCATTAATCACCAAGTACACCAATCTTTCCCCCATTTTACAAAATCTATATACAAAGCACTCACTTCATTACAAACTTATATACAAACACAGGTGACTTGTAAAAAAAAAAGCTAGGTGAGTGCAGAGACATGAATCATGAAGGCTTTTTCTTCCCTTTCGATCTCAATGAACCAGCAGCAGATGAAGATATTCAAGACACCAATCTTATCCACCATTTTGATTTAAATCAACCCAATCAACCCCACATACACAGCAACAATACACAAGTAGTCAACAACACAGAAAAAGACCAAAGCTAAGCTCTGATGCAAGATTAGAAGAGAGAAGAAGATAAGATATTTGTCTGTACGGATAATTTTGATCTGTTTCTTCGTTTATTATTATTTTTTTTAAATTGGACCGGACACAGTTTTTAAGAGTTGTAGAAGTATAGAATATTGTTTTTATATGGCTTAAAATAGAAAAGGGAAAAATATTTTGAATGTTCCGAAATAGTAAATAGGAAATGTTTTAAGAGACGGAGAGAGTACAAATTAATTAGTGATGTACGTAACTCCTTAATTTCCACTTAACAAAAAAAAAAAAAGAACTCCTTAATTTCCCAATTGGGAATGTCAGTTTATCTTTCTTTTATATATTGGAGTCTCTGTTCTAAATCGGTGATTTTTTTATAATAAAAATCGGTGATTAATCGTCGATTAATCGTTGTTCGGTGCCTCTCGAACCGGAATTAATCGTGATTTATCAGAATTATTAATCACCGATTAATCACTGTTCGGTACCTCTACCGATTAAGTCCGATTCACGCTTTTTACAATACTGATATTTTGGAGCTAAAACACACGGGCATGGACTTAGCATGGGTTAAGATCAAAATATTAATATTAATAATTTATTAAACATAAATATAATTAATAAATATAATTTAAATATGTATTTATAGAAATTTTAATAATAAAAGTTTTTAATAAACAAAAACTAATTAATTATGTAGTTATAGAGGATTGAACTTGAGCTGAAGCTAAAAAATTAAAATAAATAAATGTTGTATAGTTGTGTAGTTGTAAGGAAAACTCGAATTTAATTAGTGATAACAAAATTTGGTATTTTTTATATTTTGGTATTATTGCGCGTCACTGAAACATTATTTTTTATATTAATAAAGAGTATAAATATAATTGACAAAAATATTAGTTGAATGTAGAAATATATTTAATGTACTTTCACTAATTTTGTTGAATTTTTAGGTGATTCTATTTTTTTGACCTAAACATTTTATTATCTCAATGTCCGGGAACATCTTGCATGTCATTCGGTTAAATGACAAATTTTTTTGTATGAATAAATTCCATTTTTATGAATATTCTATTTCAATACAATTTATTCACGTGAACGTTAGTATTGTCAAAAAGAAAAAAAAAATCGAGTTATTCGAGTCCTCAATCTTTTTTAGAAGGTATAATTATGGAACTGACTACTGTGTTACGTTACATGTCCTAATTATACATATTAGCTTATAGGCCTCTTTTATTTTATTTCCTTTAATTTACTTATAATATAATATAATATTATAGTTATTAATTTTAAAATGTTGTTGGAGAATTTGAACATCCGACCTTTCTATAACATTAGAGTTATAAGTTTTTGTATTAAATTTAATCGAATCTATCTTAAACCTTTCTATATAACATGTTTTAGTATTAATGTTAAATTAAAATATTGTTAACGGGGCCTGTGTATATATCTATTTGAAAGATTTTGCTTGTAAAAAAAATATTTGTTTATTATTTCTTTTTTCTACACATAATAGGATATAATTATACATAATTTTATTATGTAGTTCGTAAGAGTCGAACTCTTAAACTATGGTAGTATTTTACTCTTATTATATAATAGGATATAATAAGAAAATACTAAAAAATAAGTAATAATGATAAAGATGAAAAAATTAAATATGACTTATCATGTTCTATAACCTTTTTCTAATAAATAACTAAATATTTTAGAATCTAAAACATTTTTCATATTTCAATAGTAGTGTAAGATAATCCATAAAATGACAAGTGGGTTCCGCCGGCTCAGTTAAGATTCAGAATCCACCCTTACACCGGCCTTTAACTTCATGTTAATTCTTAAGGGGTTCGGTCTCCAGCATACGTATGTTGGAGTACTGTTACACAACATACGGTTATAATCGTTGGATCAACGGGATTCGATCTCTTGCATACGTATGTTGGAGTACTGTTACACAACATACGGTTTTCACTACTACAAACTGGACCTATTGCGTCGGTCAAATTGACCTATTGCGTCGGTTAAGTGGCGTAGTATATATAGGGGACGCTATAGGTATAGGCCTATAGCGTCGGTTAAAATGCCGACGCTGAAAGTCTGTTTTGGCGTCGGTTAATAAAATGATCGACGCTAAAAATCTACTTTAGGCGTCAGCTATTTAAATGACCGACGCAAAAAGTCTACTTTAGGCGTCGGTTATATAAATGACCGACGCTAAAAGTCTGCTTTAAACGTCGGTTGATTAAATGACCGACGCTAAAAGTGCACTTTAGGCGTCGCTTGTTTAAACAACCGACGCTAAAAGTCAATTTTTAAAATAAAAAATAAAAATTGCATATACAAAAATAACAAATATTATTGGGCCCTATAAAGACATGCAACAAAAAAAAAACAAAACTCTGTCAATATTTGATGCTTTATATAATTTTTGAGCAAATAACACTATTACAAACAGCTCTAAGCCTCTTAATGTACACTACTACATGTATTCCCAAAGGGAAAAACATTTAGACTCTAGTGACCTCTAGCATATTCTAATTCTTCATCTAGAGATTGTTTCCTCTGTCTGGTATGCAGCTTGAGATATGACTGCAAAATTCAAAGATAAAAAAGATTATTTTATAAACAGATGTGGCTGCAAATTAGTTGAATAGCACGGGTATGAGGAAATGAAACATCTTGATTATCTTTGGAATTAATGTACCATCTAATTATGTTGCATCTAACTGTTATCTTGGTTAAAAACATGCTTTTCCTGGTATGATAGTACTGTAACTAAGAAATAATATGACATAACATCATTGGTACCTGTTCGTTGTGAGGTTGTCCAACAGAATTGGAATCCATGGAATTCCATTCACCGGTTGCAAAAAGAAACTGAATGGAATGTTGTCTACAATGACAATTCGGCAGAAATCTTCTGATATACAAGATAAATCCTTTACATGCTCTCGATATTTCCTGTGATTCATAGAGCAACGAGATCTTTCTTAATAAAATGCAGTAATGAGACAGATCAAATTACCATTACCTAATGCAATTAACTACCGACAATTTTCTTTATTTAGGTTCATGCACAAGTATGCAGACTTCCATTAACAAGGAAAGCTAGTAGGCAATTGGGTCAATCATTGACTAACTAATACTCTGTCACTAAAGCTGGTATAATTAGCCCAGAGCACAAGAAAGGAGTTCAACATACATAACCCATCAGACTATTACATTCACTACTACATATGCTTAATCAGATCACACAAAAATGTTGCAGCAATTCATGCACAAGAATGCTGTAAAATGTATCTATTAGTCAAACTACGAAATAGAATAATTGCTATGGCATATGGTATAGTTACAAATTACAAACATAGCAGGGTGTAAAGATGAGAACAGTCTGACATACCTGATCAATAACCTCATTTATCATTTCTATTGCCATCTCAATTTGTTTCTTGTCACCAGTCACTCTCACATTCCGTTCTTGCGACCAAACTCCTTCAGGGAGATGTTGTGGTATCAGCTACAAAAGAAGAAATATTAACCAAACCAGTTCAAATGTATTCTTTTAAGACTGATTTGATAATTTAGGAACCGATGAATTTTAATAATGCAATATCTTTTAAAACTCAGTCCTAATTATCCTATGCTAGAACTAGGTAATTTATAATAACCTAAGTTTCTAGAAGTAATATTGCTGGCTCCTATTGTTTACTTGTTTGTCTACATGGTATTGGATTGATCTTATTCTTGTTAATCAATATCTGTGTGCTTGTTCAATAAACTGAACTGGTTTGGTTTTAGGGAGAGGCACATTGTTATATCCCAAATTTAAACCACACAATTTCCCATGTATCAAGAAGGATTAAATATATTTAATATTCGATAATGAGACTTTAATTTACCTTAAAAACTGAAAGATTAGCTGAAATATGCCTAAGAACTTCATTGTTTTGTTTCAAAAGATGCCTTGCACCATCTAAAGCTGAAATCAACAATTAAATTAATATCAGTGATGTTGGTCTTGTATACGGCACTGTAATCCTGAACCCTGCAAAGCATAAGTGCCAAGTAATAGAAACATAGCTCTCTTCAACCAGAAAGATAGTGTCATAAACATAGAGAAGCCAATGCGGGAAGTTTCAAATCGCATGCTTCAGAAATTCCTGTGAAAAGACAAACAATGGAGGCTTTTGTAATATAAGGAAAAATTGCATCCCGAACCAAAACAAATGATGAATAAGATTTAGAAAAAAATATGAAGTGAGAAATACTGTATGGGAGTTGCAATGAAGTTGCGTAGAGGCCAGCCAGGTTTATTTGGAAGATGTCAAGGATCGTAAAAGCCAAAAAGGCACTGCTAAAAACAAATATAGCTCAGAAGACAGGTAGCTGACTTTGATAATCAAAGAAACTAATTGGATCCGAGAATTGTAGTAATTACAACATTAATCGATAAAATTACAACAAATTTCAAGTAATTATCCTCTAAAATCATCATATCAAATCAAATTCAGTAACAATCTAAATTTCACGATACATTAATAAAACGAACTAATTGGATCCGAGAATTGTAGTTAAAAAATTCATAAAAATCACATTATGAAAGTAAAAAAATCCAGATAAAGTTTTCAAACAGAGAGAGTTACCTTGATCGTATGTATAGGTTGAGAGAGAGGTTTCAAAAATCCAGAGAGATCGGGAGGGAGAGAGACCTTTGAGTTCCCATTTCCACTTATCGAACATTAAATCGAAACCCTAGGAGTGCTTCGAGGAGCGAACTCTTGCCATCAGACTGACCAATTATCGAGACAATCTCTAAAATTGGAAGCTTCTATCCGAATGCAACAGCCGCTGCCTGGAGACTATTATAGGCTTCAAATCGCTTTTTGAATTCATTAGCTAATCGATTCGAGAACGATGATGTGCCGATTGTAGAGTATATTTCAATTGAGAAGAGATTTTTGGTTAATAAAAGGTAGAGAATTATGGGAAGCGATTAAGATGGGGTTGGGATTTTGTGAGAGAGATAAGATGTAGGTGGGAGAGAGACGAGAGAGATGAGAATCGATAGACAACAGAGCCAAAGAAATGAATCGACGGAAATTGGCAATTTAGGGTTAAAAGGAAACGGGGTATTTTAGAATTTGATAATTTGATTTTTCATTTAAAATAAATTATTCAATTTTTGTAAATTATAAAATAAATATATAATATTTAGCAAAAATCTCGATATTTTTTTTAAAACGTAGAGACTTAAATTAGCTATCTTCTTATATTTTTTAAATTATTTTAGGTTCAAAAACTAATTAAATATGAATTTTACAAGTTTTAATCTTTTAAATGCAATATAACTTATAAAATCATTTTAAAATCATTAAATACAGAAAAAAGTTCTCCTAATAATTTTAAAAACTATAAATATATAAAGGTAATTTTACAAAATATTTCATAATTTTTAATAACTCAAATGATTTTTAAAATTCTAAGAAGACTCATAATGCATATTTTAAATAGATTTAATCAAAAAAATTACAATTAAAATATATAGGCAATCACTAACACATATAAAGTGATTTAGACATAATAATAGTATTTTTAAAAGTATTTTTATTAATATAAAATGATTACATAACATAAATATAATTAAAGCCTATTTGTATATCCTTAATTTAAGAATTTTTCATTTAAAAATATTTTTTAATTTTATCTTTGATCAAAATATTAATTTTACAAAACTTATTTGTGTAATATTATTTGTTTTAACATTTTTATTTATATAATTATATAATATGAAACATTATATTATTTGTCAAATATTAATAAATTTGTTATTTTTGAGTTAAAGACCTATAGCGTCGGTATTTTAAGGGAACACGTTATATGCTATACCTATAGCGTCGGCATTTTAATGGGTGACGATATAAGCTATACCTATAGCGTCGGCATTTTAAGGGGTGACGCTATAAGCTACACCTATAGCGTCGGTTCAAAGATGACCGACGCTATAAGTTATATCTATAGCGTCGGTTCTTTCCTGACCGACGTAAAAATTCTTTTTACCGTCGGCATTTTTAGGAGCGATGCTATAGGCTATACATATAGCGTCGGTTAATACAAACAACCGACGCTATAGCTTCTGGCAGAACTCAATAAGCGTCGGTTAATACAAAAAACCGACGCAATAGGTACAATCTATGTCTATAGCGTCGGTTAATGCAAACAACCGACGCTATAGGTGCGACGCTGTAGGTCATTTCAGTACTAGTGTTTTTAATCGTTGGATCAACCATTCAACGGTCCTGATTTAAAAAAAATTCGTACCGTATCGCAGAAACTTTCTGCGTTACGAAGAAATTACCAAAATGCCCCCGCCTATGGTGGGAAAACATGGGGCATTTTGGTAATTTCTCCGTACCACAGAAAGTTTCTGCGATACGATGAACAGTAGATTTTTGTTGTGAAAACATGGAGGCATTTTGGTAATATCTTCGTACCGCAGAAATGATGTTGATTTTTTTTTTTTAAATCAGGACCATTGGATGGTTGATCCAACGATGAAAAAACCGTATGATCGGTAAACAATACTTAACACCCGTTTATTGTAGACCGGTTAACAATTCTTAAATCTCTAAGGCATCGTTACAGTATTACTATTGTAATCCAAGTTGTTTTAAAACCATTAAAATTGCGTAACTTTAAGTTTTCCTATCGACCTTGTTTAACAGTAATACATCTACAAAGTAACATCCAGTAAATTATAAATATATTATATGGTTTTTCATTGAAAACATTTTAAATGAAGAATTTCGGACATATTTTATATATCAACCATACATATATCGTCTCCAAAGTCTCCAAACAAAAATATGGTATGCCTAGTTTTTTTTTTTTTTTTTTAATATTATCATTTATATAAAGTAATAAGATTTTGAGTTTGGTCGAAAAAGTAAAAGGCAACATTAATGGTGATTACATCAAGTAGGAGTAGAATACATGTTAATAACTTAAATGCACAAGATTAATTTACCGAAAGCAAAACCATAAGGTGAAATCATCTAGCTAGCTTTCCCATTCAAATTAATCTTCAATATAATAAGAAACTCCTTATTTATAGTAAATAATGCATGTACGTATTGACCCTGCAATAGAATACCAAATATATTGGTGCATTTTATTTTAGAGAGTAGGTAGCCTGAGATATATCTCAGGTAAGTTTCCTGAGACAACTGCTTTTTATATATAAAAATGGGGTGAATATTTTAGTAATTTCAAAAAATTTTAATTAGTCCTGAAGGCCCAGCAAAATTTAAAGATTATTTTATATGTATTTTAGAAAAAGTTCCGTGAAATATATTTTAAGGTCCTTTTTCTCTTTATTTTATAATAACCATGTAACTCCAATTATATATGGTTACTTAGGTGGGCATGTAAACCGAAAAGCAACACACCCTATATAGCCTCTTAAGTTAAATTGTAGTGAAAATGATACAAAAACCAGCTCCAACAGCCTCCTAAATCCTCCGTATAAAGTTAGGAGCTTCAAACCTTTCCTCACTAGTGAGGAGGGAGATGTTGTCTCCTAGATTAATTTAATATTAATATATATTAGTTTCCCATTGTGTTCTGTCCACCCTTTTATTGCACAAGAGACTTGAAATCTGGGTGATTCAATACGCTATTAATATAGCAGCAAGTACTTACCGGGCAAATAGCCGTTGGAAGAATAAAATAATAAATTGAAAACAAGTAGAGATGGACTTGAGGAGGATTATTGGAGTCCAATTATACATTTTTATGTTAAATGACTTAAGAGTTCATATAATAATAATTTAAATGAGGAGTTTGTGCAGCAACTCTTGGAGTTGCTCTAAGAGGTAGTAATAATTAACGAATTGTGGACTGAATCTAACCTATTGCTTAAAAGATTAATATACTGATTAAGAAGAGTAGCTGTCATTATATAGAGGATTACATAGTCTGCATTATCATGATAATTAAAAATACAAGACAAGTCAATGAATTAAATCTAACTTAACATAACAACCAATAACAAAAATGATCAACCACATATTTTAAAGGAACTTTTAATACTATAAGCTTGTGATTAGTCAATGTAACTCAAATTTGTCTAGTTGCTTAGAGATAATAACATATGATTATTATAAGTTGTAGTTAATGTTTTGATGCCCTCTAAAATACGTGAATGGGTGTGGAATATGATGTAGAGTTCTTGCATAGATGAATTCTTTTTTAGTTATCAACACTTAAGAAAACTTTATGGTGTAGTGATCCAGCTAAGTTGGAAGCGTTTTGATATACTTCCTCTGTTTTCAAATAATTGACGTTGTACATATTTTTAGGAGCATAATTGACCACATAATTTCAAAAATTATTTTTAATTTTTTTTCTGAATAAAAATTTTAATTTTATATTTTTTTCAAAAAAAGAAAATTTTAAAAATAATAATTCTAATTACGTGATCAATACCCAATAGGATCAGAGTCACTATCGCCTAAACTGAAACTGATTTGTGTTTCTATCTTTTAATAGATAAAAATTAATTTGTTAGTCAGCTCAGCTTAATTAGTGCTTGAATATTTTTGTTAGTTCCGGTGCTCATATAATTATTTGGCCAGATCTTATAAGCAGATCAATCTCGACATCTGAACGATTAGTTGCTTTTATTGAATTGACCAATTTCAGCTTTTACCAACTGAAACAAGATAAAAAATAACTTTATGAGTACACTGTTATTGATTTTAGTTAGGTGGAGAAATAATACATGTACAAACAAAACAACCGAGAACAACTTCACAATCTTTTAGGGTGAATGCTCAATTTCGTCACCGTATCATTAAAAAATTCTCAAATACACTACTTGATATGGGCTGAAAATAAGCCATAAAGACACATTTAATGTGGCATTAATTAGGCCAAGGATGGCCCAAACGTGGGGCCCACCAGCTGGGCCCAAAACCCCAATTATAATATTAAATTTGTTAATTAATATTGGGGGAAATAAACAGCTCAGCAATAAGAGTTGGATAAGGATATTATTTCCACCAGACTTATCCACCAAGGCATTCAATTCAATATGGAAACTGATTCTTACAAGGAATAAATCTAGAACTTTCCTCAAAGACTTTTCTACCAAGTCTCTGACTCCTACCATAATTTTAAAGGCTTCTCAGCCTATATAAAGGGCCAGACCCCTCATCCTAGAACTACGTTTTCTTGGCTTGATTCTCTAATACAGAGATACGTAGGCATTCTGTGAGGACCGTTTAGTCTCGAACGCAGAAGCAGCCATTAAAGCTCGAAGCTCAACCACCCTAGCATTAATTACAAATCGTAAACTAGTTTTTATTCCACAACATTTGGCGCCGTCTGTGGGAAGAAAACATCAACCATGGTTCAAACACGAAGAACAACATCGACTGAGGCCATACCCCTTAGCTCTGCTCCACCTGCTATCTCTGATCCGCTCATCACCGCTGAAGGAGGACAATTACCCCCACCAACAGGGACGGTCATTCAACCTCTAACCTCTCAACCCTCAGGGACGATTCCCCATGTTGAGGGAACTGTACCTGTGGCTATTCCTCAAAGCCAAGAAACTAACCCTCTTCAGATGGTGGTTTCTCCTCTTGATAGCGCTGGTCGTACGCTACCTTCGGGGGTACAGATCCATACCACGGATCTCCCTTTGAATACCAACCCGATGTATGGGCTGCCTAATTATCCCGCTCAACACAGGGAACCTGGACTGAGCGGTCATGCCTTACAGATCCGAGATCGGGAGTACGATGATTACTCTGGTCCCTATTCTGATGACTCAACGTCTGAGGATGACAACGATGATCGTGATGAAACCCCGAGGAGGCGACGTGCTAGTAAAGAACCTCGAAGAAGGTCCCAAAGAATCCATGATGGACCTCCACAAACGGCTGAGGAAAAGATTAAGGCTCATGAGGCAGAGATCCAAAGGCTGAAGGATGATATTGCTAGAGAGCAAGCAAGGCGAAGTCTGATTCAACCTCCTCCAGTTACAGGGAGGATTCCCATTATAAATCTGGAGAGGCCCTCAAGGAGACAACGAAGGGCCGATGCCCCGATTGAAAAATCAACAAGGGTGGAGACCCCCAAAAGTAACCCTAGGGATCTGATGCCCCTTGGGGATCCTGATGATCCTACACCTCCGTTCACTGAGGAGGTAATGAATGCTCGCATCTCAAGGAAGTTCAAGATGCCGACAATTAAGGCCTATGATGGAACGGGCGATCCCGCAAACCATGTTAGGACATTCTCAAATGCACTGCTGTTGCAGCCTGCGAGCGACGCCTTAAAGTGTAGGGCGTTCCCTCAAACCCTGTCTGGCATGGCTCAAAGGTGGTATAGCCGCTTACCTGCAAACTCAATCGGCTCGTTCAAAGAGCTGAGTGCCGCCTTTGTCAGCCAGTTCATTAGTGGGAGAGTTCATGAAAAAAGTTCTGCATCCCTTATGTATGTGGTGCAGGGGAAGAACGAGAATCTGAGGGATTACCTCAAGCGGTTCACCAAGGAGACGCTTAATATCACTGATCTGGAAAATAAGGTGGCCATGGTAGCCCTGGAACACGGAACCACTGATCTCTTCTTTAAAAGGTCTTTGGCAAAACACCCTCCTGAAAATATGGCCGAGCTCCAACGGAGGGCCGACAAATATATCAAGGCCGAGGACAGCATGAAGAAGGAAACCACAGGAGGCAATGGCAAGGGTTCTAATGATTCGAAGAAACGAAAGCAAGAGCAAGAGTACGATGGTATGGACAAGTATCCCCGGACTAGCAAGGATTCCGAGTCACCACCGAAGAAGGGTTTGGGACCGAGGTTTTCTGATTATGCAAGGCTGAATGCTCCTAGGAGTCAGATCTTGCTAGATATTGAGAAGGATAAAGATTTCCGATGGCCGAAGCCACTTAGGGGTGATCCCACGAAAAGAAACAAGGATCAATACTGTAGGTACCACCGTGATGTGGGTCATGATACCGATGATTGTAGACAGTTGAAAGATGAGATTGAGTTCTTGATCCGAAAAGGAAAGCTAAGCAGGTTCACGAAGAATGATGATCGTGGAACCCAAAGAAGGGACTATGACAGGAGAGATAACGATCGTGATCGTGATCGTAACCCACAGCCCCGAGGGCCAGTTGTTAATATGATTTGGGGAGGCCCGACAGCGGCCGACACGACTCGAAACTCTCGAAAAGCGTATGCTAGAGAAGTAATGCACATCGTGGGAGAAGCCCCAAAACGTGCCAAGACTGAAATAGTTATTGGGTTTGATGATTTAGATCTCGAAGGGGTAAAGTTCCCCCATGACGACCCGTTGGTCATAACTCCTGTGATTGGAAACTCGGAGGTGAAACGAGTCTTGATCGACAATGGAGCTTCTGTTGATATCTTGTTTCACGATGCGTTTGTGAAAATGGGGTACACCGATTCTCAGTTGACCCCCACCAACATGCCAATCTACGGATTTAATGGAGTTGAGTCCAAGGTTGAAGGGACTATTCAGTTACCCATGACGATTGGACAGGAACCTAAAGAAGCTACTCAGATGCTGAATTTCCTTGTGATCAAGGCATCCTCGACCTATAACGCGATCCTAGGAAGGACTGGACTTCATGCATTCATGGTTGTGGCCTCCACATATCACATGAAGATTAAGTTTCCAACCAGGAATGGTGTTGGAGAACAAAAGGGTGATCAGAAGATGGCAAGAAGTTGTTATGTATCCGCGTTAAGGGCTGATGGAATCGGGGGGCAGGTACTTCCGATCGAAGACATGGATGTCCGTGGTGATGATGAACACAGAGGAAAGCCAGCGGAGGACTTAATACCTATTCCTCTGGAGCTAGGCGACCCTGAGAAGGTGACTTATATAGGAGCCTCTCTGAAGGAACCCCTGAAGGGCAAATTGATAGCATTCTTGCAAGAAAATAGCGATGTGTTTGCTTGGACAGCAGCTGATATGCCAGGGATTGATCCCCAACTCATAACTCATAGATTAAATGTCGATCCTAGTCAGAAGATAATACAGCAGAAGAAGAGGAACTTTGCACCTGAAAGGCAAGAGGCCATAAAGCAAGAAGTGGAAAAGCTCTTAGAAGCTGGGTTTATTGAAGAAATTCAGTTTCCAGAATGGTTGGCTAACCCTGTGATGGTCAAGAAAGCCAACGGTAAGTGGAGGATGTGTATAGACTTCACCGACTTGAATGACGCATGCCCTAAGGATTGCTTCCCTTTACCAAGGATAGACATGTTAATAGATGCCACAGCTGGACATGAGATGCTGAGCTTCATGGATGGGTTCAGCGGCTACAATCAGATTAAGATGCACAAGGATGACGTCCCTAAGGTATCTTTCATAACTGACTTTGGTGTTTTCTGCTATCTTGTTATGGCTTTCGGTCTAAAAAATGCAGGAGCTACTTACCAACGGCTGGTGAATAAGATATTCGCCCATCTGATTGGAAGAACCATGGAGGTCTATGTTGATGACATGTTAGTCAAGAGCCTGTTCAAGGCAGACCACATTAAGCACCTCAGAGAGGCATTCGAAGTGCTGAGGCACCACAAAATGATGTTGAATCCAGCCAAGTGTGCCTTTGGCGTTGGATCAGGCAAATTTTTGGGTTTGATGGTTTCAAAGAGAGGCATAGAGGCCAACCCTGACAAGATCAAGGCAATCTTAGACATGGAGCCACCACGCTCTATAAGAGATGTGCAGAAGTTGACAGGCCGGGTAGCGGCTTTAGGAAGATTCATCTCCAAGTCTGGTGACAAATGCTTGCCTTTCTTTCAAGCATTGAAGAAGGTGAAAAATTTTGAGTGGACCCCTGATAGCCAAGAGGCCTTTGAACAACTGAAGAAGTACATGGTTGAAGCCCCGTTGCTGGCCAAACCTAATCCCGGGGAGACTCTTTATCTATACCTGGCGGTATCTGAGCAAGCATTGAGCGCCGTTCTTATTCGAGAAGAAAAGAAGGTCCAGAAACCTATCTATTATGTGAGCAAGGTGTTGCACGGGGCTGAGCTGAATTACTCTCCCATTGAGAAGTTCGCCTTGGCTTTGATAACAGCCTCGAGGAAGTTACACCCGTACTTCCAGGCACATAAGATTGAAGTCCTGACGGACCAACAGTTGAGGAACATATTGCATAGTCCAAAGGCTAGTGGAAGGCTAATCAAGTGGGCGATCGAACTTGGAGAATTTTACATCACGTATAAGCCTCGAACAGCCATTAAGGCTCAGGCATTGGCTAACTTCGTGGTTGAATGCACCATTAGCAACCAAGAAGTCGGGGGGCAGGAGATAATAACAACCCCTGAGAAGCAAGATAAAGATGGAGAACTTGAACCTGATCAGAAGGAATATTGGGTGCTCTATTTTGATGGAGCATAAAAAACAAAATCTAGTGGCGCAGGCTTAGTATTGTGAAGCCCCGATGGGTTCACAGTTGAATATGCTTTGAAATTGGATTTCCAGACAACCAACAATGAAGCTGAGTATGAGGCCTTGATAGCTGGTTTAGGCTTGGCCAGAATCATGAGAGTCAAGAATCTCAAAGTTTGTGGAGATTCAAGATTAGTAGTCTCTCAAGTGAATGGTGACTTTGAGGCCAAGGATGAAACTATGGCAAAGTATCTGCGAGTTGTGAAAGCTGTCATGACTCAGTTTGATGAGTGTTATGTAGAACACATTCCGAGAGAAGAGAACGTTAAGGCCGATGCCCTATCCAAGTTCGCTTCTTCCGAAATAGAAAACTATGTAGGGAGTGTTTACTTCCAGGTCTTGAAGGCCCCGACTATCAACTCAAAATTAGTGGCACCAATTGATGTGGGAAGCTGTTGGATAGATCCTATCAAAGCTCACCTAGAAACTGGATGGCTCCCCGACAATGCCTCGGAGGCACGAAAGCTGTCAGTGAGAGCATTGAGATATGCCTTGATCGAGGGCGTTCTTTACAAAAGATCTTTCATTATCCCGTACTTGAAATGTTTGAGGCCCCAAGAGGCAAGGGAAGCTTTGGAAGAAGTTCATGAAGGTATTTGTGGGCAGCACTTGGGGGGCAGAGCCCTAGCTCACAAAATAACTCGTTTGGGATTCTACTGGCCAGAAATGCTGGCCGATGCACAGAGCTATGTCAAGCAGTGCGATCGATGCCAGAAGCATGCTCCGATAGTAAGGCAGCCGCCTGAGATGTTAACATCGGTTAACTCCCCTATTCCATTCGCGATGTGGGGAATGGATATACTTGGTCCTTTCCCCGTACCTTCAGCACAAAGGAAGTTTCTGATAGTGGCCATTGATTACTTTACTAAGTGGATTGAGGCTAAACCTCTAGCCAAGATAACCACCAAACAAGTTGCCCAGTTCTTTTGGGAGAATATAATTTGCAGGTATGGAATCCCACGAATTTTGGTGACAGACAATGGGACACAGTTCAATAATGAAGAGTTCAAGAAGTATTGTGAGGAGAATGCAATTGAGCTTCGTTTTACCTCCGTGGCTCATCCACAAGCCAACGGGCAAGCTGAGGTAGCTAATCGAATTATCCTTGATGGACTGAAGAAGAGGGTTGAACGCTCTAGAAACACTTGGGTAGATGAGTTGCTGCCCATACTATGGGCATACCGTACCACTTGTAAAGTGACCACTGGAGCAACCCCGTTCCTGCTGGCTTACGGAGCGGAGGCAGTTGTGCCTTTGGAGATCATGCAAGCGTCACCTCGAGTTGAGGCCTTTGAACCAGAAACTAACGAAGAGGGCATGAGACTCGCCCTAGACCTGATTAACGAAGTCAGGGATGAGGCAAACGCTAGAAATGTGGAACATCAAAAGAAAGCATCCTTTTATTACAACCATAGAGTTAAGGAAAGGTTCTTTCGACAAGGCGACCTGGTTCTAAGGAAGATTGAGGCTTCTGGAGTTGGCCAGAAGGGAAAGCTAGCCCCTAATTGGGAAGGGCCGTATCGAGTCAAGAAGACGTTGGGACGAGGATCATATAAGTTGGAGACCTTGGACGGGGTTGAGGTGCCCCGTACTTGGCATGCCTTGAACCTCAAAGTTTATTATGTATAAGCTATCCTTGCATGGATTCAGCTTTCTATCTATTTATTATGAGGAGTAGAAATAAGGTTCGATGAAACCATTCCAGGGCTTTACGCCCCGAGTAGGACAATAATAAGCTATGTAAGGGTTAAACCCATTTCAGATTATTAATGCAAAGTTCGTTTCCCTTCAATGATTTTGTGATTTTGTTTATGTACCAAGCACCTGTTGAGTGTGAGTCTAGGAAGGACAAGTACCGAAAACAAGTAAACAAACTAATGAGGAAACAAATGCATAAATAAAGACCCCGAAGGGCCAACAGTTAGGTTACACCAACAAGATAGATAAAAGTTTGGTCCCCAAGGACCGTGAATGAAATCTAGACAAATAAAGCCACATACGGCTAACAAGGCCATGCAAGGCCACAAACTAACTCCAGCTACTCCTCCCCAGAATCCTTTTCGCCAGACTCCTCTCCGCCGCTCTCTTCTTCCTCACTCTCCTCCTCTGAGTCTTCGCTGGAGTCACCACCGGGCTCTGCTATCACCATTGGCTGAGCTCTAGCAACTTCGGCTCCTTTTTCCTCGGAAGATGAAGAAGAAGTAGAACTGCCCTCGTTCCGGATTAGTCTCTTCCCAGGGATGGGTTGGCGAACTACTCCAACATTCTTTTCAGACGGGACTTTCTTCCCACGGGAGCCAGAAGAATATGAGTCTTGGCTAGCAGCGGGAACAACCCCCTTTGAGTTGGACCCAGAACGACGATGACTGCCTCTGGAACCGGATCCTGATGCCTGGGGAACAATTTTAGTTCCCGAACCAGAAGCTAGGTTAACCGGGATGGCACCCCAATTTGGGCAAGGAAAATCTGCCGGGTTGACAACAGATGGATGCCTATGACTCACAGCGTTAATAGCCTTGTCCCAACCAACAGACATGTTGAAGGGACGCACCTCATCATCATGATCATCAATGAGCTTAAGGAAATCTTCAGACCTATGGTAGGCCTGGATCACCTTGTCGGCATCAGAGGCCTTCTTTCTGGCTAGAGAAGCAAGCTGTTTGCGGGTAGATGCGGCATTAGCCTCAGCACGAACAACTTGGGAGTGTAGATCGTCAATCTCTTCCCTGAACCTTATTGAGTCATTTCTCAAGCTAGCATTTTCGTCCCTAAAGGCCCGGCCTTGGGTCGAAATGGTTTGAAAATAAGCGTTGGCCTGCAACAAGGAAATAATTGAGCCACAAGGAATATGCAGAATTGAAATCAATAACAATGTCAAACTTAACAGAAGGAATTTCATACCTGATACAAGGCCTGGGCGCCCATGAGCCGAGACTCATCCAGTTTGTCACCTGCATGCATTGTCGCTTGGTCAGGCGGAGTGATTGAAAGCTTGGACCAGTCTAAGGCCAAATGAGGACTCCCGAAGACCGAGTCTTGTTCGGATATGCCCCAAGGAGGTATGAAAGGAGTCCGGACATCCCCGTCAGCGTTTCGGGATCGTTTACCACCTTGAGAACAACGCTCCAAGAAATTAGGGATGTGAGGCTTAGTTGGATTCAGCTTCTCTTCAGCCCTTTTCTGCATCCTCTTGGTAACAGTTGGCCGGTTCTCGGGACGATTATCAATCTCCTCAGCAGCTGAAATACAAAGAGAAAAACATCGGTATAAGAACAAACAGAGTTCATAATAAGTTCAAGTAAGAAAGTTACCCTCAATGGAAAGAAAGCTAAGGCCAGCCCCAATGAGATTCTTTTCATTTAAAATAGTTTTATAGTGTGTGCGGCCGTCGTCAGCGAGAAGCCTATCCTGGTCCAACAATTCCGAATCAGTAAGGTCACCCACGAAGTGGGAACTATCTTCTACGGACCCGAATTTCTTCACAAAGAAGTTGCCCCAATCACCACCCTTCCATTCAAGAACTACAAACTCCCTTTCCCAGAAATGTTGTGAATCTGGAAAGGAGAAGGGATTCACCATGTGTGGAAGTTTGGCTCGGTGCTTGAGGCTCACCCATCCTTTCTTGGAGTCAGAAGAGTTGCTGGCCCCGAAGATACTTCGAAACATTGTGGTTGTTGGATGAATCCCCAGCTCCCGACACCTTATCAAGAAAATAGAAATGTACCTCCAAGCATTGGGATACAATTGACAGGGGTGGATCTGATACTCAGCCAGCAGCCTAATAATAAAATTGTCAACCGGGAACCTGAACCCAGCATCTAAGGCACCCTAGTAAACACAGATCCTTTCAGGATGCCAGTTGCAAGTTCTATCTGATGGATTCGGGAGACGAACCTGGATGGCACTTGGAAAGTGATAAGACTCCCTTATCATTTGGACATCCCGTTCTGACAATTTACTGGGACTATTAAAAGAATCTAGGCTAGAACAGTTGGGAAATGCATCCCTCATGATATTTAGAAGTTCTAGCAAGGATTCGAATCTATGTTCAACATATGTAGGAGGTTGGATTCTTTCTTTACATTTGGCAGTCCTCATTTTACTCCTCTTTGACATAGCTTCCATCATGGAGACCGGGGGAGCCATTGGTTGATCACCTTCCGACATCTTGATACAGGAGCTGAAACTTGATCTTGGATCTGAAACCCGATCTTGAAGCTCGAACTGGATCTTGTAACTTGAACCTAAGAGAACTTAAGAATTTGAGAGCTCAGAAATGAAGAAGTGAATGGAAATGAAGGCTACTTCTCCTCTTTTATAGAAAATACATGACCTGGAACATCAGGTTGAATCTCAGCTCGGTTCGTGTTTACAGGTCATCAATCGTTTATAGACGAAAAAAGGACAGAAATTATCCACGTTATACAGAAAGAATCGTTATAATTCATATCTGTCGGAAAAGAAATAGCTGGAATATTTACTGCATGGATGTTTGCATTTAAAAAGATAAACAACGAGTTTAATCTTAAACACGAGGTTAGTAGTGCTAATCCTGAATTAAGGTGTAATCCCGATAGAAGTCACGGTTGACCAAAATACTAAATTAGAGATCGGGATTCAGCTTCTGAATCCCTAGGATCGAGATTCAGCTTCTGGATCCTTGAAAGTCACGGGTGACCAAAAAACCAAACTAGGATCGAGATTCAGCTTCTGAATCCCTAGGATCGAGATTCAGCTTCTGGATCCTTGAAAGTCACGGGTGACCAAAATACCATACTAGGATCGAGATTCAGCTTCTGAATCCCTAGGATCGAGATTCAGCTTCTGGATCCTTGAAAGTCACGGGTGACCAAAATACCATACTAGGATCGAGATTCAGCTTCTGAATCCCTAGGATCGAGATTCAGCTTCTCGATCCTTGAAAGTCACGGGGACCAAAATACTAAATTAGGGATCGAGATTCAGCTTCTAAATCCTTGAAAATGGTCGACCATGACACCTGAAGGAGCCATGGCCGACCACCTCGCAGCCGACCACGGCGTTTTGGGATGCCCCGGCCGGCCACGAGCTAAACGACCACGAACCGGCCGACCAAGGCACGTCAAGGAGCCCCAGCTGACCAACCCGCAGCCGACCAGGTGCCGGCCGACCACCTGGGATCAAGGCCTTCCAGCCGAGCACCTTGGTTGGAGGCCCTTCGGCCGACCAAGAGCTAGCCGACCACGAGCTAGCCCTCGATCCGGCCGATCGCGGGTTAGCTTGTGGTCCTGAATCCTGATTTTTCAGCAATTCTCGGGTAGTTTCTGGAACTAAATCTTGATTTTTTCGTATGGTTTTAGGTGCACCGTTTAGTGCCGTTTAGCACCATTTATCGCCGTTTAGCGTCGTTTAACATCGTTTAAACGTCGTTTAAGGCTGTTTAGCACCGTTTAGTGTCGTTTAGTGCCGTTTAGCACCGTTTATCGCCGTTTAGCGTCGTTTAACATCGTTTAAACGTCGTTTAAGGCTGTTTAGCACCGTTTAGTGTCGTTTAGTGCCGTTTAGCACCGTTTATCGCCGTTTAGCGTCGTTTAACATCGTTTAAACGTCGTTTAAGGCTGTTTAGCACCGTTTAGTGTCGTTTAGTGCCGTTTAGCACCGTTTATCGCCGTTTAGCGTCGTTTAACATCGTTTAAACGTCGTTTAAGGCTTTTTAGCACCGTTTAGTGTCGTTTAGTGCCGTTTAGCACCGTTTATCGCCGTTTAGCGTCGTTTAACATCGTTTAAATGTCGTTTAAGGCTGTTTAGCATCGTTTAGTGTCGTTTAGTGCCGTTTAGCACCGTTTATCGCCATTTAACGTCGTTTAACATCGTTTAAACGTCGTTTAAGGCTGTTTAGCACCGTTTAGTGTCGTTTAGTGCCGTTTAGCACCGTTTATCGCCGTTTAGCGTCGTTTAACATCGTTTAAACGTCGTTTAAAGCTGTTTAGCACCGTTTAGTGCCGTTTAGTGCCGTTTAGCACCGTTTATCACCGTTTAGCGTCGTTTAACATCGTTTAAACGTCGTTTGAGGCTGTTTAGCACCGTTTAGTGTCGTTTAGCACCGTTCAATGCTACTGGCACAATCTAACGTCGTTGTAAACGCGTCGGTCGCTCCATGCTTTACGTCAAAACGATATCAAAGATAAACCCTGACCCGAGTCTCGAATTAGACAAGCAGAACTTCAAGGAAAACCTGATCAATTTTCCTAGAAGTTGGGGGGCAAATGATATGGGCTGAAAATAAGCCCAGAAGACACATTTAATGTGGCATTAATTAGGCCAAGGATGGCCCAAACGTGGGGCCCACCAGCTGGGCCCAAAACCCCAATTATAATATTAATTTCGTAATTAATATTGGGGGAAATAAACAGCTCAGCAATAAGAGTTGGATAAGGATATTATTTCCACCAGACTTATCCACCAAGGCATCCAATTCAATATGGAAACTGATTCCTACAAGGAATAGATCTAGAACTTTCCTCAAAGACTTTTCTACCAAGTCTCTGACTCCTACCATAATTCTAAAGGCTTCTCAGCCTATATAAAGGGCCAGACCCCTCATCCTAGAACTACGTTTTCTTGGCTTGATTATCTAATACAGAGATACGTAGGCATTTTGTGAGGACCGTTTAGTCTCGAACGCAGAAGCAGCCATTAAAGCTCGAAGCTCAACCACCCTAGCATTAATTACAAATCGTAAACTAGTTTTTATTCCACAACACTACTCTACTACAAAATTATCACTGTACTATAGTATTTTTTTCAATTAGGCCATCACCGTTAGTCAAACCCCAGTCCAGTTAAGTCTGACTAACGGGAGGCAATTTAGAACCATAAAATCAAGTTTGTACAACCATAAATACCCAAAAAAGACATTATAACCATAACAACCATAAATAAAGTCATTGCAACCATACCAAGTCATTACATCCATAAAAACCAAGTCAGTACAAACGTAAAAATATAAATAGGATTCATCTAGTCTTCGTCATTGGGTGGTGGTGCCTGGGATGTAAAAATCTCCTCCATGGCATTGGCCATCAGATCAGCTTCCCCCGTAGCTCTCTCAACATTTTCTTGCTCCACTTCTGCTTGAACTTCATCATTGGGAGCTGTTCTGGATCTCTTCTTCCTCTGCCTTGGCTCTTTGGGAATTATAGGTTTAGCACACCTTCTAACATTATGCTCTGTGGAATTACAGTTCCCACAGTGCATCACTCTCCCAACCCGGGTCATCCTCTACACTTGATCTTTCTGCACTTGATCTTTATTAGGTTTAGAACTAGAAGTCTTGTATTCCCATCCTTCCTTGCGCCTCTGTTTCTTTGGCCTACCCCTTAAGACCTTGCTAATAGGTGGTGGCAATATGGTGTCTCCCATAACCTCTTCCCAGAAAGGTGGTCCATTGAGCACCTCCAAGCAATTTGAATAACACTTCATGTAGGTTTCCTTGGTGTAGTACCTTGATATGAAATCTAGATGGTTAAGCCTGTTGTAAAGAATTGCTGCCATTCCATACATGGAATGCCAGTCAGATCCCAAACCCTACATGAACATGTTTGAGCTTGTAGGTTGACACAGAAGCCTATACCCCTCCACTTCACTTGATAGCTTTGCTTCCCATCCCAAAGAACCCGACATTCCTCAGTTGCTTTAATAGTTTGATCTACTAGTTTTCTGGCTTTAGGTAGCAGTTGTGTATTTACATTGGCCATTGCATCTCTTTTCTTGTGAATTCTTTCCATGATGATATCGTGAATTTCAGTTAACATGTCTGCTAGAGGCATGTACCTACATAAGTGATATTATGTTAACAATGAATACAATTGTCATAACTGAAGCATTGTTCGTATTAAATGATTTGCTAACCTTGTTCGAAGAATCCAACTGTTGAAGCATTAACTCATGTTGTTCTCATTCGAATCGGCTTTGCAGTGTGTTTCAAATAATCCTTAGTCCAAATCTTGGGATCAAGTTTGCTAAGTCTATCATGAACAGGCTTTGACACCTTCAATAACCTCTTCATGGCAGCTTGAAATGCAACTGGATGTGTGGCCATACAAGCATCATAAAAGCAATCCTTCACAGCATCTGTAGCAAGCTTAGCACTCTTTATATTAGAGTAGATATGTCTTGTACAGTTCCTATGTTCAACATGGGGCAACAACTCCTTCACTGCCTTAATCAATCCCTGCAAAATAAATGAGTTATATAAAATGCAACTAAATGAGTATGTATTAACTTATTGGATATGAAACTAAATGGATTTGCATATGGTACCTTTTGTTGGTCAGATATAAATGTACACCCATATCCATCCCCAAGGCCTAAATCCTCACACAAAAAGCACGAAAACCAACTCCAACTATCATAACTCTCATTTTCCACCACAGCTATTGCCACTGGATATATGCAATTATCCCCACCCCTTCCAACAACAGCCAACAACTGGCCTCCACATACAGTTTTCAGAAAACATCCATCTAACCCCAAAATTGGCCCACAACCCTCCTTCCACCCCTTCCTCAACTGTGCATAAGAGACATAAATTCTCTTAAAGTGGCTGGCATCAGTCTCATTTACCCTTGTGGTGCTGATTTTGACTGTATTCTGTGGGTTACTCCTCAAAATTTCCCCACCAAACCTCCTAAGCATTTCATAATGCTTGGTTAACTCATCTCTCACAGAATTTAGAGCCATGTGCCTGACTCTATGGGCCTTGGCTGCACATACATCAACCTGTAACTCTCTCCTCATCTCTTCTTGCATATCCTTCAATTTCCAATTAGGATTCCTCCTTACCCTTTCACCAAATCTCTCCACCAAATATCTAGTAGTCACCAACTTGTTTTTATGGTCATAAAGGCAGTTGTGTTCAGAGATTAGGGTTTTAACTACCCAACTACCTTCATGGGCCTTGGACCTGGAAGCCCAAAACTTAAATTGACAGCCCTTTGCACATTTAACATGAATTCTCTTGGTGTCATCCACTGCATAGAAAAGTACTCTCCCTGTAGCCATAGAATAGTCCCTAACAGCTGCTTTCAACTCCTTTTTGCCACCAAAAGCCAAACCAACTTTCCACTCAATGTCCCCACCATTGGTCCCAACTGCAAACTGTCTAATTTTTGTCACTCTTGGTCTTGCCTTTGGTTCTGCAAATGCATACTCAGACTCCTCAGAACTTTCTTCAAAAAAATCCATATCATCAGGATCACCATAATTCATAGCAGAATTCATCTCCTTTGCCTCATTATTTGCCTTCTCATTTTCCCTCTCCTCATCATCATTTCACTCATCTTCAACATCATTACCCTCTTCTTCATTATCATTACCCTCACTCCCACTCCCACTGTCCTCATCTTCAGTCCAATCAAGCTCCTCATCTATTCTTTTTTGTTCTCCTTCCCTCCTAATTTTTCCCCCAATCATCCTCACCTTAGCAAATTCCTCATCACTACAACTATCATGAAAAAACCCATCATTTGCACTACTACTGTCACTTTCTTCAACAATTTTCTCCTTACCCGTGGACACCTTCTTCCTCACTGTCAGTTTATATATTTTTCAAGGAATAACCGGGCTTTTTGGTGGTAGTACACTGCCCTCCCTCCTTGGTGGTACAAACTTACCCTGCCTCCTTGGTGGTACAAACTTACCCTTTTTCCTATCCCTACAAAAGTATACATACAACACACATCAAATACATACACACAAAAAAATACACACACGGAAAGCACCTCACCACAATTAAAATACACACACGGGCACTTACATGACTTTTCTTCAGTTCTTCACCGTGGAATCTGGGTTTCTTCAATGTCGGGGTGTTGATTGGGAATTAGGGTGGAAGTGAAATTGTAATCGGGTGTTGATTGGACATTTGGGTGTTGATTGCTTTTTAACCCACTTTTTAATCTTTTTTCCCTTTTAATATAATCAGCCTCTCGTTAGTCAGACTTAACTTAACTGGGCTGGGTTTTGACTAACGGTGATGGCCTAATTGAAAAAAAATACTATGGTATAGTGATGATTTTGTAGTAGAGTAGTGTATTTGAGAATTTTTTAATAGTACGGTGACGAAATTGAGCATTCACCCCAATCTTTTATGCAGACTACAATAGTAGAATACATCTTCTACAGAATATATAATATGATTCTAGTGATTCAACACATTCAAGCACCCGCCCACCCCACCAAGCTGGTTATGGTCACACTTTTGATGTCAGAACATTTGCTCCACTGTAACAACTTCAATATATACAGCTTATACAGAATATGGACTTACATGGTACAGCACATTCAAGAACCGGCTCACCAAGCTGATTTGTGTGGCATTTTTTACAACTACGAACCTTTTTGTTCAAAACAAATGTGAGGCTGTGAGGATGGAGTTTGTCGATGATAATATCAGTGGCCCCAAACTTAACATTTGAGTACTCGCGGTAACTTGACTTATCAAAACATTGAAGATGAAATGAAAGATCACAATCACTGCAATGGTAAAACCAACAATTGGTGTCTATGTCTTCAGAGCAAAACTCACAACTCAACTCATGTTCATGATTCATGACCATGCCAGGTTCATATATCAGGTGAAGAGGGTGAGGATCCCAGGGGTGTTTAACTACACTTGCTTTCATAGCGCATGCAACACATATATTGTAATCACATTGTTCGCACTTGTACCCACTTCCAAATATAAGATGGCCACATGGATTTGCAATCTGGTCGCCTACCCAAGACTTGTTTCAGTTTGTGAGGGTGAGCTTTATGTTTGAACAATATGGGCAATGTCATGCATCCAATATGAACCTTGTTGTATCCAAAGCTGAAGAATATACCATTGCAAATAACTCCAAAATTATAACAGTGAACAAGTTTGTATGGTTCCCTATATATACTTGCTTGCAGCTGCGACTGTCAAATTAGCCACTTCATTGAGATAAACAATATATAATGTCTATACCTAGCTACTCATTATCCCCCGAGATCAAGAATAGCTAAATGATATTATCTCTTTAAAATTAAGGAATGGATCGGAGTCTATAATTAATCTTAAAGTTAATAAATTAAGTTTGACATGTGGAATTTAATGTAAAATCTTATTTAATTTAAAAAAATCAAAAGTAACATAAAATCAAGCCTAAAATCTTATATACAAATGTTATACAATGTTGTGTTTAATCATAATCATATTTCTCATTTAATGTTAAATTCAATTTTTTTTATAAAAAAAACTTGGTGTTATTAGAATTTATATGACATTTTATCTTTAAAAAATTCAATATTATTCAATAAAAATTTTCTATATATATGGATGGGATCACCAATATTAAATTATCATATTCAGTTTAATGTGAAAGTTTATTTAAACTTTAAAAATAAAATGTAACTCATTTAAAAAAAAGAAATTAATGTAACCTAAAATTCAATGTAGAATTTGACATACATTTTTATATTAAAAATATTCACTAGTAATTGTAATAATATTTTATGTAAAAATATCATATATGATTCTTGTTTTTTCATCTAATAATGTTATATATATATATATATATATATATATATATAATTTACAGTAAATAATTACACAAATTTACGGTCATGAAAATATAATATGATATGATACTTAACTCTATCAATCTATTGTAATTTAATACATAATAAAAATAAATAGAAAAATTCATTATAGATTTTAAAACAAAAAATTTGTATATACAATATCCATCATCTTTATGAGAAAATTATCAAAATAATCATATTTGAGCATGTCTGACCCTATTTACTTATCTAATACGGCTTTTCGTGTGAAGTATCAGTGGCTAATACGGCATTTCGTGTGCCGTATCAGCAGCTAATACGGCGTTTGATGTGCCGTTTCAGCAGCTAATACGGCGTTTGGTGTACCGTATCAGCGTTGATACGGCGTTTCGTGTGAAGTATCAACGCTAATACTCTTACAGGTCCCGCCAGGGGTACTAAACTTTTAACCTAATACGTTACACCAAGCGCCGTATCTCGATGTTGTGGCACACGAAACACCGTATCAGATGATGATACGGCACACGAAACGCCGTATTTGAAGAATACGGTGCACGCAATACCGTATCCCGTCGGTATTTAGGACCAACTTTTCTAGAATCAGTAATTTGGGCAAATTTATCCCAAAAATGATTATTTTGGGCCTTCACCCCATCTTTATTTACCGAATGAAATCCGTGAGTTTCTTTATGAGCAACCTCTAAAATAAATATATTGGTAAATATCCTAAAATAAATTGTTTAAACTTACCTCCCTGTAATAGTGGCTATTTGAGATATTTAAAAATGTTACGTTAAAAGGTATTTGGATAAATTTACTTAATAACATGTTGATTAAATTAAATTATAAAAATAACTATTTAATATGGAATAAAGTGCTTCCACTACAAGGGGAAGGGGCAATTGTGACAGAATTTCAGTAATTTTCCGTCGCAAGTTTAACTTGTGACAGAACAACCCATTTCTGTCGCAAAATACAATGCGACGGACGAAATTCGTCACAATATTAATATTTTATTAATATATTTACCGCCCAAGTAATAATTTAACAATTTTATTTCCCGCTATTAGTTTTTGCTCTTTTTTAGTTTCCCGCTAAGACACCTTGCAACGAAAATCCTAACCACTCTGTCGCAAAATATATCTTGCGACAGAATCCTTCTGTCGCAAAGAATTTTGTGACGGATTTCAATACAATCTGTCGTAAGATATAATTTTCAACGGATTCCGTCGCAAGTTTATCTAACCTCATTTAATAACCAACGGCCGGGAATTAATAGTCTCACCTGAATAATATTATTTTAATATAACTTGCGACGGAAATTAAAGTTCTGTCGCAAATTAAGGCAGTTTTTTCTAAAAAAGATGCAGTAGCTTTCAAATACACAATTCAACTTCACTCTCACATTCTCTCCTCCATTCTCTTCTCCGTTTTTTAACATTTTGGACCTCAAAAAAGACATCAAATGCATTAATCTACTCCATTTCATCCATCAATGTAAGTATAATTACTTTAATTACATGTTTGTTTAGTTTAGTTTTTTAATAGTGCACCATGTATTTCAATTTTCTCAATCATTTAGTGTATTTGTATGTATATGTAATTGATGCCATGTTATATGTATTTTTAGATGTCTTCTAATCGTAGTTGGATTCACCGTCGTAATCAAAGAGGTGAATATGGTCTTAGTCAAGATTTTTTAAATGGAATTGAAGAATTTATTAGTTTTGCCGAGCGTAATTGCAAAGAAACGGATAAAAGGATTAGATGCCCATGTTGTAGTTGTCGTAATTATGCTTTAAAAAGTCTTGATGAAGTTAGATTTGATATTGTGACGAATGGATTTCTTCAAAGTTACACATATTGGAATTTTCATGGGGAAGGTGATGAAGAATTGTGTTCTAGCGAAAGTGATGAAGATTCGCATTCTAGTGGCTCAAGAAATGAGATTTATGACCATGTTGATGTATTTGATACCTATGAGATGTTGAGGGATGCGGACGGATTTGGTGGATGGGACAACATAGATTCGAACCATGAATCCCCTAGATTTCATGGTTTGGAAAATGATTTAGAGGTTCCATTATATCCCGGGAACGACAAGCATACAAAGTTGTCATTTGTGAGCAAATTGTTACATTTTAAAAGCTCTCATGGATGTAGTGAGAGGGGATTTGATGAGTTAATAGGTCTTATCGGGGATGCATTGCCAGAAAATCACACATTACCCTCAAGTTACCGGGAGATCAAGAAGATGGTAAAGGACATGGATTTGGGATATGAAAAAATTCATGCATGTGCAAATGATTGCATGTTATTTTATGGTGATAACAGTGACAGACAGGAGTGCAATATTTGTGGCACGAGTCGCTATAAACCGGCGAAAGAAGGTAGAAGACAATGCATTCCTAGAAAGATTTTGAGATATTTTCCGCTTACATCGCGGTTGCAGCGGGTGTACAAGTCATCTCGCACTGCTGAGAGTATGAGGTGGCACAAGACTAGAGAGGTGACAGAGGGGATTATTACACACCCAGCGGACGGGGAAAATTGGAACAGTTTGACATTAATTTTCCAAATTTTTCGCATGACATTCGAAATATTAGACTTGGACTTGCTACTGATGGATTTGCACCTTATAGCAACATGTCTGCCCGGACTTATTCAGTATGGCCCGTTATTATGGTTGTGTACAATCTCCCGCCTTCTATGTGCATGAAGGATCCATACATTTTCATGTCATTACTCATACCTGGGGATAAAAGCCCAACAAGAGACATCAATGTCTACTTGAGACCACTTATTGATGAGCTGAGACAGTTGTGGAGTGTTGGTGTACAAACATATGATGCTTTTACAAAGGCTAATTTCATTTTGAGAGCAGCTCTATTGTGGACAATCAATGACTTTCCGGCCTTAGCAATGTTGAGTGGTTGGTCAACCAAAGGCAAGCTAGCTTGTCCAGTATGCATGGGAAGTGTCAGGGCTTCACAACTTCCTCATAGTCGAAAGTGCAGTTTCTGGGGGACAGTAAAAAAGTTTCGAAGACTGGGACATAATCAGAGGCGACAAATAGGGTGGCAAGTTCGTAACAAATGTGTAAAAATAGCTTTTCCACCACATGGGAAAGAATCTGCAAAGTCTAGGGCTCATGGATTTGGCGTGACTCATAATTTTACACATTTCTCCATTTTCTTTGAGCTTCCATATTGGGACACACTACGTCTACGCCATTGCATTGATGTCATGCATACTGAGAAGAATGTATTTGATAATTTCTTTCACACAGTGATGGATAGTAAAAAATCTAAGGATACTAATAGTGCAAGAGCAGATTTCAAAGCATTTGGCATTAGAGAAGAGTTATGGATGCGAGGCAATTCAAAACCCCAAGCATCATACACACTTTCTCGAGAGCAACAGCTTCAGATTTATACATGGATTAGTAGTCTGAGGTTGCCAGATGGTTGTGCTTCAAATATTGCGAGATGTAGCAAGTTAGAGAAGAAGGAGTTAAGCGGGATGAAGACACAAGATTGTCATGTTTTTATGCAAAAGTTGTTACCTTCTGCTTTTCGTGGCCTTTTACCTGATGATGTGCATGACGCCCTTTGCCAACTCTCCAGTTACTTTAGAGCAATATGCTCTACAACATTGGTTTTAGATGATTTGGTAATTATGGAGAGAAATATAATCAATACCATGGGTCGTTTGGAAAATATTTTTCCAGGAGCCACTTTTGATCCAATGGAACACGTTATCCTTCATCTTGCAGAAGAGTGCAGACTTGGTGGTCCTTTACAATATCGATGGATGTATTGGGTTGAAAGGCAGATGCATCGGATGAAAGTAAAAGTGAGAAACAAGGCACAAGTTGAAGGTTCTATTGCAGAACGTTATGCTGAGGAGGAACTTGTAAATTCTTGTGTACCTCCTGAAAGGCATATGACTCAGCCTATTTGTAGGTCAAGGATCCTAATCCAATTAAACTAGATTGTAATAAGTAAATAATATCAACTGTCACAGGAATCTCAAATGATGATAACCGTCAGAAGAAAAATCAACAAGTCAATCTATAGTTTTGATGTTTTACACTGGAAGAAGATTCAGATATCTGATCAGGCCTCAAGGTAGCATTGAAACAAGTGGATTCATTTAAGAAGACAGAGATTTCTATAAGTGATAAGAAACAATTTCAGTACCGAATGATTGATGAGAGTGAAGAGTATAAAAAGACCATAGTGTTAAAGTCACAATGAAGAACAGAGATTGGAGTTAGTCGTTCATGAACCAGACAGTACATCGAGCGTCAACATCATTCCAGTGTATATTCTTTATCATAATTTCGTGGTTTGCAGCGGAGTATTGACTATTAAAGAATTTATATTAATTTTATTTTAATTGATTAAGTCAAGTAATTAAGTTAATAAATAAATTAATTCTATCAGAATTAATATATTTGTTAAAGTGATTATTAGATTAATTAAATAAGAATTAATATGAAAAAGGAATAATTAGTTAAATGATTTTTATAAGTCATTTAATTAATTATAAACTGAAAATATGATGATATAACTATCAAACTGATAGTTATACCGATAGTCATATTCAGTTCAAAGAAGAAATAGTCATATTCAGTTCAAGAGGAGATAGTCATATACAGTTCAATTGGATAGTCATATTTCATTCAAATGGTAGTAATACCGAATGTTATATTGAAATGAAGAGTTATACCGAATGTCATATGGAGCTGGATAGTTATACCGAAAGTTATATTTAAACTGGACAGTCATATTACATTCAATTGATAGTCATACCGATTGTCATATTAATGTAAAATGATTGTCATATCAGTTTAAACTAAGTAATATGACTATGGTTGTGTTATATAAAGAAGCTGAATGCAAAAGAAGAAAAACAGTCGAGCATAACACATAAAATACACACAGCAGCCCTTCTCTCTCTCTCTCTCAAGCTCAAGAACACCTACAAATTTAATTCTGTAAATTCAAGTTCATCTCAGTTGTAATATCCTATCCATTGGAACTTGTTTACTTGTGATTCTTGTACTACTAGCGAATTAAGTTTCCTAGTTCACAAATTGATATCTTGATTTTTATTAACTAAATTAGCAAAGTTCATGTTGAATTTTCTAATTAGTTATTAATTACTTGATAATCATTTGGACTGATTTTGTAACACCCATCAAGTTAATATATTGTTATATTCAACTTGAAATTTGTGTTATATTATTCCGCACAAAATATTCGTTTAAGTGAAAATTGTTTAACGAATAAATTTTGAGAAAATGGTATAGATTGTATTCAACCCCCCCTTCTACAATCTTATCGGACCTAACACCTCCATTTTACACAAAACATCACTTAGGATATTCAAATAGCACTTGAAATATTATTAATTAATATAATGTTTTATGAATCAAAATGAATATTTTACAATAATATTAATTAATTAATATAATAGTTTATGTACTAAAAATAATAATTAATTAATTAATATTTTATCGTTATCGATTATATTTGCTTAGCCAAAAAAATTAATAAAAGAAGAGAAGATTATGATTATATTTACCTGGCTTATGAATGTAGTGCTTAATTTCTTTTGGCAATTCAGCACAGAACTTATGCAAAAAGAATTTGCAAAGAGCACAACCATAGAATGGATTATTGTCGGTCCGGATGGGTTTCACGCAGCCATCACACAACAATGATATTCTATCATCATCTTTGTGATTATTCAGCTCATTGCCATTAATGAGTTGCAGAAAATGTTCTGGCACTACAAGGATTTTTGCTTTAGACAATAGGTAAAACGTGTTGTCTGAATATACCAAAAACTGTTGACTATTGAGAAGTCGTCTGATACACACCTCAGACAACACACAGCAAGCTGTTGTGTGAAAGTTGAAAGACAAGTAAAAGCCATCTGAAAAGTGTTGTCTGATACCCATAAACAACAACACTTCTTTGGAAACCTCTTGTCAAAGCTCCAATAACGCAACACTTTTTAACAAATATATTGTTGTTATTAAGCAGTAAAGACAATGGTTTTTAAAAGAAAACCTATTGTTTAAGTGCAAAAGATACAATCTTTTACTTGATCAGGGCTGTTGATGTATGTCACTACAGACAATGGTTTCTTAGCAAAAACCATTTGTTAGAATTCCAACACACAACGGTTTATTCCTTCCAAATGCTTGTGTTTATTGTAGTCATACAATGATTTTCCTTTTTATGTATTGTATGTGTTCTTTTTAAGCAACAGTTTTTATTTGTGTTTCTTGTCATCAGACAATGGTTTTTTCTTTTTATGTGTTGTATGTGCATAGAATAGACAATGGTTTCTTGAAACATGTCAATTGTCAGATGATATTTTCCACAAGTGTTTCTAAAAGATGATAACAATGGCTAATGATAAATGAAACAACACTTTTATTTACAACAAAAATTAGAGTTTATACAGTACTAGCAACTAACCAATATTCATAACAAAAACTACCCTACCCTAGCAACTTGGTTGTAGTCATTTGTAGACTTCTAGTTGTACTACATATCACATGCTCTTAAAGTTGGTATTACCCTACTCTGGCATCCCATGTATCATCAAACTTGCTTTTCGAATCCAAAGTTGTCCCACTGGGTAAACTCGATCCTGCAAACAAAACGTAACCGCGAGTTAGGCACATTTAAGCTAAGATTATTTCTTTCTTCACAAGTTCACATAGAAAAAATAACTGAACTTCTTTTGATTCACAATCTCGTGGTCTGAGTTTGCTATCCTGCGTATAGTACTTCTAATTTTAAATACCTAATAGTAGATGTGAACTGATATCAATTTAGTACTTCTCCCTTTGGTTGCTACTTCAGCACGATCGACTGGCAGACCATTCTCCCTAAATATACGAGTTACATCAGATAGAAGACTGGCCCTGTCTTCATAACATAGTCATAAACTTATACCCTGCAAGTGTGAACATGACATAACTTCATAAATAGAAAACAATATGACAACAATGAGACATAATACTTTGCAATTCATGAATACAGCTTCCCGACTTTCCCTGATTATAATTTTCTTTTTCATTTGTCAACTTTTGAATATTGAAATGCAAATTAGAGGAGTAATAGAAGCATATGCTTTGATTATATTGGCACTGCCACTGAAGAAACCTGCCCAAATATTATGTCCTAATCCCAAAACAAGAAGCACAAGAGCCGCAAGGAGAATTGACAGCTTCAATGTTACAACCATTGCATTCTTCGCTTTATTAATTTTCCCAGCTCCCAGCTCATTTGAGGCTCTTGTGCTATCATCAGAAGGCTATAACTTTAAGGATTGTGATCAGATCAGAATTAAAGTACTCAAAAATGGAGTTTGTAGGTAACATTAATACCTTGTTGCAGCACTCAAGCCGTAGGTAACCATATAAGCAATTGTTTCTGTATTAACACTGTTAAAAGCAAGATGTAATATTAACAGATAGATCAAATTAAAAGACATCATTTATAAGAGCATAGGATTACAATTAACAGAAACAGATCAGAAATAAAATTTTCCTACCATATTGCAATGAGAGAGGTAGTTGATTCAGAATTTGACATGAGACCAGCCATAAGCACCAAAATTTCAAATGCCCAGTACTCCAAACTGAGAAAAATCATGTTAAAAATAGAATGAAATAAGAAGAAATCACATTAATGAATCTACGAGCAAGTCCAAATACTAAAAAAAAAAGGGAGAAATGCACTTACCAAACCATAACAGAAGAAGGTAATGCTAATTTTAAGTTGGGGAAGACATAGTAAAATGATTCCTTCGATAACCCTTTCCAAGTAAGCTTGAAATTTTTGGAGTAACTAATATATACAATCAAACTTAGAGCAGATAACCAAAATGTCACGGACATGGTCAATGCTGCTCCCTTGTACCCAAGGGTTGTGAAATGCACCATCAAGTAGGTAAGGCCACAGTGTAAGACCAATGGCACAAGAGAGAATGTGACTAAGGGCAAAACTATAGATTGTGTCTCGATAAATCGCAACACGTTTTGTAGAATGCCATATGCAATAGAGCAAGCAGACATATATATACCTAATTACTCAAAATAGAGCAAGCAGTAAGCTCACAAATGTTTCAGATAAAAGAGATACCTGTAGCAAAAGGTGTTGCAGAAGAAGACACTCCAGCAGCAGGGGTTGAGCCAAATAATGGAGCTGTATTAGTAAAGGAAGGTGTTGACGTAGACAAGGAGCTAAAAAGTGATGTTTGAGGGGAAGCAGATGATGCAAACAAGGAGGACACTGGAGCAGATGTGGTAGGAGTTGCGAACAAAGATGGTGATGGTGTGGAGGCAGCTGGAGTATTAAAAAGCGAGGACCCACTCCCCGATGGTGCTGAAGAAAAGCCAGCAGATGTTTGAGGTGCAGCAGATGTTCCAGGAGATGTTGTGCTTGCAAAAAAACCAGCAACCTGAGTCGATGGTTGTGAATTTGCTGGCAAATGCTGAGTTGGGTGAACCCTGCGAGCAGCAGCTTCTTGTTTGGCAGTCTCCCTTCTATCAGCCTCAAGAAAAGGATTATTTATATGGCCCCGGCGCCACTGGTCAGCAAGATATGCAGTTTTCATAGACTCCATGTATTGATGTATGCTTTCAACCTACATGACATACTTTAAGTAAGACATTTATAATGCACAAGTTAAGAAAGATTATTTCAGAAAAGAATAGTACACAAAGTGGAAAATTATAACCTGGCTTATAAATGGCTTGTAGAAGACAAACAAGCCAAAATCAGTAGCTTTAAGTGCAGAATCCTCATCCTCACTTAAAAACAAGAAATTCTCAGGCTTCAAATCTCTATGCATAACACCCAAAGAATGACAAGCTTCAACAACCCCAACAATAGTTTTCAAAAGCTTAGCAGCTTCTCTCTCACTATACTGACCCTTCATTACAATCCTATCAAAAAGCTCCCCACCAGCACACAACTCCATAACTATGTGAACAAAAAGAGGGTCTTCACAAGTTTCTTTAATTAAGACCACATTTGGACGCTCAGATAAATGGTGCATTATTTGAATCTCTCTCCAAACATCTTCATAATCTTCTTTACAAATAAGTTTTTTCTTAGGAATAGTCTTACAAGCATAAAGGGTACCTGTAGATTTCTCAGTACAAAAATGGGTTGTCCAAAATTGACCTTGCCCTAATTTCTTGCCAATAGTATATAGCTTTTGAAGACTTTTGGTTTTGTAAGGAAGTACCCAGTTGGGTTTTGGAGGTATTGGATTCTTCATATTCTCTCCTGCTTGATTTGGAGTTGATGAAGACATCTCTCTCCTTGATTCTTCACTTGTAAACACCACACAGCCGCGTACACTCACACTATATATACACGCACACACACAAATTTAATAGAGAAAGAAAGAGGAGAGATTGAGCTTGAGAGAGATATGGGTTGGAGAGACTGAGAGAGAAAGAGAGAGTTAAGAGATTAGAGAGGTTTCAAGAAACAGATAAACAGATCTAAGAATTAGAAAGAGATGTTTTGTCTTTATTTACTCATTAACGTCATAGAGAGAGAGAGAGGGGGAGAACGAGAGAGATGTAGAGAGATATTGAGGGAGAGACAGAGAGATAGAGAGATTGAAGGATTGAAGGATAAGAGTAAGGTTTAGAATATGTGGACGAGCAAAGTTTGGGGATAAGGGGGAGAAGGGGGAAATAAAATGCTGGAAATTTTCGGTTGGGGGGAATTTTGTGCGCCTTAACATTTTAAGTTTTTCAATGTGTTATTTCATTTCATTTTTTAATTTTTTAAATATTTTGGTTCAAATTTTAATTTTATTTTAATTTCATCAAGAATTTATTAGATTTCAATTTTAAAATTTTAAGTTTTACATATATGTATGTACTCAATTTAGTGTTCGGAAAAATAATCAAAAAATAAAAAGGTCGGTTAGTACGGGATTTTAACAAAAACGTAGTAAAAGTGTTGCTTCCTATAACGGGACATGATCCAGATTCATTGGATAATTTTTTTGATTGATTTTTTCGACGATCCAACCGTACGGATGTTAATAAACACTCATTTTAGTGTTGGGAAAAAATAATCAAAAAAATAAAAAGGTCGGGTTGTACGGGAATTTAATAAAAATGTAGTAAAACTGTTGCTTCCTATAACGGGGCACGATCCAGATATACTGAATAATTTTTTTGAATAATTTCTTCGATGATCGAACTGTACGGATGTTAATAAACACTCATTCTAGTGTTGAGAAAAAATAATCAAAAAATAAAAAGGTCAAGTTGTACGAGATTTTAACAAAAAACGTAGTAAAAGTGTTGCTTTCTATAACGGGACACGATCCATACTCAATGAATAATTTTTTTGAATGCTTTCTTCGACGATCCAACTGTGCGGATGTTAATAAGCACTCATTTTAGTGTTTGGAAAAAATAATCGAAAATAAAAAGGTCGGGTCGTACGAGATTTTAACAAAAAAGGTAGTAAAAGTGTTGGTTCCTATAATGAGGCACGATCCAGATTAACTGAATATTTTTTTTTGAATGATTTCTTCGACAATCGAACCGTACGAAAGTTAATAAACAATCATTTTAGTGTTGGAAAAAAATAATCTAAAAATAAAAAGGTCGGGATGTACGAGATTTTAACAAAACTGTAGTAAAAGTGATGCTTCCTATAACGAGGCACGATCCAGATTCAATGAATAATTTTTTTGATTGATTTCTTCGACGATCCAGCCATCCGGATGTTAATAAACACTCATTTTAGTGTTAGAAAAAAATAATCGAAAAATAAAAAGATCGGGTTGTACGAGATTTAAACAAAAATGTAGTAAAAGTGGTGCTTCTAATAACGGGGCACGATCTAGATTAACTGAATAATTTTTTTTGAAAGATTTCTTCGATGATCGAATCGTAAGAAAGTTAATAAACACTCATTTTAGTGTTGGGAAAAAATAATCGAAAAATAAAAAGGTCTGGTTGAATGAGATTTTAACAAAAATGCAGTAAAAGTGCTGCTTCCTATAACGAAGCACGATCCAGATTCACTGAATAATTTTTTTGAATGATTTCTTCGATGATCCAACCGTACGGATGTTAATAAACATTCATTCTAGTTTTGGCAAAAAATAATCGAAAAATAAAAAGGTCGGGTTGTACGAGATTTTAGTAAAAACGAAAACGTTGTAATGATATAGATTCCGGTAAATATTATTCTTGAAGATCAAAGTCCAATTCGAAGATGTTACTGAATTCGGATTTTGACGCTCCGATAGTTGAATCGAAGCTCTCAACCAACCCTACGTGTTTTTGACAACAGATGTGGTGCTGGTGATTTCAATTGTTTTCTAAAATTCAATTTATTTTCGAAATTTTTATGATTAAAAATAAAAAAATTGCAAAAAGTGTTTGCTGTGAAATCTGAAGATGCCATGTTGTAGATCTTGTTTTTCTGGTCAATTTCATATATCATATGTTGGATTTTGAGTTCCATAACATATAGAAATTGGAGATTGATTATAGTGTTCTTCGTGTTCTTGGAATGAAAGCTTGAAGATGGTGATGAATAGTATTGTTTTAATCATGTTTTGGTAAAAAGGTAAAAAATGAAATGTTTTTAACCTTTTAACTTATTTACTTCTAATTACTAAATTACCTTTTATTTAAAAAGGTAAATTATTTGTTTACTTTTCATAATTGTTTTTATTTTGATTACTTATTTTAAATCCAAAATTTAGTTATAAAAATGCAGAAAAGTTATTTTCTAAAATTGTCATTCTAACAATACTTTTTATGAAGTATTGTCTATGATTCATTTACATAATATTTCTAAAAAATGTTGTGTGTTGGTTCACTGTCACACAACATATTGTATGACTGCTACTTAAACAACAGACCTAAAAGCACTTGTCTGAATACAACAACGGTTTTCCGAGATATTGTGTTGCAGGCATTCACACAACACTTATTTGCTAACGCTTGTCTAATTTTAAAAATACTTATGCATTTACACAACACCACTGGTCAAGAAATGCTTGTCTGGTTTTGGCCCATTGTGTGAATGTTGGATTACACAATACTTTCTCGAGTAGGAAAATAACAGTTGTCTGATCATTTCGCGCAACACTTTTTTCCATGGGTGTTGTCTGATACGTGTCGTCTATTGCCAGATTTCTTGTAGTGTGGGTGAGCCCAATGTTTAATACTACTATTTGTTGAGCTAAACACGCTGGTACTATTGTTGTTTACCATACTCATGGCCTTGACAAGTTGTTCGCCTAACACATATCCGGATAATTCATCAGCTACCGGGAGGTGCAACAATTCAGAATCAGAAATTTCGTTTTCGGAAGAACTGTCGTAAATACCCAACAAAAAAACAATTAATAAGAAAATATATGATGACATGAAAAAACAAATTATTAAATAAGAAACTTATAAGTAGCACCTTATCAGTTGACTTGATCTAGCACACTGAAAATGAGTGAAAAATCTGCAATTGAGACAACAATACAGCCAAACTAATCGACTCAGTGTTTGATTGCAAAGTCTGCAATGTTGTCGATATTTGTGATAAACTCGTGGAAGAGAAAATGAGAGGATGAGAGGGTGCTTATCGTGAAATTGAAATTGGAAAGTGGTAGGAGCATCAGCACAACTCTTGTGCATCCAAAACTGGCATTTGGTGCATCTATAAGACATGTCCTTAATATTATCATCGGAATTGCAAGCATAACATCTGAATGAGGATGGATGCTGGATAAAGGATAATAAATGATCGTGAGCTGGATGCTTACTATTAAGATCCTCCAAGGACTGGTGAGTTTGGAACATAACACATTTGAGGCAAACATGAATATCATAATTGGAATAGAAGAACTGTTTCGGTTTCCACGGTATTTGTATGCCACAAATGTCGCAATGTTTGATGCTCATGAAATGTATTTCAGCGAAAAAAGAGTCAGAATATCCAAAAATGAGCGGAAGAAACTCATTTGGATTGGTTGGATTAGCTAGGAACTTGAGGGGGTAATTCTGCACAGCTTTTGTGCAGTAGAAAAAGAGCACATGGTACATTCTCTGCAACACGAGTGAAATCCTTGCCGTCATCATTTAAAACATATGATACAAATTCGAATGTTCCTTCACTGCAACTGCACCTATAAACAAACGATTTAGATGAGAATAGTTTTTCAGAGCAACCACTGTTGGTGTATATTGAAAATATTTATTTAAAGTATATACATTTATTTCTGGCCAATTTAATTGAGAATCATTTAAATGTTTACATGCTGTCTAATATTATATATTGTGGACAATCTAGTATCAAATGGGATACAGAATATTAGATCTGGTATGGCTGTAGTATTATTTAGAATAGTTTATATTGACTATTAAATAATACTAGTATACTTTGTGTATATTGAACATGATCAAATTTAGAATTGTTCCCTTATACTGAATAAGAAGGTGAACTAAGATTCTATGTTATTATTAATGCTTAGGTTCTTAATCCGGATATAATAATTGACACGTGTATATTATTTACATGCTTTGATTTATATATGAAATAATTCTTATGAATTAAATCATTATATTTTGGGTGATGGAATAATATATATGGTGGATATTATTTATTGAAGGAATCCATGTCCTGATAATATTCAGGTTAATGATGGCCCCTTGAAAGCTCAAAAGGATTTAATTATGTAAAACCCTGCAGGTGGATTTATTCCGGCATAATTAAATAAAGGTTGAGTGGATGATCAAGGATAAAAGATATTAATTAAATGAATTATCAGTAATTTATTTAATTAATGGACATGCGATATTTTAAACATGGGGAATTTAATAAGCAAATAATATTGGAACCGAATTAATTAATTAAATTACGGTATTAGGAAAGGTAGTGCAAATATTAATTCTTTAGTGGATTGAATTAATATTAAATGATATTGGGCTGGGCTCAGAATGTCATTGGGAGGCCTAACCTAATTATCCATGATCCCTATTGTAACCCTATATATATTCTTATTCTCTTCTTGCTAGGGTTGGTCGAAAAAATTTTGTAGCCACCCAGGAGCAAGAAGAGAGGTTAACTTGAGAAGACGAAGGCCACACTTCGCTCAACGGAATTTGGGAATACAATAGAAGAGCGTGAAATCAACCGTTTACAAGGTGACTTTTCTATTCGTACTCGTTAATTTATTGTATCAAAAATCGCAGTGCCAAGATCTGATTGTCCCAACAATTGGCATCAAGAGCTAGGTTCAATGGTTCTACGATTTTTGATACGATGTCCATGTCGTAATTATATATGCATGTATATAGTGGTAGGCTTGTATATTCTGTTTTGCAGGTTGTTATCCACTATTATGGCCATGTATATTTTAATTATGTGTTTGGATCCCACGTGGTTTAATCGTGGTTAATTTTTGTTTTGGTTTCCACGTGGTTTATCGTGGTTGTAATTTACACGAGGGTTGATCGTGTTAGAATAGATTTACAAAATTAGTTTTGTATTAGATCTATTGTTTTGTAATTGTTTGTTGGGTTTTATAAAAATCCGGGTATTTTGTAACAATTACGTGCGATCGAAAATCAAAACGGAGAAAGAATTTGTTCCGCTGAGAAATTTTGATGGGGCTGCTGTTGGCTGTTGACAAACGGGAACGAACAGAAACAGGAGAAGCAGGCGCTGGAAAAAAAAAATTCTGGTCAAAACCTGTAACGCAGGTCTGGAACGCGTTACCAGTGAAAACCTGTGTTGCGCATGTCCAGCCTGCGCAACAGGTTCATCCAGGTGGGTAACGCAGGCAAAGGATGCGTTACTGGAGTGGATGGCAGAATTTTTTTTTTCTTTCAGCAGAATACAGGGCTGAAGCAGCAACTAATTTACTTCGGGGCCATAATAGTGGAATAATTTTTATTTTAATTTTTAATTCCTCTATTTAATTTTTTAATTATTGCTTTAAATAATTATTATGTGTGTTGTTAATCATGTGTGTAATTTTTAATTGCATGTTTAACATAATTAGAACGACATGGACATAGATATTTTATTTATTACTTTAATTAAATGTTTTATGTTGTTAAATTATGTGTGTATTTGGAATGCATGTTAGACATAATTATAATGACATAGGCCCCATTTAATTTTAAAATTCCTCATTTTTTAAATAAAAATTCTAAGTGGGTGAGGGAATTAATTAGGAATTAAATCCCACGGTCTCCATTATTTTGTATGTAATATAACCTTTTAAATAAGGTAGATGGTATATATGATCACCTAACGTGGCGTACTATTTACGGTATTTTAAAAGGTTGTAGAAATTACTAGAACAAAATTCTTAAATTAAATTACGAATATTGAAAGGTATATAGATCACCCTAACGTGACGTACCAAGTTTCATAGAATTCGTAACGAAAATTGAATACTCTTTTGATGTTGACTATGGAGAATTCCCATGAAATTTGAGATAGTGGCAGAAAGTAGTGGGTGTAATATTGGTTAAAGTTAGACAAAAAGTGGTTAAAGTTGTGGAACGAATAAATCTGAGATAGTGGAGGAAAGTAGTGGGTGTAATAGTATTTTTTATTTATTAAATATGAGATAGTGGTGGAAGGTAGTGGATGTAATAGCGAGGAAAACTTACTATTTATGATAACGTAAAGAAATGAGAGAGACATCCCAAAATAATAACTGTAAAGAAATGAGAGGGAGGAAGGAAGTATTATTTAATGAAAATAGGGAACGGTGAGATATATCACGTAGATTTATTCACATCATGAAATTTACGTAATATATATTTCAGGTTCCTTTTCCACTTATTTAATACATTTATAATTTATCTAAAACAATAGTTGGACTATTTTACCTCTAATTGTGTTAAAATTTTAATTTTATCGACTCCACTAACCTGATAGCTAGGAGTTAAATATTTTTAATATTTTTCAGCTCTTGTGTAATGTACCCAAATTGGTTCCCAAAAAATTTCTCAAATGCCAAGTATAGTAATTTAATTGGTTATAATAATAATGGATCCATACATTCACACCAACCACCCAATCAAATTTTTTCATTTTGTTCTGTAAGCTTTGCCACATTATTTAGGAATAATTTTTGGATACCAATTTGGGGTAGCTAGTAAAGCTCGTATGAGCATGTGTTTGTTTTTTTTATGATGCTTGTTTGGTTAATCAAGGATATCTACTTCCCATGAAATTTCCTTGATAAATTAAATCTTTATGAAATTCTTAGAAAATATATTTTTTTTATTTGATTGATTTAAAGGATGGTATTTATTAGGGCTGTTAAACAGATATTTCGGATCCGGATATGACTCTATCCATATTCGTATTCGAATCGGATTTGGATATGGATAATATCCTATATATTTCATATACGGATAATATCCTATATATTTCAGATACGGATAATATCCTATTTTTTTCGAATACGAATACAAATATTTCTTTTTATATCCAAATTGATAATATTTAAAAAAACCTTATATTATGATATATTTTTAATATATTAATATATTATATTTATATCATATATATGTTTTAAAAAATGTCTACACTTAAATATATCTTTGAAAAATATATTAAATAATGAACAAAAACATATATTATTAATTATAAATATATTATAAATTAAAAATAATATATGTAAATATATATTAATTTTTCCATTTTCGGATTCGGATATGTCGGATTTAGATACAGATAATATCCTATTTATTTCGGATATTGATAATGTTCTATTTTTTCGAATACGGATACAGATATTTCGGACGAATTATCGAATTTTCCTGACAACCGTAGTATTTATACCTTCCTGAAAGTGTTATTTATGTGTAAGCAACTTTCCCCTTTTGTAGGAATTTCAACTTTCCATAAATTTTTATTTCCTATTAAAGTGTAAACCAAATACCTTTACATGCTTACACTTATCTGATATTTAAAGTTCCTCGGTAAGTGAATATTAACCAAATAAGCACTTAGTAAACCAATTAATCTATATTATGTATACTATATTATAATAAGTGAAATTGGGTATAATTTATAATTTGATTATCCCCTAATTTTTTATTTTGGTTATCCCTCATTCATAATCGTTAGATCATAACCGTTGGATACAGTAATACTAAAAATTATTATATACAGAGGTCTAAGGTTCGATTCCCGCCAACAACATATTAGTTTATGTTTAATACTAAAAATTATTATACACAAAAATGCAAGATTCGAATCCTTCCAATAATGTATTAAAATTAATATTTATAATATTATATTACATTATAAACAAATTATAAAAAAGAGATCTAAGGTTCGATTCCCACCAACAACATATTAATTTATATTTAATACTAAAAATTATTATATACAAATATGCAAGGTTCGAATCTTCACAACAACATATTAAAATTAATATTTATAATATCATATTACATTATAAACAAATTATAAAAAATTAAAAGTAACCCGTACTTTTGCACGAGCTATAAGCTAGTATTAACAAATTAATATTAACCAAACAAGCACTTTGTAGACCAATCCTTATTCCGGTTACCTAATTATTTTTTCTAATAATTTTACGTTTGATTCAAATTTCAAAGTAGACCAATCATTATTGCTGTTATCTAATTATTTTTTCTAATAACTTTACATTTGATTCTAATTTCAACTTTATTTATAGGGAATTTTTTGCATGAAATATATAACTGAAAGAAAGAAGAGTAAAAAGTAAAATGATGGTCGTAATTTACACTGAATTGCAAAAAAGTGGTCGAATTCAAATTTTCATTTTAGTGGCTATCGATCTTTTTTCATATACATTTTGGAAATTTAAAAAAAAAATGGTCAATATCTTAGAAATCAAAAACAATTTTGGCCAATTTTTTTAAAAGTCAAAAAAACTTTGATCACTATTTTAAAATTAAAAAATAAAGTGTGGCCACTAAAATAAAATCTGAAAGTTCGGTCATTTTTTTGCAATTCAATGTAAAATACGGCTTCGTTTGGCTTTTCACTCAAGAAAGAAACGGACATATACCTTCCTTCGCAGGTTTTCGTTTGAAAATCATCCAAATGCAAAATTAATTAACGCATTGATCGAAATTGATTTTGTAGGAAGAATAGGCCAACTCTGAGTGATACTCCTACAATCCCATGACCTGCATATGATCCGCTTAACATCATTAGTCACTTGTGTTGCTGCCAAACATTAAAACGCAACAATTGAGGCATAATCTTATAGTGCAACTAGGTTGAGGGAGAATTCGGTGCTCTTTAACACCTGGACGACCTTCCCAATACCATGGCGCAGGGGTCTTTCGTGCATCCTTCATTTCCTTATGCATACAAGGCAATGTAAATTTATTTCTCTAGCAATTGAGCTAGCTATCATTATCGTCATCATCATATTTGAGTTTGCTTTTAGTTGACTATAGTGGTATAAGGGTATTTAACCTTTTGATCATCCTTGTTAGCTAGAAATTGCAAGCTTTACCAAGGAAAATTAGCTAACTGAAGCAAAATTAGAACCAAATAATTATACAGAAATAGATGCAAGATTCAATTAAAAAGTAAATTTCAGCTCGACCAATTTCGACTTCAGACTAGATTCATCACTTTTACTTACGAGATAATGGTTTAGATTACATAAAGGTATCTGAGAATTTTCATTCATTACTAATAATCAAGTCGAAAATGCCAAAGCCCTCAGTTCTTCTATGTTATAGACCTTGTACGGAACAGAGTTCGCAACTATTTACTCCATTCAAAGTCAGGTTCAGATTTACAATTAGCATCCCTGACTTGAATGAATAGTTGTTAGGAAATTTGCATAGACATGCCAACCCGGGTGAAGAATTGCAGAGTACCGCATATCAGAACTATTAATAAATAATAAGAAGTAAAATTGATGCATGAAAGTAATAATTTCAACGTAAACAAAGTCGTACATTAACTCTCTAAATGATAAAAGGAAACAGATCTTTTGCAAATCTAAACCAGTAGAGATTTAACCTTAATTTTAGCAAACAGCCACATAAACCACAAGACCTCAAGCTCAATACTAGATATCTGTTAATAGACATCACACATTAGACATCGGTTCGAAAACTCAATGATGTTAAAAGTCTCTAACACATCGGTATTACTAAAACTGATGTCTTTGAGAAAATATAGATATCAGTTAGATGTAAAAATGATGTCTAAAACTCCTTTTTAAAAAAATTAATCGCGAACACCCCTTTCTTTCCCACCTTAGAAAAATTTTCTACAATTATTTTCCCTCTTAAACAAAATTTTTCCCTCCCGCCTACATCCAACAAACACCCAGTTGTCCCCCTATCAAACACAAAATAATAAAATTTTAAAACAAAAATAATAAAAGCACATAACACATAAATCATAAAAACACAAAATCAAATCAATATCCTCTTCCTCTTTTTCTCAAACAAAACCCTAACTTTCAATTAATCTCGATTATACTTCATTTGTCCGATTACAGCTTTCAATTATTTTTTTTGTTTTTTATTTTTTGTTTTGTCCGATTAGAAATTCACTACGCAACAGGTAATATTATCAATCCTCTTCTCACCTTGTAAGCTCCCTTTAAGCCCTTTATAACATAAATATTACAAAAATACGAGGTGCTAATTGTTATGATGAAACATTAGTAGGTCAAGTTTCTGTAGAATAATTTGGGAGCATGTACGTATGTTCCATGCCTGTTAGATAGTAAACCAATGATGTTTCAATGGGAAGTTTGTCAAATCATTAAGTGTCTTCCTAGTAACATTATGTTGATACACTAAACTGTATTAATTATTTTGTTAATTATTAGGAAATCTCACATTTGAAGAACTATGTAAGTGTTTTCAATGCTGTGATCTCTTCAGATCATCGTGGATTATTTTAAAACCAGCTCATTTATTTTTGTTATTACAGGAACCTTCTGAGGAACCTTTTGATGCGAATTCTGTTCCTAAGGAGGCTAAATCTCAACAACTTGCAGAGAAGAAAGCAGCATGTAAAAAGGCCACTAGTCTAGATGTTCCACCTGTTGGAATTCGGGCATGATAACGCAACGGATATGACGTAAATAACAATTAAAAACGAATTCCAAGTCCCGGATCCATGTATAAAATGATGATCATGGTATAAAAAATATCAAGAACAAGATTGTACCTCTTTCAAGCTTTCCTAAGGATGACAAATGGAGGTCCTAGCTTGTTGATTTTCAGAGTTAAAAGTATGACTCCTCCACCGGTATCCACACCCGAATGCTTGCTTGAATCGTCGAACGATTATGCCATGGAATTAGGTACTAGCCAAAATAAATAATCAAGAATGTGTTCTTGACTTAGCTTCATTTTCTCTCTTGTTTCTAACTTGTATGATCTGAAATTTCAGTTGTGTTCATCTTGGCAGACTTGCCAACCATTGGCTTATAAAGAGAAATAAAGAAAAATGGAGCTTTAAACAATTAGGCCATTTTTATTTAAACAAATCTTATTTATTTAAATAAATTAATTAAGTCACACTTAATTAATCAAGTAAGTCAAGAAAATACATCTTCAAATTTTATCTTTTAACTAATCAAGTCTCACTTAATTAATTTTATAAAATTCGAATTATTATTTATTATTAATTTAAAATCATAATTTAAATTATTATTAATTTAAATTCATGAAATAAATTAATTTCCCTTTTAAACATTCTTTGTGTGTGACCCTGTAGGTTATTATTTAATTGACAATAATTTTATTCTCTAATAAAATTGCAAACAATGAGCGGCGTCTAGTAACACATCATTGTTACCCAATTAAACAATAATTAAATCAACGATTCAATCAACCTTTTATGATTAAAATGTTCCATGTAATATAATCCCTTTAAATCATGATATTATAGATTAAACTCGAGGCATGTAATGTGTCATCCTCTTCATAATTTAATCTTCATTTTCTTGATCGATGAGTAAACTATTAATCAAATCAACATTTGAGCATGGCCATGCATTTCATAGTGTCACTCAAACAAGAGGCCGATAATATCACTCCTTTATCAGGAGATTTAAATCCCTTCTAGATCATTCATATTTCTCACATGATTCATAATATATCCGATATTCACCTTTATCATTATCCGGCTAAAGATAACTTTTGATGAATTCAAAATATATTAATTCTCATGTAGAATTATAACGACTTCAGGTCTAAGGATCATTACACCATTATCACTGTGAGAATACATATGACACTTTTATAATTTACCATGATGTATCTCACTGTGGGTCTGTCCAGTACCCCGTACTCGTACAGTTACCTATGCGTTGATTTTAGTATCTTCATACTTATGGCCAATGAGATGTGGTCATCTGTCAATTATCATACTAACCTCAGTGTATTATTATTGTCCTAAGTAATAATAATACTTGGTTAGGGACATTTAAGAATATGATACATTCATTATATAATCTTATGTTCAAGTCACATACTTGCAACTATATAATTTGCATCAAGATTCTAAGGACATTTATTATACTTTATTTATTTCGCAGTAAAAAAAGCCAATAATAAACATATATATATCGAATATATAATATCACTCAAACATAAATATAATGTATACATTGCCTCTAGGGCACCAATACTAACAATTTCCCACTTGCACTAGAGCCAATCACCCATGTATCGAATACCCATGCTACTAGTGTGACATTCATGCTTCTACTGCGACAGAGCCTTAGTCAGCGGGTCTGCGATATTATCATCAGTATGCACTTCACATATGTGAATATCTCCTCTATCATTTATCTCTCGAATAAGGTGATATCTCCGAAGTATATGCTTTGTTCTGCTATGAGCTCTCGGCTCCTTGGCTTGTGCTATAGCTCCATTATTATCGCAGTAAAGATCTATGGGATCTGCGATCGATGGAACTACACCAAGCACTGTAATGAATTTCTGTATCCATACAGCCTCCTTGGCTGCTTCACATGTAGCAATATACTCGGATTCCATTGTAGAATCAACTACTGTCTCTTGCTTCGAACTTTTCCAGCTTACAGCACCACCATTTAGGCAAAACACAAATCCAGACTGAGACACAGAGTCAACTCTGTCAGTTTGAAAACTAGCATCCGTGTCACCCTTTACCATTAGCTTCTCTTCTCATCCATACACCAAGAATGAATCTTTAGTCATTTTCAAGTACTTAAGAATATTCTTGACCGCCATCCAGTGACCTTCACCTGGATTAGACTGGTATCTTCTCGTCATGCTCAAAGCATATGAGACATCCGGACGAGTACATATCATTGCATACATGATAGATCCAATTGCTGAAACATATGGAATCTTACTCATGCGGTCTTTATCATCCAATGATTTAGGACCATTCTCTTTTGAGATCGTTATCCCATGAGATATGGGGACATATCCCCTTTTTGCATCTTGCATTCCAAAACGATGCAAAATTTTGTCAATATATGTACTCTGGCTTAAGCCGATTAATCTTCTTGATCTATCTCTATAGATCCTGATCCCTAATATTTATGTAGCCTCGCCCAAGTCTTTCATAGAGAAACTTTGTCCTAACCAAGTCTTTACAGCTTGTAGAGAAGGAATGTCATTCCCTATTATTAATATGTCATCGACATATAATACTAGGAATGCCACATGGCTCCCACTAAACTTTTTGTAAACACATGGTTCATCCACGTTTTGAATAAAGCTAAAACCTTTGACTATTTCATCAAACCGGATGTTCCATCTCCGAGAGGCCTGCTTCAATCCATAAATGGATCTACGCAGCTTACATACCTTTCCAGCATCCTTTGGATTTCCAAAACCTTCAGGTTGTGTCATGTACACATCCTCTTCAAGGCTTCCGTTAAGGAAGGCTGTTTTGACATCCATCTGCCATATTTCGTAATCATAGTAAGCCGCTATTGCAAGCATAATTCTGATGGATTTTATCATTGCTACTGGTGAGAAGGTTTCATCATAGTCAATACCATGAATTTGTTTGAAACCTTTTGCAACCAGTCGAGCTTTATAGGTCTGTATTTTACCTTCCATGTCGATTTTCTTCTTGAAAATCCACTTGCACCCTATAGGTTTTACCCCTTCAGGTGGATCAACCAAAGTCCATACTTGGTTTTCATACATGGAATCCATCTCAGAATTCATGGCTTCTTGCCATCTCTTAGAGTCTGGTGCGTTCACAGTATCTTGGTAGGTGAGAGGCTCATCTTGATCTATGAGCATCACATCGCCATTTTGAGTTAAGAGAAATCCATAATTTCTCTTTGAATCATGGCGAATCCTACTAGATCTACGAACAACCTGTGTTTCTTGAGCAATGTTATCTTGTATTTCTTGCTCATGCTTCACCTCAGGTTCAACGTTATCAAGTGGTTCTCGATCTTCATCGAGATCTATTTTCTAGAGACTAGCTCTCTTTCTAAGAATACAGCAGTTTGAGCAACAATTACTTTGTTCTCCGAGGGACTATAGAAAGAATAACCCTTTGTTTCCTTTGGGTATCCCACAAAATTACATTTTTCAGATTTCGGTCCAAGCTTGTCTGATATTAGGCGTTTCACAAATGCTTCACATCCCCATACTTTCATAAATGACATGCTTTACCGTTTCTCTGTCCATATCTCAAATGGAGTTTGTTGAACCGTTTTAGTAGGAACACGGTTTAGTGTATATGCAGTTGTTTCCAGGGCATAACCCCAGAAACTAATTGGAAGATCTGCCTGACTCATCATTGATCGCACCATGTCCAACAATGTATGATTCCTCCTTTCAGAAACCCCATTCCATTGTGGTGTTCCAGGAGGAGTAAGTTGTGATACAATACCACACTCCCTCAAATAGTTCTTAAACTCATGGCTTAAGTATTCACCTCCTCGATCAGATCTAAGAGTTTTTATGCTTTCGCCAGTTTGCTTTTCTGCTTCTGCCTTATACTCTTTGAACTTTTCAAATGCTTCGGATTTGTTCTTCAAAAGATACACATATCCGTATCTACTGAAATCATCAGTAAATGTAATGAAGTAGAAATAGCCACCCCTTGCCATCGATCTCATAGGACGACATACATCACTATGTATTAGTTCTAGTCGTACAGTGGCCCTCTTACCTTGTCCAGTAAAAGGAGCTTTAGTCATCTTGCCTAGTAAACAAGCCTCGCATTCATCATATGATTCATAATCAAACTGATCCAAGAAACCATCTTGATGTAACTTGGAAATGCGTTTCTCGTTTATATGGCCTAGACGACAGTGCCAAAGGTATGTTTGATTTGAGTCATTTGTCTTAAGTCGTTTGTTATTTACATTCAAGATAGGAGTATCTAAACTAAGAACATACAAACCGTTAAATAATTGTGCAACACCATAGGTAATGTCATTTAAACCAAAAGAGCAACCATTGTCCTTAAAAGTAAATGAAAAACCTTTCTTGTCCAAACAAGAAACAGAAATAATGTTTCTACAAATAGAAGGCACATAACAACAGTTTTCAAGTTCTAAAATAAGCCCTGTGGGCAATGATAAATGGTAAGTCCTTACAGCCAAAGCAGCAACCTTTGCTCCATTTCCAACTCGTAGGTCTACCTCTCCCTTAGCCAGTGTCCTACTCCTTTGCAGTTCCTGCACATTTATACAAATGTGAGAACCACATTCAGTATCCAATACCCAAGATGTAGAAGTAGACAAATTGACTTCTATAACATAAATACCTGAAGCAGAAGTCTGCCCAACAGCCTTCTTCTTCTTAAGCTCTTCCAAATAAGCATGACAGTTTCTCCTCCAGTGTCCCGGTTTACCACAGTGGTGACAATCACCCTTTTCGACACCTCCTTTAGGCTTGGTAGCCTTCTTTGGACCAGAATTAGGATTGGCAGCAGATTTGGATACAATCCTCTTCTTATTGCCTTTCCACTTTCTTTTCCCTTTGGCACCTCCTTTGTTCACCATCAGCATGGGAGCAGGGGATTCCTTCTGAATGTTGGTTTCAGCAGTTCTTAACATGCCCAACAATTCAGTAGGTGTCTTATCAATCTCATTCATATTGTAATTCATAACAAATTGAGAAAAGTTCTTATTGAGTGATTGTAAGATCAGATCTATTTGAGCCTCCGGACCAATCGGGAAGCCCAAGGTATCTAGTTGCTCAATATACCCAATCATTTTAAGAACATGTGGTCCCACCGGGTCTCGCTCTCCCTGTTTGCAAGCATACAATGCCTTGCTCGTATCATATCTTTCCTAACGAGCTTGTCCCTCAAACAGGCTTTTGAGGTGCTCAATTATTTCATAAGCATTCATCAGTTCATGTTGCTTTTGAATCTCAGGAGCCATGCATGCTAGCATAAGGCATGACACATCAGTTGAGTCATCCAAATGCTTCTGATAAGTATTTTGCTCAGCACGTGTGGCCCCAGCAGGAAGAGGATTTGGGTGAGGAACTTCAATGGCATACAGCTTTCGCTCCTGCCTGAGGACAATCCTCAAGTTCCTAAACCAATCCAGGAAGTTTGTCCCTGTCAGCTTTTCCTTTTCTAGGACTGATCGTATCGAAAAGTGGTTTGTGTTGTTTGCCATTTATTATCTACAATTTGTAAAAGCGCATAAAATGAGTTAGTTTGTATGTTTCGTAAAACCAATTATGTTCAAGTTGATTTATAGCATATTCGTAATATACCTCCCACTATTTTAATCAAATTAATAGCCCTTACTATCAATTCGGAAAATGGTTCCCATAAAACCTTTCTTAGTGAGCCAAGATCCATATTTCGTCATATTTTAAGTTAGCTTTGGCTTTCCTCTTAAATTTGATTATTTAGGTAGACCGTTATGTCAATTATATCATATATAACTCTTGGATAGCTTAGTGAACAACATATTGCTCCGATCTATCTAATAGATTTCACTAAACTCTATGCTTCTAAGTTCACAATCTTATTATGACGACTTATTTAAGTTGGACCCAATAATAACAATTCAAGTAAGCTTGTTTACTCAATCACATCTCACCACGATAAAAGAGAAGCCCTTGCTTTGGCAAATCCACTCCTCAATGATCTAGGATTTAATGAGTGTTATTTGTTGGAAAGCATCTGTTTAACTTAATATTTCTTAAGGGATTTTAGAAAAATTTAACGATCTTGATCGTTTGTTTAAATCTTAAATCGTTACAGATTTTATCTTGTTAAAACATGGCATATGTGTCGTATATAATACATACATTCTAATATTTCTATACATCCATGCATCCATACATATATCTAATATATCCATGCATCATATGTAAAGTGCAGTTATGCAAAATTAAATGTGCGATGGTTATGGCCCGATCCTATGCGATCTTTTCAAGCTAATGAAAAGATCAAGGTCAATCTATGGTTGTAATAACTAATTATTACATAAATTCTTCATTGCTTCCTAAGCCTCCATTGATTGCCTCCAGCTCCCTTTTGAATTATATTACAAAAGAACTCGAGTTGCATTCGAGATATAATAATTACAAGAATAACGACATGCAAGTCGTATTTAATTATTACACACCATAAATAAAATTAAAACATTTATTCTTCAGGTTTTTTGGGGCCATAACCAATGCACCGTGCTCATATAACAATTATAGACATCACATTTATCATGATCATATCATAGATAACAATTAATATTTAAATCCTTAATTAAATACCTAATTATTTAAAAGGAATTAAAAATTAAACAAAAAAAATGAATTAATAATAATTTTTAAATTCATAATTTAAATATTCAATTATTAAAACCTTAATCATGATAGGCATTAGGAATCTAATGATTAATAGCAATAGGTATATAATGCCCACTAACATAATTCTTAAAGCAAAAGTAAAAGAAAATGTTAAAGTATAAAAAGAAAAAGAAAAAAAATATAAAATATTCTGCACTGCAATACTGCGCACTGCAACACAGCTGCCTGCCCACTGCTGTTGCGCATGTCCGACATGCGCAACACCTGCTGTATACTGGTGATGCGCATGTCCGACATGCGCAACTCCGGCTTGTACTGCTGTTGCGCATTACCAGAATGCGCAACACCTGTATTCCAGAATTTTTCCAGAACCTGCAGAATGTCCAGAAACTTGCAGAAAATTAAATTTTCAGTTTTGATCAATTCTAAAATTATTCTAATGATGTGTTTAACATATCTAACATATAGTACATCATTCAAAACATGTTATAACAATTTATAACATCATACAAACAATTATAACAATTTATAGAAAATCTTTTGTATGTGCAAATGAAGCATGAATAAAATTGAAAAATCATGTATGCTTCATTTTCAAGAACAAAAGACCAAATCATCCTTTTATACATGTAGCTCTGATACCATTGTTGGAATTCGGGCATGATAACCCAACGGAAATGACGTAAATAACAATTAAAAACGAATTCCAAGTCCCCGATCCATGTATAAAATGATGATCATGGTATAAAAAATATCAAGAACAAGATTGTACCTCTTTCAAGCTTTCCTAAGGATGACAAATGGAGGTCCTAGCTTGTTGATTTTCAGAGTTAAAAGTATGACTCCTCCACCGGTATCCGCACCCGAATGCTTGCTTGAATCGTCGAATGATTATGCCATGGAATTAGGTACTAGCCAAAATAAATAATCAAGAATGTGTTCTTGACTTAGCTTGATTTTCTCTCTTGTTTCTAACTTGTATGATCTGAAATTTCAGTTGTGTTCATCTTGGAAGACTTGCCAACCATTAGCTTATAAAGAGAAATAAAGCAAAATGGAGCCTTAAACAATTAGGCCATTTTTATTTAAACAAATCTTATTTATTTAAATAAATTAATTAAGTCACACTTAATTAATCAAATAAGTCAAGAAAATACATCTTCAAATTTTATCTTTTAACTAATCAAGTCTCACTTAATTAATTTTATAAAATTCGAATTATTATTTATTATTAATTTAAAATCATAATTTAAATTATTATTAATTTAAATTCATGAAATAAATTAATTTCCCTTTTAAACATTCTTTGTGTGTGACCCTGTAGGTTATTATTTAATTGGCAATAATTTTATTCTCTAATAAAATTACAAACAATGAGCGGCGTCTAGTAACACATCATTGTTACCCAATTAAACAATAATTAAATCAACGATTCAATCAACCTTTTATGATTAATGTTCCATGTAATATAATCCCTTTAAATCATGATATTATAGATTAAACTCGAGGCATATAATGTGTCATCCTCTTCATAATTTAATCTTCATTTTCTTGATCGATGAGTAGACTATTAATCAAATCAACATTTGAGCATGACCATGCATTTCATAGTCTCACTCAAACAAGAGGCCGATAATATCACTCCTTTATCAAGAGATTTAAATCCCTTCTAGATCATTCATATTTCTCACATGATTCATAATATATCCGATATTCACCTTTATCATTATCCGGCTAAATTGATGAATTCAAAATATATTAATTCTCATGTAGAATTATAACGACTTCAGGTCTAAGGATCATTACACCATTATCACTGTGAGAATACATATAACACTTTTATAATTTACCATGATGTATCTCACTGTGGGTCTGTCCAGTACCCCGTACTCGTACAGTTACCTATGCATTGATTTTAGTATCTTCATACTTATGACCACTGTCAATTATCATACTAACCTCAGTGTATTATTATTGTCATAAGTAATAATAATACTTGGTTAGGGACATTTAAGAATATGATACATTCATTATATAATCTCATGTTCAAGTCACATACTTGCAACTATATAATTTGTATCAAGATTCTAAGGACATTTATTATACTTTATTTATTTCGCAGTAAACAAATCCAATAATAAACATATATATCGAATATATAATATCACTCAAACATAAATATAATGTATACATTGCCTCTAGGGCACCAATACTAACACCACCAGCTCCCACATCCATAGTTGATATGTATGAAAAGCTATTGTCCTGTATCCCAGAGTCTTCAAGCACATCTTTGATGGCAAGTAGTGGTTCAATACAATTGCACGAATACAATCCCAGAGCAGCTAAGTAATATGTTGTAGTAGGTGTTACATTCTCATTTCTAAAAAAGCTATGTAATATCTTGTTCCAATTTCATGATTGATGTATTAGATTTTGGATGAATTGGATGTAGTTTGGGTATTTTGGATGGTGTGGATATTTGGGATGGTTTGGATTATGTAGTTAGTTTTAATGTGAATTTGGAATGTAGTTGGCCGATTGAATGTATTGGTTTGGCTTTGGTATATATTGGCATTTTGATTTTGTTATTTAGTTTTGGTTTGCCATTTTTTGGTCTTAATTTTTTGGCCATGTCATATATATGCAAGATATCCACATATAAAAAAACAAATCAGACATCAATTTTGCAATAAACTGATGTTAAATATGACAAAGTAACAACAGCACATAGACATGCAATGGTGTAAAAAGAATAGAAACACATCTTCTAATAGACATCGGTTCCAAAAAAGAAATCGATGTATACCTGTACAATAGACATCTGCTAATAAAAAAGTCGATGTATATTAGATTTATAGACATCGGTTAACTAATAAGAAACCGATGTAAATTTGACACATATACATCAGTTCACTATTAAGAGACCGTTGTAAATATGAAACATAGACATCAGTTCACTATTAAGAAACCAGTGTAAATTTGAAACATAGACATCAGTTCACTATTAACAAATCGATGTAAATTTGAAACATAGACACGGTTAAAAAGAGATGTTTATATGCGAAGACATCGCTTTCGGTTTTAAATAGTCATCGGTTTTTAGCCGATATTTATTGCAATTTTTCTAGTAGTGAAGTAAGTTCCTTGAACGCAGAAGATAAAACAATTAGGGAGGTCATACCTTTATACGTGCACATCCAAAGACCAAATTACCCTCCTTATCCAATTAAAATCTTTAATTTAGTAATAATTCTATGTTTTAAGTTTAAACAAATGTAAATAAGTTTAATCTTCTTGCATAATGGTTCCCGTTAATTTACGAAAGAATGACAAAAATATACAACTTTTGAATGGAAGGTGTCCAAAATATCGATATCCAAAAGCTTCCGTCCTTTTTACCTACGGACTATGCATATTGAACATGCGTACACGGAATACGCATTCCTCACATGCGCATCTTTCACTATTCACCGTCCCCCTCATTTCTCCTCTCTCTCGCTCTCGCCAACGACTCTACCTCTCGCCTCTCTCTCGTTTCCCAACCTCCGGTCCCCTTAAGCACATCAAAATAACCACCACATCTTCTTCTCCATTTCCCCTAAATTTGTTATCAAGATCTGGCCCCGTAGGGGCGTGTAAAAATCGATTGAAAAAATCGAACAAACATGAAAAAATGAAAATGAGGTTCGTTTTGGGGATTTGAAATCCGGTAATATAAATAAGAACTGAACGGTATGGGGTTGTTGTAATATCCCATTATTTTTAGAATAATAATAATAAAGAATAAGAGAATAAAAAGGATTAAAATTAGATAATAAATAGGATTTAAAATTGGTTTAGCTTAATTGGGCCTAAAATATGGATCGAATTTGAATACAGATAACTTGTAGGTTTGGACATAGGGTTTTGTAACATTATAAATACATCATATGTTATTCCCAGATTACACACTTGTATAATTGTAGAAGGGTGGGTTGAATACAATTCTTGATATTTATAATTTTCTGATAAGAACTCCAGAAATCTATAAGAAGATAATTGTTGTATAAAGATTAATGCACAAACACATATAAAATCAGGTAGTTAAATGCACCACCTGAAGCTTTTATTTGAAGAAAACTCTGTGATACAAATGTACACAGCTGCTGTTTTACAACTCTTTGCTTTTTAAGGATATTCAAGAAAACATTAAGCAAATGTATCTGTTTTCTTAGCTTCTAAAGAGTTGCTACACTTGGTTATATATCCCAAGTTTACAAGTACTACAGGAATAAGATAATACTAATCTAATTCAAGTTGACTTGCTACTCCACTCCAAATACACATATAGCCGAAAGGTTGTCCTTGTGAATAGACATGTCCCTTGCACCTTTCTTGTATTCATAGTGTAAACGGAATGCTTCTTTCTTCTGCGTTTCCAAAGTATGGCTGCCATACTGCTTTTTGTACCTACTATCAACCCATGTGATCTGTCAGTCAAACCTGTGTTTATCAACTGCTAATCCCCAGCTAGCATAGAAGAAAGTGTTAATGATTATCCGTTGACATTGTACACTGTCATCCGTTGATAATAGATTGAGCTGTATCCGTTGATATTGTAGATTTTAGCTGTATCCATTGATAGAGTTCTGTCTTCATCCGTTGATACACTTTCACTTAGACAGAATTACATAGCATAGCTTATTTACAATTGGTTACCCTATTCTGCCTATCCATTGATGGTCAAGATGATTGTGGATAAAAACACTATCAACTGATAACATAGAGATACTGCAGTATGCTACAAAACCTCATCCGTTGATGAGCTACCTGTCAAAGGATAGAGTTATAATTCCTCATCCGTTGACAGTTACAAAACATGACTTATACAATTTGTGCATAAAATGTGAAGTTATCATCAAGTACAACATATTCCTAACAATCTCCCCCAATTTATGCTTGATGAACATAAAGCCATAAATTTAGGACCTTGATGATAACAAAACATTTTCTTAGAAATATTTACTGATAGATGCATAATTGTATTAAGCTTCAAATAAAATACAAACAGTTTGAGAAATTTACAGAGAAAGGTTGCTCCTCTAGACTGAGCAGATCAGTGATGTTTTCTTTCTCTGGTTGGCAACACTCTTGATTTTCTTTCCTTAGCAGAATTTGATTCAATCTGCACTTGGAGTTGCCTGTAGAAGGCTTCTTCTTCAGCAATCTTTGAATTCAGCTTTGATTTCAACCACCTAAGGTACTAGGTGCTAGCCTTAGATAGTTGGTCCTCCAACATGAAGAATCTCCTATATCCATCATTATCCCTGAATTCCATCATTCAATAAGGTTGAATGTGAATTTTCTGTTCATTGTATGGGATCTTCAATTTCTTGGGCAAACTTGATGGAGAATTCCATTCTGCTCTAACCTGTTCAATCCTCTTGAGTATCTCACGCCTGGCTATCATGGAGAACCCAGTATGTCTCTGAATGGCAGAGAATACTTTGGTTAAGATTTGATAATTCTCTCCAAGTACCTTCTGTAACGGCCATGTCCTCATTTTTCCTCCTTTGTAGACAAACACTAATCTCTCAGGTAGTTGGTTGTATTTGTCAATTCCTCTCACTTCTGACACTTCATCCATGTATAGATTGATGCCAGAATATTCTTCTATTTCTGCCTGATAGATGTAGTCTTCCTTGTTCTCAACAGCTGACTGTTTAACAATAGAGGGAACCTTAGATACTAGGATAGGCCCTTTTGGAGTCCGCTTCCTTGGAGCCTTTTTCTTCTGTATTGATTCCAACAGAAATTTAGGAACCTCAATTTTGTCAAACTCCACTAGTTCCTCCTTTGGTTCTATTGGCTGTCCATGGAAGTTTACAGATGGGTTTATTACATCTTGAGGCATTTGAACTGGTAATTGTGTGCCACTTGTTTCTCTAGTTTCTTTCTGTGGAGATTTAGGTCTTTTGGCTTTTTGCTTTGTCCTTCCACCTTTTCTCTTAACTGATTTAGGGAGTTCCTCAGGCTCCCTTTCTTCTCTTTTTATCTCATCCATTAACTCTTCAGCAAGCCTGGTTTGCCTTTCTTCTGAAGTTTCATTTGGAAATTCAGTGTCTGGATGAGCTTCTCTTAGCAGCCTTGAAGTCTCTTCTCTCTTGGCTTCAACAAATCTAGGATGGCTGTTGGATATGTTTAGAACTTTTCCATTCCTTATGATTATAGCCATCCATTCTCTTACACTTCTATTAGCCTTTTCTTTGAACTCCTTGATTCCATCTCCCATTAGCTTCTCTTCATCATCCTTGGGAAATGGATAGTCCAGTTGTAACTTGTTCTTCCCATTTGCTTTTGGTGGAGAGAAAGCTCTGGTTTTTATGTAGGGTTCAAATTCCTTGACATATGAAGGTTCAGCATCATAGAATGTAGGAGCCACAATTGCTAGAGTGAGTACCTTCAGAATTGTAGTAGATATTGTTGGAGCTGAGGATTGGCTAGAGAACAGAGTTGATGCAATAGATTCATTGATCAATCTTTCTGTCCTCATTATCCTTTCATTGTGTTCCTCTTTTATCTTTTGAAGAGCTTCAATTCTGGCTAGCTTTTCCTCTTCTGACAGGTTTGAGAAATCAAACTCCTCAGATAGAGTTACTGGTAGGGGTTTGGATTTGTTGGGGGAAGCCTTGACAATAAAGTCCTGTGGATTGACCACTATGGAAGGCTGCTGCTCCCCCTCACTTGCTGCTTCTCTTCTTTCAGAAATTATGATTGGACTTGTAGTTGCCACAGTCTCTTCCACTTTGTCCCCCTTTTTGTTAGCATCAAGGGTTTGAATAGAAGTTGGGGCTGTAACTAACTTCTCCAAAAGTTGAGTTTGCAGTTTCTGATGTTGAAGAAATTGCTCCATCTGGGATTCCATCTTTTCCACTCTGGTGGTGAGCTGTTGCACAGACTTAGCCAAGTTGTCTTCTTTGATGAATCTTTGTTGCAACACCCTCTGAGTAGCTGTGGGAGCTAGCTGCTCTAACTTGGAACACAGAAATCTTCACATCTTTGATTTCTTGCTTGACCTCCTCTAAGTTTGATCTTTGAATCACCATTTGCATCTTTTGCAGCTTGAGGGAGTCAATTACTTGTTGAAGAACAACCTATCTTTGTGGATCTGCTCTTTGGTGCTCAGCCAGGGCAGATTTATATTGCCTTATGATCTCCATATTAAGGTCAGGATAGGTATAGCTAGTACCAAATTTCCAATCAAGAATACTACTAGCACCTTCATCCTTAGTGCTCTGGCTATCTTCACTTTCAAATTCTTCACCTTCAAATTCTTCACTTTCAGCAATGGATGGCAGAGCTTCTAAAGAGTCCTTGGCTCTTTGCAATGACTGTGAGGTGTGCACTAGGTGCATTGCCTCCTCTGCTTCCACATTGCCCTGTTGTGCCAGAATTTGATAGGAAGGAACATGATGAGTAAAGGTCTCAGCATCCAGAGAAATGGAGTCAATCATTGACTGATATTCTTTTTGATATTCCATTTCCTTGGTTGCATCATCAACCTCCATTGACTCAATAGCAATGGCTGCTCCCTCCACCCTTATGTCCCTTGTAGTCCCTTCTCTCCTCTCATCTCTCTTTTCTTGCATCAAGGGCTCCCCTTGGCTCACACCTCTCACACCATCACCTTCACCTACTAAGGTGGAACTCTCATTCTCTCATTTTTCCTGACCGGAAGAAATAGTCAGCCTCTCATTATTCTGCTCTCCTTTTGCCTGCTCTAATGGTAGCCTCTCACTCCCTTCCCTCATTCCTAGAAGTGCTTCAACTAACACTAGCTCTACTCCACTTAACACTAGAATGTCAGATAATTCAGTTGTATTAGGTGGAGAATGAGCTAGCAACGGATAAGGAATATCCGTTGAAGAGGTAGTTATTGTTGTCAACGGATGGCTTGATGGGGGCACATCCGTTGATGGAAAAACACTTGTCAACAGATGAAGGATATCCGTTGAAGAAAGAAAAGGTTTATCCAAGAAAACCAACACTGAATCTGTGGAGATTGATTTTAAGTTTGAGGCCACAGTCTGTGTTGGGAATTCTAGAAAAGGAGATTGATGGTCCAACAAATCATCTAAAAGACGATGATCTTCAATTTGTGAGTGGGGCTTCTCCATGAGTCTTAAAGATGGAGAATCAGGAAATGATGTAGAAATCATGTCCACATCCAGAGAGAGAATTGGTGATGATTGATTATCATGTGTTTCAATTTGAAGGTTAAGATCAAGGGGCTGTGACTTCACATTTATTGAAGCCACATCAAACTGAGTTTGAGAAGGTACAGTTTGTTGTACTGTGTGTGCACCCTGTGATTCCCCTATGGTTTTAGATTTTACTCTTCTTTCATAGGTTTTTGAGAGAGGGCTAGTTTTGTCTCTGACCCTTTTGTGCAGTGTTCCTTGTGGGGAACTTGATTCAGTAGTCACACCCTGTTGAGAGGATGTAACTAGAACTTGGCTTGTAGGTTCATTAACAGTCTTTTGAGAGACTGGAATGTTGGTTGCACCTGCCTCACCTTCCTTATCCTTAGGGTTTTCACCCTATCCCTCACCACTCACTACCACCTTCACACTCCCCTCAAGAGTTTTGGTAGGTTTTACAACAGGTGTCTTTTGAGAGACACATGAGGTTTGCTTTTTAGATTGTGGTTTTGGAACTCTGGATTTGGTCACCTTGGTAAGAGCCTGTTTGGTCACAACTACAGACTCCATTGTGACACTAGAAGGCAAAGAAATTTGGGGGTTAGAGATGGGAGTTTCAAGGTTAGAAATAGTTACCTGAACAATTGGTAGATATACCAATTGTACTCCTGCATTTGAGTTCATCCGAATTAAATCACTTAAGACTCTCTTCTCCTGAACAAAACATGGGAACTTGCTATCCGGGTTAGCAATGGATAGCTTATTCTCAGATACATGCAGTGCTAAGAGCATCAAAAATATAGCAAAATAGATATTCTTTCTCCTAGTTTCCTTTTTACCTAATTTTGCTGCTATCTCATACATGACTAGTGTGCCAAAGTTATGGAATTTATCAGTCAGAAGCATATACATCATAACTAGCATGGAATGGGTAACAGCATCAAAATTACTAATTTTGCCTGAAAACGTTTTAATGAAGGCATCACAAAAATAACTCCATTCTTTAACCATTCCTTTCCTAACAATTTTCCCTAAATTCTCAGTACTAATGGGATAATTTATGGAATTAAGCATGGCAACAATTTCAGCATTACTGGGTACTTTCAGACAGTTATTCTCAGGTAATTTTAAACAAGCAGTTATCACATCAGAATTAACTACATAGTTTTTACCCTTTAAGGAAAAAGCAATTGTACCGTCTGTGCCATTGTACTCAGCAGATGCCCACACCTCTTCAATTACCTCGTGGATTAGAGGAGTGGTGGCAGTCATAGCATACGACAGTTTACATTTCTTCACAAAATTCATCAAGGTGTGATAAGCTTCTGGGGCATTCACTGTATCAACATAGGCCGCGAAGTTGTTCTTCTCATAGGTGAACCCAGTGGAAGACATCATCTTAACAATAGGCGCCATTGAAGTGTTTGACCTTTTGTTGCATAGAGTTTTAGTGAAGAGGATGCAGTTTACTTATGAGAATCTTGAAAGTGGATAAAAGTGAGATGTGAGAGCACAAGACATCCTTTTATATTTTTCAAGAGTTGAAAATGAAATAATTAAAAGTAATTACTCATTGGTCAAAAGTAATTGTCAGTTAATAAAAGAAAATAAATACAGCTATGCCTATATATACACGTTTACCAATGGCTATATTTAAAAGAAAATATGTATATCAACGGATATAAGATGAACGGTTGAGAAACAGTTTATCCGTCGATGTTGTGGACAACCTGTTATCCGTTGATATACGAAAATCTAGTAATGTGTTTATACTACCAACGGGTAAAAGGATATCCGTTGATAAGATAATTTTGCCTTAGACAAAATTTCTACAGAAAGTTTTTCTGAGAGTTTTTAATTCTCAAGTAAATCAAAACACATTTCTAGCTGTAAAGCAGTAAGATCAAATATCACTAGGAATTATGATAAATTAAGCATACCTAGTTCACCTACCAATCTTGTGAATGTGGATTCATCAAGAGGCTTGGTGAAGATATCTGCAAGCTGCATTTCACTTGGCACAAAGTGCATTTCTACTGTACCATTCATCACATGTTCTCTAATGAAGTGGTATTTGATAGAAATATGCTTGGTTCTCGAATGTTGCACTGGATTCCCCGTGATGGCAATAGCACTTGTGTTGTCACAGAAAATTGGAATCTTTTCGACTTTTAGACCATAGTCAATAAGTTGATTTTTCATCCATAGAATCTGTGCACAACAACTTCCAGCAGCAATGTACTCAGCTTCAGCTGTAGAAGTGGAGACTGTTCTGTTTCTTACTGAACCATGAAACAAGCCTGTTTCCTAGAAATTGACAGGAACCTGTAGTACTTTTCCTATCAATTCTGCAACCTGCATAATCTGCATCTGAGTAGCCAGTTAGATCAAAACCAGAATCTCTTGGGTACCAAATGCCAAGGTTTGGTGTTCCCTTGAGATACCTGAAAATTCTCTTAATAGCTATCAAGTGAAACTCTCTAGGGTCGGCTTGAAATCTAGCACAAAGACAAGTAGAAAATATTATATCAGGTCTACTAGCTGTTAGGTATAGAAGAGAACCTACCATGCCTCTATAGCTTGTGATGTCCACAGACTTTTCCTTAGTATTCAACTCAAGCTTAGTTGCAATGGCCATAGGTGTTTTTGCAGAGGTACAATCCATTATGTCAAATTTCTTTAAAAGATCATAAATATATTTTGTTTGACTTATGAAGATGCCCTCATTAACTTGCTTTACTTGAAAGCCAAGAAAATAAGTTAATTCACCCATCATGCTCATTTCATACCTACTTTGCATAAGTTTGGCAAACCTTTTGCAAATCTTCTCATCTGTAGACCCAAAAATAATATCATCTACATAGATTTGAACTAGTATTGAAGAGCCATTGATATTCCTATGAAATAAGGTTTTATCTACTGTACCTCTAGTGAAGTGATTCTCCAAAAGAAATTGAGATAAAGTGTCATACCAGGTTCTTGGTGCTTGCTTCAAACCATAAAGTGCTTTCATGAGAAGATATACATATTCTGGAAATTCTGGATCTTCAAAGCCAGGAGGTTGATGGACATAGACCTCTTCTTCCAGTTCCCCATTTAGAAAGGCACTTTTGACATCCATCTGATAGACTGTGAAATTGGCATGTGCTGCATAGGCTAGGAATATTATAATTGCCTCAAGTCTTGCCACTGGAGCAAAAGTTTCATCAAAATCTATCCCTTCTTCTTGAGAATAACCTTTTGCCACTAATCTAGCTTTATTCCTCACAATTATGCCATTTTCATCTGTCTTATTCTTGAGAACCCATTTAGTACCTATGACACTTCTATCATCAGGTTTGGGCACAAGCTTCCAAACTTTATTTCTTTCAAATTGGTTTAGCTCTTCTTGCATTGCTAAGACCCAATCTGGACCTAGAAGGGCATCTTCCACTTTCTTAGGTTCCTCTTGAGACAGGAAACTACTTTATAGGCATTCTGCTTGAGTGGCCCTCCTAGTTTTGACTCTTGAATTTGATTCACCAATGATTAACTCAAATGGATGATCTCTAGTCCATTTTCTTGGAGGTGGAATATTTGATCTGGATGAGGTCGCTTCATCTGTATGAGCATGATCTTGTTGATTGGTCATTGAGTTTTGACTTTGAGAAACTCCCCCTGAGTTTGTTGTCCTTGCGGAATTATGAAGTTGACTGTCAACGGATGCATCTCCTTGTCTATCAACGGATGCTCCATTTTGCCTGTCGATGGATGCATGAGAATGCCTATCAACGAATGCATCGGATGCTCCAATATGACTGTCAACGGATGCTTCATTTCCAGTGTGAGCATCACTCCTAGTTGGGCCAACAACTCTTGGTGAATTTTCATGGTCATGATCTTCATTTTCCTCATCATCATCATTGTACATTCTTCCTTCTACCTCATTCTCAAATTCCAATTTTTCATGGGAGCCTCCATCATTTAGACCTAGAATCTTTTGATCATCAAACACAACATGTACAGATTCCATAACAATGTTGGTTCTTAGATTGTAGACTTTATAGGCTTTCCCAGATGCATATCCAACAAAAATAGCTTCATCTGCATTTGCTTCAAATTTGCCCAAGTTATCTCCATGATTCCTTAGTACAAAACACTTACATCCAAAGACATGAAGGAAAGCTAAAGTTGGTTTCTTGTTGGTTAACAACTGATAAGGAGTCATTCCTCTAGCTTGACTGACCAAGGAAATATTCTAAGTGAAACAGGCAGTGTTGACAGCTTCAACCCAGAAATATGTTGGCAATCTTGATTCACTTAGCATTGTTCTAGCTGCTTCAATGAGAGTTCTATTTTTCCTTTCAACAACCCCATTTTGTTGTGGTGTTCTAGCAGCAGAAAACTCATGGAAAATTCCGTTCTCTTCACAGAAGATCTTCATTGTGGAATTTTTGAATTCAGTGCCATTGTCACTCCTGATTCTTTTTTACTTTATCTTCAGAACCATTGTTTACTATTCTGAGGTGATTGATGATGATTTCACTTGCACAATCCTTGGAGTGCAGGAAGAAGGTCCATGTAAACTTAGAAAAATCATCTACGATCACCAGACAGTATTTCTTCTTTGAAATAAACATGACATTTACTGGACCAAATAAGTCCATATGCAGCAATTGAAGTGGCTTAACAATGGATGACTCTGTCTTGCTCTTGAAGGATGATTTCTTTTGTTTCCCTAATTGGCAGACATCACAGAGTCCATCTTTGATAAATTCCAATTGAGGGATTCCTCTAGAAAGATCCTTTCTTACCAAGTCATTCATAACTTTAAAATTCAAATGTGACAGCTTCTTATGCCATAGCCAACTCTCATCCTTACTTGCTTTGTTGAAGAGACAAGTAATGGATTCTGAGAATGCTGAATTGAAGTTAGATATGTAAACATTTCCTTTCCTAAAGCCTATCAATACCACATTGTTTTCTTCCTTGGCAGAAACAACACAGGCTTGTTTTGTGAACCTTACTTCATAGTCTTTGTCACAAATCTGACTGATACTCAGCAAATTGTGCTTCAAACCTTCAACTAAGGCCACTTCTTCAATGATGACATTGTCTTTTAAAATCAAGTCATATCCCTTAGTATATCCTTTGCTGTCATCTCCAAAGGTAATTCTAGGGCCAGCTCCTTCCTTGAACTCTGTGAGCAGGGTTGAATCTCCTGTCATGTGCCAGAGCATCCACTATCTAGGTACCATAGATTCCTTCTGTTTCCCTGCACACATTCCAAAAATGAATCAAGTTGATTTTGGTACCCAAGCTTCCTTGGGTCCTTTCTTGTTAGCATTTGACTTTGCACTCTTAGCATTCTTCAACTTAGGTGTAGATGCTTGAGTGATAGGGTTAGATAGATGCTCATTTGCATAAATACTTGGTACATGCATTTGTGAAAGATTAGCATACATGTTATTCATCCTTGGGTTGTTCCATGTCATTTGTGGCATATTCACAGATTGAAAATAAGGATTAGACACACATGGCATGTTCACATATGGATTTGTAAAATGAGCATTCTAATACAAACCAGGCATTGCAGGCATACATGATATAGTTTGAGGTACATGAGCAGGAGCTTTGTTAACAATCTTACAATTAGAAGATAGGTGATTGACACTATTACAATTACTACAAGTTTTCCTAGGGGCAAACTTGTCAGGAGAATAATTGTTTTTCTTGTTGATGCCTATCTTACCATTTCTGTTCTTTTTCTTTTTACCCTCAATTTCTACATTTTCATTATCTGATTTACCAACAGCCTTTTTGTTGTGTAAATCACCTGCCTTAGCCTTCCCACTAGATTTGGTTTGGCTACACTCACCAGTAACAAAGTTCTTGGCGACTGGACCATACTTAATATCCAGTTTCTTGAGTTCCCTCGTACTAACAAACTTTTTGTTAGTCAACGGATGATCACTATCCGTTGATTCACAAATATTCTCTAGATCCTCAAGGCAAGGTTCTAGCTCCTTTTTCTTTTGAGTCCAGGTCTCCTTCACAAATGATTCTATTCCCTGGACTTCTATTATGTTTTGTGAAATATTCCTACAGCTTTGAAATTTATCTATTATCCCTTGATCTTTTTCAAGCTGGTCTCTTAAAACCAGTTCTCTTTTTAACACAGCTTCAAGTTCACTTTTAGCATTATTACAATCAACTCTCATTTTCTCAAATTCTAGAAATTGAGTTTCTAGAGCAGCATTCCTATCAATTAAAAACAAATTAGTCTCTTTAATCCTATTGTTCTCTTTAGTAAGTGATTTAAGAGTAACACTCAAGTGATATAGTTCAGTAGACATTTCATCTATAACACTATTGCATTCCTCTTTGGTGAGCTCAAAGAGATTAGTAGAAAATACCTGATTGCTAGATGAACTTGCTTCCTGCTCTCTAGAATCAGTCATCAATGCAAGGTTGACATACTCAGCATCATCATCAGAATGATTTCCATCAGCAGCCCAGTCATACTCTTGGGTCATGAATGCCTTTCCTTTCTACCTGAGAAGATCAAAATATTTCTTCTTGTAGTCAACAGCTTCAGTTGGCTTTCCCTTATTCTCAGATCTGGGCTTCGTGCATTCACTTATCATGTGACCAGCAATTCCACAATTGTAGCATTTAATTTTGGATTTATCCACAAAGTTGCTTGTGGAATAATCCTTGTTAAATGGCTTGGCCACCCCAGAGTTTCTCTTGAATTTCAGCTTAGAGAATCTCCTAGACAGAAAGGCTAAGTGCTCATTTATCTCATCCAATTCATCCTGCTGAAGGACATTCAATTCTTCAAATACATTTTCCTTGCTCCTGCTTGATTCTGCTCTACCTTTACAAACCTCCCTGTTTGGTGTAGAACAAGTAGTTTCTGTCCTTTTCTCCTCCTTCTGCTCCAAGTTGGCAACAAGTACAACTGACCCACTTTTCTTTTGGGACTTCTCAATCTCTTCATCCTGCTCCATTTCCAGCTCATATGTCTTTAAAGTTCCACAGAGCCTTTCAAGAGTAAATGTCTTGTACTCTTGAGTGTTTCTTAAAGAAACAGTCATTGGCTTCCATTCTTTGGGCAGTGATCTCAGAAATTTGAGATTAGAATCTTTCACTAGGTAGATTCTTCCATACAGTTTCAAGCCATTTAGTAGCTTTTGAAACCTACTAAATGTGTCATTCAATGTTTCTCCACTCTTGAAATGGAAGTGCTCATACTGTTGGATTAGTAGTTGCATCTTGTTTTCCCTCATTTGTTCTGTTCCTTCACAAAGGGTTTGAACAGTGTCCCATACTTTCTTGGAGGTAGTACAGCTGATAACATTGTCAACCATGTCTGTTTCTAGACCATTGAACAGTATATTCATGGTCTTTTTCTCTTTGTGGACTTCTGCCATATCTTCAAGACTCCATTCAGAAACAGGTTTGGGAATGAGAGTGTCAGGCGCATCTTCAGCAAGGCCAACTCTTGCTGCAGTCTTCATCGGAACATGAGGACCTTTATCAATCCACAAAACCCTCATCAATTGACACGAGATGTAGACGCATTTTTACTTTCCAGTGAAAGTAATTCTCTCTATCAAGAACTGGTATCTTTACTCCATAATCCTTCTTAGACATGTTGAAAGTGTGTTGATCTTTAAACTTCAAATATGTTAGAAGCTTGCTCTGATACCAATTGTTATTCCCAGATTACACACTTGTATAATTGTAGAAGGGTGGGTTGAATACAATTCTTGATATTTATAATTTTCTGATAAGAACTCCAGAAATCTATAAGAAGATAATTGTTGTATAAAGATTAATGCACAAACACATATAAAATCAGGTAGTTAAATGCACCACCTGAAGCTTTTATTTGAAGAAAACTCTGTGATACAAATGTACACAGCTGCTGTTTTACAACTCTTTGCTTTTTAAGGATATTCAAGAAAACATTAAGCAAATGTATCTGTTTTCTTAGCTTCTAAAGAGTTGCTACACTTGGTTATATATCCCAAGTTTACAAGTACTACAGGAATAAGATAATACTAATCTAATTCAAGTTGACTTGCTACTCCACTCCAAATACACATATAGCCGAAAGGTTGTCCTTGTGAATAGACATGTCCCTTGCACCTTTCTTGTATTCATAGTGTAAACGGAATGCTTCTTTCTTCTGCGTTTCCAAAGTATGGCTGCCATACTGCTTTTTGTACCTACTATCAACCCATGTGATCTGTCAGTCAAACCTGTGTTTATCAACTGCTAATCCCCAGCTAGCATAGAAGAAAGTGTTAATGATTATCCGTTGACATTGTACACTGTCATCCATTGATAATAGATTGAGCTGTATCCGTTGATATTTTAGATTTGAGCTGTATCCGTTGATAGAGTTCTGTCTTCATCCGTTGATACACTTTCACTTAGACAGAATTACATAGCATAGCTTATTTACAATTGGCTACCCTATTCTTCCTATCCATTGATGGTCAACATGATTGTGGATAAAAACACTATCAACTGATAACATAGAGATACTGCAGTATGCAACAAAACCTCATCCATTGATGAGCTACCTGTCAACGGATAGAGTTATAATTCCTCATTCGTTGACAGTTATAAAACATGACTTATACAATTTGTGCATAAAATGTGAAGTTATCATCAAGTACAACATATTCCTAACATCATATTCTCCTTCTTCATCTTTATTATCAAAATTCGTAGGTCTATTCTTCATACAAATCAGTAGTCTTGTAAAATTCATAGAACTTCATCGTAAGTCAGAAATTGTTGATTCTGAACTTGTCAGAAAGGTCTTTTCGTTCTCTAGAACTTTCGTTCTTTGAGTTTTTCAAGAAAACATCGTTTAGAGGGTCAAAAAGTGAAAATACAGATCTAATCAGAAGTGGTTACATGTTTTGAATTCTTGTTTTTCCATTCAGAAGTAAGTTTCTGATCGTTCTTTCTAGTGCTTTCATGTTTTCAAAACTATGTGTTATGTGTGTATATTTGATTGCTAAAAATAAGGCTAAGTGATTATTTATTTTGAATGATATTTGTTATTGTATATGTGTTATGTGTAAGCAATAGTCTTGGAACTCTGATTTATGCCATGTTTTACGAAAATAAGAATAAGGACCGAGTCACCGGGTTGTAGTGATAGTTTTCTGCAAATTTAGGACCGTTATTACCGGGTTGTAGTGGTCGTGGTATGAATTATAGGTTTCAAGTTATTATTGTTATGTGCTATCGAATTGTATCGAATAAGAATAAGTGCATCGTAAGTGATTGTTTCGTATATCGTTATTATATCGTATTGAATATTACACTATCTTGTATTATATGTGTTACTTGGCTCTACTAGTTTGATCAATTGGTTACTTGCTGGGCTGTATAGCTCATTACTTACAATTTTCAGGTTCAATGTAAGATCGAGTGGATAGCATTGGAGTTCGAAGTGCTTAGGTTCGGAGTAGATTAGCTTTTAGATTGTCATTCTTAGCTGCGCTTTTGTAATAAGTACCTTTGTAATTGACTTTTGGTTTAATAAATTATAATTTATTTTAGTTTTCGATTTAGAATTAATAGTCCGAAAAGTCGGGCTGTTACAGTTGTGGAGGGGGAGAAGGTGATTCGGATGGTATATGTTATGTGACTGAATAAAGGCCGGAAATTAGAAAAAATCGCCTTAAAAATCGTCTCTCTCTCACTTATGTGGGAGACGATGAACCGTGACGACTACGCGTTTTCAAGATGTGCCGTAACATGTGATACACATTCTCAACATGCGTATTCCGAACACGCAGCTGAATTCCAATTTATGAAGACCACGCATCTGGGAGATGCGTATACTGTGTACGCATGTATCCTGTGGTACTTTGGGCGGAACATCCCGCCTATGAGCATTTCGCGCAGTTGAATTTAAATGCTGGGTATTTTGATTTTTCACCCAAATTATAAAGTAGTGATCATAGTTTACATCAAATTTTTAAATTCACAATTTAATAATTAGAAGGTTAAATTTTAACGTTTTACAATAAAAAAAGCTCACGTTAACTTTTTATTAAAAAATGGTCACATTTTATTTTCTCATTTTTAAAAAAGGACTCATTTTTTGGTTTATAAATTAAGGATGATAAAATTTTAACCTTCTTAATTATTAAATTACGAATTTAAAATTTTTTTGTAGACTATGATCACTACTTTATAATTTACTTTGAAACATATTATGAGTACAATTTTAATACAAAATATACGAATACATTTTGAAAATATTTTAATCCTATAATCCATTTTAGATGTACAAGTATCAAGTCCCAACTATTGCACAAACATACCAATTGCTTACCAAGACCAATTCTGAGTTATATAGTCTGACAAAACATAACAAAATCAATAGCTGCAAACTTGCCAGTTTAAGGTACACTTTAGTCAAAATCCGAAAAACTAAAATAAATTCCAACATCTACTTGTGCAAATGGGATATTTAATTATTAAAAATTAAACTGGTATGAGTAACTAATTATTTTTTGGAACATAATACTTTGAGTACACATTGGATATTGGATATATCATTTACTCATTTGAAATTTGTGCACGAGCTAACAAAAAAAAATTTGTTAGATTTTGTTGTGTTATGATCAGGTATTATATATTTTAAGGAAAATGAATTTTTTTGTCACTGAACTATTGACCTTTTTCGAAACCTACCACCCAACTATAAATTTTTCTTTTTTACTCACTAATGTTAGGTCCGTTCTTCTTTTAGTCACTAAACATAGGTTCGGATTTTGTTTTAATCACTAAACTTAGGTTTGGATTTGATTATTAGCAATATGTTAATTTTTTTTACTCACTAATCTTAGATTCGGGGTGAAAAAGTCAATCGAACCTTTAATAATTAAAAATGATGCAATATAGAGGACAATTTGTTAAACTTTAATACTTGAAAATGATGCATCAAATTTATCTTGAAAATAAATCGATTAAATTTAATAGATAATGTCAGCATTAACTTTATCTTGAAAATCAATCGATAAATTTTAATAAGATAAAGTCTGCATTGAATCTTGTCTTGAAAATAAACCGATAAAGTTTAATAAGATAAAGTTATTCTCTCTAATGATTTAACTCTTTACAGTTAAACCTCAATAAATGAATACGCTTGGGACTGAAATTTTTTATTCATAATCGAGGTCAAAAATACATTGTCTCTATTATGTTGGGACTGGAAAAAGATATTCATTTAACAAGTTTATTCGTTTCACGAATATTCATTTATCGATATTTTACTATATCTTGAAAATCATAATAAGATAAAGTTTAATAAGATATAGGAAAATTAAATTAAATTTGAGAGGGATGTTAGAGTGAACAAGTTGATTGCAACTTTAATACTTGAAAATGATGCATTAGAGAGGAAAACTTACCACTTAATACATCATAAAGTTAGACTTTATCTTATTAAACTTTACCAATTTAGTTTCAAGATAGAGTTTAATGCAGACTTTATCTTATTAAATTTAATCAATTTATTTTTAAGATAAAGTTTAATGCATCATTTTCAAGTATTACAGTTTAACAAATTGTACTCTATAATGCATCATTTTTTAAGTATTAAATCTTCAATTGAATGGTTCACTCCGAATCTACGGTTAGTGAGTAAAAAAATAACATAATGCTAATAATCAAATCCAAACCTAAGTTTAGTGAGTAAAATAAAATCTGAATCTAAATTTAGTGACTAAAATAAAACCGGACCTAACGTTAGTGAGTAAAAAAGAAAAATTCATAGTTGAGTGGTAGTTTTTTAAAAAGGTGAATAGTTCAGTGACAAAAAATCCATTTTCCCTATATTTTAAGAAAACACTCCATTTATGATGCATCTTTAAGAAAAAGAAAGTAACAAAAATGTAGGATACGCAATTGTTAAATTCCACGTGCATTCCTATAATCTATATATCTATATAAAGGAAAAACTCGGCCGGCTGACGTGGCATGTCTCAAATGTGTTAAAACTATTTACTCAGGATTCTTATGCCCTCATCCATTTTTTTGTTCTCTCTCATTGTCCTTCTGTAACTGCATGGCAATTACTCTAGAGAAAATCAATATGCAATGTTTTTAATTTGATTTTAGACTCTTTATCTCCCTTAATTTGGACTTAAAATGTATATATAAGTACATTTTGATAGCTGTAGTATGAATTTGCTCTGAAGTCTACTGATGGATCTATTGAGGAGAATAGGTAAAGGTTTATTCTTTTTAGTTAAAATTTGATGGATATTTTTGCAAAGGATCTTTACATCTGTCTATCCCATGGCCTGTTTTTTTTCCAGACGCTTAAATTCTCTAAATGCCTCTCGTTGCTTTAATTGTGGCACCTACGGCCATTCACTTAATGAGTGTCCTAAACCTCGAGATAACCTCGCTATTAGCAATGCTAGGAAAGAGCACCACTTAAAAAAGAACCAGAATGGCAGGCCTCATGTATTGACTCGATATTATCAAAATACTCCTCGTGGAAAGTATGATGGATTAAAGCCTGGTGCTCTTGATGCTGAGACAAGAAACCTTCTCGATCTTTCGGTAAAGTATTTCTCCCGTCTTTCTATGTTTTAAAAGATTAATATGTTCTAGGAAGTTTAAAGTTTTAGGGAGCAATTTTCGTGAATACTGATGATAGGTCATGGAAATCTGTAATAAATTTCTTATTGGGTAGGAGATTTCATGAATTCATGTGAAGAGTATATGCACGATGTGTATACTGTGTAATTAAAGTGTGTTCTCTTGCCATAATAATTGTATGTTAACTATTTTTCTGTTATACAGGAACTCGATCCACCTCCATGGCTCAGAAGGATGCGTGAACTAGGATACCCTCCTGGATATCTAGGTAATAGCCTTTTTCTTTTTTGCCTCCTTAGATTTGACTTGCCATATTCATAGAATAACAAGTGTATACTGCATAGTAGTTGTTATGTGTATATCTCTTATTTTGTGTTCATACTTCACATGGATGAAGTTAGAAGCTTACTGTATTTTGTTTATTGTTATGCATAATCAATCATTATCAAGTCCCCCGTCCGTTCTCTTAGATTTAAACTAAGTTTCATTCTGTTATGATGATAATCATTTCTTTCTCCCACTCATTTTATCCACAAATATCATCTTTTATCCATACTGCATCATCTCCTTTTTTATCCATACTGTATCAACTCCTTTACTCTCGGCACAATTTTTACCTTTCATTCTTCCTGTTCCACTTATGCTTCTTTTTCATTCAATTCGCTCTAATCCTTTTATTCTTCCTTCTACCTCATGCCTAAACAAAATTATTTTCTCCCTCTCAAAGTTTACCCTCAATGAATGCTGATTTTATTTATCTATTACAGACATTGAAGACAGCGACCAGCCTTCAGGGATTACAATATTTGATGATGATGAATCTGTTAGTCATAGAGGCATGCCTGTATACATCTAATAACAAGCCTAATTGACTGTAATGTTGTGCATTACCTACATGACCTCTTAACAGAGGGAACCTCTAGTTGTAGAGTTTCTACTTGTTATAGTACTTGTAATAGGCATCAAATTCTACCTGTGTAACTGTAATTAAAGTCAGAGAATAATGCTTGAAAGAAGTTCCAAGGATCATGCCTCAAGCTTGAAGACCAAGACTTTCAAAATAAGCACAGTTGGAATTTGGAGAATGAAGATTTGCCTAAGTACCAATTCGAGAAGTGTTTTGATCTATTCGAGAAGTCTAGCCTTCGAGATGTCAGGGATTCGATATCTACAAAGACATTATTCGATATCTCTGAATGCACTGTTCGATATCTCATTCGATATCTCAAAGATTCGATATGTCTACTACTTTATTCGAGAACTCAGAAAGTCAACAAGTCAAAGTATCATTCGAGTTCTCTAGGAGTCAACAAGTCAATGTTCCATTCGATATCTCAATGACTCAGGAACTATTCGATATCTCAGGGATTCGATAAGTAAAAAGCTCTATTCGATATCTCAAGGATTCTTGGAGAAAAGACTTATTCGAGAAGTGATTCGATGTGTCAGCTCAACAGTATTCGAGAACTCAGAGTTATCGATTAAGCCAATTCTAGTTCTCGAATCACCAACAGAGTTACTTCTCGAATACAATCTTGGAGACAAAATACTGAAGAATTGTACAAGTCATAAACCTGCAACAAGCCAAGACGCTTTATGGACCACATACTGTAAAGCACGTTGGAAAGCCTACAAAGAAGCTTAGAGAGATAGTACAAGAGACAAAGAGCTAAAGAAGTGGATCTGAACAGAGTTCTAAGAAATCAAATCTGGAGCAGTTTGGATGTTTACTAAAATAGGATAAACACATTAGAAAGCAAATTTGTTTGCTACCTTATTTGTTGTAAGCAAGTTGTTCACATGATATAAGTGAACAACCCTACTTCTTTAGCAAGTATCAAAAACAGAGTGATCAATAGTTTTTACAAGTAATATCTCTCTGAGAAAGAAGCTGAGAATACGAAATTGTGTTCTCAGGTTGTAGCAACATTTTGATCTAATTAAACATTAGATTAAAGTGATTATTGTGTTGTTGTGTCTTATATTTCCGCACTCATATTTGTTTGAGCACAAAAACACATACACGACTAAGCAGATTCAAAAGAAAAGTCGAGAATCCATTCACCCCCCTCTGTATTCTCTCTGTATTCTCTTTGCTATATTCAATACTCAACAAGTGGTATCAGAGCAGACTGTTTATTTAAAAACAGAAAAAGATCATGAATACACCAAAGACTACAGGAACAGTGAAGGTCCCTAAGTTCGACAAAGAGAATTACAACCTCTGGAAGATTAAAATGATGTTGTTCATCAAAGCTGCTAACCCTCTATATCCTGAGATACTCAAGAATGGTCCCTTTGTTCCACAACAGGAGATTCCTGAAAAGACTGTTGGAACTGTAACCATTCCAAGATCTTATGTGGCTAAAGAACCATCCAAATGGACAGAGACAGAAAAGGAGATGGTTGCTCTCGACAGTCATCTCATGTTATTAATCATAGATTCTATGGAAATGTCAATGTTTGCTAACATAGCCTCTTGCAAAATAGCAAAGGAGATGTGGGATCATATTGAGGTATTATGTGAAGGAACAGAGGAGGTTAGAGAAAACAAGAAACAGATACTTGTCACACAGTATGAAGCTTTCATGGCTCAGACCAAGGAAAGCATTACCGACATGTTTGAAAGGTTTCACAAGCTGGTGACTGAGCTACAAATGAATGGGAAGGTTTACAGCACCAAGGAGTTGAACATGAAGTTTCTATTGTCCTCACCAAACCATCTAGAGCAAAGGGTCATTTCTCTAAGAGAAAGAGATTTGAACAAAGTCACATATGATGTGCTCTACGGGGTTTTAAAGACTTATGAGCTTGAGTTGCTTCAGAAGAGGGCTATCCAAGCCAACCAAGGCAGAATGGTAAACACATCATGTGCCTTGATCGTCAGCAAATCTGTTCAAGACCTAGAAGCATCTACAAGTCAGCTGAGGATAGAAGAGATAGTAGATGATGAAGAAAATGAAGGTGAAGTGACTGAACCTGTTGAGGAGAAGGAAGAAGAAGAGTTCTGTACTCTTGAAGAGCTAGATGGCATGGAAAACACTTAATATGCTTTCATGGCCAGAAAGTTTCCAAACATCAGATTCAAGAGGAACCAACCCTTCAAACCTAGACCCCAAAACCATTCATTCAACAAGAGCAAGGCACCTGTGAAAGCAAACAAGAATAAATTCAAAACCAGCCATGTGGATAGGTCATCTGTAAGGTGTTATAGATGCAATGACCTAGGGCATTTTGCCAGTGAATGCAAGAAGCCTAAAAAGAAGGATAAGGAGTTTCTAGAGCTTGAAGCTAAGTATGAGGCCCTTCTGAAAAAGCAAACACAAGGCAAGGCCTACATAGCTGAAGGGAAGTGTTGGGATGACTCTGATAGTGATGGAGATGAGCAAGAATTCTGCAACTATGCCTTGATGGCTGATTCGAAGGATGAACAATCTCTGTCTGACTCTCAGGTACCATCTCTCACTACCATAGATATGTCTGTTTCTGAGTATAAATGCATGGTTGAACAACTACCTATTGAAATGTTTAATATTCATACTAGTATGACTGCTACTAATGAAGAGATTGCCAAACTGTCTGCTAAGAATGAACTGTTAAACAAGAAGAATGAGGAACTTGAGCTAATTGTTATGCAAGTAGATAACCTTAAGAAAGAAGTTGAATATTTGCAGAATAAGGTTCTATGTGCTAGTCAGGTTGAGAAGGCTTTAAGGGATGAACTAGCTGAAAATGAATTCAAATTGAAAACCTTTAAGAACTCCTCTAGGCTATTGCATTCCTACCATGAGAAAAACCAAGCTAAACCCAAGTCTGCCATTGGACTTTACTATGGCACTCTTAAACAGAGGAAAAGCTATGTTGTCATTGAAGATGACATAGTTGTTCAGGATGAAGTGCCTCACATTTTGAAAAAGACTGAGTCTCCAATTTTTAAAGAACCAACATTTGAAATTGATGAGGATGCCTTACTCATTAAGCAAATGTTGAATGATGAGGATGAGGTACAGTCTAGTGAACAACCAGTATCCTCTAAGAGTGAGAGTGTCAAGGCAAAAGCCAAGAAGCCAGTAGAAGGTAGACCTAGACCTGAGAAGTTTGTGAAATTTGTTTCAGCTGGGAAAAATGAATCTGAAAAGAGAGTGGCTAATAAGAAACAAAACAGGAATGGCAAGATAGGGATAAACAAGAATAATAATTATGCTTATGTGCCAAATGCCCCTAGGAAAGTTTGTCAAAACTGTTTTAGCACTAATCACTTAACTCATGCATGCAAGAAACTAACTGGTAGTGTAGCTAAGCCTTTCTATGATTGCTCTGTGCCTTTAAGACATAGAGATTCACCTTTCTGTGATAAACTTGACTGTATACCATGCAACATGAATGTTATGACTAGCTGTTTTAATTTAAGAAGATAATTCATGGATGGTTGCATCAGTCACAACATTCACACACACTACACAAGGCCAGAGTCTTCAAGTCCTCCTAGAGTTAGGAAGGTACCTCTGTCACCTAAGTCTAAGAATTCAAATTCTAAGACTTCTAACAGTGACAAGAAGACTAGTCCTAAGAAAGTTGATAAGCATGATGTTTTTGATAAATCTGTTTCGAAGCCAAGTGGACCCAAACTTGTTTGGGTACCAAAGAAAAAGTAATACATTTGTGCTTGCAGGGCAAGAAAGTGAAAAGAAGGTCATGTGGATTTGGGACAGTGGATGATCAAATCACATGATTGCTGATATGGCCCTGCTATCACAATATGAAGAGAAGGCTAGCCCAATGGTTGCTTTTGGAGATGACAGCATGGGTAACACATTGGGATATGGCAAGTTAAAAGTTGGTAATGTCATCATTGAAGATGTAGCAGTAGTCAAGGGTCTCAAGCATAATCTGTTAAGTGTTGGTCAGTTTACTGATAGAGGATTCAAAGTAAATTTTGACAAAGATGAATGTTTGATCACCCACAAGAAGACTGGTGATTTTGCTCTGTCTGGAGTAAGAAAAGGAAGCCTGTTTGTAGCCAATATGGACTCTGCAAACAAGGACAAAGTTTGTTGCTTCTACTCAAAAGCATCAAATGAAGATTGTTGGCTATAGCACAAGAAGTTATCACGCCTGAACTTCAAGGCCATTAATTCTCTAGTCAAAAGAGAGTTAGTGAGAGGCATGCCCACACTTGAATTCTGACAAGAAGGAGTGTGTGAGGCTTGCCAAAAAGGAAAGATGAAAAGGTCAAGCCACAAGTCAAAGGCAGTGACATCAATCACCAAGCCCCTGCAATTAATTCATATGGATTTGTTTGGGCCTGTCAATATTATGTCACTCTCAAGAAAGAAGTATGCCCTAGTGATGGTTGATGACTACACAAGGTATACATGGGTGGAATTTCTAGCATCAAAGGATGAGGCTCCACAAGTAATCATTGAGCACATAAAGAAAGTTGATAAGGAAGCAAAAGCCAACAATGCAAGTGTGATTGCATTGAGAAGTGATAATGGAACAGAGTTCAGAAATGTCTTACTTGAAGCATTTTGAAAAGAGAATGGCATCTCTCAACAATTCTCAGCTCCAAGGACTCCACAACAAAATGGAGTAGTTGAGAGAAAGAATATAACTTTAATTGAGGCTGCTAGGACAATGTTGCTTGATGCAAAGATGCCCACATGTTTTTGGGCTGAGGCTGTGAGCACTGCATGCTATATCCAGAACAGAACCCTCATCAACAAAAACACTGGAAAGACACCTTACAATTTGATGACTGGAAAGAAGCCTACTCTAACGTATGTTCATACTTTTGGAAGCAAATGCTTTGTGTTGAAAGACAATTCAGAATATGTTAGGAAGCTTGATGCAAAGGCATTTGAAGGAATTTTTCTTGGCTATTATATGGAGAGAATTGCATACAAAGTTTATGTCATCAGTCAAAAGAAAGTTATAGAAAGCACGGATGTGACATTTGATGACAGCAAACTACCTGGATTAGAAGAATCCAATGATGAAGATAGAGATCCATTAAAGTTTGAAAATCTAGATAATTCTGATGAAGAGATTGAAACTGAAGTTGAATCTCTAGTTCAACAAACTCAAGTGAATGATGGAATAAGAGAAGAATCTGATCCAATCAATAGTGAAGAGACTAGCATCCGAGACACACCTGTGAATAGTAGCAACTTCACAGGGGGAGGAAATGAAAATGATCATGACTTGGATGATGAAGCAACATTAAGGTTGAGAAATCAAACTGAGCACTCAAGGAAATGGGATAGGTCACACACTGTAGAGCAAATTATTGGAGATCCAAATGCAAGAGTGAGAACTAGGAGAGCAACTCACAATGAGTTCCTCTATGGTTACTTTCTATCTCAGATTGAGCCTAAGAAACTTGATGATGCACTGTTGGATCCAGATTGGATTATTGCTATGCAAGAAGAGCTGAATCAATTTGAAAGAAGCAAAGTATGGGAACTTGTGCCTGCACCAAAGAACAGAACCATTGTTGGAACAAAATGGGTTCTGAAGAATAAGATGAATGAAGATGGTGTAATAGTAAGAAACAAAGCAAGGTTGGTTGCAAAAGGATACTCTCAACAGGAATGCATTGACTATGATGAGACATTTGCTCCTGTTGCTAGACTGGAAGCCATCGGAATCTTCTTGGCATTTTCTGCTCATTCAAACTTTAAAGTATATCAAATGGATGTCAAGAGTGCATTTCTGAATGGGGAGTTGGAAGAAGAAGTTTATGTGCAACAACCACCTGGATTTGAGGATCCACATTTCCCAGAATTTGTCTACAGATTCCTTAAGGCATTGTATGGACTTAAGCAGGCTCCAAGGGCATGGTATGACACTTTATCACAGTTTCTTCTTGAAAATTAATTCACTAAAGGCACATTGGACAAGACACTGTTTTACAAGAAGCATGGTACTGATATTATTCTAGTTCAGATCTATGTGGATGATATCATATTTGGCTCTACAAATGAGAAGCTATGTGAGAAATTCTCTAAGCTCATGCAAAGCAGATATGAGATGAATATGATGGGAGAGTTAACATTCTTTCTTGGATTGCAAGTTAGTAAGAGGAAGGATGGTATCTTCATCAGTCAAACCAAGTACATCAAGGATTTATTAAAGAAGTTTGACTTAGAAGACTGTTCACCTACAAAGACACCCATGGCCACTGCCACCAAATTGGATGAAGATGTCAAAGGCAAGAGAGTAGATATCTCAGTCTACAGAGGCATGGTTGGTTCTCTACTCTATCTTACTGCAAGTAGGCTAGACATCATGTTTGCTAGCTGTCTGTGTGCAACGTTTCAATCAAATCCAAAAGAGTCACATTTGATTGCTATAAAAAGGATCTTTAGATATCTGAAGGGCATTCCAAACTTGGGTTTATGGTATCCTAAGGACACAGGGTTCAATCTGGTTGGTTATTCTGATGCTGATTATGCTGGATGCAGAGTGGATAGGAAAAGCACATCAGGTAGCTACCAGTTTCTTGGACAAATGTTAGTCTCTTGGTACAGCAAGAAACAACAATCTATGTCAACTTCCACAGCTGAGGCTGAATACATAGCTGCTGGAAGTTGCTGTGCTCAAGTGCTTTGGATTAGAAATCAGCTTAGAGATTATGGACTTGTGTTGGAAAGAATTCCAATCATGTGTGACAACACAAGTGCAATCTCTATAGTTGCCAATCCTGTCAATCATTCTAGGACAAAGCACATTGACATCAGATATCATTTCATTAGGGAGCATGCAACTAATGGAACCATTGAGTTGCATTATATCCCTACAGATAAACAATTAGCTGATATATTCACTAAGCCATTGGATGAAGCCACCTTCACAAGGTTGGTTAGTGAGATTGGAATGCTAAATTCTTCAGAATCTGGCTAAGTGAAAATATCAACTAGATTGTTACAGCAGTAAACACTTACTTTATCTAAATTCTCAATATTTTTGAAGTAAGTGTTGGCTGAAATATGATTTATAAATATTTCAAATCTGTTGCATATGTTGAAAATCATATTCAAATTAGCTTGAAATTTCTATGAAATTTTAGATTATCACTATTTAATTTGTTAGAATATTCTTCATTTGAATAATTCTGGTGAATTTTGAAAAGGTAGAGAAAATTAACTTTTATGAGTTGAAAGTGTAGCTCGATAAGTCAGACTTCTCTAATGACTTTCATGTCTATGGTCGACTTCTCTAACAAGTCTATTTGGAACACTCTTGAGTTCTCGAATAGTGCATTTTGGAGAAATCGAACAGAGACTTGCTTGACTTCTCGAATAGGACATTTGAGTTCTCTAATGACTGAGTTCTCGAATAGAACATTTGAGTTTTCGAATCATTTGAAAAGGCTGAATTTTCGCTGAATCTTAACCGTTTTTGGATTTTTATTCAGAATTTTAAATCACTCATAAAAACATATTTTATTTAATTTGGAATTATTTCTAAGTTAGATAATAGCCAGCTGTGAGTTACAAACTGCTTGAGATATCGATTAAGCCTTTCTTGACTTATCGAATAGTTGATTTCTACTTCTCGAATGACTGACTTGTCGATACAAAACATATATCTAATTGACAATTCAAGTACTTCATACTTATACAGTTTTACATCTATTCGTTTCATTTCATTCGATTTCTCAAGCATCTAAAGTTCCAAAACCTCTGAAAACCCTAACTTCAAAAGCTAAATTTCTTCTTCAACCTTCATTCTCTTCTCTCGTCTCTCTGTGTAACAATGGCAAATACCCAACTCACAATTCCTAACCACACCAACTTCATTGCTATTATTAATGATGTGGAAGCACCCAATGCTAACTTCAAGTGCTTCGTTCGATGGATGTCAAGGATGCACTCTCAGCCAACCCAACTCTGTACCTAGATCTCCTAGAACAGTTTTGGAGGACAGCCACTGTGGAAGTTATTGCTCTCGAGAATGCAGTAACCTCTTATATCATCTATTGAAAAATACAAGAGAAAGAGGTTACTATCACTACAGAGGATATGAATCAAGCACTAGGACTTCATCAGGAGCTGTATCACCATCTGGTTTCTGATGATGATTTGATTACATTCTTCGACTTTATCAGATATGCTGATACAATCAAGATTGGAAAAATGAACCGGAAGTGTCTCAGAAAGGAATGGAGTTTTGTGTTCGCCACACTGCTACAGGTGTTCACTGCTAGAAAGTCGAGTTTTGATCAAATCAGTGCACCTGTACAGCAAATTGCATACTCCCTAGCATATGATAGGAAAATCAATGTGGGTAATCTAATTATAAAGGAGCTATATGGGAGACTTGGTAAGAACTCAACCAAGAGAGGTAATGAAATTTTCTTCCTTCATTTTATTCAATCTGCTCTTAATTTTGTAGATAATAAACTGATTGAATTGCCTGGGATGAATAGAAATAGAATAGGCTATCCGAAATCCATGACCAAACTCATTTTTGGTAACTTGGAGACTAGGAATGATGTGGAAGTTAGGCTTGTAATAACCCCTCATATGCAGAGGTTATTAGAGTTTTACCCCCACAACATGCCAACATTTGCCTCTAAGTCTGAGTTAGCACAGCCCAAGCAAGTAGAACTAAATGCTAACCCAGGGCCAGCTAACCAACCCCTCAACCAAACACTGAACCAAACACAGAGCCACCTGCATCATCCTCTCAACAGGGTGGTGTCAGTAAAAAGAAGAGAAAGGAGATAGCCTTTGAACCTTTGGAAATGCTAACAGAAGCAACATTGAATGTTGAATTAGGCTTAGAAAGTGAGGCACCTGTGTCACCCTTGCAAAAGCCAAAGAAGAAGAAAGCTAAGAAAACCACCTCTTCAGTCACATAAATGGCTGAAGTTGTAAAATCAGGGGCACACAGTTTACTAGATGTATCCTCTTAACAGGGTGCATCTATAGAATCAAGCAGCCTCCCCAATGCACTATCTTGTAAAGAGTCAGCACATGGGAGTGATAAGGCTGGCATAACACTGAGTGGAGAGCATATCACACTTGAAACTCCCTCTATTTCTCAGGGTGAGTTGCCAAAATCTACTCTAAAAGACACTACTCTTCCAGAATCTAACACTCAAATTTCTTTGAAGCCTGCAACTCAAGCAATTGAGGAGCAAGGCATTGATCACCAAGAATCTTCTTCTCTTGGTGAGTCAATGGACTCAAGTGACTTAGTGCATGACACTTTGCTCACCACCCAGGAACCACATTTAGATGGTGAGGGAATGCTAGTTGGGGCATATCCTGATGACACCATCACAAACACAGAGGATTCACTAGTTTTCACTAGAGACTCTGTGCCTGTGTCAACTACTGTTGTAACTCATCCCACTTCTGTAGAGACAACAGTAGTAGAGTCAATCGATCCGGTTGCAGAAGTTGCATCTGTAACTGAGGAGTCTAGCTTGCCTAGCTCTAGCTCTGACTTTCTACCATAATGGCTGAAGCCTGTGCAACATGACAGTGCTTCAGGATCAGGGTCTGCTCCACCACAATTGACGGTTGAAGCACTTCAAAGCTTAGTTATGGATCAGATTCCTGAGTTTGTAAAGATAGCCAAAAACCTTGTCACATCCAATATGTCAAACCCAGACTATGAAGCCATCCTGCTGTGTCACAGGGATGATGTAGAGATGCAGAAAGAGAAAATAGCAGATGAGACTGAGAGAGATGGGAATGTAGATGCCTGGCTGCAAGGGAAATATGATATTACTCTCAATGAAGCCCTTCAATATCTAAGAGAGGAATACCTCACTTCACTGGGTTCAAATGCTAAATCTCTGACTCCTGGTGAAGTGTATGAGGCCACGAATGATTCTTACAAGGGATTCCTCAAGGCTGCACACTATCTTGGCAAGGGTGTTAAGACAGAAGTCAACAAGGTGTGTGATGAAACAGCCAAGACAGTAGGAGAAATCAAGAGAGAATTTGCTGCCAAGTTTCCAACTTTAGATCCTGTCCTTAAAACCATACAAGACTGCAAATCTACCTGTATCAAGATGGACAATGGCATGGCTTTGCTTCATGGAACTGTCAGTAATCTAGCAACTCAAGTTCAGAATCTCTTTGGTCAGACAACAGATGCCAATGCCATGCTGAGGACCATGTTTGAAAATCGATATGGAGATAAACTCGTGAATGAGGTCCCTGTGCATAATATGACCAAGTTTGAGGTAGTGAGGCTCAAGGAACAATCATTGTCTAGCTTTAAAGCTAACGAGTTATTCAACAAGGTAAATACTCTGGAGAAAGAAGTGAGCTCACTCAAGCAGTCAAATGCTCATCTTACAGACACACTAACAACTCTCACTGAGAAGTTGGACACTCAAGCTACCACCACAACTGATGTTCTTCTTCATCAACAACTATTGATGTCTGCTATGATGAAGCATATGGGGCTCCCTCTACCTGATAAATCTGTTAATCCCACCTCTTCCAACCCAAGGGTCTCTACCAAAGCCTCTGTGCCTAACAACAAGCCTAAGGGGGAGAAGAGGAATTTAAGGACATCAAAGCCTAAGGGGGAGCAGTAGACTAAGGGAGAGAAGCCTAAGGAGAAAGGCATAATCATAACTGAGGGTGGTTAACCAAAAATCTCAAAACCTACAACCTCTCATGCTCAAGGCAAGGGCAAAGCCAAAGTCAATGCACCTCTACCTTCTCTACCAACTGTCACTCTACCTCCTGTACACATCACTACCCCAAGTGGCCAAAAACAAACCATCACCTCTACAGTGGTCGTAGGATCTATGCCAACTGAGCAAGCTAAAACCTCCAGAAATGAAGAAGATCAACCAGTTGAAGTGGATGTAGTTACTGAGGCCAAGCTGATAGAAGTAGCAAATTCAGAAACTTATCATGATGCTGCCTTCTTGAAGTTTCTGCAAGTCTCTCGAGCAAAGGTTGGAGGGGATACATTGGAGTACAGAAGGAGTCTGAGAGAACAAATCGAAGCTAAATCAAATCTATCTCAAGGAGATTATGATGGTGACCAGTGGTAAAATATGGCATCTATCTTATGACACCTTGAAGGCTCTAAAATTCACAGAGATTGATGTTATCCTGGGGTTGTTAGAGAAGAAGGGAGAGAACAACAAGAGTCTATATGCTGATCTGAGGAATGGTCAACAAGCTAGGTTGCCTGAAGTTTGCACTTATCCAAGAACAATTATCTATCAGTCTAGCACAAAGATTGAGGATATCAAACAGCTGGTCATTCCCAAGGATCTCACTCTCCAGAATCACAGACTTATCATTGACATTATTGATAAATTATAAAAGAAGAATGGGATAAGAACTGGTGAAGAAGTAGAGGCATTGCACATTCTCAGAACCTTCATTGCCACAGGTGAGATTCTAGAAATAGCCAAAGGAAGGAGAAATAAGGATGATGAAGATGAATACAAAAGTGATGGGAGAAGAAGACATCACAGGAGTGAAAAGGGTGATGAAGACAAGAAGAAGAAGAAGAAGAAGAAGAAGAAGAAGAAGAAGAAGAAGAAGAAGAAGAAGAAGAAGAAGAAGAAGAAGAAGAAGAAGAAGAAGAAGAAGAAGGACAGCAAGGACAAGAAGGATGATCATGACCAAGGCAAAGTCTATGAGAGGAAAAGTGGAAAACAGCAAGCCTTAGGCATTGCTAACTGTAACCTCGCCATAACACAAGACTCTAAGTCTCGGGTGAATACAGTTAGTAGTGACCTATCAAAATCTATATCTATGGCTTCTACAACTGTTTTGCCACCTCAAGAAGAGAAGGATATTCAACTCAAGAAACCATCTGTATGTTTCTAAAAGCAAACTGCTAATGGTGTACTACAATGGTCTACCAGCAAAGGTCACAAGTTTCTGCCAAGCAACCAAGTGAAAAGATCAAATTCAAACATGTTGCAAGAAGAGTGAAGCCATCTAAATCAAGGGCCCTAACTATCATTCCAGGATTAAAACTCCAACCACTAGATGAAGACTTTGATGAAGACTAACTACATTTCCTATGGGCTCAAAGAATCTATCATGTTGCCATTGTTGATGACTGCCTTGAAATTAAATATACTGATGGAAGACAGAAGAAATTCAGGAAAGGGACATGTTAGCATTGGGGCAAGCTAGATGATATAGAAAGGATTATTGCTATGTTGGATTCTAAAGATAGAGTGGAAAGAGTATGGAAGCTGGAGTTGATTGACTTTGTCAAGATGAAGAGAGATCACCAGGCAGAACAGAAAAAGAAAAGTGAGGAGCTGTTAAAGAAAAGAGAGGAGGAGTTTGTTGTTATGGAAGCTAAGGCTGATGAGTTAAGAGCCATGGGTCTATGTAGAGTTAAGTATAATCCTTACATTATTGAATACAAGAAATATGGAAGAACTGTGGATATTAGAATGGACTACATCAGTTCCTACTCTGAGAAACAGCTGAATGAAGTTCTTAAAGATCTATCAGGCTCTCCTCTAATTGAGGAACTCACTGCTATAGAAGACATTGTTCTTTCTATGGAAGAAAATGCAAAGAAGAAAGCTAAAGAAGCTGAAGAAAAGAAAAAAAAATGAGAATCTGCAAGCCAAAGCTCAAGAGATGAATCCAGAAGGATATGGCTTGTAATTCTTCATAACTTGTAAGGATGCCTCTTTGTATTTTCAATCAAATTACATACCTGTACTTTTCAAGTTTTATCTTTATGTATGTTAGGATTGTTATCAGACATGAAATTGTGACTAAGGGTCTTACTCACAATTTGGGGGAGATTGTTAGTCATAGAGGCATGCCTGTATACATTTAATAACAAGCCTAATTGACTGTAATGCTGTGCATTACCTACATGACCTCTTAACTGAGGGAACCTCTAGTTGTAGAGTTTCTACTTGTTGTAGTACTTGTAATAGGCATCAAATTCTACCTGTGTAACTGTAATTAAAGTCAGAGAATAATTCTTGAAAGAAGTTCCAAGGATCATGCCTCAAGCTTGAAGACCAAGACTTTCAAAATAAACATAGTTGGAATTTGGAGAATGAAGATTTGCCTAAGTACCAATTCGAAAAGTGTTTTGATCTATTCGAGAAGTCTAGCCTTCGAGAAGTCAGGGATTCGATATCTACAAAGACATTATTCGATATCTCTGAATGCACTGTTCGATATCTCATTCGATATCTCAGAGATTCGATATGTCTACTACTCTATTCGAGAACTCAGAAAGTCAACAAGTCAAAGTATCATTCGAGTTCTCTAGGAGTCAACAAGTCAATGTTCCATTCGATATCTTAATGACTCAGGAAGCTATTCGATATCTCAGGGATTCGATAAGTAAAATGCTCTATTCGATATCTCAAGGATTCCTGGAGAAAAGACTTATTCGAGGAGTGATTCGATATGTCAGCTCAACAATATTCGAGAACTCAGAATTATCGATTAAGCCAATTCTAGTTCTCGAATCACCAACAGAGTTACTTCTCGAATACAATCTTGGAGAAAAAATACTGAAGAATTGTACAAGTCATAAACTGCAACAAGCCAAGACGCTTTATGGACCACATACTGTAAAGCACGTTGGAAAGCCTACAAAGAATCTTGGAGAGATAGTACAGGAGACAAAGAGCTAAAGAAGTGGATCTGAACAGAGTTCTAAGAAGTCAAATTTGTAGCAGTTTGGATGTATACTAAAATAGGATAGACACATTAGAAAGCAAATTTGTTTGCTACCTTATTTGTTGTAAGCAAGTTGTTCACATGATATAAGTGAACAACCCTCTGTATTCTCCCCCCTCTGTATTCTCTCTGTATTCTCTTTGGTATATTCAATACTCAACAGAATCTTCTAAACAAAAGGAGAAAATTGGAAAAGTGGATGTTCAAGAACCAGGGAGAACGATGAGTGTTAGTTTTCCTGGAATAAATGCACCAATTCCGGAAGGTGCGGACCAGAGCAGGTGGGCATCTTCACCTTTGCAGCAAACTACCAATCAATGGTCCAACTGCTCCACTGAGTCACCTTCTAGAGGGAACACTTATTCTTAGATACAGCAATCAGACCACAAAAGTGGTTTCTTCAGGCTATGCACAAGAACTTGACTCTTTAGTGTCTAATTATTCTGGTTACTCTCATTACAAAAAACCGGATTGTGCTGCTATTAGCGATCTAACCTTTAGGGATGGATTTTCTGGACTAAGAGGCCAACGTACTCGTGGTTTATCCCCTAGCAATGTAATTTATGGTTCCAGTTACAGTAGTGGGTCAAATTTAATCGTTGGAAATCCGGGAGTTACAGTAGTGGGTCAAATTTAATCGTTGGAAATCCGGGAGGCCATAGGGTTCATCAATTTGATGCTAAGCATGGTCATTTGCCAAGTGCTAGGCATGGTCTCTATTAATGATATCCAGGAATTCAAAAGGCCAAGGAATTCAAAAGGCCAATTGATTTGTATTCTATAACTCCACTTCTTGATATTTACTTCTACTCACCAGTATGCAAGCAAAAAATTGATGTCTCACTTTGCCATGTTTCTCACATGTGTTATGAGGTTTGCATAATTTCATATGTATACCTCATACATATCATCATACGGTACTTTTTATTTTAATCTTTTGACTAGAAGTTAGTTGTACATAAGTGTAGTACGTAAAAGCTGCATGTTGTCGACGGCCAATAACATTGTCTACATCTTTGTCCATCTTTTTTCTTCAGGGCTCATGAGTTTGTTTTGTGCTTTGTGTGCAAGCAATTTTCAGAACCTGGCTAGGGGCTAGATCACCATGCTCGTGTTAGAAACTACATATGCGGTGAATGTGAAGTTGGAAGATTAGCTTATTTTCGTGTGCGTTAGCTTGCAAGAGGCTGATTCTTTTGCATTACATACATGATACATGTGTAAATTTTAATTTATTTTGGATCAATATACATGTGTGACTATATTTGTATAGGGCTACTTCACCTCTTAAATATTACAATATTAAGTATATGATTATACATTTGACTTCTTGTATTGTTTAAATTGCTTGTATAAAAAAGTAATTTATCGTGAAAGAACACAACAAAACCTTAAAAAACCGAATTGAACATCTGTTATTTGACGGGAATGAAATTGATACATAACAAATATTTGTTAAAAAAAAAAAACCAAAATCAGCTTCAATTATAATTATTATGATGATATTTTTGTTAAAAGGAACAAAAATTAATTAAACTTTAGTTTAAAAAAGGGTAGTGATCAAGATTGGTTTGAAATATAAAAATGGGAACACTAAAAATTGTTAATGTTTGAGAAAATATGTACCATTTCCAATTTATTTTAGTCAAGTTGTTTTTAATTTGATTTTTGTTCATATAATTGTTCAACTAGAGTATATAGGCACAATATCTATATTTGTATAATTTGTTAACAGCGGAAGTAGAAATATACCTTTACATGATTGAACTTGCCATTAGAGAAATAATCAAATCATACAATATAAGTCACGTATTAATTGTATTAGATGATAATTCATGGGAAATATGGTTCGAAATAATTTATTTATTACTTTTTTATAAGGGTTATTTTAATTTTTTTCAAAAAATATTTTATAAAATAATAAATTATAGAAGGAAATTATTCCAATAATTCTAGCAAATACGAATCTAAAGGAAATACCAATAAAACAAGATTTCACTTATTAAATAAAAAAATATTTATTATTTATTTAAGATTACTTTAAAAAAATCGAGAAAACACACATGCATGGTTGTAATATTAGATAAGTTATTTGTAAAATTCAGTAAGATTATAATAAACGAATTATAACTAAAATAAATTCCAACAATTTTCTTAAAAAATTATATGAAATTATAAGGGAAGTAGGAGGTGAAACCATTTTTTTTTTTGTCAGGAAAGGTTAAACCAAATTTGTTATGGCATATGTATTCTATATTGTATCTTTTATTCATTAGTGTTTTATCCTATATTTTTTTGGTGTTTTTTTATAATAATTTTTTTAATAAAAATATTACAAATTAAAGAATTATAATTGTAATAGATTTTTTTTAAATAACATAAAAATTTAGGGAAAATCGGATTCTATTATAAAAATTACAAATAAAAAAATTATAATTATAATAAAAAATTTATATTTATTTTTTTTTTCAAAAAATAACATAAAATTCATGAAGAAATAAGATTAGAGGGGTAAATAAAATATGATGTGAACTAAATTTGATACAACGTAGTACCATTAAAAGGAATTTTGCTTATTAATAAAATTTATAAATAATTGAACTAATTTTTAAACCATATGAAATATATTTTAATTTTTTAGTAAAATTATTTTCGACCACACAAAGCGCGGGTTTTCAACTAGTTTATATATAGAGAAAAATATAATTATAGTTTCAGCTTCATTTATGTGAAATTGATATCCAGTTCTTTGATTTTAATTTTACCAAAACTTTATCTTCTCTTTAATTTTTGTTGAAAAATCATACAAAAAAAACAAACAAACAAAATGTTGTTTTGGGCTGCAAGAATTTGGATAAGAAACATAGCCCAACACCAAAATAAAAAAGAGCGTACAAAACAGAGGACACATCTCCAGATTTTTACATGTTTCTTTCATATCCACAAACTCTATCAATCTACACTACTACATCTTCCCATAACTACTCAAACTCATACTTTTGTATTATGTGTTGCAGTCAATCACATAGCTAGATGTAATATATATGTATGTATATAATGTCTTCAGTTTGCTCTTATGTGGGTGCAATAGTCCCTCCATGGAGGAGGAGGACTAGTATGCAAGAATCCAACAACTTTCCTTTCTGGGTATTTTGGTTACATTCCAAGAAAAAGATTACCCCTTTTAGAGTATCTTCATCTTTCAGTGATGATCATCATGTCCCCTCTCCCACTAAGACTCAGGTACTTCATCCTTATTAATCCTCTCTCTCTCTCGCTCTCTCTCTCTCTCTCTCTCTCTCTCTCTCTCTCTCTCTCTCTCTCTCTCTCTCTCTCTCTCTCTCTCTCTCTCTCTCTCTCTCTCTCTCTCTCTCTCTCTCTGTGTTAGAATTTCAAATATATGCTCATTGGTCATGGCCTATTGTCTTTAATTTGTACTACAGAAGAGTTATGATCAATCTGAGGAGCTCTTTGGACTTTCCTCTCCATTACACCCAAGGTTCATTATCTTTATATTCTTGTCAAGATTATAATTAAAATCATCTGTTTGAATTAAGGATATATATGAAATGTATGAAATGGCATTCTTTGTTAATGTTTATATGATCTTTACCGACAACAAAAAGTAGGTGCTTTTTGGTAGCTTAAGTTAAATTGATTACAATATTATTACTCTGCCCTTTCTGATTAAGGTTCAACTTTTAAAGAACATCTCTTCAATAAGAAATATTGGTAAATTTGGTTTTACCAACCTTCACGACAAAAATTTACTTGTGTTTAAGTGAGATTCTGTCATTACTCAGTAGAAATGAACTTTCTTAGCACCAGAGGCCGTGGTGAACTTCCTAGAAAAGTCTCAACCTCAGGTTTGAGGATGTGGTCTTTAAGATGATTTGTTTCCCCGGCCAAAAAGGGTTAGTGGTGCTACTTGTTGCTCACTTGCCTTTAATTTCGGTAGATTCATTCAACATATAAAAATTCGAAAAAAAAAAATCTTAAAAGAATGTGTTGACAGTTATATTATAATCATGTTATGGATCATGGCTAATTTGTGATTTTCCATCCACATTAGTTTAGAATATTATGCTACATGTGATGTGACATTCTTTTATTGTTTTAGTCTCAGCCTCAGTGAAGCTCCGGTATCTGGTGCTATAAAGCCAAGGTCCTGGTTTGGTCCAAATGGACAGTATATAAGGGAACTGCCTTGCCCAAGTTGCAGGGGAAGAGGTTATACTCTATGTACAGAATGCGGAATAGAAAGATCTAGAAAAGATTGTTCACAATGTGATGGAAAGGTAAATGTCTGTAATTTGTTGTAGTTATCAATCTAATTAGGAATGAGTTGCTTGTTAGATGGAACAAGTGTGTTTTCTAACTTCATGTACATTTTCCGTTTCCTCTTTCTACTTACAATACTGTTTTTTTTGCCCCCTGATGTATCTTCTTTGGTACGGAATACCAGTTGTTGAATCTTATGATGAATCTTTTATCTACATGTAAAAAATGCAGAATAGAATGATCAAGAAGAGATTATTGTACTTAAATAATATGGGTACCTAACTCATAAGTGGTACATGAATGCCTCAACCCTATTCACAGAAAATCTTTTATGTAACAATTAAATGAGCGTGACAGGGGATTGTTTTGTACTTTTGTTAGATATAAAGTTCATATTTGATTGACAATAAAAATATTGTAAAGACTAAAGCTATTTATGTCTGCTCTGTCTCTTAAGTCTTATCAAAGATTTAATTGTAACATTATATTTTATCACACAGGGAATGAATACTTGCAATCAGTGCAAGGGAGATCGTGTAATATGGGAAGAATCAATTGATGAACGGCCATGGGAAAAAGCCCGCTTAATGTAATTATCCATACCCTGCCTTTAAGAACATATATCTAATGCTAACTCTAATCTTTTCTGTATGTATTGTATTTTAATCTCTATAGTCTCAGAGTGGCCATTATTTTTTGTAATGGCTAGAAGATTTCAATTTTTTCAGAGAGTCGGTCTAGCTTTCTACAGTATGCAGATAAAGATTTGGTTACATTTTCAAATTCCAATTTAAGGAAATGAAGATGCCTTTTTTGTCCCAGACAAGTTTAGAGTTCAAAATGTGCTGCTTTAAATGTTGTGTTGATAGTTGTTTTTTATAATTATCATGTTGTAATCTTTTATTTACACTTTAAAGTTTTATTGAAGCAGTACTTGATCTGACTCCTTCACGCTTCTTTGTTAATGCTAATGTGGATCCTCCTTAGTTTAATCTTTACACTAAGAAATTGTAATCCTTGTCGGAATTACTCAAAATGCTTGTACATTTTCAGATCTCCATTTAAAGTAAAGGAAGATGATGTGGTGGACAATCTAGAGTTAAAACTTGAAAACAAGAGGATATCAAAGCGTGTTTACCATTCTTCACCACCGGAAGTTAATTTAAAGATCAGCAGATCATTAAAAGTAAGTCTGTTCGTCTCCTTTGAACTTGTTAATGTTTGTTATACTTCTTTTATCTTCTCTTAAGATGTTTAATTTATAGTTGATTATAGTAAATAGAATGATTATTGGCTACAATAAAATGAAACAGCGGAAAAGATAAACAATTAATTTCTTCTGGAAAGCATGGCTCTTATGGTCTCAGTCAATCAATGTCAAGTGGGTGACCATTTAGATAGAAGTTTTATTCTATTTTAAGCAATATACTTCTGGCAACACTCAGAGTAATGTGTGAACTACAACTTCTAGGGTTACTTTTACAGCGGTCCTTGTGTGCCATGTATCTGTGTGTGTGTATTTGATATTAAGTCATATAGTTTTGATTGTGGTGTCGCTACTCCTTAACCTTGAAACTTGCAGATGCATGAGTGTTGTCTCAATTTAGTAACAATATTGCAACTTGCCAAATATATTGTCTAGTTCATGTGTGTAAGATTCTTTGTTTAGTTGGATGGTTTCAGAGCCTAAATGCCAGAACTGGACTATTTAGCAAAAGAATGAAGATTATTCATGGCGATCCTATGCTTCATGCGCAAAGAGTTGCTGCAATTAAGGTTTGGAAATTTAAATTTAGCTCTGGTATTTCCTTAAAATGTAAAACTATGAAAGAGAAGTACATAAGTAAATAGTCCAACAAATCCTAAAATATTGCCGAATCTATACAATGCATCTTGTCCAGAAAGCTAAAGGGACTGCTGATGCGAGGAAGCATGCATCTGATACTATGAAAGAATTTTTCCGCGATCCTGAAAATCGACGCAAGAGAAGCATCTCCATGAAAGGTATGTTCACCTGAATTGGTGCTTTGTTTGTAATTCCTCAAAATTAGCATATACTATTATAGTGTTCTGATTCTGCTGTGGTGTTCACATATCACCTGGACTAACTTTGACCGACTATTAGAAGTCCCTCAACGACAATTGTACAAAATATATATAAAATTTTATCATGCTTAGTGGTTAGGTGATTAGTGTAATTGATCAAAATGCCTAATTTTATACCAAATGATAAGTTAATTATGGTATTATTGTCTTGCATGTCTTATTGTCTGTAACACCAATTCATATATTTTGAACCAGGAATAAAATTTTATTGCAAGAACTGTGGACGTGAAGGACATAGGAAGCATTACTGCCCAGAGCTCAAGGAAAATTTAACAGGCAGACGGTTTAAATGCCGCTTATGTGGGGAAAAGGGCCATAACAGAAGAACATGCCCAGTGTCCAAATCAAATGAACCAGAAAACAAAATCGTAAGGAATCACCGTTGCAAAATATGCGGAGTAAGTGGACACAATTGGAGGACTTGCCAGCAGAATGGACTAGAGAAAGTTATCACTTCTCCCATTAAAATTACCCCTGCCGTTGCAAAACGAACTTATACTTGTCGGCTGTGCCTGAAGAAAGGCCACAACATCAGGACATGCCCAAGTAAAAATGTAATACCCAACCAGTAATGCTTACTAGGATAAGGTTTTTTGTTGTGTCTTCATTATTTTTTATTTATAGCAGATGAAGCTGTCTTCTGTACATTAACTAAAGTTGGTATAAGAACAACATTATACCAGAACTGGAATCTGGAAAAATTATCATTTTGAGAACATATTACATGCTTGTCTAAACAATCTAGCATTGTTGCAATTTGCATTGTTGAAAAGTTTTCGTAAAATCTTGCAGAGTCTTCGAAATTTAGAAAAGTTTTTTAAAAATCTTTCAAAATCTCAATGATTTTGGTGAGATTTCAAATTTTATAAGAGCATCTTCATCCATGTAGAACTCTTAGTTAAAAGTAATTAAAACATATTATAAATAAAAATTATAGAGATTATGTTAAAAAAATCAACTCCAACGGATCATTTCTCTTGTCTATATTTTTAGCCAATCTCATTATGTTGGCTATATTTGTCGAACATCTAGGGTTTGTTTGGATTGGAGATTGAGAAGGGTTGGGGTTGGATCGGGTTCAAATTTAAAATTTCGTTTTTGAGAAAATTTTAAAAGTAAAGTGTTGGATTTTAAAAGTTTACGAAAGAACTAAAATAGTATTACATATTAAATCCAAAATTCAACACTTTACTTTTAAAATTTCTTAATAACGAATTTTTAAATTTGAACCCCATCAATCCAACCCTTCTCAACCTCAATCCAAACGAACCCCTAGAAACTTGTAAGAAGATTACACATCATCTCTTACTATATTCAAATGATGTATTTTATTTATAATAACTTATAATAATAATAATAATAATAATAATAATAATAATAATAATAATAATAATAATAATAATAATAATAATAATAATAATAATAATAACAATAATAACAATAATAACATACTATTTTTAAAATATAGCCAATCAATAAAGCCAGTACCGTCGAAGCACAACGTCTTACAGATTTAGTAAATTTTACATAATCAGTATTTTATATCATTTTAGCCAATCATTTTTACCAACCTCATTGGAGATGCTCTAAATGACACTAACAAATCATCAAAATCCACCATTTTAATAAATCAAAAGAAATCCATGGACTGAATACCATCAGATTTAATGAATTGTTTTAAATTCAAATTGAATACGAGAAAAGACCATCTTTATCATAATTTAAAGATAAAATGTCCTAAATATCACAAACAAAAAAAATGATCTTTATTATCACAAATAAACGCAAGGGTGTGTTTCTAATTTTGGGGGGGAAACGCAAATGCATGTTGCATTTTCTCTATTTTTTTGGGGGGAGAAACGCAAATGCATGGAACACACCAAAACTCAATCAAAACAAAAACTCAAACCCTCACAAGAGAGACTAACAAAACCCAAATAATTTGGGAACTTACTAAAACCCAAAAAAATTAGGAAATTATTGAAAAAACAAGATAAGAAACAAGAAAACGAAAAGGAATTGAGGCTTATCGACGGAAGCCCCCTAAAAACTCTATGATGGAGGCTAGGATTTAAAAAAAAAAAGAAAAAAAAAAAGACGACAATGCATTTTTAAAAAATCCAACATTAAGTTGCCTTTTTTATATGATACAAAGGATTGGGTCCTAAAATTTAGAACTTTTGACTCCAAATTGTGATAATAAGGCCCAAACACCCCAAGACTGTAGGGTTCTCTTACCAGCAAATACAACACAAGCTTAAACCCAAGTACAACAAAGAAAAGGTCCCCAATATCACATTTCCAACCCAATTGGTCCCAAATATCACAACTCAAAAACTTGGTCCCAAATATCACTTTAAGACACAGTATCGTGTAGCGTTTAATTTTTCAACAAAAAACGCTACTTCGTGTAGCGTTTTATATTTTTTTTTTTAAAAACGCTACATTAAGTTGTGTTTTGGTGGGGGAAAGACGCTAGATTAAACTGTGTTTTATGGAAAATGCTAGTTTAAGTTGTGTTTTGGGGGGGAAAGACCAAATATTAAGTTGTGTTTTGGGGGGAAGACCAAAGATTAAGTTGTGTTTTGGGGTAACACTACACGAAGTAGCGTTTATGCTAAAAAAAATTAAAACGCTATATTATACTATGTCTTGGAGTGATATTTGGGGCCAAGTTTTTGAGTTGTGATATTTGGGACCATTTGTGTTGGAAATGTGATAGAAATGGCCAATACCCAGTACAACAAAGAACATCTGTCTCTCTCCGACAAGAAAGAGATGGCTAAAGGTCCAGGTCTCTACTCAGACATCGGCAAAAATACTAGAGGTCTTAATCTTTTCTCTCCCCTCTCTCTCTTTCACTTTTAATATGCACACACAATGTTTATATATGGATATTATAATTTTTATTATTATGTATGTTTATTAAACTGTTGATGTTTTATTGTCCGGGTCCTTGAACTAAAGATTCCGCATTTGGAGTAATTTAACTTTTGAACTTTTCTAGTTGAAGTCCTTCGGTCAAAAAGACTATAATGGACGTTAGAATCTTGTTAATGTGGATGATGATTAGTCAAACATGGCTTATGTGGCAGCTTTCGTGCATTGTAATGTAATGGATTGACCTAGAGCCTGTTTGGCTACTTGTACTTAACGGAGAAAGCTCCTTTAAGGAGCTTTTGCTCTATTTGTGTAACTTGCTTAAAGCTGACCTTTAAGTTAAAAAACTCCATTAAGTCATAAGTTCCTGTTATGCCCAAATCTGGCATAATGAATAAATTGATTTGATTACCTAAATTGATGGTTCATAATCTATTATGGGCCTAGAAGATGAAGATTGGGTCACTAAAGCCCATTATTGGAATCAGCCCGGCATATCTTGGCAATAATATTACAAGAGCACCTCGCGATGCTACGCCTCGCTGGCGATGCAACGCCTCGCTGGCGATGCTTGCAGGAGGATCGCTTCGCTTTGCACTACATATGTAACTCACAGCGAGATCATTATCTCCTCTTCTCTGGAAGGCTCATGGCCAGACTCAAGGTCGCATGAGTAGCTGAGCACAGGGGTCGCTTCGCATGGCCAGGCCTCTCATGGTCGCATGCAAGGGCCCTGTTGGATCTTTCATTCCAAACCTATCCATTCGAGGCCATGGGTTTCTACAGCTAGACCAAGGATCATGGATAGGATTGATAATTCATTGCCACGTCAGCCCTAGCTACATGGGCTTGGACTTTGGCTTATCTCTTAAAACCCTAGCCCGCCTAGGTAACTTGTGGCCCAAGAACTACGTCAGGCTTGATCCCTATAAATAGGGTACGTAGGCACCTTGATACGGATGAGAAACAGTTTACCTGAAAACACCTATCAAGCTCAACCACATTCATACACACAAACCCTAATCCTTTGTTCTTCTTTTGTTAGCAAAATATCCGTATTTTGCTCCGATAATCCAGCAAACCTCCAAAATATTGTTATACAATATTCTCCCTATAACATTTGGCGCTAGAAGGAGGGGACCAGTCATTGAATTGAGAGAACGATGACTAAATCACACAAGAAGAGGAACGATGGTGAGACCCCGGGGTCGCATAAGGTGAACAAGGACGATCCGCTGACAAGAGGTCCCCCAGAGGACGAAGCGTCCAAGGACAACTCTCAGACTGGGAACAGGGAGGAGCACACTCCCCCAGCACAGAGGGTGACGTTGAACAGCGAGGTCATGTCTTTCCTAAAAGGCCTCGGTGAGCAGGTGACCGCTGTGCATGAAAGGGTCGCAAAGGTAGAGAGGCGCTATAGTTCTAGAGGATCGAAGAGGAATGCAAGGACAGGTGGTAGAGCACCTGGGGAAGGAAGCAAACTCCCCCCTAAGAAACTTGTTGATGACTTCGATGATGTCCTAACAGATCAAACCAACCCTGACTGGAATGAGGGGGAGGACTCGCTCGGAGAGAAAGGGGGATCGCATGACAAGGTCGCCTCATCTGAAGGGAGATCGGTCAGTGTTTTTGATCGTCTCGGGAAGAAGCTGACTGAGCACGACCTTCGTCTAAAGTTGGAAAAGGCTAATGCGCCTCGTCATGAAGGATCTAAGAACAGAAGTCAGGGCACGCATCGACAATTGTCTCCTCGAGATCGCGAGCGGTCATATCGTCGTGATGACAGACCCCCCTCTCTCCGTAGAGAGCACGAGCGGTCCCATCGACGCGATGACAGACCCCCATCTCATCGAGACCAGGAACGATCTCAATATCTTGAAGAAGATCGTAAAAAGAAGGATCGCAGGAATGACCAGGAGGAGTCCAGTGTCCTAAAAAAGACCCAGTCTCATCATGGAAGTACTGGAGGTAAAAAGGAGGCTGAAAAGGAGGTCAAGGTAGGAGACTATAAGCTGGAGGAGTTGAAGAAGGCCCTGGACGCGATGAACAGTGAGAAAGGGATCTTTAGCACTATGGGCTCATCATCGCCCTTTACTCACGAGATTCGAACCGCTCCGCTTCCTGCAGTGTTTCGAGGCCATCAACATGATATGACCTATAATGGCGACACTGATCCAGCGGAGTTCGTGATTCGATTTAATAATGAGATGGATGTCTATCAGGTTTCATTACTAGCGAGGTGTAGACTATTTGCGGCCTCGCTCAGGGGAAGTGCTCAGCAGTGGTTTTCAAAGCTAGGGGCATTGATTGTCATCGATTCTTGGGAGCAACTCGTGGACATCTTTATCAAACAGTTCCAGTCCTCGATGCTCTATGCACCCCCTGTGTCTACCCTAGCAAACATAAAACAGAAGGAAGGCGAAACCCTTCATGATTACTTCAAAAGGTTCAACGCTGAGGTGCCTCGCGTGCGAGGTGCGAATGACGAAGCTGTGAAAAATTTCCTCATCGCTGGAGTAAGGGAATGTACAGAATTTTGGAAGAAGCTACAAGAACAGACCCCTAACACTCTCTCTGAATTGCACAAGATCGCTGAGCCTTTCAAGCGTGTTGAGAAGTCACTTGCAGATTTGAAGAAGAACAATGAAAGGAGTGGCAGTTGGAATAGGAATCGGGGGGTAAAAAGAAAGGACTCCAGGAGTCCGAGGCGAGGACGGGATCGAAGTCGTAGCCCCAGCCCAAAAAGGAGAGATCGCGATCCTTTGAGGCGATCCCCACCGAGATCTCGCCCCGCGAGGGATGGAGACAAGTATATCCCTCTGGTCGCCCCAATTGATCACATTTATGCAGTCAATGAAAACAAGGGGATATTCAGGAAACCTACACCGATGGGTCTGAAAGGGACCGCAAACACGAGCAGGTATTGTGCCTTTCATGAGCAAACAGGGCATGATACATCAACCTGCCGAGAGCTGAAGCAGCAAGTGGATCAGTTAATTCGTGAAGGAAAGTTAACTGAGTGGGCCGTTCGCGAGGTGAAGAAACATAATTCCAAGTCTGGCCTTGGGTATAATCAAGCCCCCCACCTGAACAGAACCCAGTCATTAAAGAAAGGGAAGCACGAGGTGGAAGTATTCATGTGATAATTGGGGGACCCCACATCGGGGGAGACAGCAACAAAGCCAGAGAAAGGTATGCTCGCGAGGCCAGGGAGCGACCCCTCACTAATGTACATCACTTGCAAGAGCGACCCCCAAAGCTCTTTAAGGGGGAAGATACAAACATCATGTTCACTGAGGAGGATGCGAAGTGGGTTCATCACCCTCATTCTGATGCCCTCGTTGTTCGAATTCGCATTGGATCGCAGAATGTCTACAGAGTTCTGGTTTATAATGGGAGTGCTGTGAATCTCCTGACATACGAGGTCTACCAAAAGATGGGCTACGTGGATAAAGATCTCATCCCAACTGTGGGACACTTGTATGGTTTTACTGGAGCCTCAGTGAGTGTCAAGGGTCTCATACGACTTCCTGTTACCTTAGGAGACGAACCCTGCATCACTACCCAGATCGCAGACTTCATGGTAGTGGATCAACCTTCAGCATACAATGCTATTGTAGGGAGGCCTATACTTAAGGAAATGAGGGTGGTCACTTCTATCTATCATCTTTCCATGAAGTTTCCTACCCCAAATGGAGTGGGATGTGTCAAGGGGGCGCAGCATGAATCACGAGAATGTTACAACAAGGCCCTTAGGTCCGCTGAAAAGGGTAGCATGTCTATGGTAGACAGGATGGAAAGCGAGGAGGAAGATAGGGCTCGCAAATCGGCCTCGCGACCCTCAAATGAATGCAACATCATATCAATCGAGGAACTCCCAGCTGGTTATTTTGATAATTTGGGAATTCAGGTAGAACCAGTACCAGGTGCTTTAATGATGGAAACCTCGCAGCCAATAATGGTTCTCCAGGAAGGGATTGTTGAAGAGGCTACAGATAGTGATAGCGAGGAGAGCCCAGAGCAGGCCGCTGTGCGAGCCCGAAAGGGAAAATGGGTTCGCAAAGAAACATCTACATTGACAGAACTGCCAAATGGTATCACACAGACAACAACTGTTGTTAAGGAGTATGGGAACGCAGGTGTCAACCCCTGCGAGGCAGAATCTAGTCAGGCTCATGAATACGATCTAGACCTGGATCCTCGCATCCCAGAGCATGTGGAGCGAGCTGGGGCAGCTGAAGACACGATCCCTATTCTTGTTGATGTGCAGGACCCTTCAAAGGTGTTGAAAATAGGGTCGCAACTCAACCTTGATCTGAGAGAGAGATTGGTCACTTTTCTGAAGGCCAACCTTGATGTGTTCGCCTGGTCGCATGAAGACATGATTGGGATCGATCCTAATGTGATGTGTCATAGGCTCAACTTGGATCCAAGCAAAAAAGGTGTTAGACAGAAAAGGCGACCAATAAGTGGAGAGCGAGCCGAGGCTCTCAAAGAAGAGGTGGATAGACTACTCAAGGTCGGGCTCGTTAGGGAATCATTCTACCCTGACTGGCTCGCGAACCCTGTGCTCGTGAAGAAACCAAACGGAAAATGGAGAACCTGTGTGGATTTCACTGATCTCAACAAGCATTGCCCAAAGGATAGTTTCCCATTGCCAAGGATTGATCAGCTAGTGGATGCAACAGCAGGGCATGCACTCCTCTCTTTCATGGATGCTTATTCTGGGTACAATCGGATACCCATGTACGGTCCTGATCAAGAGCACACCTCGTTTATCACGGATAGAGGTCTCTATTGCTACATAGGGATGCCCTTCGGTCTCCTTAATGCTGGGGCCACCTATCAACGGCTCGTTAATATGATGTTTGAGAAGCAGATTGGGAAGACAATGGAAGTTTATGTAGATGACATGCTGGTGAAATCCAAAGATGATGGGGATCGCATCGCCCACCTCGCTGAAATGTTTGATATACTGAGGAAGTACAGAATGAAGCTCAATCCACAGAAGTGTGTCTTTGGAGTTGAGTCCGGAAAGTTCTTGGGGTTCATTGTCAATCACAGGGGAATTGAAGCGAACCCAGCAAAAATAAAGGCCATGATGGACATGCGATCCCCAAGAAGTGTTAAGGAAGTTCAGAGTCTAACAGGACGGATCGCAGCCCTTAACCGGTTCGTCTCTAAATCATCAGATAAATGCCATGAATTCTTCAAGGCAATTAAGAAGGTTGGAAAAAATTTTGAGTGGACCCCTCAATGCGAGGAGGCTTTTCAGAACATCAAGGAGCAACTGGGCTCGCCACCAGTATTATCTAAGCCCAAGAACGGGGAGACGCTCATTGTCTACCTCGCGGTGTCAGAACATGCGGTCAGTGCAGTGCTAGTTCGCGAGGAGGGGAAAGTTCAGTATCCTGTGTACTATGTTAGCAAAAGGATGTTAGATGCTGAGACTCGCTATACCAACATGGAGAAGCTAGCCTATGCCCTTGTGCTGGCCTCGCGGAAATTGAGGCCCTACTTTCAGGCCCACAGCATCGAGGTTCGCACAGCCTATCCATTGAGGCAGGTAATGCATAAGCCAGAATCCTCAGGGAGATTGTTGAAGTGGACAGTGGAGCTCAGCCAATTTGATGTTGAGTTCAAGCCTCGCGGTCCCATTAAAGGTCAGGCACTTGCAGACTTCATTCTGGAATTCCCTCCTCAATCTGAGGAAGATAAAATGGCTATCATACCGATCCCAGAGACCGCATCTAGCGAGGCTAAGAAAGAAAATTCCGCCTCGTGGTGGGAACTATATGTTGATGGAGCATCAAACAAGGAAGGAGCTGGGGCTGGCATCGAGTTGGTAACTCCAGAAGGTCGCAAGATACAAAGTGCGGTACACTTCGCCTTCGAGGCCACCAATAATGCAGCAGAGTACGAGGCCCTCATCATTGGTCTTAAACTTGCATTGGAGATGAAGGTGGAGAATCTGACAGCTTACAGCGATTCCATGCTAGTAACATATCAACTCTGGAGTGGGTGGCAAGCTAGAGGTGAGCAGATTGAACTATATCTGCGATGTGCACAGAAACTGATGAAAAAGTTCAACAATATCAAAGTGGTTCATATTAGAAGAGAAAAGAATCAGGGGGCTGACGCACTAGCAAAGTTGGGGTCGCGTCGCGAGGCCACCCTACTTGGAATTATTCCACTGGAAATTCAAACAAAGCCCAGTGTGCCTGAGGAATTTGTTATGGAGATAGCGACCCCAGGGTCGACTTGGATGACCCCTATATGGGAGTATGTGAAAAGTGGAGCCCTGCCTCAGGACAAAAAAGAGGCAAGAAAAATCAAGTATCAGGCGGCTCGCTATGTCATCTATGACGAGGTCCTGTATAGAAGAGGGTTCAACACCCCACTCCTAAGATGTGTGGATGGAGAAGAATGTAACTACATTCTCAGAGAAGTTCATGAAGGAATATGTGGCAATCACTCGGGGGGAAGTTCCCTAGCCCAAAAGATTCTTCGCCAAGGGTACTACTGGCCTACTTTGAAAAGAGATGCTTTTGAGTTCGCTAGAAGGTGTGATAACTACCAAAGGATCGCTAATTATAGCAACGCTCCTATCTCGCACCTCACATCGTTAACGAGCCCATGGCCCTTCGCTATGTGGGGCATTGATTTAATTGGGGAGCTACCTAAGGCCAAGGGAGGTGTTAAGTATGCAGTTGTGGCCGTCGATTATTTCACCAAATGGGCCGAGGCCGAGCCACTTGCCACTATTACTGCAAAGAAACTCAAGGACTTCGTGTACAGGGCAATCGTGTGTCGCTATGGGATTCCTTATCAGCTCATATCAGATAACGGAAAGCAATTTGATAGCAAAGACATGAAAGAGTTCTGTGAGAACCTGGGGATCAAGAAGAGTTTTTCAGCTGTGAACCACCCCCAGACAAATGGTCAAACTGAGGCCATCAACAAAATCATCAAACATACTTTGAAGGCCAAGTTAGAGGAGAGCAAAGGCAATTGGCCTGAAGAATTACCAAGGGTCTTGTGGTCATACAACACGACCCCAAGGACCACAACTGGGGAGACTCCTTTTTCCCTAACATATGGCTGCGAGGCCATGGTCCCTGTTGAAGTGGGCTCCGGGTCGTTTAGAAGGGAACACTACGATCCCGAAGCAAACGAAGTGAATCATAGATTGTACCTGGACATGATAGAAGAAACAAGAAGCGAGGCTCAGCTTCGCCTCGCGGCTTACCAACAAAGGACAGCGAGGTACTATAATGGAAAAGTCAAAGCAAGTTCTTTAAAGACAGGTGACCTCGTGCTTAGGAGAGTCATGCCTAATACTAAGGTCCCGGGCCATGGTGTTTTTGGTGCTAATTGGGAAGGGCCTTACAAAATCTATGCTACTCTCTCAGAGGGAACTTATTACCTCACTGACATGAAGGATAAGGTCATTCCGCGAGCTTGGAATGCGGAACATTTGCGCAAATACTATCAGTGAAGGCATCGCTCCTGGTAGTTTCTATCTATTTCGCATGAATAAATTCATACAAAATACTGGGGGTAGTGGTCGTATTGACACCCTCCCTTTATGATGTAATGACATTGGGCCTCGCCCCACTTATCACTTTTTAGGCCTCGCCCCACTTACCACTTTCTTGGGACTCGCCCCGCTTGTCAACTTGTTTGGGCTTCGCCCCGTTTATCAATATAAAAGTTCAATTTCTTTATGAATTACTTTTTATTGTATATTTTACTTGCTTGTTTGTTAACGTTAACATACTAAGGTCCAAGCCATCTCAACGATGCAAGGATCGCATTTGAAGTTACTGCTACAACAATCTAAGGAATCTAAGCAAAGTCATGCAAATCTAGTACTATTCAAGACAATTTAACATGCAAAGACGAAAAGTAAAGATATAATTTCGAAGCCAAGGTACTAAGCAAGCGAAGCTAAATTACTTGTGCAAATATGTTATGTGCAAAAATAATGAGGCAATATTGGATGGAAAAGTTAAAATGCATAAATTCATAAATAAAGGGTCGCCGTGCGATCCCAGTTCAGTTAAGGGGTGATCAGAGTTAAAGCAAACAATATTACAAATCGTGAAGCATTCTAAGGGTGCCCGCATCCCGAGTTCAAAAGACTACATCAAATATACAACAAATTTTAAGAAGCAGGTGGATCTTGATTGGCAGTAGAAGCTTCTTTCAACAGCCTCGCTTCTTCAGCCAGCCTCGCCTCTTCCTCCAGCCTCGTTTCCGCAGCGTCCTCCTCAACGATCTCCTTTTTGAGTGATTCAGCATACTCAGCATTACCTGGCCCCAGCTGATCCCAATCAAAGTCAGGGATCGTTCTGATGAACCCCTTCATGAAGGAGACTTGACCCTGGGCCAGAAATGTGTCCTGAGCAGTGGCCAATTCAGCTTTAACAGCATTGAGGTCGCTTGCCAACTTCGCGTTCTCATCGGCGCTCTTTTTAGCAGCCTCCGCGCTGGATTTCTGCAGATCTAGAAATGCTTTCTCAAAGTCATTTCTTTCCTTTCTGGCATTCTTGAGGTCGGTGCGAAGCGAGGCGGTTTTTTGAGACAGTTGCTTTTTGAATTCAGCCTGGAGGGATCGCTTGTCTTCTGTTTTCTGGAATTCAAGAACCTTGTTCTTTTTGTCCAACAGGAAGTAGTTTTTGGTATGAGCATCCTGGCGGATGAATGCTTCAGCGAGGCATTTGGTCAGAGCGTTTGCATTTTCCTCGGGAGGCGCCTTCCACCAGCCGGATGCCTCAGCCTCCTCAGTGTATTTGCTTCCCAGCGAGGCAAAAAGATGCTGGGCCGCGGTAGCATTGACGGTTCGCGAGGCTGGCTGGGACGATCCGTCAGGCTGCCCATCTTTCCTTAGCCGCTTTAAAGGGCTCTGATTGGGAGAATTTGGGGTTTGATCCCTAGCAGCACTTTGCTGGAGTGGAGGATCGTTGGAAGGCTTAGCCACAGGGGGCTTAAGAGGAGGAGGAGGAACCTTTGAGGCAGAGGTCACCTTTGAAGACGCCCCTTTCTTGTTGGTTTGCAAAAATGGGGGAGGTTGACTCTTTCCACCTCGAGCAGACATATCTGTAGAAAAATGAAGAATAAGTTACAAAGCAGTTCAAATATAATTCGGCATAAAGTAAAACAAGTTATGCATATGAGGTAAAAGGGAATGCGATGCGATGCATGTTTCGGTCCTAGGAGTACCCTCTTCATCAGTTATCGCGACATGAGAAGACGAGGCCTCTTCTCTTGCCTTTCTTTTCTTCGAGGCTCGCCTCGCATGAGAAGGCCCTGCCTCGGGGGAAGCATCTATCCCTTCTTTAAGGAACCCACATTCTATTAGGTTCTCAATGGAGATGAGAGTCCTAATGTTCCTTTCCTCGGCAGTGGATTTTGTTAATACCTCGTCGGCTCGTTGTTTGTCAACACCTTTTAAGACGGTGCGAACTGGAGCGACTGTGATGCCAAAGGAGTTGTCAGTTTTGAGAATAAAAGGTAAAAAGTATGATAAAGGACTATTGCCTTGGTAGCTTACCCGGGAGGTAGTTGAAGCTTGTTTTCACTCGAGGGACCTCGTGTACGTAGAAGAAAGGCTCCTTCCACGAGCCCGCATTACTTATCCCGCCAGGGAGGAGGCTTTTTTTGTTGAATTCTGGCCATACCGAGAAGTAGACATAACCGAAATCCTTGGCTCCGCATCGCTTCAGCTGAAGGAAGTAGCCCATTGTCTTCGCATCTAAAGGAGGGTATCCAAGTTTGTGGTAGAGTACATACAAGGCGATCATGGATCGGTATCCATTGGTGCTGATTTGGATGGGAGCTAAATAGTATGTCTCGCAAACATCCCTAATGAATGGGTGGAGAGGAGAAGAGACACCTATCTTCATAAGAGGGATCGTCAGAACCATTCTGGGCACTCTGCCTCCGTTCTCATCGTGGTTAAAGCGATAGCATCGCATTTTCTTCTTGGGCAAAATGATCTTGCCTTCAGGGCGGAACCTTTTAACACCCTCTGTGATAGTTTTCACGATCAGTGCTGAGGGCATATCGCGACATGCAAGTACACGAGGTTTACCTGGCTTAACTTTTGAGCCGGGCTCGATGTCCTTGGGGTCAGGCCCGTCAACATAAATAACTCCCTCCAGCTCTGGTTGAGGGGTAGGGACATAAGGATCAGGTGAGGCTTCAGGAACATAATCGTAGTCTCTGGAATTTACAACTCTGGCCACTTCGTCAAGGCCACCATCATCTGAGGAAGGCTCCTCGTAGTCATCATCATCAGAATTGGCTTCGTTATCAGCACCTCCCTCGATGTCATAGTAGGCATCGCCTAATGAATCTGTTGGAGAATCACTTATGTGAATAGGCGATACGGTTTGTGATGGAGGCATGGTTCGTGATGGAGGCACTTTAGAGAGAATTTCCGCTACTCTAGCGCTGAATTCATCTCCTTTCTTTGTCAAAGTTTCGATGTCATGTTCGATGTCAGTCATGGAGTGAGGCTCGTTCTCAGTTGGGAATACATCCAGAGATTGATTCCGCGAGCTCGAAGGGTGCTTTGTTCTCCACGAAATCAGAGGCACCTCACGGGTATATTCTTCGTTAGACCATAAAGGGTCGAAGTATAGCTTGAACGAGCTTTCGCTGGTGCTCGTGGCTTTTGCGATGTTGGCTGCGGCAGCATCGCTGATTTGTATATGAGGCATAGGAGAAGGTGTCCTTGAACTATCGTCTTGAGACATCTGAAAAGGGTGAAATGATTAAGTGTGTGCTCTTACAGAAAACAAATGAAGGAGGAAAGAAATAAGCGAACAGAAAGGCTCTATGTGTTCTCGCATCGTTCACAGAGAATATGAGGGGTCGCAATCCTAAGGGGAAGGCTAACGTTCTTAACCTATGTTTCTATCTAAGTAATTACAGATCGCGCTCCTACAATAGCGAGGACGGGTCGTGTCATAAAATTGGCATTTTGGGATCGCATCTATTTGGGTTCGCATCGCATGCAATTTAAGCTATCTAATCATGCAATTACAATGAAGAATAAACATTTAAATGCAAGAAAAGAAAAAAGACTTACTTTTTCTTGAAAAAAGGTTGAAGAAATCGAAAGAAACTCGGGATCGCTGGTGTAAGAGCCTGAAAATTCTTTGCGTTTGATCTGAGAGCAAACTGACAGCACTTCAACAATGTGTTTGTGAGAATGAAAAAGGAAATGATAGTGACAGGGGTATATATAGCTATCAGGAGAGAGAAAGACATGGGACACGTGTTGAAATCTCGTCCGTTGGACACACATCTCGAGACACGACAGCTGTCAAACCCTTTCAAATTCTTGGGGTCGCGACTACTTCAACGGTTATATCTATTCCTGGGTTCGCTTCGCGGTGACAGCTCGTATTCTTTGAGTCCACATCGCATCTCCAATGGCAATATGGACTCGGGGGGTAGTTGTTATGCCCAAATCTGGCATAATGAATAAATTGATTTGATTACCTAAATTGATGGTTCATAATCTATGATGGGCCTAGAAGATGAAGATTGGGTCACTAAAGCCCATTATTGGAATCAGCCCGGCATATCTTGGCAATAATATTACAAGAGCACCTCGCGATGCTATGCCTCGCTGGCGATGCAACGCCTCGCTGGCGATGCTTGCAGGAGGATCGCTTCGCTTTGCACTACATATGTAACTCACAACGAGATCATTATCTCCTCTTCTCTGGAAGGCTCATGGCCAGACTCAAGGTCGCATGAGTAGCTGAGCACAGGGGTCGCTTCGCATGGCCAGGCCTCTCATGGTCGCATGCAAGGGCCCTGTTGGATCTTTCATTCCAAACCTATCCATTCGAGGCCATGGGTTTCTACAGCTAGACCAAGGATCATGGATAGGATTGATAATTCATTGCCACGTCAGCCCTAGCTACATGGGCTTGGACTTTGGCTTATCTCTTAAAACCCTAGCCCGCCTAGGTAACTTGTGGCCCAAGAACTACGTCAGGCTTGATCCCTATAAATAGGGTACGTAGGCACCTTGATACGGATGAGAAACAGTTTACCTGAAAACACCTATCAAGCTCAACCACATTCATACACACAAACCCTAATCCTTTGTTCTTCTTTTGTTAGCAAAATATCCGTATTTTGCTCCGATAATCCAGCAAACCTCCAAAATATTGTTATACAATATTCTCCCTATAACGGTTCCTTTTAGGTACTTTTGACTTATGACTTATGACTTATCCAATTTTTTTTTTCTTTTGGTTTCAGGACTCTTGTAAAGTTTAAATATTATGAATTTAAATTTTTTTAAGTCAAATTTCATTTTAAATCAAAATTATTAAATCTCTATTTAACTTTAAGTAAAATTACCCAAACACATTCATTCAACTTAAAACAAACAACTTTACTTTCTCCATTAAGTTAAAAACACCTCCATTAAGTCAAAAGTAACGCAATCCCAAACGACCTCCTAGTTCTTTTAGTTTTTTAACAAAAAAAAAAGAAGACAACAAGGACAAGTGAAATATAGTCCAAGAGGAACTACATTCTTTGTCATTCTAATTCAGATCTGCCTGCCAAAGTATTAAAATTTAAGTTATTGTGTTAGCACTACTATGTGGAAGTCTTTCATATCAGTTACTCCCTCCGTCTCAAAAAACACTTCCCACTTTCCTTATTGGAACATTCAAAATACTCTTCCCCTTTCCTTTTTTAGCAAAAAAAATACACTAAACAAATTACCCACCAACTTAAACAAATATTATCCCTTTTCCCCAAAAAATTATTTTACTTATTTTACTTAACCTTAAACAAATTACCTAACCTTAAATAAATATTTAATGAGTTGTGTTTTATTGGGCCGTGTGCCCGGTTAATTCATTCACTACATTTCTTTATCTCTCAAACCCTAATTCTCTCTACCCTCTCTCTCGCCGCTCTCTCTCACCTCTCTCTCTCGCCTCTCAAACCCTAATTCTCGCCTCTCTCTCGCCTCTCTAACCCTAATTCTCTCTCGCCTCTCTCTCTCGCCTCTCAAACCCTAATTCTCTCTTAATTCCCCTCTCTCTCTTAACTCTCTCTTGTAATATGGATGTGCACCATGGTTTTTCCGATTCCGATGATGAGTTAAGCGGTTCCTATAGTTGTTCCGATCCCGAACATTGCGATAGAGGCGCCGACTGTGACGGCGACCACACCTACAGTTTTGAATCTCTCCGATCAAGACAGGGACAGGGACGATCTGAGGATTCTGAAGACAGTACGGTGGATGGAAAGCCCCGGTCCGATTCGCATGCAGTTGTAGACGACTGTGAAGGCGATGAGGATTCCGGTGAAGCCCCCCAAGCGATTTGTTCTCAGATTCCGGTGATGATGCTCCTTAAGCCGATTCCGGCGATGAACCCAAAACTGATTGTGATGATGCTTGTGCTTCTTCGTAATTGTGTAAGGCATTCGTGTCTATTTATTTCTGTTTGTATTCGTAATGGTGAAGATGCATGTGTGTATCTGTTTGTTCTTCGATGTCTGTCACTGATCTGATCTGATTTATCTGATTTATGTGTGTATTTATCTGATTTATGTGTGTATTTATCTCATTTATGTGTGTATTCATCTGATATATGTGTGTATTGATCTGTTTTATCTGATATATTTGTGTACTGATCTGTTTTATCTGATATATGTGTGTATTGGTCTGATCTGTGCTTGTGGTTTCTGAAGAATGTGGGATAACATCAGTTAGTTTGTCTAATGAGATAAAAAATGCAAATCTGATCTGATATGATTGTTATACATCCATTGATCTCATTGTTACTGGATTAATTTGGCGATTTCTGTAATATGTTTGATTTCAGTTTATAAACACTATGCACACACTATGCCCTTCCAATAAGAGCTATCTTGGGGGTCAATTGAGCCTCCTTGAATCTGCATCCCTGTTGGACACGGCCACAGATTCATGTCCTGTTTTCATACATTGTCCTGTTTCATACATTGTCCTGTTTCATACATTGTCCTGTTTTCACACATTGTCCTATCTGCATCCCTGTTGGATCTGTGCTTCTGCTTATGTAATCTCCATTTGTTGATGTAATATGTTTACTATGTTTTCATAATCATACTTGCATCACATACATTGTTTTCATAATCATACTTGTTATACAGACATTGTCTTCAAAATCATACTTGCATCACATACATTGTTTTCATAATCATACTTGTTATACATACATTGTTATACAGACATTGTCTTCAAAATCATACTTGCATGACATACATTATTATACATACATTGTTATACAGACATTGTTATACATGTCCTGTTTTACATACATGTGCATCTAGTTCTGTTGTGGAGCATGTACCAAATTCCAACATTCATATACAGCCCACATTGGTGATGTTACCTGCACTGATAGTTGTCCTTGCATTGCTAGCTTTTTCTTGTTTACTTGAGGTAGTATGTAGTCATTGCTGCCCTTTACTTTCAGAATTTCATTCATGACATACTGCAAAGTTAGCCATACATTTGCAAGTGTTCTTGGCTCTAACTCATAAAATGCTTGCCTTACTGCATCCAGCATTGCATCAACATCCTTTGGCATCTTTTTGTGCATTAGAGACTGAATACTTCTGAAAAAGCCCAAGTCTAATATGTTTAGGTCTGGACTGTTTGGTGGTTGTTGTACTAGAATGAATGTGAAATCCCCTTGTTGATGAAATTGTTGCCATTCTGAATCTGATTGAGTAATGTGAGTCCTTGCATTGTCCTGTTGTATATATATATTACCTTTGGTCCTTCAACTCTTGGCCATTTTTCCATGATTGCTGGTACTATGTGATTGATAAGCATGTCCCTTGTTTCTTTCTTGCCTACTGACTCAACCACCTTAGTGATTATAGTACCCTTAGGTCTGTTTTTAGATGCCCTCTTTGCTGGTTCTTGATATTTGAATGGAAATATGCCTATTTTGCTATCAAATATGCATTCATCTTCTGGATTAAACCATGGTCTTGCAACTGCAGCAGTGAACATCACCTTTGGTATGAACTTACTTGATTTTGCTGATCTGTACTTGCCTCTTTCATTTTTGTCTAAGTAAACTCTTGCTGCTTTCTTGCTTAGGTAAAACCATTTTTCATCTATATGCACAAAATCATACATTGTCTTGTACTGCCTCTTTGTTGCTGATGTGTCTCCCATGAGTAGTTGTAGAACCCATTCCATTCTTTGCATGATATTTGCATCTTTTAATCCAGGATGTAGAGGATTTGTGTGTGGTTTTATCAATCCCCTTTTTACCATTCTGTTAGCAGTACTATGTGATACATGCCAGGTCCCTTATGCATGATCTATCTCCCATATTAATGGTTGTTACTGCATTAGGTGGCAGTTGGATTCTTTTCCTTCCGGAATTGTGTCCATCTGTTGCCATGTTGTAACTCTGCAGTGATGCCTTTTGTTTCTTTGCTTTGTTCCATATTGTGCTAATTGTTCTTCTTGTGACATTGAACTTGTTTGCTGCATCTCGTATGACACCATGGTAAGGTTTACCTTCTAATTCTGTTGATGGATTGCTTAGCAAGTAAATCAGAACATCTAATCTTGCATCAGAGCTGAGCTTGGTCCATTTTCTGCAATGATGATTACCATCCTGTTGTTGATGTTGTGCATGCCCTTGTGTGTCTCCTTCTGCTGGTTCATTTAAATCAAACTGGTGGACAAAACCTTCATTACCTCCTGTTGATGGTGGTTGATTGAGATCGAAAGGGAAGCCTCCAGCATTCATCTTCTTTCTGAGCAGAGACCAAGCAGTGATGCCTTTCTTCTTTGTAATCTGTTTTGTATGTATGTAATCTGTTTTGTAATGTGCTTATGTAATCTCCATTTGCTTATGTAATCTTTGTACTTGTGGAAGCCTCTCATTGGCTGTTTTGAATTGTTAACAAAAGTGGGGGGGAACTTTTTGTACATTTCCCCCCATAAAACATGTATGTCAGTTGCTAATCTCCCCCCAAATGATTGTTTAAACATTTTTTACTCTTTTTCTTAAAACTTGTGTTTTTTCCCAAATGGGAAGATTAATTTGAGACAGAGGGAGTAATACTCTTTGAACCTTAGGATATATGAAAATACCTTGCTGCCAAATCATTAATTATCTCAATCTTCATGTTAAATGGTACTCCCTCCGTCCCAACAGGTTCTTTACAGTTACTATTTTGGGACGTCCCACCCATTTCTTTACATTACCAAAAATAGTAACTTTTAACAATAAAATACATTATTACATCCACTACTTCACTCTACTTTTTCAACACTTTACACTATTACACCCACTACTCCACTACTTCACTCTACTTTTTCAACACTTTACACTATTACATCCACTACTTTACTTATTTTAACAATAAAATCACTATTACACCCACTATTTAAATTATATTCATTGGTCTCCGTGTCCCAGCCGTCTGTAAAGAATCAGCTGGGAAGGAGGGAGTACTTCTTTTGCTCTTTTTTTGGTGTAGACAATGGTAGTATTTCACTGCTTGGATTTTAAACCAGATAAATTTTGTGTTCAATCCAAGCTAGTTTGTCACTGACTAACTGTTTAACAAAGAACTCAATTAATTTGGATGTAATTAGTTTGGTTGATGTTTTGTTGGACATGCAGCTCTGTACAACTATTACTATTGATGAACATGAACTTGCACCTGGTCTCAAGACAATATTGAGTTTTGTTGCTCCTGTTCAGTAATCTGGGAAGGTATACTATTTATGACAATGATAAGTTCTACTATGTATAATGTCCCTTTACTTGTTCTGTTGTTCCAACTCTTGAGCAAAGCCTGCGTCTATGAGGTAAAGAGTCTGATACTATTTTTTAAGTGAGATTTATCATCTGAATATTGGAAACAGGTGGAAGTACAATATTTTCACGAGAATGCTGGAATAAGCACCAGCATTGGATTAGCTGCTAAACCCATTGTCAACTTCTCTGGTGTGGCTGGGAATAACATAGTTGCACTTGGGACTGATATATCCTTTGACACATCCACGGGAAACTTTACCAAATATAACGCTGGACTAAGTTTCTCTTCTGCCGGCCTCAATGCGTCTTTTGTATTGTAAGTACATAATTCTTTCAAGAAGAGAACAATATCATTTTGCAGTTTATGGAAGACAAAGGATTGATATTATGAGCCTTAGTTGAGTTTAGATATTTGTAATTTGAGTGGTTTATATTTTTTACATTAATGTTTGAACTTGTATGTTCCTTTGATTTTAAATGAGGCTGTTGATGCTGATTGGCACAGGAACGATAAATTTGACACCCTCGCTGCTTCCTATATGCACACAGTAAGCCCGCTGACCAACACAGCTGTTGGTGCTGAGGTTACTCATAGATTCTCAAGCAACGAAAACACACTTACAATCGGTGCGCAGCATGCATTGGACCCCTTGACTAGCGTGAAGGCTCGGGTGAACAATTACGGAATAGCAAGTGCTCTGATCCAGCATGCATGGCGCCCGGAGTCCCTCGTTACTATTTCCGGTGAAGTGGATACCAGGTCCATTGAAAAGAGTGCCAAGGTTGGGATTGCTCTGGCCCTCAAATAGATTTAGTGATCTTTTTTGGACAGTACTATGCTATTTGTTTTGTAGAATTATTGTTCTATTAATGTGGTAGTATTGGTTCCAGTGTACTTGGCGTGCGAGGAATTAAAACATAATTTTAAGTTGGTGACACAAACCAACGTTCTCAGTTCTTATTGTGAGTTCTATGATTTCTGCTATATGTGTGTGTGCTTGCGATTGTGTTATTAATGTGTGCTGGTCGAGACTTCCATTCGTTTTTTACATCATATCTTGTGCATCCCACAATGCTGAGGAAGGTTCGGGATTTTGTCAGTGTAGATAACATGTTCATGATATGGGGCAGGCTGTTATTAAGCTAGAATCTATACTGATGATTTGCATTCTTCGTGGAAATAAGCCCCAGAGGGACGAGGGTACATGAATATAATTTTAGCATAGTAAAGTATGCGAGAAATCCTGAAGGGGAACATGATCTTTGGACATGGGAAGAGGACAGAGGCAAGATTATTGCCAGATCCTTGGACCTTGATTTGTTCTATCTGTATTGTTTCCACGTACTGATACAAACTATTGTCAACAAGAGCACTATTATTTGCTTTATAATTATAATATAAAAGGTCTATTAACGTATCTAGGATCCTTATTCTTGCTAGATTATCTTTTTTCTTGGACAAATCAAGGAAGATCAACTTTAATCATAAACAAATCGAGCAAATATGGAAAACGAATCTCCTGGTCGACCAGAAGGATTTGTTCTGTCAAATGCTTGTTGGTGATAATTTGGTAGACTGACGGGTAAAACATTGTGGACAGTAAAATGATAATGGATAGATACAAAGAGGTAATCTTTTCGGACAAAATAAATTTACTTCAATGAACTTCAATTCCTCTTCCATTACAATCTCTAAATCTAGCATCAACATCTTCACGCGTTCCTCCAATTCTTTGCAAATGGGCCGTCAAAATATATCTTATAACCAAGAAAGAAAAATAGTACATTACAAGTAGGGGACAAGAAACAGATACCCCCCAATCAAGTGCTACCTATGCTTTACCCTGTGGTTTTGGTGATGGAAATTGTTGATGATAGGGAGAAGCATGAGAACCGTTAGGTATTGAGAGGCTCCTTGGATGCTGCTGGCCATTTCTTGAAAATGATCCGGCCGGTGTTCGAATGCCATTTGACCCATTTCTAGTATTTGGGCTTGATCCAGTTCGGTCAGCTTGAACAGTTTGAAAGTAGTATGATGAGCTGGCCATGTCTTTTAGGTTTGGTAGAGGCTTCATGATTTCAACAACTTCACTCATAAGAGGCCTGACTTTCGGGTCCCGGCTAAGGCACCGAGCAGCCAAATGTGCAGCTTTTTGTGCACCTTTTATCGAAAAATGACCTTCAAGGCGAGGGTCTATTAACTTGTAAAATCTTCTTCTTTCTCCTAAATGAGGCCGTGCCCATTCTACAAGATTGTGTTCACCATTTGGGCGGTTCTTGTCCATTGATCTTCTACCGGTCAGAATTTCAAGTAGAACCACCCCAAAGCTGTAGACATCACTTCTGGATGTGAGATGTCCTAAATGAAAGAATAAAGAATCTTATCAGTGATAGGAGGTACTCTTGTGGAATCCAGATTATAGTCCGTATATCGCATGCAGATGTTACCAGTATATGTTATTCAACTATTTGTAGAAATTCCTGTGTAAGTTAGGAATAGACCTTTAAAGAGAAATAAGTTGCAAATGTTATAAACATTTGAAGTCAATTAATTAATTACTAGAAACACATATCTGACGAGTAATTAACTACTATCTTATATCTAAATCTGATTTAACATATATAGCATATGTGCTGAACATTTTCAGGAAATTATTAATCTATAATCCACAGCATAATAAAATTTTGACGAGTGATATATGTTGTATTAAATATGATTGGCACAAGTTAAGGTCATCGTAGGGGGAATATTGCGTTGCCAATGTAGTTGTTAAAGGAAAATTACAATTTACAACAGTATCAGCAAATAGTGTTTTTAAAAGGTAAAAGGCACAAGTAAAATGGAAAAAAAGGATATAGACCAGATTAAAACGAAATACAGGAATGAAAATTTTTTATAGTGCAGAACAAAGTTAGAGCATTTGGCAAAGGGCTTTTCTCTCTTTTGGTAACTTAGCTTACATTGACTTATAAAAGAAAAAAAAAATACACTGGGATGAGACTACGATATGAGTAGCACTAGTAACTGAGCTTCGTCAGTTGGACACTGGGTACAAAAAAATATACTCGAGGATTGAGTAGCACTAGTAACTGAGCTTCGTCAGTTGGACATGGGGTACAAAAAAATTTACTCGAGGAAAATAAAGGCCTATAAGCTCTGCATTCGTTAACTATTATGAGCAGATACAAAAAAAAATTCTACCAATTACTCTTTTTCCGCAACCCAATTAAATGAAAGCAAGTGAGCTGGCAAGAAAGTTTAGTCCCTCTTTATCTTTCTCGAAGGGGAAAGATAAAGAAGTTGCGTGACCCTAACTACACAGGTCGCCCATCAATAGCTATAATGGTCAAATGACACTTAGCTATAATGGTCAAATGACACTTACCAGTCATCACATACTCTGGAGCTGCATAACCATATGTCCCCATCACACGGGTAGATACATGAGTTTTATCTCCCTCTGGACCATCTTTTGCAAGACCAAAGTCAGAAAGCTTAGCATTGTATTCCTATATTGAAAGGGATCATTAGAATACTGATAATTTTGAAGCCAAGTAAAAATGGGAAAGTATGTGTATGTGGCACCTACTGCATCTAGTAGAATGTTTGAGGTTTTGAAATCTCGATAAATAACTGTCTTTGCTGCCTCTTCATGAAGAAACGCAAGACCTTTTGCAGCACCAAGAGCAATTTTCATTCTGATAGACCATGGAAGAGGCAAAGCTCCTACAAAATAGTTAAGGTACTTTAAGAGAAAGCATAACAGAGCATTCAATATGAGAATAAAATAGGTGATATCAGACGCCTTGAACTTCAAGCCAGTAATTAAAACTTTAAATATTCAATAGTAGTAAGAAATATTACATAATATATAATACAAGTAAATATAACCTACTCCGAAAGAGGTGGTTTTCTAAGCTTCCTCGGGGCATGAATTCATATACTAGCAGCCGTTGATCATCTTCAATGCAGTAACCAATTAGCTTCACCAAGTTTGGGTGAATGAGGTCACCAAGAAAATTTACTTCAGCCTGCCATACAAGATGACAAACAATATTTGTTATTTCTAAATTATGTTAAAACAAAATCTCTGGAGACAAAAGCAGGAGAAAATTAGCCATTAGAGATACAGACAAGTGAAGATCGTACCACCCATTCTTTGTGACCCTGAAGTCCATCATGGTTGAGGGTTTTCACAGCAACAGTGAGCCCGGTACCTGGTTTCACTGGTGCAGTTCCGTTCTCCTCAATCCAGCCCTTGAAAACACATCCAAAACCACCTTCACCGAGAAGACTCTCTGGTCTAAAATTTCTTGTTGCCGTCTTAAGATCATTAAAAGCAAACTTAAGAAGTCGAGAAGAAACTTTAAGTTCATCTTCAAGTTTTGAAGTAGATGAGTTGCTTTCTGCAATACTAGTTGTAGTTGATGAGATTACAGGTGGTGGTTGGTCTTTGCCGGTCCCATTTGTGGATTTACTTTCTGCTGGCACACACAAGTACGAATCAGGACTTTGAATCAACATATAAAAGAAATTTTAAGGCAGAAAACCGGAGTACTATAACCACAAAAATTCCGTTACACATCAAAGTTAGAGGTCTAAACAAAGTACAAGCCATCAATTTTATGTTCTTTTCCTTTGAGAAAAGTAGGGAGAACATATTTCGAGATCTACTGAACAAGTAACAATCAAGTACATTCATCAACCATTTCAAAGAATTGAATAGTAATTGTGCCCATCACAAGAACATGAATATTTTGGCATGCCCCTAAGCAATGAAAATATAATTAAAAGCAGTCCATTACTAGTCAAACAACTGACGAAGAAACAACCAAAAAAAACCAAGGACATATAGTGTGTCAATAAAAAAAACACCTAGAGTTCAGTGGACAAGAGAAACCAAAATTCAGAAAGCAAAAGGTACTCATTCAACTTTTGCATCCATTTCAATTTAGATAATTTTGTTACTGAGACTAACTACAACTAGAAGTAGTTTTCAGATGGCCATTACCTGATAGTAGAGTTCTGCAGTATTGGTAAACAATAACTCGGAGCCACAACAAATAAAAGTTGTGCATATCTTCTCGGTCTATACAGTAGTTGTCTTTAGACTTTAGTTCATACAGAACAGAAGTAACCTCAAATGTGGCTAGACTTATATTTTAATCTGGAAACTCCAAACCCCTTTTGGATAATTCACCCATATATCGCCTAGGATTCCAAGTGCTTGCTTTTTAATTAACATAACATCCTTCACAAATTAATCTCTCATGATATCTTAGATGTAGCCCCGTTAGGTTTTTCAATTCATATATGTCTGTATAATACAGATCCAATAACCTAAACTCCTATGGGCTTTGCTGCCTTCAACTCCATCAACTTTGACCCCATTTCTCCCTTAGCGGATCAGACGGGAATTAGATCGAATATAAATCTTGTTGAATTGAATTAGAAAAACTTAGAGTCTCTGTGGTAAGTAATAAGCTAGAAACAGGGTTTGGGGACCTAAGAAGGACAGGTCCTTCAACAGGGAAACACGTTTACCTGCTATGCAATAACACGACGCTGTATCAATTTCATCAGAAAAGCTTCCTCGAATTTCCTAATTTTGTCTTTTCCTCCTGTATGTTGGACCACAGCCGGCGGGTTTAATCAGAGCATGCCTAACAAAAAATTAGGAAAGATCTAAAGAGACCCCATTGATAACATTAACGCTGTCGTGCTATCATGGTATGTAGATGCATCCTTATAAAATGACTAGTTTCCCTCTTTAGCTCCTTAAACTCGAAGCGTAGTTTCTAGCTTCTTACTTACAAAAGAGCCTCATTTCAGATTTTCTAATTCAATTCAACAAAATCCATATATGATGCAAGTCACGTCTAATCCAATTGCAGAGAAATGAGGGTCCAAGTCTATGGAGTTGAAGTCAGCAGAGCTTACCCGAGCATAATCCCTTCATATATTACTTAGGCCAAAAGGTTAGATTCTTGGATTTGTATTACAGAGACATAAATCTGTCTCCTCTTCTCTCTTGCTCTCACCAAACACCACCAGTGCTTGATTTGAACAATTAATATATACAGCAAGGTGATTCATATGTATTTGCAGGGATAATTTGAGCTCATTTTTTATATTGAGAAAGGGCAATTTAAGATTAAGAATTTATAAGCAGAAATGAAATATGATGGAAGGTTTTGAAAAGAAAAAGAAGATTATAAGATTAGAGCCTGCTTCTATGCAGGACTGGCCCGTGGCCCTGAGCTAATATGGGCTTTGATCAAATTTAATTTACAGGGCTCTAATATCAATATATACGGATACATTACATACATGTGGGATTCAATAATTTGAGGCCCCTAAAAATCTGAGCCCCAAGGCACAGGTCTTGTCTGCCTTGGCCCAGGGCCAGCCCTCTAGCCTGCTTCTACGTTGTTGAATTGTATTGGTAAAACTAAACCAAGGCTCTGTGGTAAGTGATAACCTGGGTCCAGAATTTGTGGAGCTAGAAAGGGATAGTGATTCCTGTTTATAGTGACACATAAACCTACTACATTATAACATTAACATCACACAGTATTAATGATATCAAAGCAGCTTCCTCAATGTTTTCTAAATTTGTTTCTTCCTCTTGTCGGTCAGTTCATAGGCAGTAGTTGTATTCAGGATGCACTTTTACCACATACTTGCGGCATCTTCAGCACTTCGTCTTCGTATTCAGTTAAACAATTGAAATTCAATCGCATTCTATGCAAGATTCAATGAACAAAATTTTTAAAGACCAAAGACTTTACAATAAAGATAATAGCGAAATTTTTAAAGACCAAAGACTTTACAATAAAGATAATAGCGAATATGGTACCAGAAACAACACTAACATCCAAATTACGATACACTAAATTACACTAACATACAAATTAGGATACACTAGATTGCGATACAGATTATAATACAGCTAACATCTAAATTGTAATCCGAAAACAACAACACTGACTATATATAGAAAAGACAACAAGCTTAATTTGAACATTAACTTATAATACAACTAACATTTAGATAATATTAAAGAAGGAAGATTACCGCAATGAGTAGTGATGCCACTGATAGAATTATCAACTTTAGATCTTGATGAAATACAACTGCGAATGAACCTCAACTTAGTCCAACATCCAATATCTTCAACATCACTATCTTTATCTTTCTTCTTCCTATCTTTCGATTTCCCCACTTCACTAATCTCTACTTTAACATCATCACCACCACTCAATCCCATTTTTCAACAACTCTTATGATCAAATCTTGATATCATCAAAACCCCCAAAGCTCAAAATCACCAACCCTACCAATTCTTCACCTTTCAAGAATATCCTTCTTGATTAAAATCAAAAGCCCACTTCAAAAATCAGCTCAAAAAAGATTAAACACCCCTCCACCACCCCTCAAATATGCATAAAACATCAAAAAGCAGCAACTTTTGACTTCAAGAAACACCCACAAATTGTTTTCTCAAAAACCCACAAAATATTACACAAATAAAATAGACCCAATTCAAGATTTTATATAAAGATTCAATCTTTAAACACCAACAAGCAAATAAAAGCAGATTTAGATCACCTGTTTAAGCACATTATAGAGTGCAAGCTGTATCATACATATATATAAGTTCAATAAGTGCTTAGTGGGTGCCTGCAACTCACCAAAAGATTCAATTTTTATACAATCTAACACCTTCAAACCTCAAGAAGATCATCTTTTATATACATACATGTATACACACACCCGTGTGTGTATTTTTTTCTAGTATGAAAAATAGTATGAAGGATGAATAATTATAATTCCCACTTTTTTAAAACATAGAATCGAAGACTATCAAAAGTGAATTTACAACTGCCCGGAGAATACGGGCAAAAAGAGTAAAATGACGAAACTGCCCTTGACATAGCAGATCAAAACGCAAATTGTAAAGTAGGAGGGTGGGTGTGTGTTAGTATAGAAATCGGCCGAATTCTGAAAATTTTTTGATAAATTGGTCAAAAATCGATCAAAATTTTGGAACGGATTCGGCCAATTTTATAAAAATCGTCGATTTTTCGACCGAATCACCTGATAAATCGTAAATCGGTACCTCAACCAAATAGTTCCGATTTCCGAAATCTGTAACATTAGTTAGTGTAGAGAGAGCTCGGAATTTTTTACGAGAGATCAAAGTTTCGAATGTTGGGTGGCGTACGTGTGTTAAAATTATAAAAAAAAAATTGATGGAGGGGTATTTTGGGAAATATGTGCAGCACTGGGCAGTATAAGTGGGCAGCTCGGGCAGGATAGATAGAAGTAAGTGTGGGACCCATGGTATGGTGACGTGTCAGAGCAGTGTGCAAACGCAAACATGCGCGTCAGGATTTCATGTTAATGGTGCTTGCCTGCTTGGGGCATGTATCTTGTGTTGGACAATCTTTTCTTTTATCTTGTTTTGTTTTGATAATTTCAAAAGTATATACCAAACAGCCCTTTAAGACTTTCTCTCTTTTTCTTTCTTTTTCTTCTTTATTATAAATCAAAAATTATGTGATAATTCCAGTGTTATAAAAAAAAAGGAATCGGAGTTGATTCATAAAACTACGGAACGACAATTAATTGGGTACTCGGAGATTATCGGAATGGATAATTGGATTATTAACTGGAATCAATTTTATATTATTTTTTTATATATATTTATTTTTATATATATAATAGACCTATGTAACTATTTAATAAAATTTTAAAAAAATTTGAAACACAAAAAAACAAAATTGTAAAATAAATAATTTAATTCACTTGTGTACATTAAGTTGTTTAAAATAGTATAAAGTATTTAATAGTAGACGTCGAAAATTTCCACCCATACCTCAATTTCGAGAACTAATAAAAAAGAATATTACATTTGCATTACAATTTATAAGATTTTTATTGTTTCCAATTTTTTTTAATTTTGTAAATTTTTATATTATTTTTTTCCTTACAAAAATTGGCCAATTAATTTCGATAATTGATCGAATTAAACGATTTTTAATTGATTTTATCGATTATTGACCGATTTTTACAAAAAACAAATTTTGACCCAATTATAGCAAAATCAGTTCAATTAACTATCAAAGAGCGATTAATCACCGATTTTTATAATTATATCCTATTATATCATAAGAGTAAGAGGGATAATAAAAGAGTACTATCATAGGTCAAAGGTTTGACTCTCACGAACGACAATATATTGTATAAACTTATTTTTTATATAACGAGTTCTAAATTTACTAGGAATGCCCTATTAAATATAATATTTATTATTTATTACTATTATAATACTTTAAAGGTTCTAAACAACATGTTTGGTTAGGACTGATCTATCTAAGTAATTTGATGTCCCTTTGGGAACATCCAATATCTAAGTAATTGATAATCGTGTTATCAATTCTTATTTAATCATTATCGATTTGCTTTGCAAAAAAATGATCAAAAGATTTTTACACATAATTTTATATTCGTGGACAAAAAAATATAAGCGAATTGCCAAAAATCTTTCAATTGTATTCATATATATATATATATATATATATATATATATATATATATATATATATATATATACTTTTATTTTTCTTAAAATAAGCCAAACATTATATTAAGATCGAAAATAATACAATATAGAGGAGCACCTGTCCTCAACAACACTCAGGCATACTAGAACTTGCATACACAGACTGGTAACTACTACTAACCAGCAAAAGTACTACAGCAAAGTATTACAACGAACATGACCATAAGAAACCATGCGAGGTTATACAGAGTCTAAAATTTGATTTCCGTCAATAATATATTAATTTATATTTAGCATTAAAAAGTGTTATATATAAAAATGTAAGGTTCGAATCTTTTCAATAACTTATTAAAATTAAAATTTATAATATTATATATTATAAAAAAATTATAAAAGAATAAAATAAACACGTGCTTTGCACGGGCTATAATCTAGTACAGAATTTCATTCAACGAACAACTTTTTTTTAATAATTAGACTTATATGTCTTATAAAGTGAGTATTTGTTTAAACAAATTTTGAGGATGAAAGAGAGTCGAACCTAAGAACTGAGACAACAAGAGATATGTTACTATAAATTTTTCTGATCGGTGAAAATCAAATTCTCGATATCTTGTTAGTCGTATGTATTATACTAGCTTATAACCCGTGCAACGCATGGCTTCTTTTTTAATATTTATAATTTATAATTACATTAATTTTTTAAATTTTATTAGTTATTAATTTACATATTTAATGTTGTTAAAAAATTGATATATATATATATATATATATATATATATATATATATATATATATATATATATATATATATATATATATATAGGGTCTTGTTCTAATAGAAACTAACTTAGAATAGAAACTAGAAACTAAACCTAAATTAAATATTTCAAGCTAATCTAATGACCAAATTAGGGGTACTCCAATACAAAAAACGTTTAAAATTATTGTCTCTATTCAACAAAAATATAAAAAAATAAAAAAAATTTAAAAAAAAGTTACTGTTCACGTGATGACGTGGCACGTGAACAGTAACTTTTTTTTAAATTTTTTTTTTTTTTTTATATTTTTGTTTAATAGAGCCAAGAATTTTAAACGTTTTTTGTGAAGGTGCCCCTAGCGGGGCCATTAAAATAAATGAAATATAATTTATTTAATGTAGGTTTCTAGTTTCTATTCTAAGGTTGGTTTCTATTTGAACGCTAGCCTATATATATATATATATATATATATATATATATATATATATATATATATATATATATATATATATATATATATATATATATAGTCCTACTCAGCTACAAACCAAAATTAAATATAAACTAAAAACAGGTAGCCTAGCCAAACAGAAATCACTAAATTACACAACTGAAATCATTAATTTTATTTTTGACAAAAAATATTAAAAATACCCCACCCCACCCCCACCCCCACCTGACCTGAAATCAGTAAAATACACCCCCAAAATCACTAAAATACAAACACCCCCACCAACACCCAACCCCACCCCACCTCACCCCACCTGACCCCACCTGAAATTAGTATAATACACCCCCAAAATCACTAAAATACAAACACCCCACCCCACCCCACCCCACCCCACCCCACCTGACCTGACCTGACCTGAAATCAGTAAAATACACCCCAAAATCACTAAAATACAAACATCCCCCCCACCACCACCACTACCCCACCCCACCCCACCTGAAATCAGTAAAATACACCCCTAAAATCACTAAAATACAAACACCCCCAACCACCACCACCACACTGCCATCGCCATCACCACCAACACCACCAGATCTACAAACACAAATCGTCACAAACAAAAAATCACAAATCATCAAACACAAATCGTCACAGAGGTCCGAACAGATTGTAAAGAGGAGCCAGGTGTTGAAGGACTGGCAGCAGATTGGAGTGGAGGTCGTCGGTGTCTTCATTTTGGTTGTGTAATTATCGAAATAATAAAATTAATAATTTCGTCGGCGTCGAGCGGCGTGGCTTGAGCTGGAGCTCAGATCTGTGATGGCTGTTGAAGAAACGGCCGGAGAAGATGATCGGAAGACGACCGGAGAAGATGGTGGGGGGTGGGGGGTGATGGCAGTTCGCTCAGGTGTGTCTAGATCTGGTGTGGTGGTGGATTGGAGGTGGTGGTTGAGGACTGGTTGTGATGATGGAGAACTGGTGGTGGCCGGATCTGGAGCTTGCCGGAAATGGAAGGTGGTTCCGATGGGGATGGGGGTGGGGGTGGGGGGTGGGGTGGGATATTAGAGGTGGGTGATGTCATATAGGAGTGAAGATAATAAAATATGGTGTGGAGATGGTAAAATAGGGTGTGGAGATAGTGGTTTTTAGTTTGTATTTAAGGGTTAGTTTGTATTTGAGCAAAAACCTATATATATATATATATATATATATATATATATATATATATATATATATATATAAATAAGATTTTACATGTTCGATTTAATATTTGTATTATATCTTGAATTCTTAAAATTTGACTTGAACGGTTTTATAGTCCACATGAAATTAACAAAATAAACTTTAATTTATTGATAATTTAACGCTTATTTTCCAATCAAATCAACACATAAACAATAAAGAGAGGAAATTGACGATTTTTTACGTTGAAAATTATATTCGATTTATGAATTCTACTTATAATTCGTTTTGATTATCAAAATACCCTTATTATTATTTGAAGATAGTTCTACTAACAACCAAATAAAATTTTATCAATAAGTGTAAGAGGGATTTAGTCCAAAACTTTAATAATCGATAGTCTGGTCCTCTATACGACAAAATTAATAAGAACCGTTATATCTTAAAATAAATAGATGAAAACCGTTGGATCTAACACAAAAAAATATTTATATTTTAATATGTTATAACCTAAAAAGTGTTTATATATTGAAATACGAAAATGTGTATGTCAAATATTTAATCATATATAATTAACTTTTCTATATTGAATAGGATTAATGTAGAAATTCGTAATTATATTTTTCTTAAGATTCTGAGTGTTTCCATTTGAATAATAATTATTAATTCATCACTAAATTAAAGATAATTTTATGAGCTTCGCGTGGATTGTAAAATGATCCAAATCTAATTTAAAATCCAAATTTTTAAATCTTATTTAAAATAATTACTTTTAATCTTTTAAAAAGGGATTTTAAATGAATTATTTTGAGATAGAATTACTTAGTTGAATTTTCGGAATTTGTTAAGTTATAAAGTTGTTAAGAGAAATTAACATGCTTAGATAATTGATTTGTAATTAGTATGTTGTAAGTATAGTGATAATTGTTAATAGTATTTTTGTTGTTCGTTCGCAGGGAAGGACTGAATGTAATATCAAGTTCAAGTATCTTATCTCTCACAATTTAGAAGTGTAGAAGAATGTTTGGTTTGTTTATAAACTAAATTAAACTAATTATCAATTGAGAATAAAATATATGAGGAAAACAATCCAAGAACTGGGGTTCTTCACTTGGTTTCAATACACATTCAATATCTATGTGACATCTACGTTCTTACTCTGCTGAAAACAATTCTTCTAAGGTTATAATGTTCTCTTCCAAGATACAATATAGTGTCTACAACTACACCTTAATTGTCACTTCCGTGATACAATCAAAGTACAATCATAAACTATTACGCACCAAGAATTATAAGTCTCACAACTCTCCTATTAATCTTCCAATCAAATATTCGAGTTATGTCTGTTAAAACCTGTACTAAAATTGCAACTCCTCTTCCAAGTTATTACAATCCCTAAAATCCAATCAAAGGTTCATGACTCCCCTAATTGTGTTAAGCCCTCAATAACAGATCAGCAAAGCAAGAAAATCACAGATAATTAAACAGACATGAATACCAAGGAATACTACCCAATTCTCAGATTAGAGAATTAGTTACACATGATTAAATTAACAAAACAAGAATTAATAGAAGAAATCATAATTAGAAAAATATAGAAAAGAAACCTTTTAACTTCAATCTTCAAACAAAATAATGGTTCTCCAGAAAAAATCCTAAAAGCTGCGTACAAATTGTATCTCTCTAACAATGAACCCTTAATAATGTTTTTACGATCCCTGGATGTGTTTATATAGATACTCCTAATCTTGACCAACAATCAATTACCTTCTATTACAATTAGAATTTAAAGAAGGTACCAAAACTGCCCAGAATACAATTAGAATTAGAAAAAGGGCAAAATAGTAAATTTATAGCCTTCTTTTAAAAGATCACGTGCGCGAATTTAATCAGCACGTTCCTTGCACCTGCTTCCAATCCCACGTTGTAGAAAATCTCGCAAGCTTCGCGTGGGCAGTAAGATCGCTAAAAACGGACTTCTAGAACTCCAGATATGGCCAAAACAGTATAAGTTGCGCACCCTTCCCGGAAAATCCGAATTTTAATCAAATAAATCTCCAAAAACAATAGAAGCATCAACTTTAATCAACATTCTCGTAAATCTGCACAACTAAGCAAAACACATCAAAACTACAACATCTTGAGTCCAAAACAATCAATTTAAGCCGAACTGAGGCATTCCAAGTGGATATAAAATCCACTTATCAAACCCCCAAACTTAAACTGATGCTTGTCCTCAAGCATAAACAATTACAACTAACTAACTAGTACCACTTCCGTAGGTGATCACGGTTGCATTTGGCATATGCAACAAGCCCTTTAAACCCCTAGGCAGCCCTAGTGGACGAGTAAGGTCTCGTGAGGGCCTATAGCGAATGTACCCACAAAATCCATTTAACCTAATGCAATGCAATGCATGAATGCAACTAGTATGAACAATGCAACGATCCCCTTCAAACTCACCAAAACCAACTAGCAAGCAAATATTCAAAGAATGCAACTAAATCCAAATAGAGCTCGACCAAGTTCCCGTATACTAACATTACATGAACAGAAACGTGCGTGTGTGCAATGCTCATCAGAAATACTCCCAAAACTAGGTCAAAAATCATACATATCCTTCGCCAAGACAATCACAGGTTTATAAATAGAATAGACTGTAGACACTTCATAACCTAAGAACACCTCCATCCTTATCCAAGGTAGACAGAAATTCATGCTTTATTACTAACTACTACGACACATATATACAAGCATGCTTATTTAACCGTGCAATGGATGAGACCCCGAAAGGCTTATACAATAATACCCATGTAGCGAGTGTTAGGTCAGTGGATCCCAGACTATAAAAGCCTTAGGTCACTAGGACTAAGTCCCCTCAGACTTAATTACTCGAGTATTAAATAGCTCACTCTGGTTAATTTTGCATATAAACAATTTATTGACTCTTTTTTCTTTTTTTTCTCTCTTTTTTTTCTCTTTTTTTTATCTTTTTTTTTTCTGCGATCTGGAATGAGCCTTTCTCATTTCCAACCCTAAACTACTCATATAAATATGAGCCGGCTACTAGCCATTTGACACCTAGCCATTAACACTAAACAACTAGCATGAAATTCCTGGTTTCCCCCAAACTTAGACTTTAATGTTCCTACGCCATCAAGGGAATAACGAAAATTCTAAATATAATCAGGTGATTAAATCTCAAAGCATCCAAACAAGCATGACCTTAACCTAGCCCAAAAGCACCCAATGAGTTTGTGTAATTAGTTTTGTTTCCGAAACACATAAGTCAATTTCTTAGAAACTATAAATCAACCCTCTATTCATCATTACCACACTCAATTAGACACCTACCTACCAATCAGAATTAGCTCGTCCTAAGGGATCATGAAATATGCATGCCATGAAAATGCAACTAGAATGAACTCACATGGTATACAGAAATAAAAACAGAATGTCCTACATGAAACAAACGTAGATAACACGAACATATATCACTAATATGCAAAGCATGAAATCCTACATGAACACATAATAATACAACAACTACTAATCCCTCAAAACACCCCCAAACTTAAAATATTCAATGTACGCATTGAATGGAATTAAATACGAGGGATAGCAGAAACATACCTAATCAGCTGAGTCATAACCCTCCTCGGATGAATCTGGTGGAGGATAATGCGTACGAGCTCCATAGACTGGCCACTTCCAGAATACTACAAAACCCAAAATCACAAGAACACAAATTCGTAATAAAAATAATATTAGAGAAAAAGATAAACCAATTACGAATCAAAGAGGTGAACTTGCAATTAATTCCTCTTTAGAAGTGAATTTTTAGAGATTTAAAGAAATATAAGAGGAATTGGATTTGTATGTATAGGTGGTATAAATATAATGGAGTGAAAGGATGAAAATAAAAATTTTAATGTGAAAAGGAAAAAAAAATTTGGGTGGGTACGAAATTTGATGTAAGATAGAAAAAGGATTTAATAAATTAGAGAAAAAGAATTTGAATTGACATAGGTTTAGAGATTTGAGGAGGAGATGGGAGGTTTTGGAATTTTTATGGAATTAGAATTGAGTGTAGAGATGAGAGAAAAAGAGTAGAAAAAGAATTGGGAATTTTTTTTTTATATATTAAAACTGAAAAATCTGGCAGACAAAGGCTGTAACGCAGGCGCAACCTGCGTCACGCAGGCGCAGCCTGCGTCACTGATCGATTTTTTTTTTTGCACAGTTTTTTTTTTTCAACACTCTTTTTTTTTACACTAATGCGTGGGTTGCCTCCCACGAAGCGCTCCTTTAACGTCAATAGCTTGACGCCGATTATACCTGAAAACTTCAATGAGGATAAAAAGCAAACAGATGCACATATCTACGAATTTCTAATATAAACATATTGTGCAAATAAGCCTTAGATTCATTGAAAGGTACGAAAACTTTCAAGAACCTATCATGCTCAAGATACTTGGAAACATCAAAATAGCTAGAAAAGTCGTCAGAATAATCATTATAAGTACGACTCATATACTCCTCCCAAATCGGATCCTTATACTCTACAGCAAGATTTTCAACTTCCTCAATCTTAACTTCCTTCTCTTTTATAATTGGACACTCATCAATTTTAATCTCGTCTACCAATGTATTAAGCTCAAAATTTTCTAGATTTGGTAGAATTTCAATTGCATCCAAATTATCATTAATGCGCATGGGACAATTATCAACTACACAAGTAGACTCATCAGACACAACATTATCATCAATTGCTAAACAAGAATCATGGCATAGAGGAAAATTGACACAAGGGGGAGTTCGATAACAGCCGTCATGCCACACTTTACGAACTTCCAAAATAAAATTATTTAGTTTAGCATTCTCCTCATACCAAGCTATTGAATCACATGGAATATCATTATCACTAGCAATTTCTAAAGGTGGGTCCTCAAAGTGATTAAAAACTCCCATCGAAAGTAAAGAAGGATCAGATTGAATTAAACTCGTATCAACATCATTGCACATATATGGATTAAGATCATCATGATATTGATTTTCTAAGGCAAATGAAAAGTCATTGCTAGGGGGATATGGAGCATAAAATGAGTTCTCAGAATAGAACAAATTCACCTGATATGCATTACAATCCTCATAAGCATTGAATTGTGGGTAAGGATTGAAGTCTTGATATCGTTTTTGACAGTTGTAGAAATTATGGGCGTTGTTCCAACCAAAGTTGTACTCCATCTAGTCTCTCTCCTCAAAACATGTTTAGGTTGTCTACCTAAAAGAACCTGTAGACACACCAAAGAAAGAAAAACAAAAAGAAAGAAAAGAAAAATATATACAAAGATAAAATCCAAACTACAAGAAACAATTAACTCAAAATCAATATTGCTGCCTTCCCCGGCAGCGGCGCCAATTTGTTAATAGTATTTTTGTTGTTCGTTCGCAGGGAAGGACTGAATGTAATATCAAGTTCAAGTATCTTATCTCTCACAATTTAGAAGTGTAGAAGAATGTTTGGTTTGTTTATAAACTAAATTAAAATAATTATCAATTGAGAATAAAATATATGAGGAAAACAATCCAAGAACTGGGGTTCTTCACTTGGTTTCAATACACATTCAATATCTATGTGACATCTACGTTCTTACTCTGCTGAAAACAATTCTTCTAAGGTTATAATGTTCTCTTCCAAGATACAATATAGTGTCTACAACTACACCTTAATTGTCACTTCCGTGATACAATCAAAGTACAATCATAAACTATTACGCACCAAGAATTATAAGTCTCACAACTCTCCTATTAATCTTCCAATCAAATATTCGAGTTATGTCTGTTAAATCCTGTACTAAAATTGCAACTCCTCTTCCAAGTTATTACAATCCCTAAAATCCAATCAAAGGTTCATGACTCCCCTAATTGTGTTAAGCCCTCAATAACAGATCAGCAAAGCAAGAAAATCACAGATAATTAAACAGACATGAATACCAAGGAATACTACCCAATTCTCAGATTAGAGAATTAGTTACACATGATTAAATTAACAAAACAAGAATTAATAGAAGAAATCATAATTAGAAGAATATAGAAAAGAAACCTTTTAACTTCAATCTTCAAACAAAATAATGGTTCTCCAGAAAAAATCCTAAAAGCTGCGTACAAATTGTATCTCTCTAACAAGGAACCCCTAATAATGTTTTTCCGATCCCTAGATGTGTTTATATAGATACTCCTAATCTTGACCAACAAGCAATTACCTTCTATTACAATTAGAATTTAAAGAAGGTACCAAAACTGCCCAGAATACAATTAGAATTAGAAAAAGGGCAAAACAGTAAATTTATAGCCTTCTTTTAAAAGATCACGTGCGCGAATTTAATCAGCACGTTCTTTGCACCTGCTTCCTATCCCACGTTGTAGAAAATCTCTCAAGCTTCGCGTGGGTAGTAAGATCGCTAAAAATGGACTTCTAGAACTCCAGATATGGCCAAAACAGTATAAGCTGCGCAGCCTTCCCGGAAAATCCGAATTTTAATCAAATAAATCTCCAAAAACAATAGAAGCATCAACTTTAATCAACATTCTCGTAAATCTGCACAACTAAGCAAAACACATCAAAACTACAACATCTTGAGTCCAAAACAATCAATTTAAGCCGAACTGAGACATTCCAAGTGGATATAAAATCCACTTATCAATAATTATAATTGTTAATTTACTATTAAGGATATTAAGTGGAGATTGTAAGAATAACGGGATCTATAAATACATTCTAGTCGGATTGAGAGTTATATAAGTATGTATGTAAATGTGTAGCGGGATTGTCAGAAGTTGTACAATGTGTATGTTAGTATTTGTAAATAGATATGAGATACGTGTTAACAGGTGTAAGTGTAAGCTAATAATGCGTGCTAACTGCTATGTGATTTATGTGATTATATATATATATATATATATATATATATATATATATATATATATATATATACTACTATTTTAAGAATTTGATTAATACGTGTTGTATGTGCTAAGTGGTAAAGCGTTATAGGACGCGTTTGGGTAGAACGAGTTAGACGGTTAAAGTTATAAGCATACTAAAATAATACTTTGCCTTTCTATAGGTACGAGTAGGAGGCCGACTGAGAGCCAACGCACGTGTAGTAAGAATCTAGAGGAAGGAGACAATCATCGGAAATAGATGAGTTTAATAGCAGAGTGACCGACAAGGTGTAGAGGAAAGATGAATGTATAGCCGAGCCGAGGCCAATGTATAAAGAAGTAGAAATTAATGTAAAGTGAATGATGAATCACTGTGATGGAATTGGAAACTTCATGTATTAAGGCAAGTGTTTTTCCCCACTTCTTGTTCAAGTGGAATTATTGTTTAATTATGTTATTCTGATATCATCTCAATTTCTTGCCGATACCTGTTAAAGTCATTGTTTCTCTATTGTATCACCCCAAATTGTTGTGTCGACTTTGTTGACCCTTATAGTTATTGTTGTTTCTTCAGTTATACTCTAAATCCTTATGTCCATCTCGTCGACAATTGTCCTATTGTATTTCTTCAATTATATTCCTTATTTCATTTCAAATAGCTTCCTTCTTTAATTAATATACAAAGGTCTATACTCAAAGTATTTTATACCTATTTAATTCTCTTTAATTAATATTCAAGCCTAAATACTTCAAATTATTTTACAAATATTCTTTTCCTTTATTAATATTTTAATACTTGATATTTTAAAGGATTTCTCAATAATATACCATTTTATATGTCTTCAAAGGAATTTAAAAGATAAATTTTTTAATCAGAGGAAATTCAATATTTGAACATTCGACCCGACTCTTTAAGAAAAATCCCTAGAGATAAATTATTATTTTTCCTCATTAAATATTCTTCGAGAACGGTTTATTTCAAAATATTGTATAACTAATTATTCTGAAATTATTATCGTTATGAACTACCTTAAACTAATTCGAGGTTTATATTGTCGTTGAAGCATGTGTTGCTCAATGATGATTAAAGCCGAGAATGATTTGAGATCTTCTTATTATTCAACTCATTATTGTCAGGCTGGTTTGGCAGCTAAAGCCTATCAGTGCTTAGCCGATGAGAGTGAGATTTTGGATAATTAAGAATTTCGTGAATATTTGTTTTTAGCTATTTAAATCTTTTATGTGGTTTCAAACTATATAATGAGACTCTACCATTTTAGTAATATTGGACAAAATAAATTTTAAAACCAAATGCGGTAACTCAAATCTTCCTATTAACTTCAGATTTCTTCATTCCTTGATTTTTTTATAAATGGCTGTTCAATTTTGAGCATCTTATCAATTGCTTTATTCTTTAATTAATTATGTTCCCTTGTTGATATATGATTCTGTTATGTTGAACCATACCATGTTTAGTAAATCTTATTGCCTTGTTGTTTATAACTATTTATATCAAATGCTTCTCGGACCCTTCATCTTTTATTTGCTGCTTATTAAAATGGCGTAATTATTTAAAGATGTTTTTAAATTTCCTTATACTGAGCTGATATGTTATCAGTGAGTATAAAGGACTTAAAAATGAAATGTTTAAATTATTAATAAACAGTTATAAATTGGAAAAGCGTAAGAGGCTAGGGTGGTCCTAGTCCAGCACTTTTATTTAGCGTAAGAGGCTAGGGTGGTCCTAGTTCAGCATTAAAGGCCAATGTGTTGCCTAATTGGGAACCCAATTTCAAAGGAAGGGGGACTTTACGTGGCTGATCACCCGTATTGTCCGTAATCAGGATAATAATACAAACAACTTAAATGTCTTAAAAAGGTTTTATGAAAAGTATGTTTGAATGATGAAATGGTTTTAAAGAAAAGAATGTTTTGATAAGATATATATGTTTCAAGATAAATGCTCATTAGTTTCGAAATTGTGGATATCAGAGTTAGTCGTTTCCTATCTTGATTAAAATTTGGAAACTCAATAAAACAATGAGATTAAGGATGGATAGAAGTTTCTCAGTTATTCCCTTCGCGAGTAACATTGTACGTTGAAAGTGGAGTAAGAATAATTGGGGGATTTCTTGATATTCTTTTTCTCAAAGTTTTATCTGAGACAGTGATGGTTTGTAGTAAATGGAAAAGTTTTACCTTATGATTTAAATTGAATGATCTCTTGAGATAGGGTATTCATTGATATTGTTCATCAATGAATTATTGAGATATTGTTGTTTCACTATATTATTAACTTGCTGAGCATTGTTGGCTCACTCTTGCTTTATTTTCCCTAACCTTTCAGTTAGGATTAAGGGTGGACGTCTACATCTTACAAATCATATGAGAGCAATGAGGCAGCCTATACAGGATAGATCTCGAAGTCAGAGCGGGTAAGCACGGATTGGAACTAAGCTTTAGATTGGACGGTATATTGATTGTATTCAGGGTAGTGAAAGAAATTGTAATAATTTGTATAGTTTAGTTTCTTGTCTCATACCATAACCTGGAATCGATCCTCGGTGAGGAGTCGTTGGTGTATTAAGTTTTAATTGTATTTGTTAAATTGGAATTTGGTTGGGTTGAAATACAGGTGGATAGTCCGATTTACGAATACTTCATGTCGAAATTTTCTAAAATTCCCCTGTATCGAAGTCTATTTTATTATATAAAGTATATTTTCAGAATTGGGAAGTCGAGGCGTTACAGCCAAAATAGTAAATATGAATTTTTTTTGATACTAATAAAAAATAAATAAAATTCAATTCTAATACAACATTTTTTAATTATATTTTTTTCAGATTATAATTTTCGTTTTAAAATTCAATTCTAATACAAACTTTTTTAATTATATCTTTTTTAGATTATAATTTTCTTTTTAAAATTCACTTCTAATACAACCTTTTCTAATTATATCCTTTTTATATTATAACTTGTTTTTAATTTGATGTAATCTTGACCGTCTATTTTTAAAAATTTTAGATTCGACGGTTGAGATTATTTGACGATACAATGACCAAGATTATAGATAAGATTTCTTTCACGCTTATTATATATAAGGATATAATTATTGGCTAACATGTATTTTTATATTATAAATTATTTTGTAAAAAATTTATATATGTAACTAATAATAAGTTATTTTTTTACTTTTTTGTTACATCTTATTATTACTTGATTTTTTTTTCAAAATTAACGTAAATTATATGCACATATGAAGTACAGAAGATAAACATGAATTTTTGTTTTGAATCGGAACTATTTAGTAGTTAAAGTCAGGTTTACTTTGGATTATTTCCCGAAAGCCAGAGATCGTAGTTTTCTATAGAAGAGATGAGGACTGCTTCGTGCTTATGTACTCGCAATTTTTCAATGCTATCTCGTAAATTTTTGGTGTGTACTAATATCAAATTTAATAGATGATTAATGAGTTTCCAATATTAAATTTAATAGATGATTAATGAGTTTTGAAAAGTGAATTTTATCATATGTTTTATTAGTATATTTAAAGTTATAAATATTAAATTTAATTAGGTTGCTATTGAATTTAATTTGATTTTTGTCTCTAAATATCGTTTCCATTCGAAATGTTGGTTCTGTTCATTATATGAGATAAATTATTAATTTACACCTAATCTATAAGACCAAATATAGTCATGAGTAATCTTGTTGGATTCGTATTTGTTAGTACTTTAATATAGTGAAGTTTTTATATTTAATATTAATAAGAAATTAAAGATATTAACGATAAAAAATGTGCGTTGGCAAACGTGTTCAGTCCAAACAGGAAAAGTAATAAGAGACGGAGGAAGTAAGATATAATATCGGTTATTAAATAATTTTAGAATTTAGAATATTGTTGAAAAGATTATTTCTATATAGCATAGAAAGGTATAATATTGTGCTTGATTATGTTTAGAAAATGTTGGCGGCACTCTTCTGGTCCGTACTATATTAGTGGGAATGTGTACTAGTTTGTATGAAATTATTCCTTTTCAAAAGCTAAAACACTGAAGAAAGATTATAGTATATTCTTAATTTTACACAATCAAGAATTAAGTGAACTTCACAACTCCTGAATTGGGTATTTCATTTGTTCAATGATTATTTAAGAAATGTTAAGTTACTTTTTTCGCTCACATTTTTCTTAATGCAGGAAAGAATTTTCACACTCATGGCATCTCAATTCATAACACATTCATTCTTCTCATGGGACTCCAATGTAAGTGACTACTTTTTATTCCATCAAATATTTTATATCTTTCTGAGTTTCGATTAAATCAAATGTGTGCGGTAGTATTCAAATTTTGTATAGTTGGTGATCCGTAAAAGAAATCACAATTATTTAAGAGTTACAAGATATATTATATAGATTGATAGAGAGGGAATGTTTGGATAATATAAATTTCGTTATCAGAATTTTAGTTGGGGAATGGATGGTGATGTTTGATCAGTAAGAGAAGTGCAAGCAGCAATGTTAAAATAACTAAAAAGGACGGAGACCATGGCATTGAGCACCACGTAAGAGTAGTTTGAGTGTAAATCTTTACTTTAGGGAATCATTCAATATTTTTACACCAAACTATCGGTTTGACCCTTGACAAAGTGTTCCAAGAGTTGTGTGGTGGATGATAATTATAGAGTCTCTATTGATTGTCTTAATATTGGTATAAGAATGTCTATGATTGATTATCATCGGATGTGAATACTTAAATACTTGTGATGGGTGACTAGTGTGTTCTGGTTTGCACCCAAAATTCACACTGGGCCTGTCTTTTCTGTTTGTCACAGTGATGGATCATAGATGAGCATACTTAAGACAATTCCAACTATATTGGACTAATTTATTTGCATAATTTTTATTTGTCATAGTAAATGCTCTTATATTTTAGCTCTCAAAACAAATAAGTAACACAATCAATGACTTATTGGTCTTGTTTGTATTTCATGATGTTGAGTTACTGAAAACATGAATTGTGATTCCTTTGTGAGTATGTGGTTCCTAATATTTGGTGCAAGTTACTCTTTGTGGTGATACATGGAGGTGTACGCTGAATTAGTGTAGTGTTAACAACATGTTTGTTGGCTCATATTTCATAGTGTCTCTAGTTTAAGTGTTGTAAAATCTATATTAGATTATAGCACCATAACCGCTCTAAAGTACTTAAAAAATGAAGAAGAGTCACTGGCGGTCATATACAATCAAAAATTGCACAGAGGTTGAATAGAAAGATTCAAAAAATGTTTATCAGATAAGTAATATCTTAAAGGACAGATGTTAGAAATCGAATAACGCGTGTAAGGCCTTAATCTGCCAAGTGAGCTTTAGCTTCTCGGTTAATCGACTCAATATCACAGGGGACACTGAGTATGGAGTTCGCATGGTTGGTGCAATTAAGCCAGCCCTTTCCAAAGTCCCTTGATCTGATGCCTGGTGTCCCAACCTAGTTAGTTCACCATTTTCTCATGCACGCAATCTACAATTAACTGAGCAAGAGCATATTCAAGAACCTGTCGTACCTACTACTGCAGTACCCCATGAGATGGACCAGGTATGGATGCTGAGCTCTGAAAAGTGACTTACATGGACTAACACTTGATGGGCAAAAATAAGTTAGCAACCAATTTAGATACCAAGGCTCATAAGAGAAGCGAGGTCGACAAAATGTGGATAGCAAGTTAGATGTGCACTCATAAAATAAAAGATAAGGTGCGCACGTAGACTAGTTAGTGAACAAAGTGAATATTTGAAGCTGGCTACAAAAAAGTAGGACTCCTGGATAAAATTGATTCACATTTATTCGCACAAAATTGGCAGATAAGGGGCTAACTGCAGATCTAGTGACATACATAATCCAGTGAAAGTGAAAAATTATACTCAATGTATATGTGCTATATCATATATGTAACTCTACCCTAATTTTTTATAAAAATCATTGTACTGTTGCTACATGTTTGAGAGTTAATAATCCCTCAAATCCTTCACATCCTCAGGTCTCTCTGTTAACCTAGTACTGTTGATTCTTGATACAGTTCAGAGTCATATAATATGATTACCAGACAGTCAGACACATCTTAAGAATGAAGTGCATTAACAAAGTTCTGAAAGAAAACACATCGATAAGGAAAATACAATGATATACAGCCGAAGTATTTACCCCATCTTCATTTTCAAAAAAATAGGGTACACAGTTACAAATTCTTTGTTGTTGTTGTATGGATACGAATGTTTTAAGTTTAAGTTGAATCTGTCAAGGTCTAAGTGATATGTACATTTATATAAAGATTATTGCTACCAGTATTTTATTTCCATGCGATCTTAAGAGCTTGATGAGCACAAAGGCCGTAACCTTGTTCTGAATGGGATGTTGGAAATGAGATACTTTATGTATTACTTTCTGGATACTGGTGGTACTAATTTTCTCCATGAAGATCCTAGGCAGCCAAGGTTCATATTTTATAAAGTTGTTCCCCGTCCCTTCCCCTTTTCTTTTTCAAACTGAGTTGTGCAAAAGAATGCTAGCATTTTGCTATTTTATCTAGTATCAGCTACATTTCTTTCACGAATTCTCATAAATAAACAGAGCATATATTTGCCTCTCCCTTCCCCATCTTTACGACTCACCTTCTTATCTTTGAGAAGATCAGAATCATCTAGGTTTTGAGAGCCTTTGCCTAATCTTGAAATGACCTCAATTTCACCAGTATCAGCTTCTTTCGGGATTGACCTCGCTTCAGCTGGTTTTTTTATTCGTATTGAGTTCATCATGGTCCAGCACTTCTTGTTTTATAATATTCCAAAGCACAATTCACTATTACCATATATGATTGCGAGTTACCGACTAAACCATCCACATCAGTATTATTTTTCATATCGACCAGCATAAACATACCTCATTGGAGGAACCCCATTAAGAGAACCGAAAGGCTAATGATTATTACTATTAGGGAATGTGTATGTGGGCGGTCTCAGTCCTCTAACTGCAGCAACTTAGGTGGGAGATTAATATTCCTGGAGAGATGTTCTGTATCAGCAATCAGGTATTAGTCCTCTTACTGCAGCTTTACTATGTCTTTAGGTAGAGTCAACTAGAGTTCTTTATTGTCGGTTGGGGCTGATCCCTAAATTTTCTTGTTTTGAGGAAAATGTGACTATGCTTCATACAGGTTGTTTCTGTAATTTGATTTTGGGTGAATTGAGAAAATTTATTGAGTTGCAGAAGTGACCCATACTTACCAGACATGCACATTGGATATGCAAGTCAGCAAGTGATAGAGTACCTTCACAAAATTGACAGTTATCAGTTGGCTTTCATGTAATTGATTTGATGTATTATATTATTCATTCACTGGCAGTATTGAATATATTCAGGGGGTCGCAATTATAATTTCTTTCAGTGAGCAGAACCCGGATGGCCGGATTCATCAACACAGTTCAACAGGAATTTATTTGTTTTTATAGCTTATAATGTAATTTACCTTTGCTTTTTCAGGTTTTATTATGTTTAGTAATTTGGGCTTTTTTGAAAAATACCTAAGGATTTTAATTTTTTTGTAAATTCACCAAAACAACTCAAATCAACTCAAATAAACACAAAATTCATCAGCTTCACATACATATAACACAGAACGACAAACACAACACAACACCTATTTTTGATCGAAGCTTGCCGGGATCCGGCATTGGTTGTGGGTTTCATTAACAAAACAAAACAAACTTCTCCACTTTCATTTTTCTAAACCTATACATACACATATACACACAACAAAACGCCATCACAAGATTACTCTCCCTCAGATCTATAATCAATTTATAGAGATGGAGGTTGGAGACGCCTGCGGCGCCGGAGATCGGAGGTAGAGGTTGGGTTCGGAGATGGAGGTCGGTGTCGGTGATACGTCGGAGTTGGGGGCAGCGGAGATGGAGGTTGGTCAGTGATACGTCGGGGTTGGGGGGGCGGCCGTTGGTCGGAGGGGGAGGGGGAGGGGGTGATGATGTCGGTATAGAGAGAAAGAGAAGAGTCGATGTCCGTATTTTTGCAAATCAAAAATGAAAGTTACGTATAAATGCAATGAATTGGCTAGAATAGTATTTTTGCAAAGTGAACTTCTAAATCCTGTATAAATGGTAATTTCTCTAGTAATTTTTGTCTGTCTTGGACAAGTAAGGACACACTATGACATGATTAAATATTTATGTAGTTCTACTGAAATGCAAACAGAGAAACCGATATAGAGATTTTGTTATTCAGAAAATAATTTCATATTAACTAGTTGTGCTGCTCGCCTTCTCCTGCAGATTGTCAAAGGTATAAGAAACGGGCAAGCCACTGTATTAATGTCTGCAGAAATTATTTGCATTGATGAATATCAGAATTATACTTATTCTTTTCAGAAATTTTCTGTTTTTTATGGGACTCGAGGCGACTTGGTTGTTGGAGTGTCTGCAGAAAAGATATAAGCTTGTTTGGGAATTATAGTCACATTTTACCTATTTAAAGTGCTTCAGCTGAGGTAATAATAGTTTATATTCAGTCTGGCATTGATATATTTTCCAAAATTGATCTGATTTTTTTAGACGTTATTAAAATTGAATACGCGGGTTGGAGAGAGCTGCCTCAGTGGAAACGAGGCCCAGCGTTGATCCAAAGGGTCACGGGTTCGAACCTCACCCGCCCCTGCGTGTAGCCGTGTTGGAGAGACAGTGGAAACTTTGACCAAGACAAGGCACGGTGTATCTTGCGTATCGCAGGAAGCCCAGCCACTGGGTCTTACCGCACGGTTAGCATGATTTACATGCCGGTGTTGACCATGGGGCTGGTCGACCGGTCCTGGTATGAATCCAGGCAGGCTAGCGTGTCCTGAACAACACGTTTTGACCAAATTGAATACGCGGTGTACTACTAACAATCTACAGCATCTGCAACTGCATGAAATTATATGATCCAAATGTTGGACTAATCTTATAGGTATTTATGCTTACATATTAAGTCATCACCACTGAGAGTTATCTTAAGATGAACGTTCTCTTGAGGTCATCAGAATAGTTCTGTTTCTTCCATTATAAGATTTTTTAATTTCAAAGTCGATTCTACAATAACACACTTCCTTCAAAATTGATGGTTTTAATGTATGTAACTCCTGTTTGCCAAAATGCATTTTGGATGAATTTGTCATCATCTTCGGAATTTCAGCACAGTGTGTACAACATCAAATGTAGGTTTACGCTGACATAAATAGCTTGTATTGTCCATGTACAGATATGGATAGCTTGTATTGTCCATGTACAGATATGGACACAAACAGCATGATTGTGAAGATAAGAGAAAGAAGAGATATCAAAGTCAAGCTAGTGAAGATGCTTCTTAGCAGATATGCACACAACTGTTTTGGCAAAACTAGTAATTTTCTTCCATGTTTATGTCATCTTTGAAATTTAAAGCTCTCTTTGTTCCGTTTTGGCCTCTTCTTCAAGTGAAACGGATGTAAAGCAGAACATTGTCTCCGTGTCAAAGAGTTCGAATGCTCTGTGCATGACTACATGTAAATATAAAGTAGAAGTAGCCAAAACGATGTTGCAACTCAGTTTTGGATTATCTGTATCTAGTTGGGAGGTGTCATATATCCTTGACACTCTTGTAGATTTTGCCCGGTCCAATACTTCCGAATTTTTTATACCATATTAAGTTAACCAAATTAATTACTCGTAGTATTTTTAAAAAATGCTACGGAAATGACTCAATATCTAGATTATCGTCACTGAACATATGCATGTGTTCAGAAGTGTCATTCTAAGACTTCCTTACAAAAGTAGTTGTGTGCTTCACTTGTCAACATAAATAGGAAAGGGTTCCCATGAGAAAATGCCATGTGATGTTATGAATATATGATAATAAATACTGCTGAAAGGAGTAAATTAGAGAAACAGGGGCTATACTTATGAATCCAACTGGATGTACTGGAAAAAAAGAGTAAATGCAGTAGTAATTTATAGGCAGTAGTCAACTCAACTAATAAAACAGTTATTATTGGGGCCAGGCGGCCGTGGGAGAGGATGGTTTACTAAATATGCTACGCATATCCAACCTCTCTGTTATCTTTTTTTTAACATCAAAATAAAATACAGGAGTATATATATAATTTAAAGACGTTTTTTTTATAGTAAACAATTTAAAGATTTGTACTTTCAAGGATTATTTATTAATTTAAAGTTAAGTGAGATTTTTTTATAGTTATGAACAGGGGCGGACGCAGACTGTCGGGACCAAAAAATCTGTGGGGGGCCAAATCTTAAAATAAAAAAATTTACATGGTGACTTTTTGAAAAAAAAAATAAAAAAAAAAATTTTACATGGTAAATTTTGACAATTTTTCAGAATTGGGGGGGCCAAGACCACCCTTGGTCTGACCTTGGGTCCGCCCCTGGTTATGAAGATTTTTATAATTAAGCAAGTCCAAGTAAATCCCACAAGTACCAGTGGCATCTTTCTCTATTTCTTTTTAAAATCATGTGTTGTGGAAGAAAATTTTGATTACAACAAATTAATAGTGGAGGCTTGCTACAAAATTAGGAAATATAAACATTGATTGATACTGAATCAAAGTGGAACTTATAGGTTTCGACCAAAGAAAGGAAGTGGAACTTATTCACTAAAGAATTTTCGAAATTATTTAAGCTAGCATATCTTGCAATTTTCAACAAATAAATAAGTTTTTTAATGGAAATGTAGCCTCCAAGTCATTACTATTTCAATGTCGGTTGCAACATAGAAACATCAGCGCATGACCAAAGTATGTATTTATAAAAAGAGTCCTCCGCATGTAAAATGGAAATTTAACTAACAAAAAATACACACAGAAGTGCATAAAAACAAACAGACATGAGACAACTCAATTTTTCTCGTATTCAAAAATCTTGTCAAAAACCTACCGCCACTAGAACACCTTTTCACAAATCTTGTCGTCCCAATCATATTCGATTTCAATTTCAACCTAAAGATCTCATGTTTTCTCAGCATACCACAAATATGAGATTTCAAATCTTTGGTAACCATTACATTCCTCTCTCACCTATAAACAAGATTGCATCACTTCCACAAATCCCTATAGCCTCAATCATTTGTGATTGTGAATGTGATCTCACCTCATTTGACCAATTATCTTAACTCAATCTTTAAACACTCTGAACATATATATTTACATTCATCAGTTGATTTGGTTGCCATTTACAGTCATACACCCAGATTTACAGTTATACTACATAAACAAAAAACAATCTCTCTCTCTCAAATCTTTACTCCCGTGTCCTGTCTATAATATATACTACAGTTATACAGTCAAGATTCACACGAAAAGTCTTTATTAAACCCTTTACTCCTCTGTCATATATCTACACATCTGTCTCTCCTCTTTTCAAGAAAAACAACATCACACCTTCTGCAAGAAAATTAAAATCTCCTCCCCCAATGGCATTCAAGAATCTCTCCTACCTCTTCATTCTCATCTCTCTCTATCTCTCCATATCTCTCTCCAAACCCAACAATCACCACCACCACCACCAAACCACCCTCCCTCCCACCCCCACCCCATCACCACTCCCCACCTTTCCCACAGAAACCCTAGGCCAGTGGGCCCTACTGCAAAAATCAATAGGCATCTCAGCCATGCACATGCAACTCCTCTACAACAACAAAATCATCATCTTTGACCGTACAAATTTCGGCCTCTCTAATCTCTCCTTACCATCCGGTACTAAATGTCGATACAACGATGAACTCAAGAACTTCGATTGCACCGCTCATTCGGTCTCTTACGATGTTGCATTAAACACATTTAGGCCACTTTATGTACAAACTGATGTTTGGTGTTCATCAGCCTCTGTCTTGCCTGACGGAACCCTGCTGCAGACCGGCGGTTTTCACACCGGAGCTAATAAAATCCGATCATTTACGCCATGCGACGATGAAAAATGTAATTGGATTGAACTCGAAAGGAACTTAACAGTTCAAAGATGGTATGCAACTAATCAAATTCTTCCTGATGGTAGGATCATCATTGTCGGTGGCAGAAGGGCTTTTAGTTATGAGTTTTTTCCGAAAAATCAAGATGGTACGTTAAATAATGTGTTTAATCTTTTGTTCTTGCAAGAAACTACTGATTCTAAAGAGGAGAACAATCTTTATCCATTCTTGCATGTTTTACCGGACGGTAATCTTTTTATTTTCGCAAACCAACGTTCGATTTTATTCGATTATTCGAATCACCGGGTACTAAAAGAGTATCCGGTGATTCCTGATGCGAAAAGATCCTATCCGGCTACCGGATCATCTGTTTTGTTGCCTTTGAAGTTGGTTTCCGGTGAGGTTTTACCTGAAGCTGAGGTGATGATTTGTGGTGGGTCCTACCGTGGGGCCTACTTGAAAGCTAGGGTTGGTAATTACGTGACAGCTTCAAATTCTTGTGGGCGGTTAAAAGTTTCGGATCCGGACCCTAAATGGGTCATGGAGGAAATGCCCATGCGTCGGGTCATGCCTGATATGTTGTTAGTACCGACTGGTGATGTGTTTATTTTAAATGGAGCGGGTCGAGGTTCGGGCGGGTGGGAGCTTGCGGATGACCCGGTTTTGTACCCGGTTTTGTATAATGTGGATGATCCGAAAAAAAGATTTACTGTGATGAACCCTACTACAACACCAAGAATGTACCATTCAGCTGCTACATTGTTGCCAGATGGCAGGATATTAGTGGGTGGTAGTAATCCTCATGAACATTATAATTTCACTGATGTTAAGTATCCAACTGACTTGAGCTTAGAGGCGTTTTCACCACCTTATCTTGCAGCTGATTTAAGGCATTTGCAGCCTTCGATTATTTCGGTTGAGTATCCTTCAGATTATGGTCAGCGATTTTCTGTGATGTTTTCATTAGGACCAGGTATTAGAAATGGAGTGATCAATGTAGTGATGATTGCACCTTCATTTACGACACACTCTTTTGCTATGAATCAGAGGTTGCTAGTGTTGGATTCTTCGGATGTGGAACAGTTGTCTGAAGTTGCATATAAGGCTACTGTGTTTGCGCCTCCATCACGAAATGTTGCACCTCCTGGTTATTATATGCTGTTTGTGGTACATGAGGGTGTTCCAAGTCATTGTGTGTGGATGAAGATGAACTTGTAGAGGATATTTCTTCTTTTTGTCGGGAATTATAGAGTTGAAGATATATAGATTTGAATATTGAGATAGAAATGTAATTTGTTCTGCAATGGTGCAAAGGATCGATGTTTGAGTTATCATTTCATTTTATTAAATCTTTATTAAAGTACCTTTTTTGTCTTCTCATTCTGCCTTGCTGATGGTTGCTTGTGAACTGATGATAATGTGATAAAGTATTATTTAGATGATATCTTCAGCAATTATAAGCACAGATCATAAAAATTTCTTCTGTAATATTGTTGCCTGGATGCTCAGTTAGACTATCTATTGATCACATTGTACTGCCTAAACAATTGCCCCTCTAGAGAACTTGAATTGGACTAGTTCATTCTTCTTCATTTGTATCGCTTTGTCACAATCTCGATCTGGAGAGCCATGATGTTGTTGGAGCTACCAGTATGCTGTTGACAACTAATATAAACAATGAGCTTAGACACTAGTCCAATGCAATGAAGCCCGCTTTAGTGTAGTAGCCTGAGAGCACATGCCACTTGGAGCTTTTCTAAAGAGAAATCAGTTAGTCCGCTTTTTAAGTGAATATATCAGCTGTCCAAGAAACAAGTACTGGAATGCAATCCAAAAGAATGATGTAGGCAATGCCTTGTTGTGTCTAGACCAGAGTTAGTAGCATTCTCTTGCTTATGATTTCAACTTCATTGTAGCTGCTTATTGAACTGAGTTTTGGGAAACCTGGCAAATATAGGGAGCAGTTTGAGCGCAATTTTGAAACTTCTGTCTGATCTATTAAACGTTGTAGTGATTTATAAGATTATCCTGTTGGTCACCCACTGCTCTATTCAGAAAATGAAGACTTTCAGATGGCATTCAAATAGTTTAAAAATGACCATTTCTTATCTCTTTTCGAGCTAATAGCTCCTTATAAGTTTTTCAATGAGTCCCTTCTGATTCAATGATGTCCTTACATGATTGCTTCAAATTCAAGTCATATACTGCTGTCGTTTAATAGTCCTACAGCTTCTGGTCAGCAGTTTTTTGTGTTTTTTGCATTCGGAACAAATGGTAGAAATAGAGTTATCCATTTACTGATGATTGCACACTGATTTACAACTTATCCTTTACCATAGATCAAAAGTTGTTAGCATTGGATTCTTTGGAGGTGTAACAGTTAACACATGTTGCTTATAGGGCTATTGTGTTTGTGCCTCCATCGCGTAATGTTGCACATTCTGCTTACTATGCCTTTTGTGTCCTGATTAAGATGAACATATTGATCATTCCTTTTGTTATTGTTAGAAATTATAGAGTTGACAATATATCTGGATATTGAGATAGATATGTAATTTGTACAGCAATAGTGCAATAATTTTTTGGAATATCATTTTATTTTAATCTTTATTGAACTACTTTTTTTTAAGTCTTCTCATTCTTCCTAGCTAATGATTGCTTTTAGTGAACTGGTGATAATGTGATGAAACTATATACAGCAGTAAGAGGATTGAAGTTCTTCAAAAATTGTAGCATGGAGACACAATGAAACTATGTAGTGATTGTAGTTGCTCTCTATAGAATTTGCCTAGGAACTAATTTTCTAACAACTGTAAGTTGAATTATCTGTGATTGTAGCAGTTTTCCCAGAACAGATAACCCAAAAAATATATAACACCAATTGTTTCAGCTATAATCAATTTATGTGATATACCTAAGCAGTAAGAGGATCAAAATTCTTCAATAATATTGTTTCCTGGAGCCTAAATTAAAACATGCCCCTCTAGAAAATTTGCTTGGAATTTGCTTGTACTTGTATCGATTCTCCCGCAATAGGTAATCAATGCACAATCTCCGGGTAGCTATGATGTGGTGTTGGGCTACCAGTGATGCTATTTACAACTGAAATAATGAATGAGCTTATATAGTAGCCCATTACTAAGGAAGCCTATATCAGTGAAGTACCCAAAGATCGCATGCTACTAGGAACGTCTATAGAGAAAACTCCAACTTCAGCTAAGGTGAATAAACAACTGATCGAATAAAGAAGTACTCGAATGCAATCCAAATGAATGATAAAGGCAATGACACTGTAGTTTCTAGACCAGAGTCCAGAGTTAGTACTGGTTCTCATGCGTCTGAATTTTTATTTCGGCTGGAGCTGCAACTCCCTTTGTAATGATGGAGAAGACTAATCCGAATCTAATGCATTGAAAAGTGGGTGATTCTATTGCTTTTGATGCTGTATGAGTGATTGGGATGATGAAATGATCATTGAGTGGATCAAGAGGACTAGGGGAATAGCAAGGGAATCAGGTGGAACTTTTGAGGATTCAAGTTTTGCGTTCATTGTAGCTGGTTGCTGAACTGATTATCAGGAGAGCAAGGTATTATTATATTCTGAATTTTACATCAGATAGCGAAAAGAATAAAACAGGATTACAGTAAGAAATTTATCATAAAACAAGCAAGGAATGTTTCTTTATTCACTTTATTTTCTTTATTCTCAATCCAAGACAAAATTGAGAAACATAACATAAATTAATAAAGGAAAAATAGGATCAAATGACTTCTGTTATGATACTTTCATGCCAGCTGGTAACACCAATATTAGAGTGACAAGGTTTTGTTTACATACCACTTTATTTGAATGTTCTTGTACGATACAACCACAAGGATGTGGTTCAAGTGCTAGTGACTGAAGATCCAAGCCATTCACATCCTCGGAATAAGAATAACGAAACTCCACTCTACTTGGCTTCTATCAGGTGTAACGCAGATATAATTAGAACAATTCTTGACAATTGTAAATCCCCACAGTTTGGTGGTCCTAATGGAAGAACAGCTCTGCATGCTGCTCTTTTGGATGATGGAGGACTTGGTACGCACATACATAATTAATACATATACCATCTTTCAATTTTTCCAAACTTATTTTCTAATGAATGCTAATTTACAACACTTGTGTTACAATTACTCAATCATTTGTGCAATACATTGTGTTGCCCTATTTTGTTTTGGGTTTGGGTTTTTAATCCTGATTTTATCAGGTCTATGATCGGTAAATGAACCAAGTCAATTCAAGTCGGCCTTATCGAACTGCCGCTCGATAAGTATTTGGGGAAAAAAAATTTGTTTGAAATCATTTTTCTATCAAACCGAGTCGAGCAGATTTTGTTAATATCGAAGTTGAGTTTTCAGGGTGCATCTTGATATTTTTACTTCTTAGAACAATAACCGAATAGGGTTCTTCCTTATCAGACTAGAGTTCGGAGTTCTCTTTTATCAAACAGAGTCTATGAACTTATCAAACTATAACTTCTGTTTGTAATCGAACTCGTTATCATATTGAACCGAGTCTAGTCTAGCTTATCGTGTTTAAACTCCTGTTTGTAATCGAACTCGTTATCATATTGAACCGAGTCTAGTCTAGCTTATCGTGTTTAAACTCGCCTACTCGAGCTTTACAGGTAAAGCGTAATATATGTCAAAATCATTTCTTAATAGTTTTGTATTTACGCATGCATTTTAAAACTTGTGAATTATCTCACCAAAATTCATATTATCAGAATGTGTGAAACTTCTACTGGAAAAGAACAAAGATCTTATAAAGATAGGGGACAAATATGGGTGGACGGCATTTCATTATGCAGCATATAACGATCTTTATCACGTAGTTGAAGATCTAGTAGGTGCAGACAAACATTTGGGGTACCTAGGAGATAATCAGATAGATAAGAGAACAGCTCTTCATGTAGCAGCATATCAAGGAAATGTTCGTGTAATGAAGAAACTTGTGGAATATTATCCAGATTCTTGGGCGATCACTGAGAAAAATGATCGAAATATATTGCACATTGCTGTGTGGAAAGACCAAAAAGAGGTGATCAGATTTATTTTGACACAAGGTTGTACAGCAAGAAATATCCGTTTTATCCAAAAGGACAGCAAAGGAAATACACCTCTCCACTTGATTGCCAAGTTTGGATGTTATGTCGAAGAACTCATGGATCTAAGGGAACTTGACTGGGAAGTACTAAACTCCTCAGGACACACTCCCTTAGACGTACTACATAATAGTGGACAGGCTCGTAATCTAGCCGATCAGGTTAGTTCATGTGCTAGCCTTTTTAAGCAAGTTGAGTTTTTTTCTTCAGTTGACATATATGATATTTTCCCATTGCAGGCGATGGTTAAAACAACACTTACTAAAGCCAAAGCTAAAAGGCAGAACTTGTGGCTTCAAGACTTGGAAGGTCGAATAATGGCTGAAAACAGAGTGGAGCAGCAAGAAGCTGAAACGATTGAAAAATGGATCAACACCCATATTATAGTGGCTACATTAATAACCACAGTAGCCTTGACAGCAGGATTCGCCATGCCAGGCGGGTTTGATGGGAACAAAGGAACCACCCAAGGTTCTCCATTGCTTTTAAGAAAGACCGCCTTCCAAATATTTATGGTAACAGATGCGATAGCCCTGTTACTTTCAATTTCTTCATTATTCATCTACTTTGTGACAATTATGGTTAAAGGTTTGAAAATTGCAGAAACATTGTTCATCACCTCTACCATGCTTAACCTTTCTTCGATTATGGCAATGATATTGGCTTTTATATCAGGCACTTGGGCTGTGCTAACTCACTCGTTAGCCCTAGCTATTGGTGTTTGTGTCATCTGTTTCTTGTTCTTCCCCTTGGTCATTTATTTTGGATTTTTTATTAGAGTTATCAAGTCATGAGCTACTGTATTGTCGCCTTGTACTTTATTATTTAACTTACAGTAATAATAATTGTTATTAATATTATTAATCAGCATAAGATTTTTTGATCCGGTTTTGTATTCGACTAATGTGCATGATCCGGTAAAAAGATTCACTGTGTTTCAAAAATGCTTCATTCAGCTGCGACATTATCACCAGATGGCAGAATATTAGTTGGTAAGGGGTGGTAGTAGTCGTCATAGAATCATAGAGTATAGTTATAATAATGATACAAAAGATTGCTTTGGTTGTAAGAGACGTGAACCGCCTGTCCAACCAATTTCTTGAGCGTTCGGGTTTCGTTATGGAATGAAACAACTCGTAGTATGGGTCAAGCTTATTGATATGTTTCAGAAAACTCTACTTGAATCCATTTGATTTTTTTTATCGACCGTGCTCGAAAAATGCTCGGAAAATATATGTTATTTTGAGCACCGGTTTTTCTGGTCCAAGCGTGTCCAACTGAGTGGAGTATGGAGGCTTTTTCACCACCTTATCTTGCAAATATGCAAGTCATCTGATGCCGCCCATCATATTAGTGATGTTGGCAGTAGGATCAAATGTACGAAATGGAGTGATCAGTGTAGTGAATCGTGATTATTGCACAAGTCTTATAGAGCTTCACTCTTCTATTTTTTGAAGCTTTAGAATTAAAGAAATGGATACGGATATTGAAACTAGTTCGATGGTCTGTGATACGGCCGATTAGAGGCATTCGATCACCGTTCTGGGCACTTTTTCGGGAGTACTTCACCTGAGTTTGGGTATCTGCAAAACAATGCTTGCCCGGGGTGGTGGCCGTCAAGCACCTCCGGTGTGAGAATCAGTAATCGGAAATAATAATAACCAAGCTGGTGAGAATATATCGTGTGTGAAGAATATGTAGAGAGCTTTTGTATTGTAGGAGTTTTTGTGTATGAAAGTTCTCTTCTTTCTCTGTGTGTAGAATGGGGGTATTTATAGGTTAGGTTTCCCAATCAATGTTGCCCACTAGTTGTGCCGCTAAAGCTACAGTGAGCCACTATTGGAACAGTGATTGGTGTCCCCTCCTAACATACCTTGATTCTGCCACTGAGCTACTTTAGTCAGATTTTGTCTGTTGCAACTGGGTGTCTTTGAATATTATATTGCCTCCTTGTCTTATGGAGCAAGATACCTTTATGCAAGTGGGCAAGTGGGTGTACCTTTATGCGAGTGGGTGTGCAAATGGATAAATCAAGATATTTTTGTGCAAGTAGGTTAGTATAAGAGAGATGATAACTTGAAACACTTTTTGTGAATATTCTTTTGTATTTGTTGAAATAATACTTTTGAAATTAGATATACTTTGTTAAGTATTCCAGAATTGTGTTTTTAGAGAACAAGTATTTTGCTATTAGCGGGTGCCCGCTGATAGCTATCAGCGGGTACTTATCATTGCCCCCCACTCCCTCTAGGCGCTTTAGCGGGTAGGGGGAGTAAAAGGAAAAGCGAAAAATATGCAAAACTGCGTAATGCCTGTGCCCCCCAAGTGTTGGCGGACAACACTTAGGAGTTAGAAATTTTTGCTGTAAAAATGTGCCCCCCAAGTGTTGGCGGACAACACTTAGAAGTTAGAAAATTTTGCTGTAAAAATGTATCCCCCAAGTGTTGGCGGACAACACTTAGGAGTTAGAAAGTTTTTGTAAAAATGTGCCCCCCAAGTGTTGGCGGACAACACTTAGGAGTTAGAAAATCTTGCTAGACGGGTTCAAGTTTGTGCGGTTTGCGGTGCTTGACGTGTGCGAAGTTGAAACATTTTTGTTTGATATGCGTAACTGCTATGCGAATAAATGCTTATTATTGTCAATTAATGAGAGAATAATATTAAATGTCAATAATATGAGAAATGATAAGTGGCAGTGCGTATTAATGAGTGAAGTGACCTTTGGGTGGAAAAAGAATGTACCTTTGAAATAATATGTGAAGAAAAGTGGGGAGCTATTACCAAGTGAGTAGTTGGTGTTTTGTACCGAGGCAGTTATTATTGTGCTTTTGCCGTGGACCAATGAGAAGCTGCCACGTTGAGTGTTATAATCTCTCCTCCTCTTTTCACGCGCCTCACGTAATAAAAAGGGAGGTTTGCTCAGTTATTTCTCTCATCTTTTTACTGTCTTTATATCTTTTACTTTTGAGTTTTTACTCGCTTGTTCTTGGCTGTTGTTGCTACGCTATTCCGGTGATCAACGAGGTTTCTGTCCCTTTAAAGCCGTTCGTATCTCCTACTTCGCGGTGAGATTTGTGCTCTTTCTTTGTATTTTCTTTTGTGATTTCTGTTTCCTAGATAACCGTGCCATGTATGTATCTCCATTTTTGTGATGTCTGTTTAAATAGATGGTTTTGAATGTGGGTTTGTGTTGTCTTTTGTTTCAATGGTAAGTGGGTTTTGCTTTGATTTCCTCTTTCACGAAAAAGAGTTCGATTTATGTTTTGGTAGGTTTTTGGCCATGACTTTTGGTGGTATATTGTTTGTTGTTCATGGTTTATGAGTTTGAGTTCTGTGATTTTTTGATGTTTAGGCCAGTGGTGGTGCGTATATATGTATGTATATGTTTAAATAAGGTGTAAAGTGCTTTGTGATGTTATGGCTTCGTTGTTTGTGGAGGGAAATGGAATATGAATCGTTTTTCTTGTATTAATAAAAATGGAAATTGCTGTGAAAATCCACGTGTACCTTGATATTTGTAAGCGGTTTTTGTGTAGGCGGTACTGGTTTTTTACTTTGAATTTGTGTAGATGGGTGATGAATTCACAGATCCCGGGACCGGAGAGAGGGGCCCGTTGATAAATTTGAACGGGCGCTGGGCGGATATTGGGCAAATGACCTACCCAGCTGTTCTTCGGAGAAATCGCTACAAATACTTTGAGAGTAGTGAGAGCTTGTTTCGGGCAACCAATGTGGCACCGACAGCATATTCGAAGGCGCAGATGGATGCCCCTTTTCTAGATTTCCTCATCTTCAACACGACAGTACGTTCATGGCTGATGAATGGTCAGAGTATGTTAGTAGGATGTTCCGGATAGAAGATGGCTATTTCTGGCGGTGGGCGGAACCTTCTGAGAGGCTGTATCACCGTTTTGATGACGGTTCTGTGTGTATCCCAGTTAGTCATTTGAAGGCTGGTTTCCGGGTTCCCCCACACAAATTTATCATGGATTTATTCCGGGTGTATTTTCAGTGTCCGTTAGCCCAGTTTACGCCCAATTCCATAAGAGCTATTAATTGGCTTATAGCCAGTAGTGAAGCAATGGGTAAGCAGCCGACGTTTAGGTCGTTTTTCTGTCTCTTTGATGTGAAAGTTAGTCGTGCGAAGCCCTTCTATGAATTGCAATTTGTGAAGCCGAATACCGTTATTGGGAAGGCCTTGGATGGGTTTCGCCCGTTTTTATTTCCCAAGGGCATGGCGGGTTGGCATGAGGAGTTTTTGGTTATTGGTGGTGGTGAGTTTGCCTGGCATAAGAATTTTACGAAGAAAGTTGAGTGTACTTACAAGGTGAACCGCAATCGACTGAGCCGTGTTGAGATTGATATCTTGGTCAGGCTTGTGAAGGCGCTAGGCGAGGTGTGGACGGAAGCGAATTTCGTTGATCCGGCCGATTTGTGAAGACATTGCCGTAAGCCTCTGTTTCATGTTTTTTGTTGTTCTTGTTGTGTCTGCTATTGACGATATCGTCTATTTTGTGTAGTATTGGATCCTCGTAAGCCGGAGCTGGATGTACACCTAACCCTGGGTCCGAGTGAAGCGAGGTTGTATGCAAAGTTTATGTTGACGGTGCCCCCCAGACCAAACCGTCTCCGCGGTGGTCAATTTTCCGCTGCAAATATATTGGATGCTTTTGACCTATCAGGTGAGGGTAGAGGGGCTGAACCTTCTGTTCCTTTTGAAGATCCAGAAACCGTTGTGGAGGAGGAAAATGCTGAGGAAGATGTAAACGAGGATGACATTGATTCGAATGCCGACTCGCTATCTGAGGAGTTGCTAGGTGAGTCTGAGGAGTTTTTGGGTGGGGAAGGTCAGGCAATTGATGAAAGCATCGAGTTAGAGTCAGAGGGAGAAAAACCTGCACATGGAGAGAGTGAAAAGGATGAGGTTGCGGTTGAAGTTATCATGCCCGCCGTGGCAGATGTACAAACTGAGGGTGAAATGCCCTCCTGGGAGTTGGTGACAAAGAACCGGATATTCTTTCAAGGGAGTATAGAGCGTCAATTCAAAGAGTTGAGCAGGGCTTCTCTGATATTCCTGAAGCGGTTGCCACTCCTGGGAGCAAGGTAGTAGTTGACTTGGATTCTGAAGAAACTCTTCCGACCGCTCAAGCGGCCGAGGTTGTGGCGGATACATATGTTGATGTGGCGGGTGATGTTCCGCCTCCAAGTTTGAAACGGAGAGCTATTGATGATGTTGGTCCGTCTAATCGTAGACGGATTGAGGCTTACAGGGTAGGTGATTACATTCTTTCCAACCTGGTTGTTGATGAAAGCGCAGATACTGCTTCTGATAGTACTAAAAAATAAGATGGTGAGGATAGCGGAGAGTCTTCTGAAGAGATTGTCCATTATACAAGTAGTGATGATAAAGTTAATGACGCTGAGTTTGGCAATAGGCCGGGCTATGGTTTTCTCTTTAAGTCAGGGCCTAATACTTTCACAGCGGAATCTATGACTGATGACGATCTGTTGAGGATGAATGAGTTGAGTTGGGGGCGGATGTGTCGCCTTTCTCAGAAGTACGCTGCACGGGTATGCATCTATCTAGTAGTTTTCTGTCTGCTCTTACTTGTGCCCGTTGTTGACTTGTCTTATCTTCTGTGTTGTGTTTTTTGTAGAATCAATGTATGTATACGGGTCTGATGGCCCGAGGTAATATGTACCGCAGCAACAATATTGCTTTAAAAGAGAGAGTGAGAGTGCTTGAGCGGGAACTGACTGCTGAGAGGATCATGAAGGATAATGCTGCCAAGGCTTTGTATGAAATTGAGACCTAGAAAACTGATATCAAAGCAAGCTATTCTTATAGCTCTGATCTTCGAAGGTTCTTGGCGGAGGACAAAATCGAGCTTGAGGCCGAGAAGGCTGCTTTGACGGAGCAAATAAAGAACTTAAATACTTCGCTGAAGTTTGAGAGGGACCGTGCGAATGATGCTGAAGGCCATCTTGACTCTCGTCCTACGGAAGAGGCTGCTATTAGGAAATTTAGAAACAGTGCCGAATTTGCTGAAATTGTGAAAGAGGAAGCCGCCAAGATGCGTATAGCGGTATCTAAAGATGAGCTTGTTGAGCTTGGTGAGTTAAGGCGGAGGGCCGCCGAGAATGCTGCAGAGATTGACCGTTTGAGAAACGAGGCGTCCAAGCTGAAGTCTAAAGCCAAGAGAGCTAAACGCAAGGTGAAAGCATTGAAAGCCCGTCTGGGGGAGACGGTCATAGTGAGTGTTGGTTGTCAAGTTGAGCCTGTGGCAAGTGAAGTTGGCGTGCAAATTGCTGAGCGTGGAACGGGTGGGGATGAGTTTGATGTTGTTACTCCGTTGTCGGCTATAGCATCCGTGTATGGCGAGGAGCCGGATGAAAAGGAGCCGTTGATAGGCATGTCCAGTCTGGATGAGTTAGACGCTGTAGCTCCGTTGTCGGCTATAGCAGCCGTGTATGGCGAGGAGCCGAGTGAAGAGGAACCGTTAATAGGCATGTCTAGTCCGCTGAGAGCTTCCCGCTGGGGATGAGTTTTTACTATAACTATGTCCGTTGTTGGTCTGTCTAGAATTCGCTTTGCGGGTCTGTCCGCTGTGTGACTTGGAAATAGTTTGATATATTTCGTACTTGTAATTTTTTAAAGTCTGAAATACTCTGTGTGTGTTTGGTGGGATATATATTTTTGAATTTCTGTGGTGAAATATAACTGCATTGTGTGTATTATGTTGTTTGTCAAAGGGAGGAATAAATAGGCCTTCGGGAAATGTTACCTGGAAATTATGCGTTTGACTGTGGGAATTTGCTACAAGCATTAAATGCTGCATGGAAATCACATTCTTTTGACCGTGCCTTTACTGCAGTCTGCATGGGGATAGATGTTTTTTGACTGTGGGTTGTTTTAACCCTCTTTCACCCCCTATAAATAGGATAGTTCAGCTTTTCATTTGGATTACACTTCCTTTGCTTCCATAAAAATTCTTTTCTGTCACCTCGACCAAAAATGGCCAATCGTGAAATGGATGCGAACTTTACCCCCTTTTCCTGGGGTCGCAAGCTCCAGATTTCCCAGGAGACGGAGGCTGTTTGGTTAGAATGGGCCCGTATTTATGAGGAACAGGGCGATTTGTACACGGCTGAAGAACTTCGGAACCATGATCGGAAAATCGTCCGCCGTCGTGCTGCGGAGGAGGCCAAGGAGGCGGCGGAGGATGGCGGGTTGAACTTCCGTTTCCGTGCCCCTCCGCAGGGCGAAAGTTCTGAGAAGGATGCGGATGCTGAGAAGAAGGCTCCCCAAGCATGAAGGTTTTTAAATGTAGGAAACTATGTCTTTGTAACCCGTGCTTGTAATAAATTTATTTGATATATAAATAAAAATTTCTTTTCCCGTTGCATTTGTTTGTATTTGTCTTCGTTCTGCACGTATTGCCCTTGTTTTAGTATAGCCGACTGTAGACTTTGTACTGGTTTGTTTTTGCATATTCGTTTTGGTAGATGTCTCTTGATGAGACCTGAGTGGCTATGTCCGCCAAGAAAACCGGCCTTTGTTGTGCGTCCGTTGTGAGCATGGCAGATAACGTGGCTTTTGTAGTACTGAGCTTTTGTAGGTAGCCGTTTGGCTTTCGTAGTAGATTTTGTTGTTGTAGATGGGTGCTTGCCCTCCTAGGGATTTTTCCATTATAGTTGGATCCTCTTAGGTACTTTGCTATTGTAGATGGTTGCTTTCCCGTCTAGGGGACTGCCATTGTAGTTGGATGCTTGCCCGTCTAGGGGACTTTGCTATTGTAGTTGGATGCTTGCCCGTCTAGGGGACTTTGCTATTGTAGTTGGATGCTTGCCCGTCTAGGGGACTTTGCTATTGTAGATATTTTTGTAGAAGATTTTTCATTCAAAATAGAATAATCCTGGGTTACAGAAGTGTAATTGGCTACTGATAATCTTTTCTTAGTTTATCCCCGTGCCAAGTATTGTTGACTTCAGTCCCGTCTAGGCGGGCAAGTTTGTAAGAACCCGGCCTGAGTACTTGGCGATTTTATAGGGGCCTTCCCACTTGGGCATGAGTTTGCCCGTATGTCTTGGGTCGGATGCTTCTGTTGCTCGATTGACCAAATCGCCTTCCGCATATGCCTTGATTCTAGCCCGTCTTCCGAAAAATTCCTTTGTTTTTTCTTTGTAGGCGGCCATTTTTTCGACGGCGGCCTCCCTTGCTTCGTCTAGAAGGTCAAGGTTTGTTCTGAGTCCGTTGTTGTTTGCTTCTTCTTCGAAATTGACGATGCGGAAAGATGGGGATCCTATCTCGATTGGGGCGAGAGCTTCAGTGCCAAAAGCTAACTTGAAAGGGGATTCTCCCGTACTGACCTTGGATGATGTCCGGTAAGACCAAAGGACTGTGGGTAGCTCATGTGGCCATTTTTTCTTGGAAGTTGTTAACCTTTTTTCTAGGCCCCTGACAATGATGCGGTTGGTTACTACAACCTGACCGTTGCTTTGAGGGTGGCATACTGAAGCTTTTTTGTGTTTGATCCCGTAGTCGGATAGGAACTTTGTGAATTTTGACCCAACGAATTGTGTGCCGTTGTCGGATATGAGTACCACTGGAATACCAAATCTTGTAATCACTTGTTCTGTGACGAAACGGATTGCATCATCTTGCGTGATGTTTTTGAGTGCATTTGGTTCGACCCATTTGGTCATGTAATCGATGGCGACCATTACATATTGTAGGTCACCTTTGGCCTTGGGGAAAGGTCCCATGATATTGATGCCCCAAACCGCAAACGGTATAGGTGACAATATTGCCGCAGGGAGGGCTGGTGCTTTTCTAGACATGTTGCTAAACAGCTGGCATTGGTGGCATTTCCTGGTGAATGTCTTGCATTCCTTGTGCATTTTGGGCTAGTAGTAACCCTGCCTGAGTATTTTATGTGCCAGTGCCTTCCCAGCCATGTGGTCGCCACAGATGCCTTCGTGGACTTCTCTCATGCAATAGAGAGTTTCTTCTTCGTCGACACATTTGAGGATGGGAGAATCAAAGCTCCTTTCGTCCAAGATATAGCTTTATTTTTTGTGGCTTCCTTCAAAGTGTCAAAGAACGGAAGGCATCTGTCTGCTAATTTAGCGATAAATCTTCTGAGAGCGGCTAACCTTCCTGTTAATTTCTGTATATCTTTCAAAGTTTTGGGCGGTTGCGTGTCGATTATAGCCTTTATTTTTTCCGGGTTGGCCTCAATACCTCTGTGGGATACTAAGAAACCAAGGAACTTCCCTGCGTCTAGTGCAAACGTGCATTTGTCGGGGTTCAGCTTCATGCTGTATTTTCTGAGGGTTGAGAAACATTCTTCTAAGTCTTGAAGGTGGGAAGCCGTTAAGAGAGATTTTACTATGAGATCATCCACGTATACTTCCATATTTCGGCCTAACTGACCGCCGAAGATTTTATTCATGGTCTTCTGGAAGGTGGCGCCGGCGTTGATTAATCCGAAGGGCATGACTTTGTAGCAGTACACCCCCCTATGTGTGACGAAGGCTGTCTTTTCTCTATCTTCAGGGGTCATTTTGATTTGGTTGTAGCCGGAGTAGGCATCCATGAAACTTAGCATTAAGTGACCCGCTGTCGCATCAATGAGTTGGTCTATTGAAGGGAGTGGATACGGGTCCTTTGGGCATGCTGCATTTAAGTCCGTGTAATCCATACACATTCTCCATTTCCCGTTAGATTTCTTCACTAGTACTACATTTGCAACCCACTTGGGGTAGGTGACCTCGCAAATTAGATCTACGTCCAAGAGTTTGTCGATTTCGATATCGATTGCCTGCTGTCGCTCTGGTGCAAAGTTCCTTCTTTTTTGTATCTTCGGAGCCTTATCCGGGTCCACATTCAACTTGTGGATCGCTACCGACTCATCTAGACCTGGCATGTCTTTTGGACTCCATGCGAAAACATCCGCATATTTTCTTAAAAGGTCTGTGAGGCCTGATTTGAAGACGGACTCCAATCCCGCTGCTATACTTACACTTTTGTTCGAGTCACCAGGTATGATTTCTATTTTTTCTGTTTACACCGCAGGGCTTATTGGCGGCCTTTCTTCTCGTTTGAGACATTTCATGAGATTCGCGTCGATGCGAGGAGGGTCTTCTAGTAGCGGGTTATGCCCGTCTATGAACTGTACTTCCTTTCTCCATTTGTTTTTTGCGCGCTGATTCTCGGCATGCCTTTGCTTTTTTGCTTGTTTTCTCTTGGTTGCTTTTTCTCTGCGGATATTGTTAGGCTCAGTTTTCGCCAGCGTGATTGCTATGCCATAGCATCTCTTAGATGTTTCGGAATCTCCCTTGATCTCCCCGACCCCGTTTAGAGTGGGGAATTTGACTTTAAGATGGGGGGTGGAGGTGACTGCCTTTAGCATATTGAGGGTAGGTCTTCCCAAAATCATGTTGTACGAGGAAGCGGTGTTAATGACATAGAATTTGACCGTTCGACAAACTTGCCTGGGCGATTCACCGAAATAGACGGGGAGTCTGGCAATGCACGCAATTGGGACGGCGTTGTGCCCAAAACCGTAAAGGGGTGTCTCGTCGGGACATGTTTCGAGTTTCTCGCCATCTAACTTGAGTCTGTCCCATGTGTGTTTGAAGCAGATGTCGACTGAGGACCCGTTATCAACGAGGATCCTCTTTACCTCATTTTTGGCCACGCCCAATGATACAACTAGTGCCTCAGTGTGGTTCTGGTTAATACCTTCATAGTCTGCATCGGTAAAAGTAATGATATTCGGGGGTCCCCCGTAGATCTCATAAATGTCATGCTCTTCTCTTGGTGGGGAGGATTGTCCGCCGAAGACGGTATGTACGATGTTTCTGTTTTGTCTATGAGGGGTGGATGCCCCTTGCACCTGTCTTGGCAAGTACTGAGATAGATTGCCCGCCTTTACGTGTCTTTCCAAGAAATATTTGAGGGACAAGCAACTGTCTGTGTAGTGCCCATGCGTCTCGTGGTAATCGCAGTGTTTGTCTTTAGGTCTGTCCTCGGGCGGAGAATGCATTGGTGCAGGTGGGAGATAGAAGGGTTTCCCTCTGATTTCTTTCAGAATGCTCGCCCTGGGGAGGGTGAATTTGGTCCACTCCGGCTCAGGACGCCTATCTGGTCTTTGCGGGTTTGCCGGCCCCAAGCGGTCTCTGACCGGGACTGATGATTGTGTTCTTTGTGCGGGCGGTGGCGGTCCAAGAGTGGTCTGCACTTGGTGTGAGGCCGGTGTTTGCCTTTGATAGGACGAAAACCTTTCTCTTTGAAAATATGGTGGAGGTGCAGGTGGAGCCCTGGACTGCTTCAGCACGCTCAGAGATTCGGCTTCGTTGATGGCTTGGGAGGCCAGGTCATATGATTTTGCTAATGTGGTGGGTTTTGTCTCCATAAGACGGCATACGTATTTCTTGCATTCGTAGGGATTAAGACCTCTCCTTAAGTGAACCAAAGCTTCTGTTTCATTGACACAAACAACTTTGTTGACGGCCTCCTTGAAGCGGTCAATGTAGTCCTGCAGTGTTTCCCCGTTGCGTTGTGCAATGGTTTCCAGAAACACGGTATGAACCTCGTGTTGCTGGTTCGCTTTGAACTTATTGAGGAATAGTCTTTTGAATTCCAGCTAAGTGTCTATGGATCGGGTGGTTATTCTGCAGAACCACCTCTGTGCATTTTCGTGGAGAGTTGCGGCAAAGAAACGACATCGCGTCAGGTCATTGTATTCATAATGAAGAGCTAGCTGATCAAAGTAGCTAAGATGCTCCTCTGGGTCGCCTAACCCGTCGAAATAATTGAAGCTGTGATGTTTGATTTCCTTTTGACGGGGCTCCGCCTCCAATCTAATGGTAAATGGCGTGCCACCCGATTCTGATTCGCTATTTCCCTCTATCTTTTTCTTGAGTTCCATAATAGTTCGCAACATCTCTGCATTTGTGGGTTGCGTGCTGTCAGTATCTTTTGGGCGGGGAGGGGAACGCTCTCTTTGTTTCTGTTTTTCGTACTCGGCCAGAACCTTTTCGTAGGCAGCTTTCTTGTCAACAATCACCTTCCTTAGGTCTCTCTGCTTTCTGTTCTGCTCCCATATTTCGGGTTGGTGATGGCCTTTGTTGTGCCTCTCATGGATTGTTTCTTGGGATGAGCCTAGGCGAGAAAAGGCGGAGTTTGTTTTGTGCGGCCGGCTGTGTGCCTCGCTTCGGTCGTCGTGTGGATTTACTCGGGATTCTTTCTGTTCGGGTGGCTTTTCTTGTCTGGCCTGGGGAAATGCAGAGGCTATTTGCATGAGTAAGTTTATTTGTTGCGGGTCGTAGCCTGTTAGGTCGAGGCTAAGAATTTGATCTTGGTTTCCTCCTCGAGGAGGGTTTGTTTGTAAGCAGTTTTCAGCATTTACTGGAGGGTCCTGTGGCGGATGCCAGTGTTATTTCCTTGTATCTCTATTGACTGTTGCTCGTCGGGGTTTGCCATCACGGTTTTTAGGTCTGGTGTTTGTGTGATTATACGGATGCTGTGTATCTTGTGTTTTTGAGGTTGATGCTTGTGTTTCGTCGTGTAGAAGTAGCTATTCTGGTAGAGCAGGCGAGGGATTTTTCTTTAAGAAAAAAAGCCCCTCCTTCTAGTGCCAAATGATAATTCCCACGGCCGATTAGAGGCTTCCGATCACCATTCTGGGCACTTTTCTGGGAGTACTTCACCTGAGTTTGGGTATCTGCAAAACAATGCTTGCCCGGGGGTGGTGGCCGTCAAGCACCTCCGGTGTGAGAATCAGTAATCGGAAATAATAATAACCAAGCTGGTGAGAATATATCGTGTGTGAAGAATATGTAGATAGCTTTTGTATTGTAGGAGTTTTGTGTATGAAAGTTCTCTTCTTTCTCTGTGTGTAGAATGGGGGTATTTATAGGTTGGGTTTCCCAATCACTGTTGCCCACTAGTTGTGCCGCTAAAGCTACAGTGAGCCACTATTGGAACAGTGATTGGTGTCCCCTCCTAACATACCTTGATTCTGCCACTGAGCTACTTTAGTCAGTTTTTGTCTGTTGCAACTGGGTGTCTTTGAATATTATATTGCCTCCTTGTCTTATGGAGCAAGATACTTTTATGCAAGTGGGCAAGTGGGTGTACCTTTATGCGAGTGGGTGTGCAAATGGATAAAGCAAGATATTTTTGTGCAAGTGGGTTAGTATAAGAGAGATGATAACTTGAAACACTTTTTGTGAATATTCTTTTGTATTTGTTGAAATAATACTTTTGAAATTAGATATACTTTGTTAAGTATTCCAAAATTGTGTTTTTAGAGAACAAGTATTTTGCTATTAGCGGGTGCCCGCTGATAGCTATCAACGGGTACTTATCAGTCTGTACTACCAGTTCAGTGATCTGTACTTGTATGGATTTGCCTAAAATAGAAAATGTAGATATCCGGAGAGCCGTGATGTGTTGTTGGAGCTACTAGTGGTGCTGTTGAAAACTGAAATCATATATGAGCGTAGATAATAGCATGTTACCAAGGAAAAGAACGCATGCTACTTGGAGCTTCTCAAAAGAAAAACAAATACTGGAATGCAATCCAAAAGAATGACACAGGCGATGGCCCTGTAGCGTCTAGACCAGAGTTAGTTTTGACCAAAGCTACAACTCCCATTGCAATAATGTAGAGAACTAAATTACTAATCTGACTGCAATGCATCGTACATGAGTGATTATCATTTATCATTTCTGTTTCTTGTTGCTTTCAGAGAAAATGAAATGGAAAAAAATTTAAACAGAGGTGCCAGAAAAATAGTAAAGATGACAGGGGAAAAAGGAGAGAGGCTACTTCAGCTTGTTAGGATCCGAGTTTCCGTTCATTGTAGGCTAGGCAGCAGCTGAGCATGATTGTGCAGACAAAACAACCACAATTTTGACATCCTATAGGGATATTATTGATCTATTGAACATTGTAGTGGTTTATAAGTTGGCATTCTAGTCACTGCTCTGTTCTGAAATTAATTGGCACTTACATTACAACAAGTAGCTAATTATAATGATGCAAATAACAAGTTCTAATTCTACAGTTTATTAGAACCATTTGATTATCAATGATAAATAGTTTTAATGTTATTTATAAAAAATAAAATAAAATAGCTCTGATGTGTTTTTAGTTTTTACACTATTTTCTTTGTCAGAAGTTTTTACACTATTTCTATTTGAACACAAATATAGAGTCCATTCAAATTAACATTGAGTTATTATCAGTGTAAGGTGGATTAGAATATCTGTGAATAACGTTTTTATTCATATTACCTTTTAAAAATATTTTTGGTTGTGGTTTTTGATGAAGTTTAGAAAGTGAAAAAGTGGTGATCATAAACCAGAGATGGAATAACAATTTTAACAATATTATAAGCAAATAATGTTTCTTTTTAACTATCTAAGCAAAGAATGTTCTTTACACAAACCATTATATATATATTAGCTGAAGCGGACACACAGATTTAATATCAGTTGAAATTAAAATTTTAATATTAATATACTATCTAATTATGTAATATAGAGAATCGAACCCGGGATAAAACTAAAAAAATAAAGTAAATAAATCTTTATAATTATGTAGTTGTCAGGAATCGAACCCGAGGTGAAGCTAAAAAAAATAAAGTAAAAAAATATTGTATAATTATGTAGTTGTAAGTAATCGAATCCCGAATTTAGTAATAACCAAATTTGGTATTTTGATAATTTGGTACTATTGTGCATCATTAAAACATGGTTTTACATATTAATAAATACTATAGATAGTATAGATGATTGCCGACTGTAGAAGAGATCAACCCATTAATTTTATCACATCACACATTATTTATACACCTTCCTTGCCTTTCTTTGTAATTCTGCAATTTTTTTTAAATAAATTCCATGGATTCTGTTTTGTATGATGCTGTCATTAAGGATAACATTGATGTCCTTAAGGACATGGAGTTCAAAGATCAACTGACTCCCACAACAAACACTGTGCTTCATATTGCATGCCAACACGGGAGTATGAAATGCTTGGAACGTATTCTAAGTGTCGACGAATCACTACTGCTAAAGACTTGAGTTGAGACTGGGCTTCACTTGGCAGCAAGGCAAGGACACTATGTGATAATTCTGTAATTTGACCGGGTACTTCCTCGCCAACTCCTATCTCGGAAGTGGTACAGCTGTTGTGGGGTGTCTGCAAAACAACACCGGATGGGGGGTTTGGCCCCGAGGTGCCTCCGGCGTGAGAATAAGAGTTGGCTTTGGAAAGGAATAATCAAGCAGAGTATCGAAAGTATTAAATGTATGTAGGTGTGTAATAATGGCTAACCCCTAAACCCTATTCTCTAGGGGTATTTATAGCCCTAGGCTTAGGGTTTAGGGGTAGGTTACCTTTACCCCTGACCGGCGGATCTGGGGGACAAGCCGCTAAGTTCCCGAGATGTGGGACATGTGTCCCTATTTGGGGGGACCGTAGACTGGAGTGTGGCAGTGTTGTCGTGGATATGATTTGGCGCATGCTCTTTCTTGTCGTTTAGTGTTAGTCAGCAGCAGGTGTAGGAGTGTCGGCCGAGCTGGGGTGCCACGTATGCTGAGTGTCACCAATCTGGGGTCCCCTAGTCTGGGGTGGGGACCATGCCACGTAGTGCTGGCTCCGGGCTCAGGCCCACTACCCTGGGCTGGGCTGCTCTTATTCTCACTTGTAACTTTGGGCTTAAAGTTGGGCCTGGGCTATTTCTAGCCTATCAATTTCCCCCCACTCCCTTATGCGGATTCTCCGGATGAGGGAGTAGTAGGAAGATTGAGGCTTTGTTGCTTCGGGGAGGAATTTTTTTTGTTGTTGGTTGCCCCCAGGTCTGGGGTGTGTGTTGAGGTACACAACCCCCGGGGCTAGGAGTGTTGTAGCTTCTTGGTAGATTTTTGCTTGGTTGCCCCCAGGTCCGGGGTGTGTGCTGAAGTACGCATGCCCGGGGCTAGGGTTTGTTGGAGTTTGGAAGCTTATGTGTGTATATATTCATAAATATATACTCGTAGATAATGATTCGCATATATATGTATTTTCTGAGGTTTTGTGTGTTTTTTTTTTTGGAAAACAGCTGTCACCCACTATCTCCGGGTTTTGGAGATAGTGGGCCGAGTTTTTGGGCCGCCACGTGTCTTTTGGCGGATGGGATTCGGGACTGCCTATAAATAGTGGTTGTCGTCCTCACTTATGTCTTTTACGAATTCTTGACATGTTGCTGTTATTCTGCTTCTCGGAGGACACGATCTCCGGGCTAAAGCCATTTTTCTGACTTTCGAGCTTTCTCCGCACCCCGCTCTCCGGATCTCTCTGTAAGCCCTTCTGCCTCAGCCTTTTTTGTACTTTGCTTTACTATTCCTGTTCTCCGGAGTTTGTGCGTGTGTATATGTTTGTGTGTGTTTTAATTGTTAGCCTTCATTTTCTGGGTAGCCCGGGGTAGCATTCTTTTTATTGTTAGGACCCGGGTGACCGCTAAGCGAGTACTTGTCCCGCTTTCTGACGCGAGTAGTACCTCTTGTAGCGGTAGTTCGGCAGACAGTAGCCGGGAGTATATAGAATTAGAGTGGTGTATAATGGGCAAGAAGAAGAATAGGATCCCCGTAGTCAGCAGAATTATTACAAAGGACATGGGCCCGGGGTATAGCTTGAGCGAGCCGGATGGCAGTTGGGGCCATACTCAACATTATTTTGTGAGGAGGGACCCGGGGATTCCCCAGGCCTATTTCTTTAGGGATCTCAGCGTGGAGCTCTCCCAAAATGAGGACGTGGCGCTCATGACAAGATATGATGAGGCCTTTCTGAATACGAAGTTCGGAGGCCAGCCTGGCTCCGGGATGGATGTTGCCCCCTTTCGGGCTCAGTATATAGAGGAACCCGTGGAGTGGGATCAGATATTCCGTGCTACCTTCCACTTGGGTGAAGAGGTAGAGTGGAGGTGGCCTGAGCCCGGGGAGAAGATTTACCACAGTCCGAAGGGAGGCTGGGTCGGGGTGTGGTTGGAGCATTTGCGGTCAGGGTATGGACCCCGATGCCACCAATTTGTTAAGTCTTTGTATTTTTTTTAAGTATGGGATCCCCATAACACAACTTACCCCGGATGCTGTAAAGTGGATCTTCTATTTCTTAGGGTGCTGCGAAGTCGCCGGGGTACTGCCCACCTTTAAGCTTTTCCATCATCTGTTCCGGCTGGTTCACTCCAACAACGTGCCCCTCTTTGAGTTTAGATTCCAAGGCAAGGCGTGCGGGTACCCTTCTTCGGCCTCCAAGCCTCTCGGTATGCTGCCTTCCTTAAAGGGGTGGAACGGGGAGTTCGTATTTCTTCGGGGTGTGGATCTCCGGTTTATGCCCACATTCAAGGAGGAGCCTCTGGCCATGCACTTTGATGTTTATGAGCTTCATGGTGATGCGCTAGACCGGGTCCACACCTTCTGTCAGGGCCTTACGAGGCAAGTGACTAGGGATGACCTGATGAGTCACAAGTATCTTTTTGAGATAGGATGTAAGTTTGGGTTGCATTTTAGTTGTATTTTTTTTTTGTCTTCCAATTTAGCTCGCTCCGGACTAACGTACCCCTATCCTTTCAGGTCTTCCCGGATATTCGCCGGAATTTGAGCAGTTCGTAAATATGAACAAGAGGAATCAAGCTTTGGCCGTAGCTCTCCGGGGCATCGGACATGTTCGGGACAACACTAAGACCCCCGGAAATGCTGGCGGGTCTCAGACCAATCTGGAGGGAGGCTCGGAGAACAGGGTGGCGGACCCGGGGCCCATCAATCCCGGCGCAGGGGTTGAGGAAGAGGCCGGGCTGATCCCGAGGAAGAGGCCTAGGTCTTCCGCCCTTCGACGAAAAAGTTCGGGGCTATGGCCTCGGATTGCGAGGTGGCCCTGGATGATCCTGTCGGCAAGGGCTCGAAGAAGGCTAACTTTGGTCCTCATGAGGCGGCCTCCGTGTCTCCGGAGGAGAGGAATTTTATCGGGTTCTTAGCCGATCTCCCCAACAAGAAGGAGTGAGAGGATATGAGCAAGAGTTCAGCCGTCTCTCTCCTCGGGGATATGATTGGGGTCTATGGTCAGGTACGTAGCTTTCTCGGTTGTTATGGTTTTTTTTTTCTTTATTTTATTCTGCCTCTAGGTTTAATCTTTTTCTTCGTTCTATGTAGCTGGGGGTCCGGATGGCTGGTTGCGCCGCTGCTGCTCGGCGGGAGATTGAGGCTGGGCGGGCGGCCCGGGAGAAGGAGCAGGAGATGGAAATGGTGAGGAAGGAGGTGCTCGAGCTGAAGGAGGCCTGAGGCCCGGGTCAAGATGTATAAAGATGCATGCACACTCCTGGCCAAAGAGCGGGATTCAGCGAAAGATAAGTCTCGTGATTACAAGGATGAGGCACAGTGGCTCCGGGATGAATTGAAGGCCAAGAAGACCGAGGACGAAGTCATTGCTGAGTTCCGGGCTTCAGATGCTTATGATGATGATCTTGCTCTGGTCGCCGCTCGGAAAATCCACCGCTGCTGGGTTGTTGCTGAGAAGATGTGCAAAACTGATCCCGGGACCGCCAATTGGGATAATTTCATGCAAGATTACATGGAGGCCGAGGATGCTCTTGTCCGGGGTGAAGGGGAACCAACTCCTTACGCTGCTCTCAGCTCTTCTCCTCCTCCGGAGGCTTAATCTCCAATGCTGGCTGCGTCCAGAATCCAGGCTAGGCCCGTGTAATTTATTTTCTGAACCTTTTGTTGTAGCTTCTAAACTATGTTATTTTAACTCTGAATGTTTAACTACCAGGTGTTTCGGGCTGTTGGTCAACCCGGCCTGTGTACCATGTAAATTGTTGATTCCAAATTTTCAAGTTTTTAAATTGTGCCTTGTGAATTTTTAGTTTGTGACTAGTGTTGCCCCCCCACTCCTTTATTCGGTTTTTCCGGATGGAGGAGTGAGGTTTTTCCGTACTTGGGAAGGTATCAAGACTTTTCAAGTGGAAATTGGCCTTGTTGCCTAGTTCCGGGCCCAAGCACCTCTTGTGGTCCGGGATGTTGCCATACTTGGAAAGCCAGTAAAATTTTGTATGCATTATCTTTGTTGGTGCTTGTGGCCCGGGATTCTGCCATTCTTGGAAAGCTAGCAAACTTTCAAAGTAGGAATTAGCTATGTTGGTTAGCTCCGGGCCCAAGCACCGCTTGTGACCCGGGATTCTGCCATACTTGGAAAGCTAGCAAACTTTCCTAGTAGGAATTAGCTATGTTGGTTAGCTCCGGGCCTAAGCACCGCTTGTGACCCGGGATTATGCCATACTTGGAAAGCTAACAAACTTTCCAAGTAGGAATTAGCTATGTTGGTTAGCTCCGGGCCCAAGCACCGCTTGTGACCCGGGATTCTGCCATACTTGGAAAGTTAGCAAACTTTCCAAGTAGGAATTAGCTATGTTGGTTAGCTCCGGGCCCAAGCACCGCTTGTGACCCGGGATTCTGCCATACTTGGAAAGCTAGCAAACTTTCCAAGTAGGAATTAGCTTTTTAAGAATGTTGAGATAAAATGAAATGCTGAATAGGGAGTCATGCTCCTCTTGGTTGATAATCAGGTGATTACAAATTTTCTCATTCAGAGTACAATAGAAAACCTATTACATTGTTGTCCCTTACTGATAGTACTTCCTGAGCCTGATAGCATGCCAAGTATTAGGGACCTCATTGTTGTCCACGTGGCTGAGCTTGTATGTTCCGGGGCGGAGTACTTCTTTAATTTTGTAAGGGGCCTTCCCATTCGTGCATGAGCTTCCCAGTGTTTGTGGGGTCTGATGCCTCCGTATCTCGGAGTACTAGGTCTCCGACCTGGAAGTTCTTGATCCTTGATTTCTTTCCAAAATATTCTTTCGTCTTTTCTTTGTACCTCTCCATCTTTGTTACAGCATTGTCCCTTACTTCGTCTATGAGGTCAAGATTGGTCCGCAGCCCCTCTTCGTTTGCAACCTCATCAAAGTTGATGACCCTATGGGAGGGGGAGCCCACTTCTATTGGTAACATGGCCTCGGTGCCATAGGCTAAATTGAATGGAGTTTCTCCAGTCCCGGACCTTGGGCTGGTTCGGTATGCCCACAGCACATTGGGTAGTTCCTCAGGCCATCTGTTCTTGCATTCTTGTAGTCTTTTCTCAATTCCTCTTAGAAGTATTCGGTTTGTTACCTCCACCTGCCCGTTACCCTGGGGATAAGCCACTGAAGACTTTTTGTGTTTGATCCCCCTTTCTTTCAAGTAGTTCTGAAAATCTGAGCCGACGAACTGAGGTCCATTGTCCGAAACCAAGACCCTGGGTAGGCCAAACCGCATTAGGATATTGTCCATGAACTTGATGCAATCCTGCTGGTTTATAGTTCTCATTGCTTTTGCTTCAGCCCACTTAGTCATGTAGTCAATTGCTACTAAGAGGTATCTAAGGTCCCCTTTAGCCCGGGGGAAGGGGCCCACTATGTCGATGCCCCATACAGCGAAGGGAATCAGAGAGAGGACTGAAGAGGGTAGGACCGGGCTTTGTCTTGGTACATTGCTGAAGAGTTGTCAATTTTTGCATTTCTTGACGAATTCCACGGCATCGGAGTGGATAGTTGGCCAATAGTAGCCTTGCCTTATGATTTTGTAGGCCAGGGCTTTTGCGGACATGTGGTCGCCGCAAATTCCCTCATGCACCTCTTGCAAACAGTAGTTGGCCTCCTCTGGGCCTACACACTTCAGCACTGGAGATGAGAAAGTTTTGCGATAGAGTTGCTTTTCTTCAATGAAGTATTTTGCTGCTTTATTTCTCAACCTTCTGGCTTCATTCTTGTCTCCAGGCAATTCCCCCTTCTCCAGATAGAGGATGAAAGGGGTCATCCAGTCTGGGTTGTCATCAATTTCCATAATTTCTTCTTGGTCGATTGCTGGCTTGTCTAGCTCTTCAAAATATACCGAGCTGTCTAGTTCGGCTGAGTTCTTCGCTAGCCTGGAGAGTTCATCTGCTTCGGAATTTTCCTCCCTGTTGATTAGGCTGATTTGATATTCCGGAATGGTGGCCAAATAGGTTTTGACTAGGGCTTGGTACTGAGCTAGTTTGGGGTCTTTAGCCAAATATTCACCTTTTGTTTGTCGTACCACTATTTGGGAATCACTATAGATGTTCAGTTTCTGGATTTTCAGGGTTCGGGCTAATTTTAGCCCGGTAAGGAGAGCCTCATATTCAGCCTAGTTGTTAGTTGCTTGGAACTTGAAAGTTATCGCCTGTTTGATCTGGAATCCGTCCGGGCTTTTCATAATCAACCCTGCCCCGGACCTATTAGATGTTGAGGATCCATCCACATGGAGGGTCCACGGCTCCGAGCTCTTATCCGAGGTGGCCCCGTGCTCAAGTATTGTTGGAGAACGTTGTGGTTCGGGGAATTAGCACTATACTATGAAATCTGCTAGAGCTTGGGCCTTTATTGCCGTCCGTGGTACAAAAGTCAGGTGGAATTGGCTGAGCTCAATCGCCCAGTTGATCAATCTTCCGGATGCATCTGGCTTGTGGATTATCCGTCTTAGCGGCTGGTCTGTTATTACTCTAATTTCCCTGCCTTGAAAGTAGTGTCTGAGTTTCCTTGAGGCCATTACCAAGGCAAAGGCGAACTTTTCCAGATTGGGGTATCGTGTTTCCGCATCTTTGAGGACTTGGCTAACATAGTACACCGGCTGTTGGTTTTCTTTGGTTCCCCGGAGTAAAACTGCGGCCACGGAGAAGGGCCCAGCAGAGAGGTAAAGGTCTAGGGGTTCTCCGGGTTTGGGTTTGGTCAACAGCGGTGGTGATGAAAGGTGTTTCTTGATTGTGTCCAATGCTTGTTGGCACTCCAGGCTCCATGTGATTTCTTTTTTGTTGTTTGCTCCTTTGAGCAAGTTGAAGAAGGGCAGGCATCTTTCTGCGAGCTCTGGGATGAACCTTCTCAGGGCTGCCAGTGATCCAGCTAGCTTTTGGATATCCTTTTGAGTTCGGGGTGGCTGCATGTCCAAGATTGCTTTTATTTTTTCGGGGTTGGCTTCAATACCCCTCTGGCTGATCATGAAGCCCAGAAATTTCCCAGCCCCCACTCCGAAGGTGCATTTCTCCGGGTTTAGCTTCATTTGGTTTTTTCTCAGATTTTCGAAACACTCCCGCAGATCGGGGACGTGCCCCTCTATAGTTTTGGACTTGGCGATGATGTCGTCAACATATGACTCCAGGTTTCGACCTACTTGATCTCGGAAGACTTCAACCATAGCTCTTTGGTATGTTGCCCCGGCATTCCGGAGCCCGAAGGGCCTGAACTTATATGCATATATAGCTCTGTGGGTGATGAATGCTGTTTTGGCTATGTCTAATGGGTTCATTTTGATCTGGTTGTATCCGGAGAAGGCGTCCATGTAGCTTAGCATTATGTGGCCGGATGTTGCATCGATGAGTTGGTCTATACTTGGTAGCGGGTAGGGATCTTTAGGGCAAGCCTCGTTTAGGTCCGTGTAGTCGACGCACATCCTCCATTTTCCATTGGGTTTTTTGACCAGCACCACATTGGCCAGCCACTCTGGATATCTGATATCGCAAATGATATCTGCTTTGAGGAGTTTTTCTATCTCCTCCTCTATAGCTTTCTGTCTCTCCGGGGCAAAGTTCCTTCTTTTCTGTTTTAGAGGTTTCCTCTTTGGATCAACATCCAAGCTATGCATGGCCAGGGATTCTCGGTGCCCGGGCATGTTGGACGGGCTCCATGCAAAGACATCTGCGTACTCCCGGAGTAGTTGGATGAGCTCTTCTCTAAAGGCAGTTTCCAGGCCGGCTCCAATCTTAATTTTTCTTTCTGAATTCCCGGGCATTAGCTCGACTGTCTCGGTTTCCACAGCGGGTTCCACTTTGGCTTGATCCTTTACCAGGGATGATTTCTGGACCCGGGCTTGGGAATTTGAGGTTAGGTAATCCTGGGCCGGAACTGGCTCTGCTCCTTGACTTGGGGCTTCAGTGCTTTCAATGTTCTGCACTTCTTTTCCGGGGTTCTTGTAAGTTGAGTTTCTGTGTTTCTTTCTGCTTTGGGTTTTATGGTAAGAGGAGGCTTTCCTTTTGTTTTCGGGGTTTGTCTCTGCCATGATTAGGGCTTGGCCATAACACCGGTTGGCTGTCTCTGTGTCCCCCCTCACTTCCCCCACCCCGGAGGCTGTAGGGAATTTTACTTTGAGGTGCGGGGTGGAGGTTATAGCTCGGAGCTTAGTCAGGGCTGGGTGTCCCAAGATGACATTGTAAGAGGAAGGACTGTTTATTACATAGAACTTTACCATGTGGGTTATCTGCCTCGGGGCGGTTCCGAATTGAACCGGCAAGTAGAGGGTTCCTTAGATTGGTACCAAGTTGTGGCCGAAGCCGTACAAAGGATCTTCTTGGCATTCGTTCATTTTGACACTCCCTAGCTGCATTCTATCCATTGTATGTTTGAACAAGATGTTGACCGAAGAGCCATTGTCAACCAGGATTCTCTTCACTTCATTGTCCGCAATGTCCAGGGTGACCAATAAGGCCTCGTTGTGGTTAGGGTCAACCCCTTCGAAGTCTACATTGCTAAAAGATATGATTTGCTCCGGGACGGAATTTATCATCATTACCTCGTCCCCGGAGTCTGGGCTCCCTGGAGGGGTATTGGAGCCGCCCAGCACTACGTGCACAACATTCTTAGTTTTCTGGGTGCCAGACCCCTCTCCTCTTTTCGCTGTTCTCCGGGTTAGGTACTGGCCCATGTTTCCTTTCTTGATCTTGTCTTCGATGAAGAACTTGAGTTATAAGCAGTTTTCTGTTTGGTGCCCATGGGTCGCATGATAGTCACAGTGTTTATGTCTAGGCCTGTTCTCCGGGGGTGACATCATTGGTTTGGGAGGATAGTAAAAGGGCTTATCTCGGACCTCCTTCAGGATATCAGCCCGAGGCCGGTTTAGTGGTGTCCACTCGGGCTCAGGTTTGGGTTCGATTCTCTCCGACCTTGGAGGCTTTGCCTCGGATTTGGACTTCGGGAAGTTGTTCCTTTCAGGGACTACTAACTGAGAGCTGGGGATGTAGTTGCTTTGCTTGTTAGGCTTGAATTTCTTGTCTAAATGATAGTCACTGCGGGGACGATCGTCCCTGTTTCTGCCCGAGGAGGTGCCCTGCCTGGTCATCCTCATTGCTTGTAACACATCTGTTTCTCTAATGAACTTGGCGGCCATGGCATAAGCCGCGGCTAGACTTTGGGGTTCTTTGTTTACGAGTTCCACAACATAGCGCTCGCTGTGTTCCGGATCCAGGTTTCTCCGGAATATACTTAGAGCTTCTCTTTCGTCTAAGTTTGTGACTTTGTTTATGGCCTCTTGGAATCGCTTCATGAAGGCCGAGAGGGTTTCATTGTCATATTGCCTGATTGTCTCAAGATGGCACATGTGGAATTCTGGGGTTTTGTTTGCTCTAAATCTCCGGAGAAAGGCTTCTCTGAACTCCTTCCAACTGTGTATGCTCCGGGATGGGATCCGGCTGAACCACCTCTGGGCTGCCCCCTTCAGTGTGGAGGCGAAGAACCTACATTTGGTCAGATCATTGTAGAAGTAAATCAGGGCGATTTGCTCGAAGTAGTTGAGGTGTTCCTCCGGGTCCTCGAGCCCAGCGAAGGAATAGAAGTTATAGTGCTTGAGGTTCTTTTGTCTAGGTATGGCTTCGAGGGAGTAACTGAATGGGGTGAGTGTATCTTGGATTTCGAACCCGGAGTCATTATTTACTTTCTTCTGTAGCTCGTGGATCATTTGCACCAGGTTATCGGGGTGCTCTTCTTCTTCGTCAAAGATGATTTCCGGGCTTATCGCCCTTCGGTTTCTTTTGGGCCCAGATTTTCTCATTTTTTCCTCTTCTTCTCGGAGTCTTCTTTGGACTCTGAGTTCCAGTCTAGCTTGTTCTTCCTATCTTATCTTTTCTCGGAGTTTCTCTATTTTCTTGAGCCTATCAGCTTCGTTGTTCCTGGATTTACTTTGGGCTTTGTGGTCCCTTTTAGTTCCTTTGCATTGGTCTCCGAGGCGGTCAAAAATCGAAGCCCGGGATCGGCATGAATTGCCTGAACCTTCGGAATTCTCATCTTGTTCGGGCTCAGGTGTTGGGGGCCTGCGGTTTCGGTATGCTCGGATTGCCTCGGCTAGTTCTCCCGGGGTTAGGTTCTCCATCTGCGCAGAGCCAAGGGGGACGTCCGTATATTTGTATTGATTCACCTCAACGGTGACCCGGGCGTCGTCAGGTCCGATCCCGAGTCTTGTTGGTTTGCATGTGGGGGTTGCTCCGGAATGGGGTTAGAGGTTCTTCTCTGGTGCTGGGCGCCGGGTGCTGGTTGGAGTTAGCTCTTCGGGGCATTTTTGTTGTTTTGAGTCGCTTAGGTTTGATTGGCCTGGCTGTTTGGTTTGGGTTCGTAGTGGGTCGGAGGTTCGACCCCTCCTTCTAGCGCCAATGATAACTCTGTAATTTGACCGAGTACTTCCTCGCCAACTCCTGTCTCGGAAGTGGTACAGCTGTTGTGGGGTGTCTGCAAAACAACACCGGAGGGGGGGTTTGGCCCCGAGGTGCCTCCGGCGTGAGAATAAGAGTTGGCTTTAGAAGGGAATAATCAAGCAAAGTATCGAAAGTATTAAATGTATGTAGGTGTGTAATAATGGCTAACCCCTAAACCCTATTCTCTAGGGGTATTTATAGCCCTAGGCTTAGGGTTTAGGGGTAGGTTACCTTTACCCCTGACCGTCGGATCTGGGGGACAAGCCGCTGAGTTCCCGGGATGTGGGACACGTGTCCCTATTTGGGGGGACCGTAAACTGGAGTGTGGCAGTGTTGTCGTGGATATGATTTGGCGCATGCTCTTTCTTGTCGTTTAGTGTTAGTCAGCGCCAGGTGTAGGAGTGTCGGCCGAGCTGGGGTGCCCCGTGTGCTGAGTGTCACCAATCTGGGGTCCCCTAGTCTGGGGTGGGGACCATGCCACGTAGTGCTGGCTCCGGGCTCGGGCCCACTACCCTGGGCTGGGCTGCTCTTATTCTCATGAGATGATTTTGCTTGTAACTTTGGGCTTAAAGTTGGGCCTAATTGGGCCTGGGCTATTTCTAGCCTTTCACTAGGAAGTGGTTGCAGCACTCTTTGACGTTGTAGCTAAGTGTTTGGCTCCAAAACCTAAATTCTTCGAAAGCACATCACTAACTGTCAAACAAATTCTGATTAGAACACTTACTAAGGAAGCTGAAACTGCCTTGCACATGGCTGTACGTTACAATCACAAGAACGTGGTTCAACTGCTAGTAACTGAAGATCCATACCATTCATATCCTCCGAATAAGTATGGCGAAACTCCACTCTACTTGGCTTCTTTTGGGTGTTACTGTGATATAATTAGAACAATTCTAGACAATTCGAAATCCCCAACGTTTGGTGGTCCTGAGGGAAGTACAGCTTTGCATGCTGCACTTTTGAATGATGGTGGACATGGTACGTACATAGCTAGTCACATAGATGATACATATACCCCCTTGCGATTACTGAAAACTTGTTTGCTAATGCGTGCTAATGAAAAATAACTACAATTGTGTTGCAACTTACAATTAGTTAATTATGCATGCTCTTGTTGCCTGTTTTGTTTTGAATTTAATTGTTCTTCAGCCTATGTATATTAGAGTTAGTAGCCTAATAGAAGATTTATTAAAATCACTTGTTGATACGATACCTATGTACATACCTGCATTTTGATGCATACGATATACGTACCTAACCAAAATTCAATTATCAGAATGTGTAAAACTTCTATTGGAAAAGTAGAAGGATCTCATAAAGGTACCAAACAGATATGGGTTGACGGCATTTCACTACGTGGCATAATACGATCTTTATACCATAGTTGAAGATCTAGTAGGCGCAGACAAATCTGTGGGTTACTTAGTGGATCGTAAATATGGAAGAACACCTCTTCATCTTGCAGCAAGGGAAGGAAATGTTAATGTGATGAAGAAACTTGTGGAATATTATCCAGATTCTTGGGAGATTGTAGATGGATTGGGTCAAAATATATTGCACATAGCTGTGTGGCATGACCAAAAGGAGGTGATCAGATTCATATTGTCACAAGGTTGTAAAGGAATAACTAACCTTGTGATTCAAAGGGACCAGAACGGAGATACACCTCTCCACCTGATTGCCAAATTGGGATGTTATGTCAAGGAACTCGTGGATCTAAGGACAGTCGACTGGATGGTTACTAAACTCCAGCGGTCTCACTCCCTTGGACATGCTAAATACTGGACTTGACACTTGTAATCTAGCTGATCAGGTAAGTTGCTAACTTAACATACAAAAGTTGAGTCTCAGTTCATTTTTTAATGACACAAAATAAGGTCGAAACCAAATTTGATACTCCCTCAATCCCAATGATTTCTTAACGTTTCAAAATGGGGTGTTTGGCACGCATTTTAAGGTACATTTTAAGGATAGTTTCATAACTTATTTTTTGAAATTTTCATTTTTGTATAAAAATACAACAATCCTATTTTTATATAAAAAAGGAAAATTTTAAAAATAAGTTACGGAACTATCCTTAAAATGCACCTTAAAATGTGTGCTAGAAAGTGAGAAAAAAAGTGTTAAGAATTAATTGGGACGGAGGGAGTAACATTAAAAATGGGTTTAGCATTAACAAAGATAACATATATATGTAGATGTAATAATCTAGGGAACCAAACAATTTTTCCAAAAACTTGTCCAAAATGATGTGCAAGTGGTGATGTGTAAAAATGTGAAGTTTTAATTGGTGGAATTGATATGAATGCAGGGGTCCATCTCATTTATTACTCATGCCACATCATTTTATAGATGTTTTTGGGAAAATTGTTTGGTTCCCTAGTATTTTTCATGTAGATGATTTACATTTGAGTTTAATGATCCTATAGTTAACTATAGGTAATATCCTAAAGTTAAATCATATTTTAATACAAAAGTAAGAATATTTTTGTAAATACAGGGAGGTGAATTTATTATTACAAAAATGTCATCTAACTTTTATATATAAAATGCAAATGATTTTAGGTAATTTTTCTACAGTTAACTGTAGGAACATCTTTCTCTTTACATTTTATCACTTTTTTTGTTTGTTGCTAAATACAATACATTTTATCACTTTTAACTTTGAATCATTAGAGCCCTTGTTTCATCGTGTTTTATCAAATTTTTACCTTAATTATGTGAAATCCATCAATTGCAGGCGATAGTCAGAACAATACTTGCTAATGCCAAAGTTAAGAGGCAGGAAGTATCGCTGCGTCAAATAGAGCCTACCAAAAGCCCTACAGAAATGCAGGAGCTTGAGATTGCCGAAAAGACTGAAAGAGAGATTGAAAAAGCGATCAACACCCACATAATAGTGGCTGCATTAATAACCACGGTAGCCTTAACAGCACGATTTGCCATGCCAGGTGGTTTTGATGGGAACAAAGAAAGTACCCAAGGATCTCCGATGCTTTTAAGAAAGGCTACCTTTCAGACATTTATTATTACAGATGCAATAGCCCTGTTATTTTCAATCTCATCATTATTCCTCTACTTCTGCACAATGATGATTAGAGCAACAAATGACGATATGAAGTTCCTCTTGTTCTTGGCCTCTACCCGACTCAACCTTTTCTCGATTATGACAATGATGCTGGCTTTCATTACGGGGACTTACGCTGTGCTAGCTCACTCATTAGCCCTGGCAATTAGTGTCTGCGTCATCTCTTCCTTATTCTTTCTCTTTACCTTTTATGTATTATACAAATTACCATGATTCTAAAAATCCCCGATTTAGCCGATTAATCCCCAATTAATCCTCTGTAAGGTAATCAACTGATTCGATTTTTGAAATCAGATTAATCCTATGAATTTATTTAAAATGATATGTTTAATTATAAATTAGACTAATATATTAAATATTATTATAATATCCAATTAATTCTCCGATTATTATCCGATTAATCTTAAATTGGTACCTCAAACGATTTATACCGATTACCGATTTTTACAAAACCATGTTATACACATGGGGTTAAATATCAAATGGTCACTCAAGTCAAGTCCATATATCACTTTACTCACCGATTTCATCAGGATATCATTTGAATCACTAGATTTATGATAAATATCAAATAGATAACTCTAAATTTGTGTTCAAAAAATAAAAATATTCTTTTGTTGATTCCGCACATTTTTCTTGAATGTTACTGCAACCAAATAAAAAGTTGTTAAATTCTAGTATTTTAGATAATATATTTAGAATTTAAAAAATTTATTTACAATTTATTTTTAATTAAAACAAGGAACATAACCATAAAATTAAAAATAAATAGTAAATAAATTTTTAAAAATCTAAATATATTATCTAAAATACTAAAATTTAATAACTTTTCATTTAGTTGTGGCATCATTAAAGAAAAATGTGTAGAATCAACAAAAGATTACTCCGTTAAGATCGATGAGTAAAATGATATATGGATTTTACTTCAATAACCACTTTGAAGTGATATATTCTTTCTCTTTACCTTTTATGTATTATACAAAGGAAATTTCTCATCTCTTCCTTATTCTTTCTCTTTACCTTTTATGTATTATACAAAGAAAATTTCTAGCATGTACTTAACTATACACAATAAAGGATGAGTTGTTAAATTTTGATTGGTTCCTATTTATTAATGATAATAGACCCTCTTTTTTGCACAAAAAATCCCACTAATAAAAAGAAACTACCTCATAAAAGTAAATGGTTTTATTTTTTCTCATTTTCAACCATCTCAGTCATTGTTTAAAATTTTACATAATTTATTTCAAGTTGATTATATATAGCCAATATCTATTTTTTTTTTACATAAACTGTATAAGTGACACATCATCAATTGTTTATATTTTTATATATAAGCAATCGTTTTACATTTTTTTAGCCAAAGAAGGAAACTTTCATTAAAATTTTAAATCATTGTTCAATACATTAATAAGATCAATGTCAACTTACTCACCTTCCGACTACGATCAGCTAAATAATTAGTAGAATTTTTAAACAAATGTGCTACTTGATTCGCAAACCGTTTAAGAAAGTTCAAGATGATTCCTTGATTTTCCATATGACTTTTGCATTCGGATATGACTCCTCCAAAATACGAAAGCAATGCAGTGGATAGTTGTGCAAAATCATTTTACATAATACTAAAAGGTATTTGCATAAACTGAGGAGAGATGGGCCTTAGTGTCACTTGACCACCTTCCCGAGTTGCACAATAATTCTATTCCAAGGCAATATTAGAATTTTCAACTCGACTGGTGCATCTGATCATGGCTATCAACCATTTGTTGTTACATCAGACCATAAACTGGAGCAAGATTATTGTATAAAGCTAACATTTTTACTTATGTAACTGATGTATAATGCTGATTTTGTACTAGTGCACTAACCTTTTGTGCAACTCTATCCTGTTAGGTTAGGGGAGTATACACAATTCGAGATTCACAAACAACCAATACAGTGTACCTACAATCAATCAATTAGTTGACAAGATCCACCAAAGCGCGGTCACACGTTATTCAAGTATTGCTTCTACTTCTATCAACAGTAAGTAAAAGCAAAACAAGAACACACATAATATTTGACATGGAAACACCCACGCCCCAAACTTGTATTATTAATCCAATAAACAATCAATAATACATCAAAACAATAATACCTTAACGATGTCCCAACCCCGATACTTGAGCCAACAATGCTCAAGCATCCCCCAAACAATACTTAAGACTACATCTCTTAAGCTTTCACATATATCAAAACATAATATGACTATGTATATATAACCATCCAAAACTTAGCCACCAAGACTTACCATACTTGTTATACAAGCCTTCCAATTCTTGGCACCTAATTTCCAAACTTTGTGATCAAGACATACCATTTATAATAATTGTCTACAAATACAATTATTATCTTACCCATATATATCTTGAACCACCCAAGCCCATACAATCACATTGGATTGAAACCCAACAATCCTCCCCTTCAACCCAATACCCATATCGGATTGAACAGTAACAATCAAGCCATCGACGTCCATTCGCCAATGCCTCCCCTCGAACAAGAATCTCCACCTCTTGTTCTTCAAATATTTGAGTGTCGCTAAAACCCGTATAGTGACCCTCCAAACCACCGTTCTTCACCATAACGATGTATCCATCTACAAAATCACGTGCACCAACCACCATGAGTGCTCTTCCCCATGTTGAGTACACCATAACATGTAAGGCACCATTCATCGCATGTAAGGCAACCAAACGAATTCATGAACGAGATATAAAATCAAGATGATTCTTTTACACAAATTGCAATTTAACTAAAGATATCAAGTTACTAAAATGTATTCAAGTGCAGTAATACTGTGTAACAAATTCAGAGGCCATGAATCATTACAAGCATGGTTCTATCTACTGAATATTTTTCATCGTCTATCAAATGAAACGGTATGGGGTATAAAACAAAGGTTACAAGTAACTGAAGTCAGTAGGCAACATATGCAAGAAAAACTAAGTGCACAATGACATAATTCCTTTTCAATTTTCTTTCATATTTACCTCGTAGAAAACTTTTGAAAGAACGTCAGCGCAAGGTCTATAAATTCTGTGGAATCGATTAACACACAACAGCTGCAAAGAACATACAGAATTAATCAGATCAGATCAGTGATAAGCTAACGAATAATGACCTAAATGAATGAAAATGGACAGAAAAACAAAATCACTCTTACCCCTGCACCATGCAGTAGAGACGCTCCACTGGAGCCCAACCAGCACAGGCATTCACACAATGCATAGCACTAGAAACAACTATAGCATGGTCGGCCTCATTTTTCTTTTTATCACTCAAAAGACACTTGTGGTGCTTTTCCAATAGGTTGTATAACGCATGAAGCAAAGTTGCCGAGGTCTCAATTAGCGTAGTCATCTTTCCTTGGAGCACCAGCTCCTCCAAAATTCGAAGTAAGAGTTGAACCGTGATAGCAGCCTATAATAAAAATACAGCCTATAATAAAAATAAAGTTGATAGTAGCCTATAATAAAAATACAAAAGTTACTTGCACTTAAAACAAGATTAACAGAAGGACAAAAAAATCAAAAACTTGTACATGCTTTATACCAGTGGTAGCCAAAAACAAGAGACGAGGATATAGTTTCCTCCACAGCAGGGCCCCATTCTTCTTTACCATCTCAAACATCAAGCGGGAGACATTTTCATGCAATGGTCCAGACAAATCAGCAGCTAACTTAGGCACCAATTCGTTCATATCACTTTTTGTGGCTTAATTCAATTTGTGCCAATGCACTTCAACCAAAATCTACATTCAACAATAACAAAAAGATCACATTCTCCAACAAATAAACCAAAAACAAAGATCACAAATAAAATGAAACAAAAAAGATCCATTTCCCAACAAATTTAAGTTATATCCTAGATCATTGAAGGCAGCCATCATATTTAGGTTTGACCATGCTTTATCAACACAAAGAAGAGCAGTCCTAGCCACATCATTGGGATCTTTGCAAATCTTCGAAGACGAGAGGCAGGTTTTGTGGACTGATCTAGTCAACTAGCCAAGTTCTTTTCTCATCACATGGAGATGATTTCTGATCTCTTCTTCTTTAGTATTGAAGTCAGCCAAGACAACATCAACTTTACCACATAAAGCATCTAGTGAATCTTGTTGGCGATCCTCTTCTTCAGCAAATGGACTGTTCCTTAAATCCTGGCACAGACTCTTAACTGTCTTTGAGAGGTTCACCTCAAGATTAGCCTCCGTGAATTTGGAACATGCAATTCCAATTACGTAAGCAACATCCTGAAAGGAGATACCAAAATTACAATTACAGAAACCTTATTAAAAAAATCACTGAACCATAAAAACACACAAAACATGAATAACAATCCACACACAAAAAGTATAAAACAAGAATCAAGAACCAAAATTACAATTACATAAAAACCAAATTAAAATCATCATGAAACTCTAAAACACAATTAAAAATTACAAATACAGAAAACCCTAATTAAAAAAATCACCAAACCCTAAAACACAACACATGAATAAAGATCCTGAAATGTATAATTAAAGAAAACCTTAACATCACCAAACCCTAAACACAAGACAAAAGGTGTAAAACAAGAGGAAAGAACCAAAATTAAAATTACATAAAACCTAATAAAAAATCATCATAAAACCTAATTAAAATCATCATAAAACTCGAAACTACTTTAACTTGGACTGGTAAACAGTCCAAATCTTCCCTTTTGATTGACTCCCAATCAGGATCTTCAAAAAACATGTTTACAGAATGCCATTTTTCAATGATTTTCTTAATGACTTGATAATCTTTCTTTTTCATTGGAGCTGTGACTTTGAGTTTTGGATAAACAGAGATTTATAACAGAAGCTGAGGCGGTGGGTGTTTGGGTGGGACATTGAGCGGGCTAAGGCTAATTTAAAAATACAGAACATCACGTGTTTCATTTTTATCTACTTGTTTTTTAATTCTTTTGCTTTCTTATTTATTATGTATGTAATTTCTATGTTATGTATATTTATGTGTTCTGTAATTATTTTGTTAAATATATTTCTTTATTTTACATTTTTCTTTATTTGATAATATATTTCTTTTGTTCTGTATTTTTCGTTTTTATAATATATTTCTTTTGTTATGTATTTTTCTTTATTTGATCATATATTTCTCGTGTTCTATATTTTTCTTATTTGATAATATATTTCTCGTGTTCTTTATTTTATATTATTTTATATTGGGTAAATTTTTTGTATTATGTATTGTTTACATCAACTGATGTAGTTTGAGTGTTTTGGTGTCATCATTTCAAATGGCATTACATTATCCTGTACTGTCATATGTATATATTATACCAAATGATATGAACTATTGGAACGAAACTGATCCACGGCTATACTTTACTTACTTAGTTACCCAAAATAAATAGTTCTCATTTGATCCTAGGCCTATTATTTATATATATTTATATTTATATATATATATATATATATATATATATATATATATATGTGTGTGTGTGTGTGTGTGCAAGTGTTTACATGAGACCCCTCTTAAAATGAGAACTGAGACTCCTTCCTAGCCATTCATTTTATATTAAATTTTTTAATCTCAGCTTTTTATATTATCCTTCCGACCCTTCCCGCTGCCTTTGTTCACCCAACCTCTCATCCTATCAGCACTCTTCCAATTATCACTATTCGCATAGAGATACTTACACATATAGATATATACATTGATTCACCATATCTTTCTATTTCGATCTAAATTGAGTGGTCGATTTTGTGCACGATTATGTTGATAATGTTCACTTTTTTTTACTTTAGATCAAAAATTTCTATGTAACATCGAAATAATGAAGTCTCCGGTGGATATGTTTCCGCGGAAATATTTTATTTACAATTCAATATTTTTTGAGTTGGACGATTACAAGAGAGGTGGTTATCGTCGATTTAGATGTTGTAAAGGTGTAATTGATGATAATGAATGAAGCTGATGGTGAGGATTCGTCGTCTTGATTAAAAATAGATCAATGGGAGAAGTTCTTTTATCTGGTGTTTATGATTTTCATTTGAAATTTTTTAATGACTTGCATTAAAATTTGGTGATTTGAGATAAAATTTAGTGATTCTATGGGGATGTGGGGGGTGGCGATATAGAGGTGGTAGTGTGTTGCAATATGGTGGCTTACACTATGACTTTGGTTTTCAACTTGGTGATTTTGTAGTCTTGCAAACCACCCTTCATAGTGGTGTATAGACCTGGCTACACCATGCTGGACTTGAGGCACGAGAACCTACAAAGAGTTTTAGGTGTCTCTTACTTTTTTAATATTTTGTTTTTTAGCTAGGGTATGTTGAAATGGTCATGTTTTCAGTATTATGATGATTTATACCATCATCATAGTTATGCCAATAAGAACAAGACCTACTACAGTGAGACTAGGTTTATTGTTAATTGTTATCTTTTCAAAATTACTAGTGGCAAACCTTGTTACTTATCCTTCCTACTCAACAATGTAAAAGCCTAGGTGATCCTTTTGAAATTTGGGATATCATAGGCACATAATATTGTCTTCCAGGCTTATATGCAAGCACACATTTTTCTCGAAAAAAATTAGATTTTTTCGTTTAGAGTATTATAAATTAAGTTTCTCTAGTTCCGTCATTGGTCAGGAAGAATTGTCTTAAAAAAACTATAATGATGTGTTGTGTAGATTCTGGTTTAGGTATGAAGTGTACCTCTAATTTCGTAATTCATATTAATGGTATTATATATTATGAACTTGGAGCATATCAAAATACCTAAATTAAATTTTAAGTTTGTTTAATTTTTATAAATATTAAAGATAAAGAATAAATATTTCAATTTTTAATGCTTAATTCTTTAAATACAAAAACTTGATTTTAGGCATTTTTAATGATTTATGAAAATTTTCTTAAAAATATTCTGTATTAAAAATAATTGTTTTTATAAATGCTCAAGCACAAAAAAGGTGTTTTGTGTTTTTGGTGAATTTTTTGTGTTGTTTATATAAACATTTAATATAAAATGATAACTATTATTTTCGGCGAAATACGGATACTTTTTTTATAAATATATAGTATAAGTAAAAATTTAATTATTCTAAATGCCCAGACCTCCAAAGTTCAAAAAGGTGATTTGTGTGTGTTTTTTAGTTATTTAAATATATTTTCCTTTATGAATCTGCAATATAAATAATAACTAAATTTTAATAAATGTTAATTTATTAAGTAAAAAATGTGATTTGTATAATTGTGGTTATAATTTTATTATATATATTATGAAAATCAATTTAAAATGAATGGTAATATGATTGTGATTGACTTTACATTAAAAGAGTGGTTGATTAATTAATGAGTAGTTATCAAATTTAATTAAAATATATAATAATATATCGTGATTGATTTCAATTTAAAATAGTGATTTTTTAGTAATTTTTTGATTTAAAAAATATGTATTTAAGGGTATGTTAAATAAAATCATTATTGTATTTAAATTAAAAGTGTTAACTAATTATGGTTAATGAGGTGAGAATGTAAATAAGGAAATTCTTAATATTACCTGATTGGTCTAAAATTTAGGAGTTAGTGATTAATAATATAAATTGTCAAATACAAACATTTCGTAGATATACAACTACGGTAGTCATACTTAGTTTGAGGAAAATATAAGGATGTTCATCGGGGTGTGGTATAATCTCAAAAAAGTATATAGTCTGTTTTTTTCCAGTAGATTTGTCTTTTTGTCTCACAAGAGACCATAAACAAAATTTACAATGATACAGTTTTAACTTATTTTAATTTTTCTAACTTATAACTGATGCAACGCACGGCTCCTTTTTTAATATCTATAATTATATTAATTTTTTTAATTTTAAATATTATTAATTTACATATCAAATTATTACTAAAAAATTGATGTATATAAGAATCGTAGATCTTAAAATAAGTAGATGATAACTGTTGGATCTAACATAATAATTTTTTTAATAACTAAATATGTTATAAACTAAAAAGTGTATTTATATTGAAATACGAAGGTGTATGTCAATGATTTAAATCATATATGATTAGGTTTTCTACATTGAATAGATTAATGTAAGTTTTCTATATTGAATAAGATTAGTGCAAAAATTCGTAATTATATTTTCTATTGAGATTCTGAGTGCTTCCATTTGAATAATAATTATTAAATCATCACTAAATTAAAGATAATTTTATGAGTTTCGCGTGGATTAAAAAATCAAAAAAATCTGATTTCTTGATCTCAAGATATAGCCCAATTAGTAAATATGAATTTTTTTATTACTAATAAAAAAAATTAGATAAAATGCAATTCTAATACAACCTTTTTAATTATATCCTTTTCAGATTATGATTTTCTTTTTAAAATTCAATTCCAATACAACTTTTTTTTATTTTTTATTGAAATACGAAAAGCTGTATGTCGATGATTTAAATCATACATAATTAGGTTTTCTGCATTGAATAGATCAATGTTTGTCTTCTACATTAAATAGAATTAATGCAAAAAAATTGTAATTATATTTTTTCTTGAGATTCTGAGTGTTTCCATTTGAATAATAATTATTAAATCATCACTTAATTAAAAATAATTTTATGAGTTTCGCGTGGATTATAAAATCATCCAAATCTTATTTCTAGATTTCAAGATAGAGTTCAAATAATAAATTTGATTTTTTTTAATACTAATAAAAATAAACAAAATTCAATTCTAATACAACCTTTTTAAATTATATCCTTTTCAGATTATGATTTTTTTTTAAATTCAATTCTAATACAACTTTTTTTCATTATATACTTTTTAGATTATAATTTTCTTTCTAAAATTCACTTTTAATGCAATCTTTTCTAATTATATCCATATTAGATTATAATTTTCTCTTTTAATATAATATAATCTTGATCGTCTATTTTTGAAAATATTAGATTCAACGGTTGAGATTATTTTGGTAGTACAGTGACGAAAATAATGGATAAAATCCTTCTTATACTTATTATATACTAGCTCATAACCCGTACAAAGCACATGCACTTTAAATTTTTTATAATTTGTTTATAGTGTAATATAATATTATAAATTTTAATTTTAATATGTTATTGAAAGAATTTGAACCTGTATTTAATAAATTTTAGTATTAAATTTAAATTAATATGTTGTTGGCGGGAATCGAACCTTAGACTTTTGTATATAACAAATTTTAGTATTATTGAATCGAACGGTCATGATCTATTTGAGTTGAATATCTAATGGTTGTGAATGAGGGATAACTAAAAATGAGGGATAACCAAAAATAGAGGATTAACCAAATTACAAATTATACCCCATTTCGCTTATTATAATATAGTATAGATGTAATACATTAATTTACAGATTCAACAAATTTTACATAATCACTATTTTATACTATCATTATACATAATATGATAATAATATTGGAGATGCTCTTAGAAAGGCACTTATCCAGACATTGCATGGCCCAAGGCGAAAACTGAATTTTGCTATGGCCCAAGGCGAAAACTGAATTTTGCTAAATTATAATATTTAAATATGACAAAGTAATATTGTACCTTTTTTCTATATTTTCGTGATACGAATTTTTAACATTTTTTCTTTTCTTTTTTGCTAAATATTTTTAACATTTTTTCGAACAATTTAAGTAATTCATTTCGCTTAGCTCTACATTAGACAGTTCCAAGAACGTATCTTACAGCTGCAACATTATCGCCAGATGGAAGAATATTAATTGGTACAGGGTGGTAGACTAGTAGTAATCTTGATACTCTCATAGAGTGTATAGTTTTAGATAGTGTTTGAGATTATTTAAAATAAGTTACTTTTGATTTAATGGGGGTATTTTTAACTTAAAGGAGAAAGTAAAATTGTTTGCTTTAAGTTGAATGAAAGTGTTTGGGTAACATAAGTCATAAGTCAAAAGTACCTAAATGGAGCTTATGACTTTAAGCAGTTTTTTAACTTAAAGCACGGCTTAAAACTGTTTACACAAACACCACAAAAACTCCTTAAAACGAGCTTTCTCCTTTAAGCCCCCTTAGCTAAACAGGCTGTTAGTAATGGTAAGTAGCCTCTACATGCGTATAGAGGCTTTTTTTTCTGTCCAAAGAAGGAAATGCAGAGAAAATTTAATCAGCTTAATATATGAGCTAGTTAATTTATGCGGCATCCATCTTTCATATAAGTTAACTAACTTAGGCAGTAAGAGGATCAAGATTCTTCATTAATTTTGTTGCCTGGAGGCTCACTTAACTTTGTATTGACTATAGCCGCCAAAACACCTTGCCCTCCAGAAAATATCCACTGGAACACCAGTTCAATGACCTGTACTTGTATGGATTTTTCTACAATGAAATCTAGAATCTCCGGAGAGCCATAATGATATAGGCAATGGCCCTGTAGCGTCTAGACCAGAGTTAGTAGCGGTCCTGTCGCGTTTGACTTGTTACCAACGCTACAAATCACGCTGCAAATATGGAGAGTAGAGGACTAATCCGAATCCAATGCGTTGTAGATGAGTTATAATAATTTTATCTTTTGTTGCTTTACGAGCAAATGGAATGAAAAAAAATAATTGTCATCACGTGTGCAAGAAATAAAATATAGACGACACCTGGAAAAAACGGAGAGGGGCTAGTGGAACTTGTAAGAATCGGAGTTTCTGTTCACTGTAGCCGCTTGTTAGAAGAATATAGAGATCCGGGCTATGCAGCATGTCACGGCCTTAGAGTTTGTCCCTTTTCTAAGCCAACCGTGCCGGCGTCTAGCACTTGTCGCCCACCTTGCGCACTACTAGACCAGCCTTACCCCCAAGTGTCGCCTACACTTGTGCAGCGGAATAAACAAGTAGAGAAGAAGAATATTTACTAACAAAGCCCTTCTTTATTAGTAAACCTCAATATTACAAGAGTTGGATCCCCTTGATCCACACTAGCCCCTTGCTAGTTACAAGACAACCTCTATACTCTTCTCTTACTTTGTGTATCACCTTCTATCTCTCTATGTGTCCTTCCAAATGAGGGGTCTCACCCTTTTATAGGCTCCTCCACCACTTGGAGAGAATTCTAGAACATGCACACTCCACATGCTTCTAGATTATTCCACTAATATCTACACCCAACTATTCTAGATCCTACATATCTAGAATATACAACTATTTACATAGGAAGTCTCTAGAAAGCTCCCAAGCTCTTGAAGGTTCCGGAAGATTCTACGAGGCTCCACCACGTTCCGCCATCTTCTAGATTCTTCTTGAATTGCCCGGCACCTTCTAGAGAACTCCGCAATGTTCCACTATATTCTAGAGTCATCCGGACCCTTCCAGCCTTCTCTAGAATATTCCGCACCTAGAGAGGTTGAGTTTTGGCGGGGCGTGACACTCTCCCCCACCGAATCTGTCGACGCCCTCGTCGACGTCGTTGCCTCCCAATAGCGCTCCAACGCCTCTTGGTGTTGCTCCAAGTTCTGCTCCAACTCCCACGTTGCCTTACTCGGTGCCACACCCTTCCACCTCACCAAGTATTGCCTACTCGGTGCCAAACCCTTCAATTTCACGAGCCGCTCCCCAAGTATTTCCTTGACCTCCTTGTGCCGCCCCTCGGCCCTTGTCGGAGATACCCGTTGCGACTCCTGCCTTGCAACGCCCTCACGTTGCCCCTTTTTGCTTGGCGACACATGCCTCTCGTCCGTGGCTCCATTTCCCCTAGGAGACTTTGGACATCCCTTAGTTGCGCCGCCTTTAGCCTCATTCATGGTCGCCTTGCCCACACCCTTGGCTTCACGACCCTGCTTTTCCTTCGTTGAGGGTAGTCCCTCCTCAACTATCCTCATACTCCCAAGGTAGGTCACCATGGGTTCCTCTGTTGGTGCCTCCGCCCTTACCATGGTAGATAGCCTCCTCGGCTCCTCTTCCTCCCTTTGGATCATTGCACTCAACGACCCCAATTTTGGGCACTTAGCCATCACGTGTGGTCCCTTGCACACGTAGCACCCCTTCTTCGGCACATAGCCCTTTAGTTTTCCCTCACTCGGGCCATGGCTTGTTGATGCCCCCGCATCCCTCTTCCTTCGTGGACTTCCACTCCTCGAGCCCACACTACCCTCGTCACCCTCGCTGTCATCCCCATCACTCTCCTTGTGATGCTCCCTTAGCTTGGGCAACTCCCTTTGGAACTCCGTCAAGGATTCTGCCACAGTTATAGCTTCGTCCACATCCTTAACGTTCCTTCGTTGTAGCTCTTGCTTGGCCCAATTTTGTAGTCCATCCACAAAGCAAAACAAGAAATCCTCATCCGTCATGTTCGGGATTTGCAACATCAAGGTGGTGAACTCGTTCACATAGTCCCTTATGTTGCCCCGTTGTTTCAGCTCCCTCAATTTCTTCCTTGCCATGTAGACTACGTTCTCGGGGTAGAATTGCTTCTTTAACTCCCGTTTGAAGTCTCCCCAAGAATCTATATGGCAAAGCCCCTTCTCCATGTCGGCATGCTTCCTACGCCACCACAAAGTCGCATTATCACTAAGATATCGGGTAGCCGTACGTACCTTGGTGGCCTCATCAACAATGCCGACTGCCTCAAAGTAATTTTCCACGTCCCAAAGGAAGTTCTCCACAACCTTGGCGTCCCTTACACCATTGAACTCCTTGGGCTTAGGTGTCTCAATTTTTCGTGCCTCGAGCACCCCAAAACCTCCACCAAGCATACCAGCCTCGACCCTAGCCAGCTGTGCCCTGACGGCGGTGCATGCTTCGGTGACCGTCTTCTCCAAGTTGGTGACCCGCTCCTCTCGTGCCACCTCCTTCATTTGCAAGTCTTGGACCTCTTCCTTCACACGTCCAAGCTCCACTAATACATGGTCTTCTAAGGTCTTGAAATTGCTCTCGATTTGCTCCATGCGTGCCTCCAATTTCTCCATGCCCACGCTGAGCGCCACGAGAACGTCGTCAACCTTCTTCGCCATGATTCGTGTCAAGATTACGCCCTTCGTAACCTTTGGCTCTGATACCACTTTGTCACGGCCTTAGAGTTTGTCCCTTTTCTAAGCCAACCGTGCCGGCGTCTAGCACTTGTCGCCCACCTTGCGCACTACTAGACCAGCCTTACCCCCAAGTGTCGCCTACACTTGTGCAGCGGAATAAACAAGTAGAGAAGAAGAATATTTACTAACAAAGCCCTTCTTTATTAGTAAACCTCAATATTACAAGAGTTGGATCCCCTTGATCCACACTAGCCCCTTGCTAGTTACAAGACAACCTCTATACTCTTCTCTTACTTTGTGTATCACCTTCTATCTCTCTATGTGTCCTTCCAAATGAGGGGTCTCACCCTTTTATAGGCTCCTCCACCACTTGGAGAGAATTCTAGAACATGCACACTCCACATGCTTCTAGATTATTCCACTAATATCTACACCCAACTATTCTAGATCCTACATATCTAGAATATACAACTATTTACATAGGAAGTCTCTAGAAAGCTCCCAAGCTCTTGAAGGTTCCGGAAGATTCTACGAGGCTCCACCACGTTCCGCCATCTTCTAGATTCTTCTTGAATTGCCCGGCACCTTCTAGAGAACTCCGCAATGTTCCACTATATTCTAGAGTCATCCGGACCCTTCCAGCCTTCTCTAGAATATTCCGCACCTAGAGAGGTTGAGTTTTGGCGGGGCGTGACAAGCAGCTAGCTTTATTGTGCAGCCAAAAACAAGCACAATTTTGACATCCTATACTACTCACTGATCTGTTCTGAAATTAAGGCCTTTCATTAGTTCACTGCTCTGTTCAGTAATATGGACACGGAGACGTTAGTTGCCAATTGCAATTTGCAATATTATCCAGTTTAGATTAAGGCCTTCAGGGGGCCTTTGGGGCTTGTATGTAATCTTCTCTGCAACAGTTTTAGGAAGAACATTCTTATCATCTTTTTGGGCTTGAAACTCTTCTTGAGTTGGTCATTATTCTATTAAGGCCCCTCGTTCATTCTGTTGTGATGTTAATTAGGCCACAAATTTTAGCCGGGCCCAATTCGGGCTTAGAATCTTTACTAAACCTCATTTTTGGTTTTTATTCTAGTTGAATAAGGCAAAATTTAAACAGACAAATGCTGGTGTAAATCTGAAATTTTAACAAATTAGCTAAAATTTTAACTTTGAATTTTTATTTAAAATCTTAAGAAGCCCCTGTTATTTAAAATTATGGCCAATCCGAAAGAACGATCGATATAGGCAGTGGCAATGTTGTTAGAAGATGTCAAACTCTTCTAGAAAACATGCAGTAGGTTTCCATGCATTCACCTATAAGTTTAAAAATAATGTGTGAATGTAGAATAAGGTAGGTTGTATGTTTGTCCACAAAAACAACTAGGAGAATATGTAAGCAATGAGAAAAGCAATTTATGAGCCTATAAATAGGCTGGACCTCTAGGATTGTAATACACCAAGAGAAATAAAAGAGAGAAACACAAGAGTTGTTTTCTAGAGAGAAACACAAGAATTGTTTTCCAACATTTGGTATCAGAGCTTGGCTGTTAAAGTCTGAAAATTCTACAAATTTTCCGGCAAGTTACTATTCTGGCGGCACTGTTCACGCCGTAAAAGACGAAGTACTGTTCACGCGCGGAGAAGACGACGGCTGTTCATACATACGGTACTGTTCATACGATACTGTTCATACGGTACTGTTCATACGTCACTGTTCATATGACACTGTTCATACAGACGACACTATTCACACCGTAGAAGACGAAGTACTGTTCACTATAAAAATCATGGGAGATTTTACAAACTCTATTCAAAAACTCAACAACAGTAATTATGGGTCATGGAGTACCCGTACAAAGTTTTATCGGCTTGGACAGGATTTATGGGATGTTGTAAATGGCAGTGATACAACACCACCAAGGGAGGCCCGAAGTATAGACACAAGTTCCGTCGATTCAACTTCAACACCGGCACGACCAGAGGCTACACCTCAAAGACCAGTAGCTGACCCTGAGATCTTAAAGAAATGGAAGATTAAGGCAGGCAAAGCCATGTACGCTTTAACCGTAGCTGTGGAGGATGAATTTCTACAGCGAATCAAAGATGCCCAAACGCCGAAAGAGGCGTGGGACATATTAACAAGAGTTTTCGCTAAGAAGAATGACGCAAAATTACAAAGGATCGAAAATGAGCTTTTGTCCATCTCCCAGCAAAATATGATCGTGAGTCAATATTTCTCAAAGGTAAAATCTCTCTGTGACGAGATTTCCAAATTAGATCCAGAAAATGGTATTACACCAACCAGGATGAAAAGAATTATCATCCATGGACTAAAGCCGGAGTACAAGAGTATTATCACGGCAACTCGGGGCTGGGCCACCGAGCCAACTTTAGCAGATCTGGAGAATTTGCTAATTAACGAAGAGGATCTAGAAAAACCCATGTCTAATCAACCAACCATTCGTGAAGAGACGGCTCTTTTCACCAACAGGAGAAACGGCCGAAGACGCGGTCGTGGTCGTGGTAGAGGTCGAGGACAAGGACCTGGTGCCGGGAGATTCAATAGTCAAGAAAGAGATATTCGAGGAAACCAATATAGAGGTTTCCAATCAGGGGGAGCTCGAGAATCTCAAAATAATCAGGGTGGTCAGAACCGGTGGCAACAAAAGGATCGTCAAAGTGAGGAATGTTTTAATTGTGGCAAGAAGGGACATTACGCAAGAAATTGTTGGTCCAAGAAAATTGAAGGAAATGTCGCAACATCTTCTAAAAACGAAGACGCTGGAGAAGAAGATTGGAACTTCGACACTTCTTTTTTTGTGGAAGAGAAAGATATTGTTGATGCACGAGGGAAAGGCCCAACATAAGACATGCATTTACTGCTGTAAGTGAGCAGTCAGTCGACTACAAGAATGATTGGATCGTTGATTCAGGCTGTTCCAATCATATGACCGGAGATGAGTCAAAATTGTCGAGCATAACCAAGTACACAGGAGATCATGTTATCGTAACAGCAGATAACACACATTTGCCAATATCCTATGTTGGCAAGTCGCAGCTATCACAAAAATATGGACATGAAGGTATACAACTCGAAAATGTTTATCATGTCCCAGGGATGAAGAAGAACCTGCTGTCAGTACCCCAACTAACAACTTCAGGTAACTATGTACTATTCGGCCCAGATGATGTGAAGGTGTATAAAGAATTAAAAGTCATAGGTACACCTTTCATAGAAAGACCAAAAATGAAGGCTATCTATGTGATGTCAGCTGAAGAGGCCTATGTAGACAAGGCCAGAAAGAGTGACACAGGCGACTTGTGGCATGCACGACTCAGGCATGTCAACTACAATAAATTGAAGATTATGATGCAAAAGTCAACATTGAAGGGACTCCCACAAATTGAGATCCGACATGATACTGTATGTGCTGGATGTCAATATGGTAAGGCGCATCAATTGTCGTACAAGGAGTCAAAGTTTAGAGCAAAGGAGTCGTTGAAGCTGGTGCATTCAGATGTTCTTGGAAAAATCAAACAACCATCAACTCGTGGTTATCAATATTTGTTAACCTTCATTGATGATTTTTCGAGGTATGTGTGGGTATACTTCTTAAAACATAAAGATGAGGTTTTTGAAAAATTCAGGGAATTCAAGGACACGGTAGAACGCGAGCTCGGAAGAAAAATCAAGTGCCTTCGCAATGATAATGGAGGAGAATACACTTCAAATGAGTTCAACAACTACCTCAAGAAGTTCAACATCCGGAGACAACTCACTTGTGCAAAAACTCCACAACAGAATGGAGTAGCGGAGAGGAAGAACCGCCATCTAGCAGAGACGTGTAGAAATCTTCTACATGCCAAGAATGTTGATACAAGGTTTTGGGCAGAATGCATGAAGACGGTGGTCTATATCACTAGCAGGTTACCACAACCAAGGTTGGAATTTGTTTCACCATTTCAGAAGGTGCACAATGTAAAACCAACGGTCAATTATTTTCGGGTATTTGGTTGTGTATGTTATGTGTTTATTGCAGATGAAGACCGTAGTAAGTTTGATAAGAAAGCTATCCGCTGCATTTTTGTGGGATACGATAAACAGAAGAAAGGTTGGAGATGTTGTAATCCCAATACAAATAAGATATATGTCTCACGGAATGTTGTATTCGATGAGGCATCTTCATGGTGGGCAAATAAAGTGGTGTTACCAGATTCACAGGAGCTGCAAGAAAAGTTACAAATCAAGGTGCAGCTAGATTCCTCCCAAAATAATGATGTTATAGAGAAACCAGAATCCCCGACGGATCAATTGGAGGTACGATCCAAGTCAAGAAGCCCTTGGAGAACAGGTGTTCATGAAACACCAGATGAAGTACAGACTAATCAACCGGAAGAGCAACAACAAGAGCCTTCACAACATCAAGTACGAAGGTCTAACAGAGATAGACGACCAAATCCAAAGTATATAGATGCTGCCTATGGTGACGTCAAAGAGCCAACGAACTTTGATGAAGCATCAAAGAGTCCAGAGTGGAGAAAGGCCATGGAAGAAGAGATTTTGGCACTTAAACAAAATCAAACATGGAATTTAGTGCCAAAACCTGAAGCTGTTAAACCCATATCTTGCAAATGGGTTTACAAGTTAAAGATTCGCCCAGATGGTACGATCGAGCGATACAACGCTCGATTAGTTGTTCGTGGTTTTGCTCAGGAGTATGGCATAGATTATGACGAGACATTCAGTCCAGTGGCAAAGATTACTATAGTTCGTGTCTTACTAGCCTTAGCCGCAAGTAAGTCAAGGAAATTATGGCAGATGGATGTGAAGAATGCTTTTCTACATGGAGAACTTGATCGTGACATTTATATTGATCAACCCCAAGGATTTGTGAATCATGAAAAGCCAAAATACGTGTGCAAGTTGAAGAAGGCATTATATGGCTTTAAGAAGGCACCCAGAGCATGGTACGGGAAGATTGTTGAGTTCCTAGTACAAAGTGGTTATCATGTTGCCCCAGCAGATTCGAGCTTGTTCGTGAAATCTCAAGGGGGAAGATTATCAATTGTCCTTTTATATGTAGATCTAATCATCACCGGAGATGACGAAGATGAGATTCAACGAACAAGGAAAAACTTATTAGTTCGATTTCAAATGAAGGAGCTTGGTGAGTTGAAGCACTTCCTAGGATTGGAAGTTGAAAGAACAGAAACTGGTATATTTCTTGGTCAACAAAAATATGCAAGAGATATCATTCAAAAGTTTGGGCTAGCTAAATGCAAGCCGATCTCTACCCCAATGGAGCCAAATTTAAAGTTGTGTGCCTACGATGGAAAGGAGTTGAAGGATACAAAAATGTATAGGCAAATAGTAGGTAGTCTTATCTACCTAACTCTTTCTAGACCAGACATAGCTTTCGTAGTAGGCGTTGTTAGCAGATTCATGGAGAAACCAAGAAAGACACACCTTGAAGCAGTTAAACGAATATTGAGATATGTCAAAGGTACAATTGATTGGGGACTATTCTACAAGAATGGAGTACAAAGCAAGGTCAGCGGCTACTGTGATACTGATTATGCAGGAGACCATGACACCAGGAGATCGACTACAGGATATGTATTTAATCTTGGGTCAGGAGCTATATCATGGTGCAGTAAGAGACAACCTAATGTTTCTCTTTCAACCACAGAAGCGGAATATAGAGCAGGAGCTATGGCAGCACAAGAGTGTGCTTGGTTGACTCAATTCTTGAAGGACTTGAATCAACCAATAGAAGATGGAGTTCCATTGCACTGTGATAATATATCAGTAGTTCGTTTAGCCGAGAATTCGGTCTTTCATGCTAGGACCAAACATGTCGAAGTACATTATCATTTCTTACAGGAAAAAGTACTTAAAGGAGATATTGACATGAAGGTAGTCAGGATCGAAGATCAGGTTGCAGATATATTTACGAAGAGCTTATCTGCAACAAAGATTTATGAGTTTCGGAAATCACTCGGAATGGAAAGTCGAGTTTGAGGGGGAGTGTTAGAAGATGTCAAACTCTTCTAGAAAACATGCAATAGGTTTCCATGCATTCACCTATAAGTTTGAAAATAATGTGTGAATGTAGAATAAGGTAGGTTGTATGTTTATCCACAAAAACAACTAGAAGAATATGTAAGCAATGAGGTAAGCAATTTATGAGCCTATAAATAGGCTGGACCTCTAGGATTGTAATACACCAAGAGAAATAAAAGAGAGAAACACAAGAGTTGTTTTCTAGAGAGAAACACAAGAGTTGTTTTCCAACAAATGTAGCTCTACACTAGACAATAGGGCTAGTAACAATTCTCTTGCGTTTGATTTGGACTAGAGCTGCAAGCCTACAACTCACATTGCAAAATTGAAGAGGACTAATTCGAATCCAATGCGTTGTAGACTTGTAGTATGCTTTTGTTGCTTTACGAGCGAATGGGATGATGAAATGGTCAGAGAGTGGTTCAAGAATGATAGAGTACATGAATGGGCAATAAGAAATCACCGGCATTAGTCAAGAGAGAAAGAAACAAAGTTAACATAGATTAATATGTATTTAATATACTTATTTAATACTTCCTACTTAAAATATACAGATATGATAATCATCCATTGCAGACAATGTTTAGAAGAACAACACTTTAAAAGGCAACAATTGTGGTTGCAAGACTTGGAGTAATGACTGAAAATAGAGTGGAGCAGGAAGAAGCCGAATGATTGAGCTCACGCCCCTGTTATGGTGACTACATTAAATTAGTGGCGGATCTTGTTAGGAATCTGCCCGATTCCCGGCGAATGCGGAAGCGATTTGGTAAATATGTGCGCTTAGATCCCACAAATATACGTGATAGTAATGAAGCAACAAACCAACAATACAGTAAAAGTGACAAGAGATTTAACGTGGTTCGGCCCAGCCTACATCCACAAGAGTAACAACTTCACACTAGATAAAAGAGATTACAATATCCGGGTATCCGGCTCCTGAATTTTATACACAAATTCAGCCCTACGATACCTATTATGTATATCCCCAACTCACTGAAGTGTTTATCTCAAAATCTCCCCCTATCACTGTTTCCCGACAACCTTTCCTTCTCTCCCTCTCCCAACCCGGACAGTGCCACACAACCTGATAGAAAGACCCCTGCAGCGGGACCACCTCCGATGGCTGCAGTCAGACCAAAGTACCCTAAGGAATAGTTTAGGCACGAGGACCTTCTATCCCGACACTTCCTGAAAGCGGGCTAAACCGGCTTTCCTACTAGACGGACTATCTAGCAGCTATATAGAGAGAGAGAAGAGAGAATTTGGTGTAATAACTAATGAAGGGGGGGTATTTATAGGAGGTAGAAATGTGGTAGGTGTAGTTGGTGGAAATGGTTGGTGGTAAAATGTTTGGTGAAGTTTGGTGAGAGTTTGACAAAGAAATATTTAGGCTGCCTAACAATCTCCCCCTCTTTCTAAACTCACAGCTCTTCACTTGCACTCCATACCTGCGCCCTGTTGTACAACTCCAACTTTTCCTCGATCCGTATCATTCCCTAAGACAAAACTCCCCCCGAGTCCAAGACTCCAAACTATACCCTAGTTTGCACATTCATTCTCGAATGCCCACTTGCTATACGCAAAATTGTACCATTGACCTCTATTTGTCCAACTACATACATGTGAAGCAATCTGTTGTATACACACATACTCACTTGATTCACGTCGGCCAATCCCATATGTAGTCCATCACACACGCAAGTGTGACCATCGATCTTTCATTTACTCCCCAACTGCATATCAAACAAATCAATCTGTTTCATGGTTCACTGCTCACTTGATTCGTGTTGATCGATGCCCATATGCAGCTGCAACACACCAACTACTCGTTGATGTCGTGGAAGCCCTTCGACCAAGCATCCATCCCAGCAGTCTTTGCACCATCGTCTAGACTGGAAGGCAATACAACGGCAGCAGTATCCTTCAAGTCACCCTTCCCTCGTGCACGAGATAACCAGATTTTCGAAGTTCCAGTACGTTCTGGCCACGTACTAATCAGACGATATATTCCCCCACGTAGCTCTCCCTTCATCCGAACCACACGGCCTCTTTTGATATTCATAGCTCCCCCTATTATAGAGCATCTGTAGCCTTCTGAAGCTAACCGACCGATAGATATTAGATTCTTCCTCAGCTTAGGCACATATCTTACCCCATTCAAGCTGCAAACTATTCCATCGAACATTTTGATTTTCACAATTCCAATCCCCTTGATCTCACAAGTAGATCCATCAGCCAAAGAAACTGTTTCATTATTTATATCTTGGAATTTGTCAAAATGCCCCCTCTCGGAACATACATGGTAAGATGACCCTGAGTCTAATATCCATTCTCCTGGAGAACTAGTGCCTCGATTGAAGACGGTGCAAACATCTTCACAATCGAGAGTAACCACAGCCAATGATGCATGTGGATCCTTCTTATTAAGCGGACAATTCGACCTAATATGACCCCACTCCTTGCAACCAAAGCACTGCATGCCCTTTTCACTGTATCTGGATTTACCCCTGCTATTGGTAGATCCTCTCACAGCACCCCTTCCTCTATTATTTTGACTACGCAAAGCTAAAACTGTGATTCCGTCCTTGTCACCATCCTGGTTCTTCCTTCCAGCATTTGACAAAAGTGCTGACTGAACCTCCTCCATTTTTAACGTGTCCTTTCCGTACAAAATGGTTGTGACCAAATGATCGAATGAATCCGGAAGCGAAGTAAGAAAAATAAGGGCCTTATCTTCTTCCTCCAATTTTACATCAACTGTTAGGTCCAATAAGATTGTAGAAGGGGGGTTGAATACAATCTTTACCTTTTTATCGAAATTTGTCCTTTAAATTAAATTTGATAAAGACAAATTTATGTGCGGAATTATTTAACACAATTTTTCAAGTTGAATATAACTGTATATTAACTTGATGTGGTGTTACAAAATCAGTATAACAACTTATCAAGATGTTAATAACTAATTAGAAAATTCGACATGAACTTTTCTAATTTAGTTAATAATAATCAAGATAAGAACTAGGAAACTTAATTCGCTAGTAGTACAAGAATCACAAATAAACAAGTTCTATCGGATAGAATATTACAAAGATGAAGAACTTGAATTTCTGGGAATTGTTTAAGCTTTGGTGTTCTTGGTGTTCTTGAGAGAGAGAATTCTGGTCTTGATGAAATGTTTCTGCTGTGTTTTCTCCGTTATATCTTAATCTGGTCTGTTCTGTTCTTTTATATTAGTAACAGGTCTTGCTGGCTTTCTGTAGGATATTTAACTGCTCCAGCATGACTTAAACTGCTTCCAAGACTTGATTTTCCTTCATTAAGATCTACACAAACCTCCATTAAGACATAAAATGTGTCGGTAAGACTTACAACAGCTGGCAGAGGTCGGTAAGACTTAAATCATGTCGGTAAGACTTAAATCAGAAAAGCTTCTGTCGGTAAGACTTAAATTAAGTCATACCGAATTTTCCTTCTCCAAGACTTAATCCAATCTTCTTTCTTTAAGTCATATTGATCCATTTAATTAATTAATGATTAACTAATTCATATTTAATTGATACAATAATTAATTTAATTAATAAATTAATTCTTCCTGAATTAATTCATTTAATTAAATCAACTAAATTAATTTATATCAATTATAAATGAATTTAATTAAATCAATAAATAATTAATTTAATTCTTACAAACCACTAAAGGTAGTAAAGAATTACCACTGATTTGTGTTGACGTTCGATGTACTGTCTGGTTCATGAACGACTAACTTCAATGATGCTTCTTCACTTTTGACTTTAGGTTGTGGTTTGTTTGTTCTCTCAATTCTCTTGTACTGTAACTGATCTTCAAACTATCACTCGAAAAATCCCTGTCACTGTTCAAATGAATCCATTCACTTCAATGTTGTACTGGGGCTTGATCAGATAACTGAATCGTCTTCCAGTGTATGACATCAAAACTATAGATTGACTTTTCTTCTTTCTTCTGACAGATAATACTTCTTGAGATTCCTGTGACAGTTCATATGTATATTTACTTATTACAATTTGGTTTAAGTTGATTAGGATCCTCTAACTACAAATAGGCCGAGTCATATGCCTTTCAATCTCCCCCTATTTGTTTGTTAGACAATAACAAGCAAATTCCTAGAGGATACCTCAACTAATCCAACTTAACCAAATGAAAGATAAAACTTTATATACTAAGTAAATATGAAAAAAAGTTCTGGTTTATATTTAACATTTGCCAGATTCAAACATGAAAGATAAATACAAGATAGATGATCCTCTAGACTGATCATATGATATAAATTCCTATCAAGATTTATCTAGGCTCTAAAGATATAACATGTAGAGAAATTCTTTATCTTCAATTGTCTTCCCTTCTGAATTCTCCTTCTTCTGGTTCATCTGTGACTTGAAGTTTCATGTGTAGATCAGAATCAACAAGACGTTCTCTTCTTGATGACAATCCTTGAGGTAAGACTAAAGGAATTCCAAGCTTCTTTCTCAGTTCACCTTGAAATTTCTTGTAATCTTTTATGTTCGTTTGTGCATAGGAACGAATGTGATCTGCAGCTATTACCTTTTCTTCAGTCAAGTATCCATGATTTCTGAGAGCATATTCAGCATATACCAAGTGCTTTGCATGATGTTCGTATAGCTCATCTGTCTGAAGATTGATTGAGTGAAGTACCTCTCCCTTAAGAAATTTTACTTGTGGAGGTTCCTTAATCACTTCTGGTCCAGCTCTTTCAGCAAATTCTTTGAACTTCTCATGTAACAATACACCTAGCTCAGAAGATGTTCTTACCTTAGGCCTAAGTACCCAAATCTCTGTCAATGATCTATCATAAAAGAACTGAATAGATACTCTGAAATTTCCAACTTTATGACAATCTACAAATATTACTAGCTCATCAGATTTGGGTTCAAATGCAGTAGTTATCCTGATGACTTCTACCTGTAAGGCCTTTATATACATTTCATGAATTGGATTTTCCAGAGCGAATTCTTCGAGAATTTGTCCGAGACGACGATCTTCATAATCAGAACTCTGAGGTGAATCAATTGCTCTTTGAGCACGTTCCCATTTGTCACCGCTCTTTAGTCTGATATATGTCTTTCTCTTCTCAACATTTATAGCATGTAATCGTTGCAATGCTTGCTGTTCAGCTTTCTGAAGTTCTTCATTTCGTGCAATTTGCTCTAATGATTTTTGAAGTTTTTCTTCTCTCAGTTGCAAATTAGCTTCCCTTTGAGCAAATAATTCTTCAGATTCTTTCTCAGCTTGTTGAGCTTCAAATTCAGATATCACTGGTCCTTCATCTTCCCAGTGACTAAGATCAAGTTCAGGAAGTTCTTCACCTTGATCAGGGATTTCAAGATCAGCAAAAACATCGAAGTTATCCGGTTCACCCGTGTAATAATAACTTGTGTTCTTGTCTTGAATTTCTTCTTCAGTTTCTTCAACTACTTTCTTCCTCTTATCTTCACCTTGGTCAGATTTACCAGATTTTCCTTCTCCTCCCTCTCTTTCTTTAGTTTTATCTTGTGACCCCTTTGATTTCTCCCCCTTAGTTGAGGAATCCTCTACAGATTTATCAATTGCCCCAGCTTCAGGATCTTGTTCATCATCATCACCATCCTTACTTGTAAAGAATTCAATTTCTTCATTCGTAGGTTTGCGACTTTGACTTACAAGATTAAACAAATGTCTTAACCCTTTAGCCTAGTGTGCGTTTTGCTTTTCGATCTGGTCCAGACGAAAATCAGTAGATTCCTGATTGTGCTGTACCTCTGACTGTAGATTATCAACTTTCAAGGAAATCTCAGAAATTAACATGTCTTAAGCAACAGTAATATCTCCAGAGTCATCAAGTGCCTTTTCATGAGAGAGTTCGAGAGATTCTATCTTCTTGGTGAAAGATGTCTTTAAGTAGTTTATGTCCTTCTTGATTACAGCAAGCTGACTGTTGACAGAGGTGGATGTAGAAGATCGCTCACCCACTTGTGCTCTAAGGATTTCTGTTTCATCCTTGCTGACTGCAAGTTCTTTCTCCAAAGTAGTTATCTTTTCTAATAATGAGAGAGTGTATGTGTCAGTGTGTGCGCTCACCTGACTTTCACTTTGAGATCCACTCACCTGAAGTGCATGTGTTTCACTCAATTTTATGGTATTCCTCACATCACTCCTCTCAGATTCCTTAGCTGCTTCCAGATTTGTACCTGCATGTAAAATCACCCTAGCCTCCTCTGGGAAGGTCAGTGGTGGTGTAATGGGAGTTCGCAAATCCCTTTCCTTAATCAAATCTACTTGAACATTTGAAATTGTTGACTGAATTGCTTCAATAGTAGATTGATCAAGTTGCCTTCCACCTTCTCCAGTCGAAACTGCGAGTGGAAAATCCCTTGAGGGAGCCAGGAGTGTTTGTCCTGGGAGGGGAGATGATGGTTCTATTAAAGTTGGCTGAGAACCAAGATTTCCCTCTAAAGCCTGTGAAGACTCTTCTACCGTAACTATGGTAGACACTGTCACATTTTCTACGTGCTCTCCTTGCAGTGTGTCCTGAGACGCATTTAAAGGTATGTCTTCCCCCATTGTGAGTAATAGGGGAGGTGTGCTTGACTCACTACAAGGTGCCACGGCCCTATGGCGAATTTCAATAGAATCACCCTGTTGAGAAGATGATTCTAGTAACTGTGTAACGGCCATATCAATTTCCATATCCTGTTGGGAGGATACAGACGGGCTTACAGTTGCCTCAGTTTGAGTTCGACTTTTCTTTTCTAGAGGCAGAGCTGTGGGTTCACTCATACTGCCACTACTGATTCGACTTCTTTTGACTTGCAATTTCTTTCTGGAGTGAAAAGATATGAGTTTTGTTGGTTGAGTGTTTGGCTCTACGACCTTGGTTAGAGGTTGTGGTACTACAACCCCTTGGTCAGACCTAGCAACCACTTGGGTTCCAGAAATAGATTGAGAAGTAGTAGATTGAGTAACAGAAGGCAATACCTGGTCAGCTGATTCCGCAACAGTCTCTGATAAGATGGGTTGATCTGATTCAGGTTCAGGGACAGATGCAGTTTCTTGCACTGGATGTTCAACAGCAAGAGCAGCTGGCTGAGGAACAATTTGCTGAGCAGGTTCAACTTGTTGATTGCCTTGATTTTCATTATCAACAAGTATGTTTTCCACTGGTGGTTCAGGGTTTTGTTCTGGTTGTTCAGGTTCTGGTACAGGTTCAATAACAGGTAGTTGTATATAGTTTGACATGTATTGGGTGACAACTACAGGTATGTTTGTGAATTTTGGCTTGTTGCTGTACTCAGTGAACAATCTGGTAGTAGGTTTACCTGACGCCAGTGATTCTCCATTCAGAAATTGGGCTTGGTTTTCTAGTTCCACAAGATGATTAAAAATCAATGATAAGAATCTTGGATAATAACATGATACTTTATGTCCATTATCAAAATTCTTCTTTGCATTAATGATTCTTCTAACCATCGGAACACACAGTAGTCTGCCAATATTAATTCTTCGGTTGTGTGCAACTGCATATCCAATATGCTGCAAGAAAGATGGTAATACACCGAAGTTCCCTTTAGTAGTATTGGCAAAGACTCTACCTAATGTGTCAAACAGATAATCCCATTCCTGAACGAAATTCTTTTTATTCCAGACAGTTTGATCAGGACTGTCTTGATAGAATACACCATTTAAAAAATTTATCAATTCTTGATCTGATGGTAATTCTTCGAAATTATCAGTTGGAAAATTTAAGACCGTATTTATTGCATTTTCATTCACTGTGTACTGATTATCTCCTACAGAGAAGACAAAAGATCTGTTATCATTAGAAATGACAGCAGTAGTACACATGATTCGCAAAGGTTCTATTTTCAGAGGAGCATCCAATCTCAAAGCATTGCAAACTAGTGAATTTTCATTTAAAAATCGAATCCACGGTCGAAAACGTTCAACTGAACATTTTTCTAGATCAAAATAACCGATTAAATTATGTTTAATAATTTCAAATCGATCAGCCATTTTAATCAAGATTTAATTTCCTTGAAAATTTCATATTTTACAAATTTTTAATTTAAAAATTAATTTTTCGAATTAATAAATAATTAAAAAATCGAAATAATTAAAAAATCTTCAAAAATTCTGAAAAATTCACACAATGATCCTTGTATACACACAAACACAGGTATATTTTTAGTTTTGCAAGAATCAAGCCCAGATTTCCAAAAAAACAGATCTAAAAACCGTTTTTCGAAAATAAAACTCTTAAGAAATCGAACCAAAACTCGAATTTAACCACTTAAAACGAAGATAATCAAGCAAGGAGTTCAAATATGTGGTTAATTGGTGATTTGGTTGAGAGAATTCGGTCGAAAATTGGACAGAGATTCGACAGATATGTGTGTGTATTGTATGTATCTATTGTTCTCTAAGACTTAACTTGAGAGACTTGAAATGAAATAAGACTTAACATACTAACTCTCATTTATATACTAAGCTACCGAATAAGACTTAAAATATAACTAATAAGACTTAACTACATTAAGACGAATAAGACTTAAGAAGTTATCTAATAAGACTTAATACTATATTAAGACATAACTGAAGTATATATATTCGAATATGACTTAAATAAAAAATATACTACAATGACTTAATTATAACTAAGATTAAATTAAGACTTAATATAAACAAGACTTAAAACTCCGAATAAGACTTAAATTTAAAACTAAAAAGACTTAACTAATAAGACTTAACAAATAAATAATTAAAACTTAATTATTTACAGGTGATTAAGACTTAATTTAAACTGACCTGCGAATATGACTTAGATTTAAAACTCAAAAGACTTAACTAATAAGTAATTAAGACTTAATTAAATATAGGTGATTAAGACTTAATATATACTGACTAGCGAATATGACTTAGATTTAAAATCTCGGTAAGACTTAACCTGTTTAAGTCATACCGATTTTAAATTAAGTCATATTGACTGTTTTTCCTAATTTTAAGTCATATTAACTTTAAATAAACATTAAAAACACTATAAAATCTACAATTAACTTATAAAAATAATAAAAATATTATATAAAATTAAACAAATAAAAAAAAATTATACATACCATATGCTAACCTATTAACGAAAACAAAGCAATATTAACAGGACAAACATTACAAAACATATGATAAATTAATTAATAAAATAGAAATAAATATCTACAAATATTCTAATAATACAGAAGTATGAAGTATTAAATAATATGAATAAACAAAGTGAAAAATAATTAAACAAACAAGAAAATCAGATGGTAAAATAATTATACAAGTGATTTCAAACAACAAATATTCACAGAATAATCACTTGCAAAATTATTAAAGATCAAATTTCAGATATTAACAGTATTAATTACTAGGACTGTTTAACATACCCAATTCACTAACAATTCTAGTGAATGAGGATTCATTAAGCGACTTAGTAAAAATATCTGCAGTTTGATCTCCAGAACCTACAAATAGTAGTTCCACTGTACCATTCATTACATGCTCTCTTATAAAATGATACCTTATGTCAATGTGCTTTGTCCTTGAGTGCTGCACAGGATTGTTTGCGATTGCTATGGCACTTGTATTATCACATAAAATAGGAATATTTTCCAATACAATGCCATAGTCCATTAATTGATTCCTTATCCATAAGATCTGAGCACAACAGCTTCCAGCAGCTATATATTCAACTTCGGCTGTAGAGTTGGAAACTGTTTGTTGTTTCTTACTGAACCAGGATACCAATCTTCCACCTAGGTATTGACAACTTCCAGATGTACTTTTCCTGTCTACAACACTTCCTGCATAGTCAGAATCTGTATATCCAATTAAAGTAAAACCAGATTCATTAGGGTACCAGATGCCTAAATTAGGCGTACCCTTTAGATATCTTAAGATTCTTTTGACAGCAGTGAGATGGATTTCTTTTGGGTTCGCTTGGAACCTTGCACACAAGCATGTGGCAAACATTATATCTGGTCTACTAGCAGTTAGGTAAAGCAATGAGCCAATCATACCTCTATAGCCTGTGATATCTACCTTGGCAGAACTTTCACATAAACCAATTTTGACAGCTATAGTTGATGGTGTCTTTGCTGATGAGCACTCCTCCATGTGATATTTCTTGAGGAGCTCCTTTATGTACTTGGATTGACAAATAAATATTCCATCTTGTCTCTGACTTATTTGTAATCCAAGAAAGAATTTCAATTCTCCCATCATGCTCATTTCAAACCTACCCTGCATTAACTTAGAAAACTTCTTGCACAGAAGCTCATTAGTAGACCCAAATATAATATCGTCCACATAGACTTGGACTAGTATTATACATTCTTATGTCTTTTAGTGAAGAGAGTTTTGTCTATGACACCTCTTATAAAACCATTTTCTAATAGAAATTCAGAAAGAGTGTCATACCATTTTCTTGGGGCTTGCTTAAGACCATAGATAGCTTTGTAAAGAAAGTAAACATAGTCCAGATGACCTTGATCTTCAAAACCAGGGGGCTGTTCTACATACACTTCTTCATCTAGCTTACCATTCAGAAAGGCACTCTTGACATCCATTTGATAAACTTTGAATCTTGAATAGGATGCAAATGCCAAGAATATTCTGATGGCCTCAAGTCTTGCCACTGGAGCATAGGTCTCGTCATAATCAATGCCTTCAGCTTGAGAATAACCTTTAGCTACCAGTCTTGCTTTGTTTCTTATCACAGTGCCATCTTCATCTAGTTTGTTTCTGAATACCCATCTTGTGTCCACCACTTTTCTATCTTTAGGTCTGGGTACCAGCTTCCATACTTCTAGTTGCTTAAATTGATTGAGTTCATCTTGCATAGCAATCACCCAATCAGGATCAGATAGAGCTTCTTCTACTTTCTTAGGTTCCATGACAGACAGGAACCCAGAATAATTACATTGATTCTGATAAGCTCTTCTTGTTTTCACACCAACATCTGGATCACCAAGAATCAGTTCAAAAGGATGAGCTCTGTTCCAAACAGTTTGTCTGGGAAGAATTGATCTTGACGATTCGCCTTGTTCTTCAGTATGATGTTGAGTATGACTTGTTGACCCTTCATTATCTCCCCCTGAGTTGTTGCCAGTTTGACTTGTTGATGGTTCAAGAGTATCAGTGGTGTCTTGAAAATTATCATTGTTTTCACCAGCATCACCTTGATCATTACCACCAACATCTGGATTATTATTATCAGCAACAACGTCAGGTTGATTGTCATCATCTGAATCTGAGTCTGACATATCATCAAACTTAAGCTTTTCAGATGGATCTTCATTTTGGATACTTGGGAGTTTTATGTCATCAAATGTAACATTGACACTTTCCATAGTTTTCTGTTGATCAATAAGATATACCTTGTAGGCTCTTCTAGTATAACCAATAAATATTGCTTCATGTGCTTTTTCTTCAAATTTACTACCTTGATCATCTCCTTCTCTCAGCACAAAGCATTTTGTCCCAAATACATGGAAGTACTTGAGAGTTGGTTTCTTGTCATGTAGAGCTTCATATGGTGTCTTCATTAAGTCTTTATTGATAAGTGTTCGATTCTGGATATAACATGCAGTGTTGACAGCTTCAGCCCAAAAACTCAATGGAAGCCTTGATTCACTTAGCATAGTACGTGCAGCTTCAATCAAGGTTCTATTCTTTCTTTCAACTACCCCATTTTGTTGAGGAGTTCTGGGAGCCGAGTACTGTCTAGTTATATCAGAAAGTCTGAAACCCATACTTAGATTGAATAAAACTTGTAGGATGCAAACAGTCTTAAGAAACAACAAATTTTATCTCTTATTTGGGCTAATAGCTCTTTTTAAGAAGTTCTAAAAACTATTTAGTCCTTTCTTCGCTTCTTCTACGTTAAAGATGATGTGATGTCCTACCATGACTGCTAACAAAATGTTAAACTTCAATTAATATAAATTAATTTATAGAGTGTAAAGTACGAAACGATCATGAACAGAGACCCGAACGAAATTAGCAAATATTAAAAACAGCCGCAACATATATCAATTTTCGACTGGCTTACTAGCTACTTTTAAATTTAGGAATCATGGCTGTGGTTTTATAATTTATTCAAGAAAATCAAACTGATCTAATCTTATACAGTTCTAAATATGCTTTTTTGCTTTTTTTTTTTTTTTTGCTAAGGCGAGAGATCTCTAGCGGTTGCATGGCCGTCTAAATATCGAATATAAAAAAACGTACCAGTCTGACTGTCTGAAATTTACCAAAAAAATTAGGCAAAAAAAAAAAGGGATTTACCAAAATAAGCCATTGCATGCTCCACGTGTATTCTCAGTAGTATTCAAATGGAGAGAAGAATAAAAACAAGAACAGAATAACAAATTTATAATAAAATAAAGCAAAGAATGTTTATTTATGTTTGATTCCTTTCTTCCATATCAGAATTTGGCACTTTCGCAAACTAAATAATGTTCTGGCCTCTGGGGGTAAATTATACAAAATAAGTTCAATTAAGACCTCAATATACAAAATAAGTTCAATTTGTAACATTTTAGAAGAACTGGTAACTTAATAGTTAAAAATGGTAACTTAACAGTAACATTTACGACATCCTTTATTCTTAATTCAATTATTAGGAAAGACGCGACAAAAATTAATGAAGGAAAAAGAGGATCGCTTGTCCTTAGACAGCAGTGTCGTGAGTGACAATCTGTTTCTTTGCACCAGTACTCTATGTAAAGATCGAGACTGTACGAGCAAATCAACCCAATCACTGATTACAGCAACAAAAAAAAAACTATAGCCTTTCTTCCAGCTTTTACAGTAAAATATTGATTACATATATACAAGAACTAAATCACATGGATTCTGTCACCAAGGATAACATTGCTGTGGAGGTGGAGCGCACGCTTACTGTCAAACAACTGAATCACATGGATCCTGTTTTGTATGATGCTGTCACTAAGGATGAAGTTCGAGTCCTCGTCGAGCGCAGGATTAGTGTCGACGAACAAGTGACTGCTAACAGAAGTACGGTGCTTCATCTTGCATGCCAATACGGGAGTATTAAATGTGTTGAACACATTTTAAGTGTCCATAAATCACTTTTACTAATGACAAACTCAACTGGTGAGACTGCGCTTCACCTGGCAGCAAGCCAAGGACACGATGATGAGGTTGCAGCACTCCTTGATGCAGCTAAGTCTTTGCTTTCTAAACCTGAATCTTCACAAAACACATCTTTAAGTTCTGTTCAAATTCTGATTAGAGCAACTGATGTGGATCGTGAGACTGCTTTGCACATGGCTGTACGATACAATCACGGGAAAGTGGTTCAACTGCTATTAAATGAAGATCCAAGCCATGAATATCCTCCTAATAAGTGTGGCGAAACTCCACTCTACATGGCTTCTTTCGGGCGTTACTCATGTGGTATAATGAAAACAATTCTTGACATTTCTGAATCCCCGACGTTTGGTGGTCCTAAGGGAAGAACGGCTTTGCATGCTGCACTTTTGAATGATGGCGGACATGGTACCATCTCTCCATTTCTCCAAACTTGTTTGCTAATTAATGCATATATGTTCATTTTATTACTACAGTTATGGCTATGCTACACTTACTCAATTGTTTCTGCAATTACGTCAACATTGCCCTAGTTTGTTTTCGGTATAATTGTTTGTCCAACCTCTAAGAAAAGAAACTGTGGTGTGAAAGGTTACTTTTGAACCTCTATAAGATAGGAAAATTAGTATATAGATATTGTTGAAGAGTATATGATCTAGTTGGGTTTTCCTCTAGGATCTTATGATTTTAGATGAGTTACTTACTTAACATGATATCAGATGTCCGTTCAGGGAGGATCTTGGATTAGAGAAGAGTCTCGGTTGTACAAGAGAAGGGGATTTTAAAATTTTGGGGAACAACTCAAATTCTCTTTTTTTTTGTTTGCAATTGAGCAATTAAAATTTTCTTGAAGCACTGTCTTCAAAAATAACAAGAGAACAAAATTAAAAAAAAAAAAAAATCAGTTTTGACTTGAGAACCTAATTGGAGATATATGGGATGCTTTATAATTATGTTCTTAGTACTTCGATATTTTATGTGATTTATCTTACCAAAATTTGTATATCAGACTGTGAAAATTCTATTGGAAAAGAACAGAGATCTCATTAAAGAAGTAGACAGTTCCGGATGGACGGCATTTCATTACGCGGCAAATAACAATCTTGATACCATAGTTGAAGATCTAGTAGCTGCAGACAGATATGTGGGATACCTAGCAGATTGGTTCCATGGTTTTACTCTTCATGTAGCAGCACATCAAGGACATGAACGTGCGATGAAGAAACTTGTGGAATATTATCCTGATTCCTGGGAGATTGTTGATAAAAAAAGGTCAAAATATATTGCACATAGCTGTGGTGCATAACCAAAAGGAGGTAATTAAATTTATTTTGTCACATGATCGTAAAGCAGTTAACAAGCTTTTAAGTCGAAGGGACAAGCAAGGAAATACACCTCTCCACCTCATTGCCAAGTTGGGATGTTATGTCCGGGAATTCATGATACTAAAGGCAGAATGTGACTGGGAAGTACTAAATTACGAAGGTCACACTCCCTGGGATGTACTAGAGAATAGACGGACTAATACTTTATCAGGAGATCACGTAAGTTCTCAGCTAGCTTACAAAAATTGAGCTTCATGAATATTAAACTAGTAACATAAACAAAAAAATTATTTTGATTTTCTCTCTATGCTTATCAGTTATCTCATACTTAAATTTGTATATGGTGGCGACAATTCTCCATTGCAGACTCTAATTAGAATGGCACTAAGGCAAGCCAAACATAAACGACAGCATTACTTGCCGCTGCAAGACAGGGAGATGGAAGACCCAGAAAATGGAAAAGATGAGAAGCGAAGGGAGATGGAGATAGAACGCAAATACGTCGAAAGGACTGAAAAAACGATTAACACCCATATTATAGTAGCTGCATTAATAAATACGGTGGCATTGACAGCAGGATTTGCCGTGCCAGGTGGTTTTGAAGGGAACAAAGGAAGTACTCAAAGTCAAGGATCTCCGGTGCTTTTAAAAGCGGCTGCATTTCAGACATTTATAATAACAGATGCAATAGCTCTGTTACTTTCGATTACTTCATTATTCCTCTACTTCTGGACAATACTGATTAAAGAGAAAACCATAACTATTGCTAAAACCTTGTTCTGGGCCTCTACCTTGCTCAACCTTTTTTCGATTTTGGCAATGATGCTGGCTTTCATTTCAGGGACTTACGCTGTGTTAGCTGATTTATCAGCCCTCGCTACCGTTGTTTGCACCATCTGTTCTTTGTTCTTTCTCTTTATCTTTTATGTATTATATAAACTTGTTCAAATATTATATTGAGGTTATAAAACAAACGAAATGTCACCATATGCTCAAAGTGATCCATATTGGAAGTTGTTACAAGTTTCATTATGTATACCGATGTTGAGAGTTTCATTTAAAAAATCTACTCTTTCATTGAACCGCCTTCTTTTTCTTTTTGTCTTCTCGTTCTGCCCAGCTAATGATCGTTATATTGAACTGATGATAATGCGATAAAACTATATTCAGAAGTAAGAATGCAAATGCAAAGAAGACTAATTTGATTCCAATGCATAGCAGATGATTGATTCCCAATTATATATTTTTTTGTTGCTTTACAAGCAGATCGGATGATGAATGAGTGTAGACGGATGCAGACGACAGGATAAATAGGCAGGGAGGCTAATGGAACTTGTCGTAAAAATGTGCTAAGAATCACAACTTGGAGGAGACCATAATTTGCCAGTTTTTCACTCCTTAAAAGTTAAACTCGTTAAAAAAATTATTAATTCTAAAGATATCAATAAAAGAAGCATTCATATATTTTTGCACAGTAGCTGGAATAGCTCAGTTGGTTAGAGCGTGTGGCTGTTAACCACAAGGTCGGAGGTTCGACCCCTCCTTCTAGCGATTTTTTCCACGATTTTTAAAAGAAAAAAGAATTGTCCTCTTTGTGTTAACAGACGCTACTGTAAGTGTAAACAAAACGTTGAAATCTGTTGAATGTTTTCTGTTGGACTCATATTTTGGTACAATACGGGCCTGGTCCACTGACATATGCATAACAGCCTCGATAACAAAGGCATGTTTGGCCTCGATAAATTTGGACTCTGTATGAATGAATGGAAAAATGGGCTCATAGTGCAACATGACAACATCTTATTTATCCCATTTTAGTGTCATGGTTAGTCCCCCAAGACATTGTGCTTTTACGATATTTTTTGAAAGAAAAAAGGTAAAGTTAAAAATGAAGAATTGTGGTTAAAAACAAAAGGAGGGGGTGGAAACGGACGTGCACGAATGAAAGTAAGAAAGAAAGGAGAGTGCAAAAGACAAAGAGCATAGCGGCAAGTTCGAAGGAGAAAAAACAGAGTAGGACCGTGGAGAAAATTAACACAGCGACATGGGCGTGGCTCGTCAGTCATTTCACCCCTTGGTACTGAACCTTTGATTGGACCTTACTTTACACCTTTCCCTCGTACCTTTTTTTTTTGGAAAATTGTATAATATATCCCAAATTAATGAATCATTTTATCAATATATTTTTTTTATTCAATAATTATAACCATATTATATGCTTAACTTTTAATCATATATAACTCATATAAAATAATTAAATTATGAATATAAATATTTGTCTTATACATATGATTATAATGTCCTTAATCCAATACAGATAAAATAAGATATTATAATTTAAATTTTAAGAAATCACGTAGCACAATCAATATATATATATATATATATATATATATATATATATATATATATATATATATATATATAAAGGAGGATAGCGGGAGTTTAGGTGGCGCTCTAATATCGTCTCAATCAATTTTTCTAATTTTCTAGAATTTTAAACACTAATAAATATAAAAATATCAATTAGCATATTAGAAGTAGAAATAGAATAGGTGTTCAAATTTATAAAGGATAAGAGTTCGAATTTATAGGGAAGACATATGATTAGAAGTTCTATTGGAAGTATAATAAGTATTTATAAGGCATACGATTAAAAGTTCTATTGAAAGTAGAATAGGAGTTCGAATTTATAGAGAATAAGAGTTCGAATTTATAGAAAAAATATATAAATAAAAGTTCTACTAGAACTAGAATAGGTGTTTGAATATATAGAGCAGACATATAATTAAATATTTTTTAGAAAGTACGATCTTCTAAATTATATATTTTTTATATAAGTTAATTATACTTATATTAGGAAAATTTATTCATAAATCCAATACTATTGTCATGAAAAAAGTCACCGTATTTAAAAAGAAAAAAATTGATGTGTTAACATAATAAAAGAACAATGAGTAAAAGAACAATCTCATGCTCAGGAATCCTAAATAAATACAGGAGTATCTATAATATAAAGAGAAAATAAGATGTGTTTTCATTTTCTAAAACTCCAAAAATTTTAGAAAATCTAGAAAGTATAAATTAGAATTCAATCTATTTTTTAGGTTTTGATTTCAAGGAAAAAAATTGTTGTGTAAGATAAGTATCATCAATAATATGTAATGAAGTTAGAATTTCGATCCCAAACGAGAGCGGCTCGAAATGTGTATAACCGGAAGACGGCTCACTATAAAAGATTGTACTAGCTATTAAAATATCATATGATGTTATAAATTTTATTTTATTTTTAGGATTTGATTTTTATGGATAAACATTATCATACAAGTAATATATGTAAAAGTTAGGTTTTTGGTCTTAACGAGAGAGCTAATCAATATTAATAACTGTGTTTGACAAGAAAGCGGTTCATTAGATAAGACCGTATAAAAGATGTTTAAATATATAATTAATACATAAAATAAAATATTTTATTGGAAGTAGAATACGAGGACGGTGGAGACGTCTTATACGATTTTTTAAAACTATACATCTTTTTTTCTAGAAATCCTTTATTTTAACTTTTTTATACAAGTTAATTATACTTGCATTACAAAAATATATCCATAAATGTAATATTATTCCCGTAACGAAAAGTCTTCGTATTTTTTTTTTTTTTTAATATGTTAACATAACAGAAAGACATTCCCATGCAGAAACTGTAAATAAATACAAGAATATCTATAACATACAGAAAATATAAGATGTATTTTCATCTTTTAAGACTCCATAAATATTAGAAAGTTTAAAGAATATAAAAATTGAAATTTACTCTCTTTATATAATGAAGTTAGAATTTCAGTTTCAAATAAGAGCGGCTAGAAACGTATTTAACGGGAAGACGGCTCGCTAGAAAAGATTGTATTAGCTATTAGAATTTGATACTAAAGCCATAATTTTTTTTTATTTTTACGGTTCGATTTTATAGATAAAAAATATTATTTAAGTCTTTATAATATATGTTTAAAAGTTTGGATTTCGGTTTTAACGAGAGAGCGGCTCAATCGAAAGAATCGTATTTAACAAGAAATTGATTCATTAGAGAAGATTATTTAATTATTAAAATTTAATATTAATATTATAATATAACATAAATGTATTGAATTTTTTAAAAAATATTGTAACACCGCCGCGAAGCGCGGCTTTATCAACTATCAATATATATATATAAAGGAGGATAACGGGAGTTTAGGTGGCGCTCTAATATCGTCTCAATCGATTTTTCTAATTTTTTAGAATTTTAAACACTAATAAATATAAAAATATCAATTAGCATATTTGAAGTAGAATAGGTGTTCGAATTTATAAAGGAGAAGAGTTCGAATTTATAGGGAAGATATATGATTAGAAGTTCTATTGGAAGTATAATAAATATTTATAAGGCATACGATTAAAAGTTCTATTGGAAGTAGAATAGGAGTTCGAATTTATAGAGAATAATAGTTCGAATTTATAGAAAAATTATATAAATAAAATTTCTACTAGAACTAGAATAGGTGTTTGAATATATAGAGCAGACATATAATTAAATATTTTATAGAAAGTACGATCTTCTTAAATTATATATTTTTTATATAAGTTAATTATACTTACATTAGGAAAATTTATTCATAAATTCAATACTATTGTCATGAAAAAAGTCACCGTATTTAAAAAGAAAAGAATTGATGTGTTAACATAATAAAAGAACAATGAGTAAAAGAACAATCTCATGCAGGAATCCTAAATAAATACAGGAATATATATAATATAAAGAGAAATAAGATGTGTTTTCATTTTCTAAAACTCCAAAAATTTTAGAAAATCTAGAGAAAGTATAAATTGGAATTCACTCTATTTTTGTAACGCCCCCAAATCCCTTACTGGAATCCAGGTCATTACACCTCTCGCGAAGAAAATTTCAATCACCTGCTCATAATATAATCTACAACAATAATCATAACAACTCCATAATTTACTCCACGGGTTATAGTCTTAGAACGAGCGTTCCATAATTAAAAAGTTTTTACAACACAAGTTCACCTCCCAGAATCTCTGAAATACTATTACAACTTCAGAATACTAGATAATAAAACATTTAAACAGCTTCTTCCTAGCTCGTAGCCTCCTTCGATACAAAAAGGCTAATGCTGAATTAGTAGCCTTTCCCCTTCCCTTTATCTCGGTTCGCCATGCTAGTGCCTTCTTTGGACGCCGCTGATTAATAATATTTAAATAACAAGAATGAGCCAAAGAATGCCCAGCAAGTATATAAATAAATAACCTATAAAACGACAACTCACTCAAAATATGCTTTTTACCAATCTATAATATAGATGTCAACTCAGAACTTTTTACAAATCTCGGAATACTAATCAAATGAAGGAATCAATATATCTCAACGACTTCTCAAAGTACCATTCGAATATAATTTAGTAACTTCTCGGATCAACACCCTCTACTATTAACAGAACCACAAAGGCATCCGCTAACAGTCTAAGGTATCTAATATTGGACTTCTTCTCGAAACGCCTTCTCAAGTAATGGATGATCAGTCCATTGTCACATCTCATTTTCTATCGATAGAAAGGCTGGTCGACGTCTCGAACCACCCAAATAAAATTTCTCAGAAGGATGAGCCGTCTTTCTCGCCACTTCACCCTTTATATGCAACAGTTTGGGCCGGTGCGTTACTCCGGTCACTTTTGCTTTTAGAAGCAATAATCCACAACTTACTTTACATATATATATAGATATATATATATATAATCCCACTTTTAAATATAAATATTCTGTAGTATGAAAATATTATGAAATATATCTTTATCATCTCTTCTATGAATACACATGAAGTATTTCGATAAACGTCTCGACAATATAAACCAACTTATAAAATAAATTGCAAACATCTCGTGTAATAAACAGCTCAACAATAATATATATGCATGTAAATTGCATGGTTAAAATCTGGTATAAACCACTAGAAAGAACATTTGCTTTTGAATGTCGTAAACTTAATCAGCATACTATATATAGATAACAATATAAATACTCCGAACGATGGAGTACGGGTTAGTAAACTTGCCTGAGCCCTGCGGTACGACACTCCAACTTGTTCCACGTCTCCGGTTCTCTATAATCGAATAAAAACCCACATTCAGTATACGAGTAGACGTAAAAGGTAAATCTTAAGTTTCTACATTTTTACTAATGTTTGGATTAATTAATAAAACAATTATACCATTTTTGTAAAATCATTTATTCCAATAATACTTCTAATTTAAATTGACTCTTATAAATTATCCACAATTCTCGAAAATTCCCTAATTTAATAACTATTAAACTCTCTTAAATCTCACAGCAATATTATCCAATTAACCATTTTATTCACATTAAACCCATTATTAATACTCTCACTTTTTAGAAAAAATATAATTCTATTAGAAATAATCCTAATTATTATTAATCTCACTAAATTTCTAATTGCTCTAATTTAATTAAGCCTATTTTAAGAAATAAATCTCTATTTTATTCTCCAAACAAAATAATCCAAGTATTCATTTCTTTTATTCCATGTCGCTAATTAATTTCTCTTTCATTTTTAATCTCGTAAATAAATGTGTCTTATTCCGATTTAACCCACTAAAATAATCTGAAAATATTTATTATCATCTATCCAAAATAAAACCTTATTTAACTCCATTTTATCAACTAATTATTAAATCTCTAAAATTACGCCCAATAAATCACAAATATTCCTGATTAATAAATAACTTAGTCAATTAGACCATTTTTAATAAATTAATTATTATCAACCATTTTAATTATTCCATATTCCTATTTTAATCAGACTAAATCCATTTTATAATTCCCGAATAAAACTACAGTCATAAGTTTTATTGGTACGTCATTATTTAATTAACATTTTTATTCAAGCCGAGAAACGACGTGGACCCCACCGTGGGTCCCACTTCCACCCCTGCGTCTCTCTCGACAGCTCCCCTTCCCCTTTACATCACTCTCTCGCCAATCTCTCATCTCCCTACACAACCCAGGACTACGACTCTACACACCTACACCACTGCCTCCCTGTTTCGACTACCACCACCACTCGACTCTCTCCGACCAACACATCAACACACGGACAGGTTTTGATGTTACACAAACGCCGATTACCACCCAAGCGCCACAACCAAACGACACAACAACTCACCTCACACACACCCTCCAACCGGTAACTACATCTCCTCCTTCTTCTCCTGAGTCTCCTTCGACAAAACATAACAATACCCACCAATTCCGATTACAAACCCGACTACAACAACAACATCTCTCCCTTCTTTTCGTCTTTCTCAACCTACACCACCACAACTCTCCAATCAATCCGTTTTACACAATCAACAACATACAATACACAGCAGTAACATCACTCCTCCCCCTCACTCGAGTTCGTGTCTCTCGACATACCACCAGTTCAAAACCACCAACCCAACAATCCCGTACACTCCCTCAATCTCTTCTCTAGTCATCTTCCCCTCTGCCTCCCTTCACACTCCGCCCATCTCTTCTCTTGTTAGTCTGAATCAACACAACCCAGACAATACACACGACCCAAAAATCTCACTCAACTGTCCCTCGTTCTCTATTCGACATCACGAATACTACTCCCCTCTCCCTCGATACAAATCGGACAAACACAGAACTATGATGAAATGGGATGAACCGAAAGAATTAAACAGAACAAGAAGAAAGAAAAGAAAGAAAACGAAAAGAGAAGGAAAAGAAACGAGAAGGAAAACAAACAGACTACCTTGATTATACTCTGTGCGCAGAGAAGGAAATGGGTAGAGAAAAAAAAGGCTTGTGGGTTTGGTTTGTTTGATAGAAAAACAAGGCAAAAGAAATGGAACCGTGTTTTATGTATTGTTTTTTGTAAAGAGGAGAAATAAGAAGTGAAAGAAATAGTCTACCTGGGTTTACAACTTACAACTCTGTTTTTTTCTAGAGGATTATAAGGTCGAGGTTTTGTTTTTAGAGAGTAATGTATTTTCTATTTGGCTGACAAAACAAACAAGCATGGGCTGGGCTTCTTGTGTTAAACAAAAGAATATGTTGTGTTTTGTAAAAGAATGTCTCGTGTCTGTGAAAAGAATATCGTGTTTAGAAAAGAATTACTCGAATACTGTAATCGAGAAATGCTGTCTCTTCCTCGTGTCTAACAACCCGATCAGATAAAACCGAAACATCAATATCTTTGTTTTCCTGCTGGATAATTATAACGAGACCCAAATTCGTTTTCTAAAATAAATTCTGCGATTTAAAATTTAATATCGACTCAAAATTAAAAAGAAAACATATTTTCCTAATTTTCCTACATGTAATAAATACCAAATAAATATAATTAAATAGATTTAATATAAAACTTATTCTCATACGAATATATAAAATTTTAAAAATTTACACAAACACGCTAATTAAAATATATTATTACATCGCTCTTAATTAACTTTAAATATCGAGTAGGAAAAATTTTATTCGAAATTTGCGGATATTACAATTTTTTAGGTTTTGATTTCAAGGAAAAAAATTGTTGTGTACGATCTCACTATAAAAGATTGTACTAGCTATTAAAATATCATATGATGTTATAAATTTTGTTTTATTTTTAGGATTTGATTTTTATGGATAAACATTATCATACAAGTAATATATGTAAAAGTTAGGTTTTTGGTCTTAACGAGAGAGCACATCAATAGTAAAAACTGTGCTTAACAAGAAAGCGGTTCATTAGATAAGACCGTATAAAAGATGTTTAAATATATAATTAATACATAAAATAAAATGTTTTATTGGAAGTGGAATACGAGGACGGTGGAGACGTCTTATACGATTTTTGTGAACTATACATCTTTTTTTTTAGAAATCCTTTATTTTAACCTTTTTATACAAGTTAATTATACTTGCACTATAGAAATATATCCATAAATGTAATGTTATTCCCGTAACGAAAAGTCTTCGTATTTTAATTTTTTTTGATATGTTAACATAACATAAAGACATTCCCATGCGGAAACTGTAAATAAATACAAGAATATCTATAATATACAGAAAATATAAGATGTATTTTTATCTTTTAAAACACCATAAATATTAGAAAGTTTAAAGAATATAAATTTTGGAATTTACTCTCTTTATATAATGAAGTTAGAATTTCGGTTTTAAATAAGAGCGGCTCGAAACGTATTTAACGGGAAGACGGCTCGCTAGAAAAGATTGTATTAGCTATTAGAATTTGATACTGAAGTCATAAATTTTTTTATTTTTACGATTCGATTTTATAGATAAAAAATATTATATTAGTCTTTATAATATATGTTAAAAAGTTGAGATTTCAGTTTTAACGAGAGAGCGGCTCAATCGAAAGAATCGTATTTAACAAGAAATTGATTCATTAGAGAAGATTATATAATTACTAAAATTTAATATTAATATTATAATATAACGTAAATGTATTGAATTTTTTTAAAAATATTGCAACGCCGCCGCGAAGCGCGGCTAAAATGAAATTTTGAAATGGTATAAATTTACTTCTTGATGTGTCTAAAGATGACCGCAGATAGAATCCTGAGGTTAAAAGATTTTTAATACAAAAATAAGGATATTTAGGTAAATTACTAAGAAAAGTTTGATATTTATAAAAATGCTCCTGCGGGGCCCACTTATTTTATAGTTTTTTGTATTATAACCTCAGGAGAAATCCCTGAGGACAATCTCAGACCCAGTTTTCTCATTTACTTCAAAATTTAAGCTTGATATATGATATGAGATCATGTGTTTGGTGTCTTAATTTGCTCATTTTATTTGTTTGAGTTCTTTAAGGATGTAATAATGCACTCTGAGCCCCTTGTGATTATGGTGTCGTTTGGCTGATCTTTTTATAAGTTTTTATGGATTTATTTTTGGATAAAAATTTCATATTTTGATAAATTTTTTTATGAATGTATTTAATGTATGTTTGAGATTACATAAGTTGTAAAAAAAGTATTTTTTTTTAGAAAAAATCTAATAAACTTAGCTTTTTTCTTCAAATAAGTCAACTTTTCTGGAAAATAAGCTCCCCAAACATCCCCTATATTGGTGGCCAGAATCTATTTTATGAAATATTCAAAACATAAATTTGGTCGATCGTGATTTGGTTAGGCTCATCATGCCATGTTATTTCACTAGTAGATTGTTTTAACTCATATTCTATTTATTTTAGGTTTTCTCTTTAGTCTCACAGCAGTCACTTCCGTTCTCTATTCTTTAACCGGTGGGGCTTCTACTAGTTTTTCCGGTAAAAAGCCCGAAATTCTTCCTTTTGTTTTGTTTGATTTCTCTCTTTCAATAATCTTCCTTTTAGGGTAAGGATTTGTATCCTTTTTGTTTGCTTCGGATTGTTTTCTAGATCTACATTATCGGAGCTTCCGGTTTTCTTTCTTCTTCGATTCAAGCGGAGCTTATTGGATTCGAGAGTTAAACGCCTATCTTATGGTTTCGTTTGTCAGATCTAAGTTTTTTTGGATTTTCTTTTGCATTTTCAGTTTGTTTTTATTTCAATTTTCGGCTTGTATTATTGAGTTTGGTTTCTCTCCTTTTTGAGAGGTTGTTATTTGCTTCTGGATTGTGAGTGGGGGTCTTGATTTAGTGATGAAATTTTGTATGGGATTACAGTTCTGGTCGATAGCTCAAACGATAGCTCCATCGGGGAATGATGAAGGGGTACTAATAATCCAACGAGGCTGGTACTTGTATTTGTATATACATTATCTTCAAAATATCGCTTAACTGTCTCTTCATGAGAATAGGCGATTGTAATTTACTATTTGTTTGACTCGATCATTGATATAGATACGGTACGGTTTTTTATTATTGAATTAACACCTTTATTCTTTAAAAAAAAACTCATATTCATTTGTACAGAGTACTAGTGCAGAGTGTAAATTGATGATAAAAAATGAAAACATTCAAGTCATTTCCTAAATTTACTGTGATACCTGATACATTTAAGTCAAGATCTGTTTTAGGTTAAAGATTTCATTTAAGAATGTGAATTAGTAAGTTAACCATGATTAGTTTAAAATTGATAAGAGAATTGAATATAGGACATGTTTATAAATACATTTATAAATGGTACATTTTTATAAATCAATTTTTAAAATGGGATATAACAGTGGAAAACCCTTTCTGTTAATTCAAGATCGTTCATTTAATTTGTTTAATTTATCATTTCTATGTCAATAATCAAATTCTCGAGTTTTAGTAATTATACACGAAAAATATCCGCTAGATTAAGAATCAGTTAAAATATTCTTGTATCTTACTTTTCATTTCGGGTCATTCAATTTAGAGTAAATTACAAAGAGGTGGCTAAAGTTTGCACCGATTTTCAAAATATTTGCCACTTTTTCAGATTATCAAATTGTTGTCCGGAGTTTTGCTCCGCATTATGAAAAGGTGGCGCCCGTTAATGTCCGCTAAATGATGCCCCGTTAACTTAAAATAAACGTAATTTGTGAGGGTAATTAAGGAAATTCACCTTCAGACAAATAAAAACCCCTAAAGTACTTCCATTACATTATTGTTGTCTAACTAATCGATTCACTTACCCAGTTAAAACCATAATTACTATACTAGCGGCTACATCAAAAGCTTGAGTTGAAGGCAACAATGGATTGGTTTATGCGACCTAGAAATGAAATGCACGTATACGGATCTCATGAGTGCCCTGATTACACAGGTAAATTCTTCAACGCACTAATTAACTACTGATTTAGGAATATTTGTTCAGTTACACAGTGTAAGAGTATATTATTGTTCACGTGGTCCCGAAAGTGATTGTTTATGTTGTGATTAGCTTTTCAATGGACCTTTCTTTCTCCCACATGTATTTGTTTGTGCCCTAATTAAAAATCCATTCTTGCCCTTTCCCCCATTTTGTATTTTAGAGTACCCCTCTTTATTTACTATAAAACTGTACCATGGAGGACACTTTGAGGATTTGAACTCAAAATTTGTTAATTGTAAGATTGATTACTTTGACTGCTGCAATGTCGATCTGATGTCTATATTTGAAGTTGGTGCTATGGTGTCTGAGGCTGTTGGTCGTAAATCAGTAGGAATGGAGTTGTATTTTAAATCACCAAAAGAGGGAATGGATGATATTGGGAAGTTAGAAACGGATGGTGATATTTTATTGATGACTAATCTGATAACTAAAGAAGTGCAATATGTAGAAGTGTTTGATGTCCTTATGGAACCTATAGCTGTTGAAGGATTACCCTTGTTGACCCCAGACAGGAATGCACCTGTTATAGATCTTGATTATTGTAATATCGAAGAAGTTATGCAACATGATGATTCTAGTAGCACTGACATTGTAATAACCCTAACTTTAGGAAGGCTACAGTGATTAAATGAATAGTGATCTCGAGGAATTTAGGAAAATGGTGTGTAGGTGCTCTATATTGGAAATGGAAAATGAGTAAATAGAAACCATATTAGTGATGTACCATGAAAATAAGTGACTCGAAACGAGGACAGAATTCAGAGAATCCATACTTTATTTTATTCCATAATTGACAGAGAAGTCAGGAATATAATAATTGGATTTTAAATTAAGGATATTAAATATTAGAAGTCCAAGGGAGGATATATTATGAGAAGGAAAGAGGACTGAGGATATAATCCTAGAGCAAAGAGAATGCAAACGAGTTCGAGAACGATTGAGAAATCGGGAGAGAAACCGGGAGAGCAAATTCTGAGATAAAAAGAATATACCAAGGATATTGGATTTAATATCTACTTGAGGATTAGAACTACCCTAACACACTAATATATGATGTGGGAAAGGATAATATATACGCAAGAGATTTACAGAGGAGAAACCACTGAAACGATCATAGAAATCTTTCGATGAATCAAATGATGAAAGAACTTTGCATTAAGCCCAAACAAAAAGCCCTAGAGCATGGTAAAAGCCCAAATTTTGGCCCAACCTACACATGGAGCTGTATGGTAAGTGAATTAAAGTGTAAGGGAAGGAATCCACTTGGTGAAAATATTAGAACCAAAGTGGAAGAGGAGTAAACTTGCCAAAACCTTGATACTAAGTTGCATTTCACCATGGCAAGGTGTCTAGATGGCCAACAATTGGCACCCTTTGATCGGTGGACTCCAAAACACAATTACAAAAGGTAGCTAGCTGATATATCAAGATAGAAACAAGGGATATACATCATTTATACAAGAGAAAGCAAAACAAAACAATTTTCTTTCAAGAAGAAAACTTTCGGCCAGATTTCCAGGAGATCAGTAAAACGAGCATAACTTCTTCATTTCTCAGCCAAATTTTGCGTTCTAAAGCTTTTTAGAAAACCCATGAGATAAGCTACAAGTCGTATTTCACAAGATTTTTCCAGAAAAGCAAGGTAAGGGGGTCGTTTTTCATGTTCTTTAAGCTGATGAATGGTAACTCCGAATTGTTAACTTTGTTTTCATGGTTTCTTTAGTTGATTCAAGTTAATCTAAGGTTGTTTAAGGAGTGCCCAAGGTTTATTAAGGATCTTTAAAGCTTCAAGAAGGTGTAACTACTCTTGCCCTTTTTGTATTTATGGTGGAAATTGAGTTGGTTAGTAGTTAAGTGATGTTAATGTCTAGTTTATGATGATTATGTGTTATAAATGGTTTGTTTTGATATGGAAATTTTGTGTTGTGGACTTGTATCCATGGTTGGGATGTAGACCACATGGTGTAGGTGATGGTGTATAAGGTGGATGATTGATTTGGAGGAGTTTGATTTTTGGAAAGTATGAAAATATAGCCGTTATAATGTCCGATTTTCGTTAGACCAAGAATCTGCCCTCTTTTTGGACCCTATACCTGTACGGTAGGTTACTATCCAGACTCCCAAGTGACCATGAGATGATAGAGCTTGGTTCATAGATCGTTTTGATATAAAGTGCGTTAAAATCTGATGAACGGTTTAGGAGAAAAGTCAGTTTTAGTGAAAGACGTTCGATAGTCGAGAAAACGTAGTTGTACCAACTTTGAGGCTATAACTACCATACTTAGACATTATTAAAAATTATAAAACTTTGGGACATTGCAGTAGGGTAGTCAGAGAGTCATTACCAGTTGTCCTTGTAGTAAAATTCGAAATCCATATTTTCTGGGAATTTTTACAGTTAAGTGTAGTCGTTAGGGGAAATGGTGAAAACCCCTGAAACCTCGATTGAACTTATAAATGGTTAAGTTCTTGAACCTTTGGGGTAGTAGTGATACGTTAAACATATGTAAAGTATCAAGGGTAATGTTATACAAGAGTAAAGTGAGAAAGGAATGTAGTATTCTAACGACGGTCCTTTTTGTGTTTATAGAAACTTCGGGAGAGCCACGAGCTATACTGCAAGGATGCAGAGATAGGGAAAGATTTCTTCTATCCTTAATTTGTAAAACTACTTATCTTCACAAAGAAACTTGATTTCATGGAATATATATGTGATGCTATTATTACTATATTGTGAAGAAATTGTCTTCCTTGAGTATTGATATTGAAAAGAAAGGTATACGAAGATGTATATGAATATGGATATGAGTATGAGATGGATATGAATATGGATATGAGTATGAGATGGATATGTATAGAGATGATTATGCATGAAGTGAACATGCCTTATGATTAAGAGAATAAGAGAGAATGGTATTAGTTGTTATCTAAAGTAAATAAAAGAATGGTATCAGTTGTTATCTAGGGTTATATGGTTTATAATACTATATTAAAAATATTCTTTTTGAGTATCAGTGGTTTAATAAATATTATTTGATTATTATTCATTACTCTTAAAATAGACGGAATATTTTATGAATATAAAAGTATATTTGATTCCTGAATATGAAAGAGATGTTTGGATCATAATCAAAGCATTATGTTATATATATATATATATATATTATAGAAGTAATGTGCGAGAATGGAAATGATATGAGTGAATGATAAATGGAAATGGAAATGATATATGTGAATGGAAATGGAAATTGGAAGGAAAAATGTGGAATGGTATTGGTATAAATGGAATACTGATTGAAAAAAAAGGGGGGATTGCAACAGACTTGCGTAAGTGGCTGTGTCAGGGCTGTGTGCGACACAGTCCAGCATTTATTATTTTTATTACGGCACAAAGATGCCAAGGGAGGATGTTAGCAGGTGGCCTTCCTCCAGGGATGATCTTCATTCCTTCTACCGGTAGTAAAAAGAGAGCAGGTACGATTAGGCGACTGATCATCGTCCTAATGTATCAGGCGACAGCAGATATCCCCAATGTTTTTGAAAAGAAAGTGTTGACAATGGTTTTCAGATTTCTATACTGAAAACAGAATAATGATATGAGATGATGGAATTATGGTTACAGATGAAGAAAAACTGATATTATATTATTTTAGATTTCTTTCTTATAATAGTAAGTGGATGATGTATTATTAAATAAGAGCTTTATTCTTCCTTAAAGATTATAATTGGTTTCTGCTTATATATGCATATATATGTATACCTGTTCACATTCTAAATTCTAGTTTACAAAATTATCTTGCTGAGCTATTATAGCTCACTCTTGCTACTTATGTATATAGCAGCTAGGTCCCATGCCGATACTACGCACTACACCCCGCAAGAGGGTAAGGGAAAGGCGACCTTTTGAGCGAGTGCTGGCGACCATCCCCGAGGTAGTGACAAGCGAAAGGGGCTTAGTAGACTTATGTAAATTAAGTGTGTAAGTTTGTAATAAACTTTTGGTTGTTGAAATGCTTCCTGTAGAAGTATTATTCAACAATGTACTTAGTAGAATTCTGGGTTTGTAATAACTGTTAACTTTAAACTTTTAATATTGTGAATGTTGTTCTATGAGCATATGACTGGTGTGTGATGATATTAGTGTGGGGTCATTTATGAAAGTATTAATTTGTATTAATTATATATATAAAAAAAATCCAAGAAATGTTGTTAATGAATGGAAATTGGACCTTGACGGCCCGGATCCATGACCCCGGATCCAGGGGCGTCACAGACATGGAGCAAGAACCTCATAAAAAGAAAAGAATGAAGAAGGTTGGAAAGAAACCAACCCCAACAAAGAAGGTTACTAAGAGGCCAATCATGGATAAGGCTAGTGTTGAAGGGGATGAAACTGAGGCTAATATTGAAGGGCATGGAACTGAGGGTAATGTTGAGAATGAAGATACTGGATATGAGGCTGAGCATGAATATGAATCTAATGAGGTTGAGAATGAAGATCATGGGGAAGATGCTGTTAATGAAGAACAAGCATGGATGGATGGGTCAGATGCAGATGATGAAGAATGGTTTCCAGACAGCTCTAATGATGGAAACACCAACTATGACGAAGATTTTGGTGATATCAGTAGTGAATACAAAGGATATCCTGGGTATATAGATGACATTCTGGATGAGGCTGACATAGAATTAAATGATGAGGTGATTGGTGGTAGTGAGGATGAAAAAATGGCAGTAAGTAGTGAGGATGAACTTGATCCTATCTTCCTTGAGTTCAATGAGGAGGTGGATATGGTGGATCCCAATTTTCAATTGGGTATGTTATTTAGTAGTGCTGAAGTGCTAAGAATGGCAGTTAGAAGCCATGCCATAGCTTAGAGAAGACCTATAAAGAGGCAACCAAATATGAGAAGCAAAGTTCAGTTTAAATGCACACCACCCTGCAGTTGGAAATTATATGCAAATAAGTGCCAAAGGAGTGGGAGTTATCAAATAAGGACTTACCTTGGAAAGCACACATGCCAGTTGACATTTTACCAAAAATAAATTTCTGCAAATTGGATAGCTAGAAGGTACATTGATGAAATCAGGATGAATCCTCAGTGGGAAGGTGAAGCTTTTCAGAAGAAGGTTGTTAATGATCTTGGTTACAATGTGAACAAATCCATGTGTTATAGAGCTAAAATATAGCTTTAAAGGTGATCAATGGAACTCATGAAGAATCTTTTGCTCAGATATGGGATTATGGCAATGAAGTTAAAAGAGTTATGCCTGATACTACACTGGCAATTGAACTGGAAGATCCTGAACCTGACCAAGATAGGGGTAGGTTTAAAAGGATTTATATTTGTCTTGGGCTAGTGAAGAGGGGATTTAAGGCAGGTTGCAGACCAGTGGTGGGGTTGGATGGCTGCCACTTGAAAGGGCCATATGGGGGGCAGTTATTAACAGCTATTGGAATGGATCCTGAAGATGGGATGTATCCCATTGCATGGAGTGTTGTAGATGCTGAAAACACAGAGAATTGGTGTTGGTTTTTAAGCAAGCTGAAAGATGACTTGAATATGACCAATGATGGAGCTTGGACCCATATTAGTGATAAGCAGAAGGTACAATGCCTTTTACTTTTTGTTATTATGTTGTACTGCTTTATATCTGTCTCATGAATTGGATTATTATGTTGTATTGGTAGGGACTAATCAATGCACTTGAGGAGTTGTGTCCAAATGCAGAACACAGATTCTGTGTAATGCATTTGTACAACAACATGCACAAGGAGCACAAAGGAGCAGGTCTAAGGACTTTATTATGGAGTGCAACAAAGTCAACAACTTTATATCACTATGAGAGGAACATGGCAGCAATGAAAAAGGTATAAATCCTTACCTTTCTTAAAAAATGAGCTGACTTTATATGAAAAAGCTATACATATTGCTAACAACATTATTTATTATTTCCATTAGTTGAGCAAACATTGTTGGCAGTGGCTAAATGCCAAACCAAGAGAACAGTGGAGTAGATCTGGCTTTAGAACCCACTGTAAAAGTGATTTATTTGTCAATAATCACTGTGAGGTATTTAATGCCTCAATCAGAAAAGTTAGACACCTACCCATTGTTGCACTGCTGAGATGCATACACATAGCTGTCATGCGTAGAATTCAGAGAAGAATGACTGAGGCTCAAGATTGGCAAGGAGAATTCTGTCCTAATTCACTAAAAAAACTAGAAGTGTAAGTTATGTTTTCCACTAATTAACTAGGTTGGTTGTCATGTGTTATACATTTTCCAGTTCCAATTGCATTTGACTTGTGTTCTAATGTAGGGCAAGTAAGAAATTCGTAGGTTGCCATGTCACTTGGTCAGGAGGACCAAGATATTTGGTTCAAACTTCTGCAGGTGGCTATGAGCTAGTGGTAGACTTGATTGCCAAAACTTGTGCCTGCAAAAAATGGCAACTCAGTGGAATACCATGTTTTCATGCTATTGATTGTATGAATCTACATGACTTCAATTTGCAGGATTTTATTCATCGTTGTTATTCAATAAACATGTTTAAGAAGGTATTTTCTCATACTTAATTCTTCATGAAACTCCTGGCAACCCAATCCATATTTATATGTGTATTTATTGTAGGTGTATAGACACTTTGTTGAGCCAATTAATGGTAAAGAGGAGTGGGAGAAGACATTTTATACAGAACCCCTACCTCCAATTGTTAAACCCTCCACTGGAAGACCTAAGCTCAAAAGAAGCAGAAAAAATGATGTGCCAGCACTACCAAATCCTGATGACACTAAACTCAAAAGGCACAAAACTAGTGTGCAATGTGGAAGGTGCAAGTTATGGGGGCATAATCGAAGGACATGTCCTAAGGTATACAAATTATTTGCTTATGAATTTTGATAGAATTTTACATAAGGTATTAACATGTATTATTTTAGGGTACAAATGAGGCTAATACTGAGGATACAAATGAGGCTAATACTGAGAGTACAAATGTAGCATCCCATAATCCGGGGTACAGATCTGGGGCCACTAACCACAAACAATAATATACAACCCTGGATATAAACAACATATAATAATAAAACCCTTGAACCAAGATCGCATACAGGTTATGGTATGAAACAAACTATCGAATTATAAATTTTACAACCATTCTCAGAATAAACTGCTATACAAGTGTTATAAATACATGAGATTTCTGTCTATCTAAATGTCCCACCTTGACCAATTCCAAACCAATATCCGATGAGATTTCATAACCCGATCGTCTCCTCTCGCTGCTGGAAAACAACACCATTGACCATTACTAGGTCCACTAATCCTCTCTATTAACTGAAGAAAACAAACAAGCAAGAGTGAGCCAACAATGCTCAGCAAGTGCAGTGGTGATAACAATTTCAATAACGATAACAAATCTGATAAACAAAGGGGTTTCATTTCATTCTATGAAAGAATTAGTTATATCCACTTTTAGATTGCCACGAGGGCCAACAATTCACATTAATAAGGTGCATCAGAAAGTAGAACTGATAAGAGTTCCGATATCCAAATGTTATTAAAACAGACTTCCAACGAGTCAAGAACTAAACATCTCAATCTCAGAGTATAGATTAGAATTGGATTTTTATTTATTTAAAAAAAACAATAAGGTTAGGCTGCTGATCAGTCACGCACTAATCCCGGACCCGGACAAACGCATATAGCAATGTCCTTAATTAGATCCATGGCACACATTGACCTTAACTTCCGACCATAATATGGTCTCACCCCGAAGGGTTTTACGCCCCAAGGGCCACTTTTAAAAAAACATTTCCAATTCTATATCAACCACAATAGGTGTCGGGACAATCGACAACCTTTGCCAACCAATAACTGGAAACTCACGTTCCTGAATAATGACTTATGATTAATAGTCAATGAGGATACAACAATATCTGCTAGTATCAATGAGTTCGATACGATACAGGGGAATAACCAGATAATCACGATCTTTAACAACTACCGACAAGTTCGGTAATAAGTGTGGTGGAGAATATAAAGAACAGCAGTTAAATAAATATCGACAAGATAAATATAAATAAATGGGGACATAACATCATTAAATTGATTGAAAAGATAATCAACTAGAGCAACAATAGAAGATATAAATCGCGACAAGATTATCATCACTTGAAATTCTAAGTTAGAGCAGGGACATAATGGAGCACTACAAATTTATAAAATCTTTTAACGCACAATAAGGTTTGATTTCACATAAGCGAGTAAAACAGCTTAAACGATTATTTGTGAAAAGGTAGTTTTAGGATAATTAATCTTCAAATTATTTTGAAGAAAACATTTTAAGAAGAAAGGGGTTCTCTGGTGAAATTATGCTAAAACCAGAAATTTCAGTAACAGGTATTTGTGGAGGTTTAAAACATGGATTCTTCCTAATTAGAGAGCCTTTTAACATTTTTAAAAAGATAAAAGAAAAGTCTTCCACTAAGGAAGCTTTAACATCCCTTGGATGAAATAATTTGCAGAAAAAGGATATTGGTATGGTCCTTTGAAAAATTTGATGCTTGCTCTGGGTGGGGAGAATTGAATATATAGCGCAAATTGAAAGAGTGCATCACTTTCTAAACATGCTTGACAATTCTATATTATTCAACCAAGAAATTGAGTTGCATCACTTGAAAAATAAGTGACTAGCAATAACACTTGCCTCGATATACGAAGTTCTCGATCCTAACATTGATCCTCGACCCAATTTCACGTCAGCTTTTACTTTCTAGTCTTTTATTTGGCTTTACTTCCATTTCTACTTCGTAACTCACCACTTCCACGTCAATTCACCCGTTGGCTTTAATACTTGTCCTCATGTTCGTCTTTCCATTTTCCCACGCACTGCTCTTGGCTATGTCTCCTATTCAAACATTTACGAGGTCAGATACTATTTCAGTATTAACTTAAGCAAAACCTTATTGTTTGCTCTATTCTACCCATACGCGTCCTATAACGCATATACACATATCATATATAAACATGTATAATTATATTCACAAAATAGCCTTAGTATAACCAACTAGGTCAAATATACACTTCACATAAACATTTAACACAGATGGCCATCTAGTACTTAAATATTAACCAGTGGCAAACACTTCAAAATAATACCACAACTCAATTCTTCACATCAACTAATACATATCTACCTAGACCCTTAGAAATCATAACATACTTTCAAATCATCGAAATTAAATAAATTAAATAGATTTGCAGGGGAATTTTAGAAAATTTTGGCATGAAGTATTCGTAAATAGGACTATTCCCCTGTTTTTCAATTCAACCATTTACCAACCAAACTATATGAAAATAGAGCTACCTCAACTTGTAGCAACATAAAAGTAAACATATAAGAAAAGTACCCGCCCAGACATGCGGCACATAGCATATAAGGAATTCTGCCTCGACATGCAGTAAACACATAATAATTTATATTAGCATTAACTACTACTTACGCTACATCAATAATCGTATCACTCACGCATTTTAATGATACACGTGACAATCAATTATTGATATTCGTAAGCCCTAGGGAACAACCCCTAGCATTAACTATTACTTACGTTATATCAATGATCACATCACTCAAGTATATTAATTATACTCGTGATAGTTAATCATTGATATTCGTAAGCCCGAGGATCTAGTCGAAAAGAATTACACAAGTCCTTAAATATTGACATTTAGAACTTATGATCTCTTTACGACTCCTCGCAGTTAAACTAAATAACATATAACATTGACCACATAAACACATAAGGAAATTGCGGCACATAAGAAATTTAAATCTACAAATAATCTTTAGAATAGAATTTGGAACTACTACTACGGCTCAACTTATAACATTTAGCACATAAGCATTTACCGACTAGTACATCCATATAATTCCACATATTATCCAACATTTAACAATCCTTAAGGCCAAATATAATATCGAAGCCTCAATTACTACAAAAATCATAATTACAATTCACAATCATCAAAATCCCCAAATATTAACAAGACCACCATATAATTCCAATGATTATAATTAACATCTGACAATTAACAATCATTAAGACCGAACATTTATCGGACTCATAACTAATTCCAACAATTATAATTAAATGTACTCTCCAAATTAAATACGGGAGTTACAACAATATTCTCAAAATTCGAACATAATCTAATTATGAAAATTAGCACCATAATCTCAAAATTTAAGTCAAATTAAATTACCACAATTAAGTAATTTTAACCATTACAAACTTTCTGAAATATACTACGAAAATTAAAGCAATAATATCATAATTTAAGCATAATTTAATTACAACAATTACATAATTAAAATACGATAATTATGCACAAATACAAGCTTTCGCAATTATACCTTTTCCGGTGAATATTGAACACCTCCACCATCTCTCTCTTTCTCTCTCTCTCTCTCTCTCTCTCTCTCTCTCTCTCTCTCTCTCTCTCTCTCTCTCTCTCTCTCTCTCTCTCTCTCTCTCTCTCTCTTCTCCTCCTCCCCAGCTGTTGCGCGCGCCTTCCTTGCCCAGCTGCAGCGTGACTCCGGCCACCACTGCCGCGCGATGGGGTCGCCCCCTTCCTGCTGCACATACCCACACACACTCCGAGATAAACACACACACGATTTATACACACACTTACACACACGTATATGTATATACATATAATAAGAAATTGATTCTCAATCAAGAACCCCCAATTCAATCTTTCCCTAACCCTAATTTTTTTCCTCAATTCCATTTTCTCTCTCCTCGTAATATTTTCTATCTGCCTGCTGTGTTTGTGATATATTGGGCTTGGCCCAATTCTAATTATATTACTACTATCCACTCACTTCGGGCCCAATTATACACTAATAAATGACTTCTATAAATCACAATTAAATAGAACATTCGGAAAATTAAACTTTTCATTTTTAAAATAAAGAATATTAAATTACGAGCACACACATATTTTTAAAATATTTTTAGGATAAAAAACGAATTAAATATGAATTTTTCAAGTTTTGATCCTTTAAAGACAATAAAACACTTGAAATCATTTAAAATACTAAAACACCCAAATTAATCTACCCAACAATTTTAAAAACTCAATAAATATATAAAGATAATATTTCAAGAAATTTCAAGATTTTTAAGTCCTCCGATAATTTTATAAAATTGACAGAAGATCAAAAATGCATGATTTAAACATATTTAAATCCTCTAAAATACAAATAAAAATACACCGACCTTCAAAGCTTACCCAAATCATCATATCATCACATAAATACAATTTCACACACATTCCACTTTTCAACAATAATTACATAATAATATCCATAATTTATATTAAATAAATAATTTTAAATTCAAAATTTTCTAGGGCGTTATATCAAATGATGCTAATATTGAGGGTACAAATGATGCTAATCAAGCTGAAGATAATCAAGGTGGTTGATAAGTGGATTTTATATCCACTTGGATCGCTTAATTTCGGCTTAAATTGATTGTCTCGGACTCGAGTTGTTGTAGATTTGATGTGTTTTGCTTAGTTGTGCAGGATTACGAGAATGTTGACTAAGGTGGATGCTTTTATAATTTTTTGGGAATTAATTGATTAAAATTCGGATTTTCGAGAAGGGTTGCACAGTTTACACTGTTTTGGCCATATCTTGAGTTCTAGAAGTCCGTTTTAGGCCCGTAAGCAGTCCACGCGAAGATAACGAGATTTCCTATCATTCTAAGATAGTCCAGAGGTCCAATTACGTGGGGAACGTTCCAGAAAATCTGAAGAAAAGTCAACCACGAATTTTCCTTACAAAACATAATCAAATTAGGAAACGTATCTTGCAGAAATTCTATTATAATTCTGTTTTGTATTTTCTTGCTGGGCAAGACTTATAGTGCCTATATAAACACATCATACCTTGTAATTTGTATGAGATTATTATTATTGTAACGTAGAATTGCAAGAGAGAAGAGTGGAGAAGGATTCAAGCTCGGTGACAAGCAAGATCTAGATCTACTTCAACTTTTGTATACTTTGGATAATAGATTTGTTTTCTCAACTCTTGTTTTTATTAATTTTATCACTTCTTTATTTTATATCTTGTTTAATATCATGCTTTCAATTAATCCCATGGTGACGAACGGTTCAATTATGAACTAATCGTTGTCATGGGATCCTAATGGATTTATCTATGTAGCTTAGTAGTTTATATGCTTTAAAGATTTATGTGTGGTGAATTCTTGATATCCTTGTATGGTTGTGTTTCATGTATTTAGATGCGTCGCGAACATCTAATTTGTTAATCTCTTGCTAAACGAGAGTGGATCTTGAGATTTAGAACTTGCCATGCTAGCATAGGATAGGTTGATGTTTTAACATCATGATTTGTGGCGTAAATAGAGATATTATGCTACCCTATGTGATCTAAGTGGATAACTTGTGCTTAAACCTTTATGTTTTCAAATTCTATAGAGATATAGGGTCTAAACATAATTGGTGTCTACCCATCTTCTATCTCTTTTGTGGATGCATGCGTAGTTTGGTATTAGTATACCGACAGGTAGCTTTTACTTGTTTCGTGTTATCCGATCAGATATCATCCCCATCACATGTATTGATTAAAGGCTGCGACTCTAAGTGAAGTAGATAATGAAATTAGGATTCCATGTTTTATCTCATATAAGTAATTCATATTAAATTCTCATTAGTTAATTATTCTTAGTTTAATAATTTGCTTCCGAGTTAATTTTAGATAATTAAAACCTCATTCTTGTTATTTGTCTTAGCAGTGGATTAAAACTAAACATTGTTGCATAGGCATATTTACTGATTGAACTTAACCAGATCTCTGCGGAACGAACCTTAATTATATTACTTGTGACTACGTGCGCTTGCGTAATTTTGTGCTAACAGTGGTGATAAGGAGGTGCAAGTTCATTAAGGTGGTGCTAAGGAGGTGCAAGTTGATCAAGGTGGTGCTGAAGAAGTACAAGGTGATCAAGTTGATGAAAATGAGGAAGGTGGCCAACACTTTCATACTGAATTTGTTCCAGTGCATCCCAATTCCCAACCTACAACTGAGGTATATTATAGTCAAGGAGGTGTTTTCACTGCTCCAACTGCACCTTTCAATCCAGGATCAAGTGGTGTGATTCCTAAAACATGGCAGAAGAAAAAGCAAACTGTGATAACAAGGGCTGCAGTTTTAAGGGCAAGGAGTTCCATGGAGAAGAAAATTAACAAAAAATATGTGGAATGATGTTTTTAAGTCTGCCTGTCTAAGTCTGTAAAGTGTAAACTATGTCTATCTAAGTCTGTAAACTATGTCTGTCTATCTAAGTCTGCCAAATATGCAAACTGCAAACATTTAAGTGCTTTTGTGTGCCAAGTAATGTGGCAAGTCTTTTGTAAGTTGTGGGGCAAGTATTTTGTAAGTTATGTGGCAAACTATGTCTGTTTTTTCTATGCCAAGAAATACATTTTGAGGGTTTCATGCCATGTCTTTTGTAAGTGCTTTCATTCCAATATTGATCAACTACAATCAAAGCAGAGAAATGCAGTGCATGTCAATATTGAACTTAATTTTATAAGAAAACATGGATCTATTTTCATTCCAATGGCAACTGCAATTTCATTAAATACCAACTACAATCTTTACAGATACACAAACCAACTACAAACAAAAGCTTTTTTCCAATCTTGTTCACAAAATAAATACCAACTACAATTCATTATACCTACCATACACAGACCTCATTACTCCTCACTGCCACTGAACATATAGAGTACCAACAAAGCAATAAAGCTTAAAATAAATCGAACCATCCATTTTCTTTGCTCCCTCTTCTGTACTTCAATCAATTGAAGCTCATGCTCAGCTTCCATGGCTTTCAACCTCCTCAGAAGACCTGGAATTACAACTCTTGCTCTATGACAAAGAGGAGCGTCGACCCATTGGAAATACCTACAACCACCAATTTCATCGATGCAATTCTTGAATCTTCGACCAACATTAGCATCAGTCCAAGCCACTCTATCCGCTGCAAGTCTGCCACAGTAGCAGTATGCCATGTTTTTTCTGTTAGTTGGGTGCAAGGAAAGTATAAATTTATGTTCTAGGGTTGTATTCTTACATATTATAGAGTCGTTATTATATATACATACAATATAATCGTTGTATTTTCTTAAAACCCCATTTTGCCCTTTGCTCCGTTACAGCCGTTACCGGATATTTGACGGGTGCCACCTTTTCAAAATGCGGAGCAAAACTCCGGCCAACAATTTGATAATCTGAAAAAGTGGCCAACATTTTGAAAATCGGTGCAAACTTTAGCCACCTCTTTATAATTTACTCTTCAATTTATTGATTACATGTCAGTAATCGAGTTCTCAAATTTTGGTAATTTAATACAAAAAATATCCGCTAGATTAAGAAGCGGTTAAATTGTGGGACTCAAAAGTACGAAGGAACTAAAGCATTGTGAAAAGAAACACTCTGCAATGTGGAAGTCCGGAAAAAATTACCAAATTCGAAGTGGATTGGTACTGAAAAAAAAACGTGCTGGTACAAGCAACTACTCCTATTAGTTTCGTAAATATTCATTGGGACGGAATGAGTACTAATTTCGTAAATATAACATAGAAAGAAAAGCAAGTTAAAAAATTGTGTTTGGAATAGTAAATATTGAATATAATTACTGAATTATGACTGTTTGACCCGGGTATTCTAGGTTAAAATTAGTACACTCATGTTTTGAGGTTAGTTTTAGACAAAATAAATTTTTTGAAATAATTTGCCGTAACAAGGCAGACCGTGAATTTACAATGATATCGGCTGTACGCACCCAAGTACCAGTTCAGTTGAGGACCACCCAGTCAAACAAGCAAAAATATCAATCCAAGGCTCAACCTTTGGAACGGTACCATACGATAGCCAAACCCGATTTAAAAATGCCAAGATCTTGTTAGTCTCGGAACACCTTAATTACTGGCATGAAGAATAATTTCATCTTTAGCTAAAGCTCTCTAACTCGAAAAAATTGAATCAGAAATTTTTATACATAATACATATATTTCATTTTTTTCTCAGAATATTTCACTAGTACTTATCTCATTTATACATTTTAGAAGATAAGTACCAAAAATTGGGGAAAAAAGGTGATGATTTCAAGCAAGGGGGGACAAAAAGGGGTAGAATGGTAAAAGCATAACCCTGGCCTTTGTAGAAGCCCGAGAAGGCAATCCTTTCCAAAAATTTCAATGACAGATGGAAAAAAGAAAAAGTTACTTATAATCCCAACAAGCTATACTAGTCTAGTCTAGTCTACTAGCTTAGCTCTTCTTCCCAGAGAAGAATCTATTGTCTGTGTGTGTGTATGTATTTTCCTGTTTCTTCTTTTGGAGCTGTGTGATGGGTCTCAGCAGCTCTACCTCCTACTCTTACACCTTTCACATGCCTGTGATTTTTAGCATCACCTTTTTCAGACACAACCCTTCAACAACTGCTCTCGCTCTCTGAGTCTCTTTAAACCCCCCCCCTCTCTCTCTCTCTGAGTCTCTCTTCTCTCTCTTTTAAACCCCCCATCTCTCTCTCTCTCTGAGTCTCTCTCACCTCTCTCTCCATTTCTTGAAAAAACCCTATCTTTAAAAAGCTCAGGATTCCTCAAATCTCTCTCTCTCTCTCAAAAATCTTATTTTTAAGCTATGGAGATGAATAAAGTTTATGATGCTGAGGATGTGTTGCTTTCCAATGAAAGGCCACCACCTTCTTCTTCTGAGTTCCTTGATTCCTTCTGGATTTCTAAGTCTTCCCCTTCTTTCCAAGGTCTTTCTTTTCACCTCTTTTCCTAGTTTCTTGAAATTCTTTTGTTTTTAAGCATACAACAGAACCATAAAACACACACACACACACACATCTTTTTGTTTGTGTAGTATGCAATTTTGCAATAGTTCTTGAGTTCTTGGATAAACAAACCCTGGTCAATTAGTCAAATCTTGCACTTATTTTATGTTCATTGGCTTAATATAATTAATACTTGCAATAACTTTAATTTACTCTTTTTTTTTTTGCTATTTGTAGATACTTAATTTTTTTGTGCTAAAGCAATAAACTTAAACTTTTGACTAATCTGATACTCATTGTTGAATTGTGTAACAAAATGATACTTCTACTGGGTTAGTAGAGTACATTTATTAGTGCAACTGGAACTATTTATTGTGAACATTTATTTGTGGTAGTGGTACTAGTAACTATTTATTGATTTGTTGATAAATGCAAGTGATATTGTTACAGGGGACTCTGCTTCTGGCTCTACAACTATGGTTCATTTTCAAAATTCCCCACCTGAAAATGGTGGACTTGGTGGATTGTTACCAAAATTGGACAAAGAAGAGAATGGTAACGAGGACTATGATCCTTGCTTTCAACAACCCGAAAAGAAACGACGACTTACCATTGATCAGGTTAACTATCTTGAGAAGAGCTTTGAGGTAGAAAACAAGCTTGAACCTGACAGGAAAGTTCAACTTGCAAAGGATCTTGGTTTGCAGCCTAGGCAGGTTGCCATCTGGTTTCAGAACCGGCGAGCTCGATATAAAACCAAACAGCTCGAGAAGGATTATGATTTCTTGAAAGAAAGTTATGATAAGCTCAAGGATGATCATGATATTCTAGCCAAAGAGAATGAGAAATTGAGGCTTGAGGTAATCATTACTCTCGACATTTAAGCCGTGTTTTGAAACTAATTGCTCGATTTTAATTTAGTTTATAGATTTATAGAATTTAGTTTATAGATTTAGTTTGGTTCTCGCCTAATCAAGTATGAGTTTGAGAGGATGTATGGCATTGTTGGTTCCATTAAAAATTTCAATCCTTTGTTTTTACTAGGTTGAATCACTGAAAAGAAAACGGCCTGTGACAGCGAAGAGGCCTGAACCACCTAATATGGCGAATTCGGAAGAACCACAACCAACAGAAATACCACATTCAAGTTCATTATCTCAGAATGTAATCGGTGCAAATGTGATGGTTATCAAACAGGAGGATGCGAATTCAGCAAAGAGTGATGTTTTCGATTCAGAGAGTCCACATTGTGCTGATGCAAACATTGTATCCGTATTTGAGCCTGTTGATTCTTCCCGAGTTTTGGATCAAGACCCATCTGATTTCTCTCAAGACCATGAAGATGACTCCTGCAGGATTTTGCCACCTCCATGTCTCCCAAAGCTCAAAATCGAGTCTTACGAGGACTTAAATGCAGACACTTGCAATTTGGGTACTTCTGTTGATGATCAAACCTTTTGGTTTTGGTCTTAACCAAGTAGTTACTAAATAATCTAATGTTCTGGAATAGCATGTTTGTAATTAGTTTCCATTACCATGAATAAAGGTGGAACCTTTGGTACTTGGCTCATTTCCTCTTTTGTGATAACACAATTTTTCCTACATTCTGAAACTTACTCCGTCCGATCATTATCAGAAAAAATTATAGCAAAACCAAGATACACTGTATCTTGGTTGAGCAGGGTCATGGATGGGAAAAATATACATGTCTTGCATACACATTTGACCTTAAATTTATTCTAAGATTGGAGAGATCGTTTCCGTAAAAACCTATGTAATAACCCTTAGCTTCTGCAATGCGGGATCATAATAAAACACAGGGACCTGAAGTCTTGAACAATATACAACAACAGCATTGTCAAGGACATGTGTAGTGACATTTGTGATGTAAAACATAAACACAGAACTGGAAATGAGGTTTGTCTGTTCCAATAGAGAACTGGACCAAGTGTATAAACAAAGATCAAGACTGGGGGAGGGATCAAAGTGCAAATAAGAAAGTGTCAGCTAAATAAGAGGGTGGTGTTTTTAACATAGACTTGACAGTGTTGAAGATTTGTACAGATTATCATATAAAACTTGACCAGAAAACAAAAGAAATCAAACATGTGATGAGTTTTGGACACGGAATATTTTTGGATACGCCAAGTTTCTTGATACACAAAACATTAGAGCATCTCCAAGAGTCTCTTAACTCACTCCTAAATATATTATAAACAATTAAGCTCTTAACAAGTTATTACATTGATTTGTGTGTCAACTCCAACAATGCTCTCTATTATGGCTCTTTATTTTATATTTTATTCATATTTCAATTCCACTTGGACAAACAATCAATAGATGAGAGAGAAGAACCACTATTTTACTAATAAAATATTAAGTTAAGAGCTACTAGTTGCTCCTAAAATAGAGGAGAGAGAAGAAGCTCTTAACTTTTTAAAGAGCCTCTAAGAGTCTCTTGGAGCTTGATTTTTATTCTCTCTCCTCATTTTTTGAGTTAAGAGCTACAATAGAGAGCCTCTTGGAGATGCTCTTACATTATCCCTCGGATAAAATATTTAAATACCTCTCAACTCTGTCCGGTCCGTAACAAGATCATGCTATACAAGATTTTCTAAAATCACAACACCTACTAGTACTGCATGAACACTGAATCACCAAAAGTTTTTAGTGAGCAGTGTTTAGTAAAAAAACATTCATCCATTACTGTAAAAACTGGGTGATTTTATGGATTGTAGTCGAATAAATTTGGAATAAATTGAGGAAGAAACTAGTAGTAGTAAAATATAAGGTGACAAATAATTTGATGCCACGAGTGGGAGATGACAGAGACAGGATATATTAATACGAAATGAGGTGGGGCGCAGAGAAAAGGATGAGTAAATCCAACACACCACGGAACGGGGTGGTCCCCACTGACACTCTGTATCAACGACGACGACTCACGGATGGTGACTCGGGAAATGCAACGTGGCGTCAGATACGCGGTGGACATCAAAGTGAGGGAAGTCCTGCTATTGCATGTACCCTCACTTCACTGCATCTTGCATATCCTTTTTATTCGATCCATGTCTTATGGCAAAAAGTGGGAATCAAATTTAATTGGTAGAAGTATTGGGATAAATCAAAAAAATAACGATTTTTTTAATTCAAAAATTGAAAATAACATTTTTTGAGGTGAGGTGTTAAAAATGACGTTTTGGATACGCATTTTAAATTTGGGTATTCTAATATGCATTTCGAATTTGGGTATCAACGGGTCCCATAGAAACAAAAACAAAAACAAAAACAAAAATAAAAAAATGGTGATATGCATTTTGGGAATGCGTATCAGGGTCAGATACGAATTTTCAAAATGCGTATCTGACCCTGACAGACATTTAAAACATGCGTATCATCATTTTTTTAGTTTTTTTTGGTTTTGCCCCTGCGGGACCCACTGATACCCAAATTCAAAATGCGTATTAAGATACCCAAATTGAAAATGCGTATCCAAAACGTTAATTTTCACACCCTCCTTCAAAAAACGTTATTTTCATCATTTTTATCCAAAAAAATGTTATTTTTAGCATTTTTTCAGAGGTATTGTACAAAGATTAATTGGATAAATGCAATAACCATGGAACATGGATTAATTCTGATTAATCATCAATTTTTAGAACAAAGGATACAAATATTACATTTTTTTTTGCAAAAATGTAATATTAATTTCATTACTTTTTTTATTGAATCAGATCAAATCAAATATTACCATATATTCGTCTAGTCAAAATAGAGTTACATTATCTTCCATAATAGTGCCTCAAAAATAAAAAATTCTTCCACAGTAGAAGAAAAAAAAGGTTATGTATAAAATTTTATACATTTTTTTTTGAGAAATAAATTTTATACATTTTAAAATACGCGTAAATATAGTAAAATTTACGGAGACGGAAGGGAGCCTTTAACATGGCTAAAGGGACATTACAAGATGACATGTATGTTCAACTGTAGTGATGGAAGTGCATATAAATTTCTGAAATGTGTGTTTATATTTAGATAGAATTATAATACTCCTGAAAAATTGATTCACAAGTTGACATTAAGATGCGTAGGCTGAGAGGGGCCTCTACAAAAGAAGATATATTGGGCATCTCGAATAGAAGTTGCCAACATATTTGCCAACTTCGAACACATCATCATATATATTACTTTTTTATTTCTTCTCTCCTCCATCTCATTGTTGGCAACTTTTGTTACAAATCTACTTGCAATTTTAAAAGTTGTCAATAAGGTCCCATACATCAATTTTATATTATCTTATAAACACATATTATATTTATATATTCTAAATAAAATTGAAAATTTGGATATTTAAAATACTTAATTCCCTCCCGTAATGATTTTTTTTTCCTTTTTTTGACATTACATTAATATCAAATATCAAATGATTTAAATTTTTAAATATAAAATAATATTATCTTTACATCAATATCATTTGATTAAATGAAAATAGTGCAAAAAAAATTATATTTTTTTCTTTTATTCTCATGTGCATTAATGATATTAGATATGTGAGATATTTAGGCAAAAAAAGAAAAAAAACATTTAAAGAGATAATAAAATGTGGGAGATAACTTTTGGGGAGTTATATGTGTTTTAACTAAATTGGGAAGTTGCCAACTTTTGGCAACTTTGGTTGGCAACATTGATCCTCCAATAGGTGGGCAACCAAGGGTGCCATGCCACATAGGACTTGGCAACCTCTTGGCAACCCCTATTGGAGATGCTCTTAGTCCTCTCATTTCAAAAAAAAGATATATTTGTTCTCCGTCTCTCTCGTTTCTTTACACTTTTTGTTTAGAAGCCCACCAATTTTTTATATAATTAAAAATATTAACTTTTAATAATAAAATACATTATTACATTCACTAGTTCACTCCATTTTTTTAACATTTTACATTATTACACGCATTATTTCACTTATTTTAATAATAAAATTACAATTACACCCCTCACTTTATTCATTTTAATAATATTACATCCACTATATTTGGTGTACGTGTTCAAATAAAATGTAAAGATTTGACGGGATGGATGGAGGGATGGGACGGGAGTATATATTTTCGATATGTAGATATCCCAACAACTCCCCTCTGTTTTAGCAGTGACGTGACCTTATTTGAACAGACTGGATACTTCTCTTATTTAATGCTACGTAGTCTGCAATAAACTATGTATATTATGGATCACTATGGTCACCATGGGGAGGGATCTCACGTTATCTACTAGTACCGGCCTTGCCGGGACTCAGTTAAAAAATTGAAATACTACCGAAACTGAACCCAGATTTTGTAAAAAATTAATGAAAATTGAATGATATATAAATTTTCCGACAAAAATGATCAATTCAACCATTTTTAATAAGTTGATGTTTCGATTTTCAGGCCCAATTTATTGGAAAAATTTAAAACGAACCAGAACATTTATTACAAAAAAAAATTAAATTACTATTTTTAAATAAATTTACCAAATTATTAAATATGTAATTTTGTAACTCTACATATTAATCTGTTCAAAAGATTACCGAGCCTGCCGTTTCTGACTTTGGGCCATACTCATTTACATTTTACATAAGTCTGTCTGGTGGACTACTGCATTAGCCATAGGCCCATAGCTACTTTTTAGCATTGGATTTGGACATGCTCTTCTAACAAATAAATTTGGTACTTGTCGGGATAAAGAAAGGGTTTTTTGATAATATATTTCAATTTGAAACATGGTTTGTAAATATGTTCTATATTTATTTGAAATTTTAAATATATTCTAAAATCAAATTTTTATTCAAATTTTAACATAAAAAGATCAATGTACCCTTTTTAATCAAAATTATTTTAAGATATAATGTCTGATAAGATAAAAACATGATTTGATTAATTTAAAATGAAAAGGTGCCTAAGGGTGACCAGGTAGAACCCTGGACTTAAAACAAATTAATACTATAAAACATGTGGCCCCGTAGGGACATTTTTGTGAATATCAAATTTTTTCAATGATTTACATAAATATCCTTATTTTTTTTTGAATAAATCGTACTTGCATTACTTAAAAATTACAAAATACATGATTACTAAAAATAGGAGGAGTGACAGACCACTCTCCATAGCCTGAAATAGAATTTATGCAGCATTTGGAAGCAAAAAAACCACACGATTCGCAGACTAATCGAACTGGTAGCACTTGATAATTGTGCTTTAGTGATTTTGTCCAAGAAATGGCTTCTTGACAACAGCTCGCTCCAACCTGCTCTTCCCTCCAACCCTCGAACAAATTCCGAACCCAGTGTTCAAAAGCCTCAGTTGCATAAACTATGGTTAGAGGAACGTCATTCCAGCTATCTACATGCTGGATACCAGCTATAGACATGCCGAAAAATAAAACCTTCAAAGGATGCGCAATACCCCAGCTATCTACATGCCGGATACCAGCTATAGACATGCCGCAAATGAAGACCCCCCACAGGTAATGAGCAATCTTTAATTGTGAGTTGTGAGCTCTTGAAATAATCCAGATCTCCCAAAACATAAACAAAATCATTCTTAACAAGTGATCTATTGCAGACCTTCATCAAACCAAACAAACCAAACAAACTCTTACAAGGAGAGACAAAACATACTCTCACAAGGAGAGACAAATAATTCCAATTAATGGATAAACAAGTCAAAAAAACTCACAATCCTCGTAGAAGGAGGATGATTATTGAAAGAAGTAAAGAAACTAGACAAGAAAGGGTCCTCCGGTCGGTGGATAAACCACCGCCGGAGGAGAAGCTACCGACGAAGAAGAAGAAGATGAAAGAAAAGGTTCTTTCGGTAGAAAAGTAGGAGAGCGTGTGCTAGTTTATTTCCTTGCCACATAAATATCCTTATATTTGTATTGAAAAACATTTTAATCTTAGGATGAGTACAACAACCTGTTTGTTATCTCAGCGGGGAGGAGGCAGAATTTGTGAGGTTTATCATTCCGAGATCCCAGGTAAAGCATAAACAAATTAGCAGAGCAGAAGTTTAAAGAAAATAAAAAAAATATAGTGTGGTTGTTTGGCACAACTTTTATTTTGAACTTATTAACTTATTTTCGGATAAAAATTTTATATTTTGATAAAAAAAATTTATACAAGTATTTAATGTATGTTTGAGATTCAATAAGTTACAAAAATAAGTTGAAAAATAAGTTGGAAAGTTAGGAATTTCCAACTTTATCTTAAAATAAGTTGACTTATTTTGGAAAAAAGTTCCCCCAAACAGCCCAGTGTAGAACAAACCGAGTCAACTGAAAATTCACTAACGAGTCAACTCACAACATTATAACCCAAACTCCCCCAACTCACGGTCCCAATCCAATAAACGAAACAAAACATGAGCCGCAAAAGAGACAAGCCCTCCTACACCACACGCCACGTCCCTTACAACTACCCTAAACGACGTCGTCCCTTACCACCCATTACCACCGATGACCCACCGGAAAATCCATCACCCAAAATCTCCACCGCCGTAATTGTCACCGGAATTTCTCAAGATTGCTCTGTTCTTGACATCAAATCAAGATTTGAGATTTATGGGTCTATTTCTAGGACTAGAATGGACCCCACTGGTGTTGCTTACATCACTTTCCGATCAAATGACTCAGCTGAAGCTGCCATTGCTGCTTCTCTTGACCCTTCTTTTGGAATCACACTTAATTCTGTTAGGGTAAGTTAAAGATCCTCTCTTTTCTATTTGGGGTTTTGTCTTTTTAATGTGATTCTTGAAATGTCGTGTAAAGATTGAATTTTTGGAGCTTAATTTTGTTACTATTCTTGATTTATCATTATAAAGATTGAATTTGTATGAGTACTAGTAGATGTAGATTCTGTTTGAAATTGGTGCTTATTTGTATTGCAGTTATTGAAATTAGGGGTTAATTGTATTGCGATAATTGAAATTTTCGGTAAAGAATGGATTTTTGTGATTAGCTGTGTATTAAAGGTGGCTTCTTTTTGAAATTTGAGGTTAATTGTATTGAGATTATTGAAATTCTGGGTAAGATTGGATTTTTATGAGTAGTCGTGTATTGAAGATTTGAAGGTGGCTCTTTTATTTTGAAATTAGGGCTTAATTGTAATGCAGTTATTGAAATTTTGTGTAAAGCTTGGATTTTTATGTGTAGCATTCGCTTCTCAAAAGAATTTGAACTAGTACTGAACTAAAGGTTGATTTTTCCTTTTGAAAATAAGGGCTTATTTTGTTTCAATTAATTAATTTTTTTGAGAGGATTGGATTTTAATGAGTAGTCGTGTAGTAAGGGTGGCTCTTTCTATGAAATTAGGGGTTGATTTTGTTGCAATCATTGAAATTGTGTCTTAAAATTGGTTTTGAATGAGTATTTGTGGGTTAAAGCTGGCTCTTTTGTTAAATTTAGGGGTTTGTTTAATGTTATAGTTCTTGAAATTTCATGAATTGAGGTTTAACTTTGGTATAGAAAGATTGAATTTCTGTTTTTAGTAGCGTGTAGCAGGTGAGTTCTTTACTGAATTGAGGTTCTTTATATGTTTCATAATTCTTGGATTTCATAAAACTCGGGCTATTATTTTTTGTAATTCTTGAAGTATTATTATGATAACAAACTTTACGACTAGTAGCGTACAAGTAACATTGTATTTCAAATTAGGATTTCTTTTTGTTGTCATTCCTATAATGTTTCAGAGGATTTCTTTTGTGGCTATGACTAAACAAATGGTGGTTCCTTTGTGTGAAATTAGGGATTAATTTTTGTGGGTTGTGTGAGTGTAGGTGCAGGTAATGAGGGCAAGCGATCCGGTGCCTCAATGGCGAGAAGGGGTTCGAACAGATGGATCTTCGAAGCTATTGAGAGCTGAGGTTCCATTGAGTAGACTTGGAAGATTTCATAATAGGCTTGGGTCAGCAATTGTAAACCCTAGAGATGAAAATCATGACAAGAAGAAGATTTCTATGTCTGGACCGTCTTTGGAAGAAGTTCCATTTAAGGGTAGAGAAATTGTTGCCTATGATGATATTTTGTGATTTAGTTAATAATACCGGCTTTGATTCGAATTGTAACATTATGTATGTTTAGCATATTCAAAGTAAGATCTTAGCAGAGTTGTTGTTGGTTTAAAGGGTAGGGTGTTGATTGAGATGAGTGATTGAGACCAAAGGTGTTATAGTTTAGTAGATTGATTTCTATTTTGCTTGATAATGTTATATGTTCCAGAATTGTCATTTTTCTTTCCCAGAGTTGTCATTTCCCCCCCAAAGTTATATATGATTAAAGTGTAATTCCATGTATTTTACTAGTCTTTAGATTTTGCTGTCAAATTAAGCTTAATATGTAGCATCACTTGCTTGCATTTGCTGACAATTAACTCAGGTTCTTCTTATTGTTACATTGTACAGAAAACTAGCTACTCCAAATTATCTACACCGAAGATCCAAATTGCAGAAGTTTGACTAACCATGTTGTCCATGGTTAAGAAAAACTACAGTAAAACCTCCTTAAATTAATACTCGATAAATTAATAATCTCTCTAAGTTAATAATTTTTTCCGGTCCCAATTTGGGTCAATTCAAAAAATGATCAATTTCTATAAGATAATGTTTTTTCTTTAAAACCCTATATAAATATATGATCCCAATAATATTATAAATTAATAATTCCTTTATAGTCATGAAAATATATGTATTAGCCTTCTTTTGTAAAATATGATTCTAGGGTTTTTAAAATTTGAATCTATATAAAACTCATCTTTAACCATCTTTGTTGCATCCAAAAGTTCGAATGTGGTATTTTCGTAAAGCATTAAAAAGTTATTAATCAATGTTTTTTATGTCTTGGGTGCTTCTTTTTTTTAAGTGGAAAAGGTTCAAAAAGTGTTGTTTTATCCTTGATATCATCTAATATACATTAATATTTATTTTGAATCTCGTAAATACTCGTTAAATTTGTAAACAATATATATTGAATTAATTGAATTAAGTATAAAACATAAACTGTACAATTCATTCTATTTAAATGTATATAATTGAAAATTAATTTTCTTTGATGTCAAAAATTTTCTATAAATTAATAATTATTAATTTATCGATAAATTAATACCTCTCTAAATTAATAGAATTCTACGGTTCCAACTATATTAATTTATAAAAGTTTTACTGTAAAAATATTATATATAACACTCCCTTGGTCCCTTTCATTCGTACAGAACACAGAATTTAACGATATCATGTGAAATGTGAATTATAGACACTATATATACTGGAAAAGAATGAAATTCAAAGACAACCAAATTTAAACAATTGCATGTGGAAGGAGTCATGGCCTCTTTCTTCCAACCTCTTTTTATGTTATTGAATTTGATATTTAGTAGGTATGTTTTTTATTCTCTTATACTTAGTTCAATCATAATGAGTACAACAAATAAAATATATAAAAAATCAAAAACGCAAAATAAACAGATGAATATATATATATAAAGGAGGATAGCGGGAGTTTAGGTGGCGCTCTAATATCGTGTCAATCGATTTTTCTAATTTTCTAGAATTTTAAACACTAAAAAATATAAAAATATAAATTAGCATATTAGAAGTAGAATAGTTGTTCGAATTTATAAAGGAGAAGAGTTCAAATTTATATATAATAGATAATAATTTGTCGATACAAAGTCAGTAATTCTCTATATTATAAAGGAGAAGAGTTCAAATTTATATATAATAGGTAATAATTTGTCGATACAAAGTCAGTAATTCTCTATATAAATCATGATCTAAAGTCTTGAAACCAAGGTAAATGCTAAATGTCAGTCGTATTATTTTTACCTTCGTGTGCATCTTTTGTCTCCCTTCAATATTATTTCTCATTAGATATTTGATTTCATCCCTACTGCAAATCAATATTGTTAAATTTTTATGCAGGCAAGATTCATAAATCCAGGATACATGAATGTAGATTTATTGATTTTGGTCTTTTGGACAATAAAATAACACGGATTCAAGATCAACCAAAATTTTCAATAAAAGGTATATTTTATGTTCAAATTATTCTTGATATTGTTTTTCGTTTGAAGAAAAAATTATTGCTCATATCGTTGATTTTTGTTTGTGCTTTAGCTTATTATGGATTAATTTTCTTAGTTTTAAATTGTTGGATATTGTATTTGATAGAAACTAGCATTGAAGAATAAGAATAAACATGGCTGATTCATACTTTAATCTACCAGTACCACCTTTTTTTATTACTTATCAAGAAATTCGAGGCAGGTAAAACTTAACACAATCAAAATAAAGAAGCCTAATTGTTCTGCATCTACCCCACTTATCTTTTTTCTTTTTTAGAATTTAAGTGTATCTAAAAATCTAACCGGACGTTTTTGTTGCTTTGAACGTTATTTAATTAATTTCTTATAACACCTAAATATATAATACAGACAAGACATCAATCTTTTTCTAATTTTCTTAGAATTTTGAATTTTAAACTCTAATAAATAAGAAAATATATTTTACAGTATTAGAAGTAGAGTAGGTATTTAAATTTATAGATGATAAGAGTTCAAATTTATAGGAAAACATATAATTAGAAGTCCAATAGAATAAGTATCAATCAATCTATATATATATATATATATATATATATATAAAAATATAAAGGAGGAGAGCGGGAGTTTAGGTGGCGCTCTAAGATCGTCTCAATCTATTTTTCTAATTTTCTAGAATTTTAAACATTAATAAATATGAAAATATCAATTAACATATTAGAAGTAGAATAGGTGTTCGAATTTATAGAGGAGAAGAGTTAGAATTATAGGGAAGACATATGATTAGAAGTTCTATTGGAAGTAGAATAAGTATTTATAAGGCATATGATTAATAATTCTATTGGAAGTAGAACAGGAGTTCGAATTTATATAGAATAAGAGTTCGAATCTATAGGTGGCGTTCTAAGATCGTCTTAATCGATTTTTCTAATTTTTTAGAATTTTAGAATTTTAAACACTAATAACTATAAAAATATCATTTAACATATTAGAAGTAGAATATGTGTTCGAATTTATAGAGGAGAAGAGTTCGAATTTATAGAGAAGACATATGATTAGAAGTTCTATTGGAAGTAGAATAAGTATTTATAAGCTATATAATTCAAAGTTCTATTGTAAGTAGAATAGGAGTTCGAATTTATAGAGAATAAGATTTCGAATTTATAGAAATAATATATAAATAAAAGTTTTATTACAAGTGGAATAGGTGCTTGAATATATAGAGCAAACATATAATTAAATATTTTATAGAAATTATTATCTTCTTAAATTATACTTTCTTTATATAAGTTAATTATACTTCTAATAGGAAAATTTATTCATAAATCCAATAACATTGTCATAAAAAAATCACGTACTTAAAAATAAGAATTAATGTGCTAACATAATAAAAGAACATTCTAATGCAGAAATGCTAAGTAAATATAGAAGTATCTATAATATAAAGAGAAAATAAGATGTGTTTTCATTTTCTAAAACTCCATAAATTTTAGAAAGTCTAGAGAAAATATAAACCGAAATTCACTCTATTTTTAGGTTTTGATTTTAAGGAAAAAAGTTGTTGTGTAAGATAAGTATCATCAATAATATGTATTGAAGTTGGAATTTAGATCCCAAACAAGAGTGGCTCGAAACATGTTTAACGGAAACACGGCTCACTATAAAATATTGTATTAGCTATTAAAATATCATAATGATGTTATAAATTTTATTTTATTTTTAGGATTTGATTTTTATTGATAAACATTATCATACAAGTGATATATGTAAAAGTTAGGTTTTTGGTTTTAACGAGAGAGCGAATCAATATTAATAACTATATTTAACGAGAAAGTGTTTTTGGTTTTATTTTATATGTATTAGCTATTAAAATATCATAATGAGACCATATAAAAGATGTTTGAATATATAAGGAATATATAAAATAAAATGTTTTATTGGAAGTAGAATACGAGGACCGTGGAGACATTTTATATGATTTTTTAAAACTATATATCTTTTTTCCTAAAAATCCTTTATTTTAACTTTTTTATACAAGTTAATTATACTACCATTAGAAAAATATATCCATAAATTTAAAATTATTTCCGTAACGAAAAGTCTTCGTATTTTTTTTTTGATATGTTAACATAACAGAAAGACATTCTCATGCGAAAGCAGTACAGAAATATTTATAATATATAGAAAATATAAGATGTATTTTCAAATTTAAAACTCCATAAATATTAGAAAATTTAAAGAATATAAAAATTGGAATTTAATCTCTTCATATAATGAATTTTGAATTTCGGTTCAAAATAAGAGAGGCTCAAAACGTATTTAACGGGAAGACGGCTTACTAGAAAAGATTGTATTAGCTATTAGAATTTGATACTGATGTCATATTTTTTTTTAAATATTTTACGGTTCAATTTTGTGAATCAAAATTATTATATAAGTCTTTATAATATATGTTAAATTTGAAATTTCGGTTTTAACGTGAGAGCGGCTCAATCGAAAGAATCGTGTTTAACAAGAAATCGATTCATTAGAGAAGATTATTTAATTATTAAAATTTAATATTAATATAATAATATAACGTAAATGTATTGAATTTTTTTAAAATTATTGTAACGCCGCCGCGAAGCGCGGCTTTAACAACTAGTTTATATAAAAAGTGAGGCCCTGTAAATTTTTATAGGAAGTTCGTCAATAGGGTGGAATGATTAAATCTGTTACTAGTATTATTGAAATTATAATTTATAAATTTGACATATAAAGTAGTTTTTTTAAAAAAAATATTAAATATTCCGAAACGATTTTCAAATTTTTTTCTTAAATGCTGATATAGTACTCATATATTTAGATAACTTTTTTACTTTATATAATTAATATGGAATTTTGCGTGTATTTATATAACAAATTAAAATCAGTGTTATGTTATGTAAATTGGCAATTTAAAAAAAATATTCGGGTACATAATCAATCAATATCAATATATCTATTATATTATATATATAAAGGAAATTCCCTGGGAGTTTGGTGGAGCTCTAGAATCGCTCGATTCATATTTATCTATTTTTCTAGAGCTCCTATATTTTAAATATGTAAAATTAAAATTTCCTTCTTTAAATCTTATTTTTTAGAAAAGAAATCAAAACTTCCTTTTTTAACATTAATATAAACGTTAACATAAATATCTTTGACATAGAAAAGGTTCACGAATTTGTAGGGAAGAAGAATTCAAATTACATATTCGAAATTGAATAGGTTTTCGAATTTGTTGGGAAGAAAAAATTATATATTCGAAATAGAAAAAAAAGTATATTCTTATATTATATATTCGAATTAGAAAAGAATTTTTTTATATTCTTATATATATACAATCATTACTTCTAATAATCAAATTTTATCACCATGTTTGTAATCATATTTACTCGATTTATAAACAAATTTCTGTAGTCCAAAAATATTAGTTCTCTTTATATTTATCTATTTTTCTAGAGCTCCTCTATTTTAAATATGTATCTTTAAAGAGAGTAGGGAGCTTGAGATATATCCCAGGTAAATTCCTGAGATACCTATATTTTATATGTAAAAATGGGATGGGCGTTTTAGAAAAATTCAGAAATTTTCAATTAGCCCTACGAGCCCAGTAAAATTTAAAGTTATTTTGTCTGTATCTTAAGAAAAGTTCACTGAGATCTATCTCAGGATCCTTTTTCTCATTTTTAAAATATATGCAACGGGCATCAGCCTAAAAATTGCGAGCCAAAATCGATAAATCAAAGTCAAAGAGTATTTTAGTATTCAAATTTTTATTATTGTGTATGCTTAGTATTTTTATAATTTATACAAACGGGAGTCGGCCTAAAAAATCGTAAGACAAAATCAATATAGAAACATATATGAATAATTTATCTTATCACTTGTGTTCACCAATTTATATTGATATTATGAAAATATTTTTGTCATTTTTTTTCTTAAATGATCTTTATTTAAAAAAAATTTAAAAAAATTATAGGTCCGCCGCGAAGCGCGGCTTAGTCAACTAGTATATATATAAAGGAGGATAGCGGGAGTTTAGGTGGCGTTCTAAGATCGTCTCAATCTATTTTTCTAATTTTCTAGAATTTTAAACACTAATAAATACAAAAATATCAATCAATTAACATATTAGAAGTAGAATAGGTGTTCGAATTTATAAAGGAGAAGAGTTCGAATTTATAGGGAAGACATATGATTAGAAGTTCTATTGTAAGTATAATAAGTATTTATAAGGCATACGATTAAAAGTTCTATTGGAAGTAGAATAAGAGTTCGAATTTATAAAGAATAAGAGTTCGAATTTATCAAAAAAATATATAAATAAACGTTTTACTAGAAGTAAAATAGGTGTTTGAATATATAGAGCAGAAATATAATTAAATATTTTATAGAAAGTACGATCTTCTTAAATTATATATTTTTTATATAGTTAATTATACTTATATTAGGAAAATCAATATATATATATATATATATATATATATATATATATATATATATATATATATATATATATCAATATATCTATTATATATATAAAGGAGAACCCGCAGGAGTTCTAGAATCGCCCAATTCATATTTATCTATTTTTCTAGAGCTCCTCTATTTTAAATAATTAAAATCAAACTTCCTTTTTTAGCCCCTATTTTTTAGAAAAGAAATTAGAACTTTCTTTTTAATATTAAGATTAACATTAATTACAACTTCCTTATTTAGGTCCTATTTTTTATAAAAGAAATCAAAACTTCCTTTTTAACATTAAGATTAACATTTCCGAAATAGGAAAGGTTTCGCGAATCCTATTTATCTATTTTTCTAGAACTCCTCTATTTTTATTAATTAAAATTAAAACTTCCTTTGTTAGGCCCTATTTTTTTTTAAAATAAAATCAAAACCTTTTTTAAATTTAATATCAAAACTTCCTTCTTTAGATTCTATTTTTTAGAAAAAAAATCGAGACCTTTTTTAAATTGAATAATTTCCTTCTCCATGTTGCACTTATATATACAGCCATTCAAATAAAGAGATCTACCCGGTAAAAGTTTTTACGATAAAATTTTCTTCTTCATTCCTTTATCAATCTACCCATGTAATATGTTGGTTTTTTGATATCTTTTTCTCAGATATACAAGATGTTGGTTAAATCTTACAATATTGTGAGTTATACATACAACAATTATTTGTACTTTTGCGTTGAGATCTAAAAATATAATCTTTTCTATTCATATGTTACTCTTAATTCACTCCATCATGTTTTCGCTTTTGGTCTAATATTATTATACTTAATTTGTTTGAGCTTTGTAGGCAACCTCCGTGCATATTGGTTATCGAAAAAGACCCACTCAAAAAATAAAATCAAACAAATATATAATATTGGTTATCTATTTGAGAAGTAGAAGTACTTGAGAAACTTGACAAAAAAGGTTTGAACTTTTACCATTCTCTCTTTATTTATTTATTGTTAATTTATCGTTATAAAATTTTCTTCTTCATTCCTTTATCATACATAACAATGCATGAGTTGCATTATCCCGTCAAGATACAAATCTTGCAACATATCTACTGCAACTCCAAATTCGCTCTAATTTAAATTTTTTTATTCTTTGGAATTTTACAATTTCAAAAATTAAATACTAATAGTAAAAGGATTTTTTAGCACATTTGAAATAGAAAAAAATATTCAAATTTGTAAAGAAGAACAGTTCAAATATACTAAAAAGTTGAACATTATTAGCTATTTTTTTTAACATATTCAAAAATTTAAAATACTAAAATAGAAAAAGTTTTTGAATATATGGAAGGAGTTCGAATTCAATTTTATCTCTAATTTGAATATCATAAAGGAGAACCCCGGGGAGCTCTATAATTACTCGAATCCTATTTATCTATTTTTCTAAAACTTCTCTATTTCAAATACTAAAATTAATACATCATTCATTAGTTCCTATTTTTTAGATATTTATCTATTTATCTAGAGCTCTTTTATTTTAAATACTAAAACTAAAACTTCCTTCTTTCGTTCCTATTTTTTAGAAAAAAAAATTCGAAAGCTTTTTGAAGCTGGATAAGAGGTTTTTATAACTAAAATATCAAAACTTTCTTTTTCGATCCTATTTTTTAGAAAACAAAGTCGAACCCTTTTTAAATTGGGTAAGAGATTTTTAAAATCGAATTTTTATTTATTTTTTTGAGCTCCTCTATCTTAAATACTAAAATTAAAACTTCCTACATTATGTCCAATATTTTAGAAAAGAAAATCGAAAGCTTTTTGAAACTGGATAAAAGATTTTTATGACTAAAATATTCAAACTTGCTTTTTTAGATTCTATTTTTTTGAAAACAAAGCCCAAACCTTTTTAAATAGGGTAAGAGATTTTTAAAATCGTACTCTTTTTTTTCTACAGTAATTAATTTCCTACTATCATTACAAAATATAATCATAATTGTAATTGATTTATATTCTCTCATCTATATATAAGCTCATCAAAAGTTTATACTAAAATTATTTTTAAAAAAATATCAGATAGCTAACTTTTATAATTTTTGTGCAGAATCGAAAGCTTCGAAATAGGTATAGACTGGATTGAAAACAAAGTTCTTCAAGATGCAACACACACTCACGCTTTTTGTAGGTCAGGCAAGTGTATTTTTTTCCTTTTTTTTCCCTTAATTGAAAAATGTGATTTATTTGTGAGAAATAATTTTGTCATTATGTTTGCTTTTTTCATGCTATTTTTTTTTTTTGACAAACAAATGGATTTTATTAACTTGCATTAAACAAAACCCAGCCGACAAATTCCCAAACTGTCAACTACAACCTAATTGTGAAACAAAAACGAGCTAAATAAATAGTCGATTTGTTTTCAGATTGCTTAACATATAGAATATAAATATTCTTGATAATAAAAACGATTACCAAGGCTTCTCGAGCAATCCAGTCGACACCAACATCCCTGAAAATAGTAGAATCACGATTGACCTACGCACATAAAAAAACGGTGATAGACCAGTGTTCATACCCATCAGTTACACCAACTGAGGTTGGGGATACATATACCCCATATATTGAACAATCCTTTGTTGTGCAAGGTGGGCTCTCGCGATAATCACCACCATTCCAGATTCGAAGCGGGATTCTCAGATCTCCCAATACACAATTCCAGATTCGAAGCGGGATTCTTAGATCTCCCACCATAGAAATCATTCTTAACGTAACATGACCACAAATAAAAAACGCAACAAAAAATAAACCCCAAAAAATTGGGGATAATCAACAACCCAAAAAGATGGGTACGACAAAAATATCTCATCCAAAAAGGATTGAATCTCAATTTTATTGAAAAACTAAAAATAGAAATTAAAGATTCAGAAATGGAGGAAATGAGATGAAATAATGGGTGGGATGGATGTGAGTTTGATGGAAGAATGGGACGGTGAAGGATGGGTGAAAGCTATGGAAGGCGGCCGACTCTCAAAACAGAATATAACTTGGGTCTTTCTTTTTTCATGCTATTGAAGTTGGTATTAAATGTAATTTTTTTTTGTTATACTTTTCTTTTCATCAATTTTAGACTTTATATTGCAAGAGGAGGAGATACTAAGAATAAGAAAACATTTTTTTTTTAAACAAGAAGACATGTCTTAAAAATAAAGGTACGATTGTTTTTGCTTAAGTAATGGTCATTTTTGGATAAAAGTGGTTAGCTGTTAACATTAGCAGATTAACTTAGTTGTTTTGACTAATAGGGTGAGTTAGTTATATTTAGCAAGAGTTCTAAAATCGTAAATAGAAAAAGTTTTTGAATTTGTAGGGAAGAAAAATTCAAATTTACATATTTGAAATAGAAAAGAAATTTTATATTCTTATATATATACAATCATTACTTCTAACGACCAAATTTTATCACCATGTTCATATTTTCTTACTTATGTTTACTTTCGTCTTCATCTATTTTTTTTAGTTTTTTTTATTCATTCTGATTTTGTTTAATTCAAAATGTACATAACTTCTGTTTAGTGATCTTCAGGTTGTTTTTTTCTTTTTGGGTTTTTAAAGTTTGAATTTACTGATTTAATATTTGTTTTCTTCTTTTATTTTTAAATTTATAATTTGCTATGATTTTACTTATAATTTTGGATTATTAGTAATTATTGATTGTTCTTTGCTTTGGTTTTTGTATTTTTGTTGTTAGTGATTTCGGTACAAAAACATCTGATCGTGTGAATGAGAATTAGGAGAATCTTTCTCTGTTTGAGAAGTAGAAGCACCTGAGAAACTTGACACAAAAGGTTTGAACTTCTACTATTTCCTCTTTATTTATTTACTGTTAATTTTTAATTTATCATTATTATCTTCTCATTGTTCTTGATCATAATATTTCAACATCTTCTTTTAATTAATTCACAGATCTGCTTTTTTATCTATATGTATTTATTACAACGGGTATCGACCTAAGAAAATGTGACACAAAATTGACGTAAAAACTAAGTTCATATTTTATTTTGTTGTCTATATATATATACACCTGATCGTGTGAACAAAAATTAAGAGATCTTTGTTTGTTTGAGAAGTAGAAGCACTTGAGAAACTCGGAACAAAAGTTTTGAACTTTCACCATTCCCTTTTTATTTATTTACTGTTAATTGTTAATTTATTGTTATTATCTTATCATTGTTCTTGATCATAATATTACAACGTCTTCTTTTAATTAATTCAAGCAAATCTTCTTTTTCATCTATATGCATTTATTACAACGGGTATCGGCCTAATAAAACGTGACACAAAATCGACGTAAAAAATAAGTTTATAGTTTATTTTGTTGTCAATATATTTATATATTAAAATTTGTTTAATATTGTGTTCACTAATTTATTTATAGGCATTTTCTTTTTGATTTCTTTCTTAAACAGTCTATATTGTGAATTTTTTTTTAAAATATTACAAGATCACCGCGACACGTGTCTTATATGTATTTATTACAATGGATGCCGGCTAAAGAAAACGTAATACAAAATCGACACAAGAAATATGTATATAGTTTCTTTATTTGTCTATATATATTAAAATTTGTATAATGTTGTGTTCATTAATTTATGTATAAATATTTTTTTTTCGATTTCTTTCTTAAATTAATATTTTGAATCTTTTTAAAAATATTACAAGGCCGCCGCGAAGCGCGGCTTAGTCAACTAGTATATATATAAAGGAGGATAGCGGGAGTTTAAGTGGCGCTCTAAGATCGTCTCAATCTATTTTTCTAATTTTCTAGAATTTTAGAATTTTAAACACTAATAAATACAAAAATATCAATTAACATATTAGAAGTAGAATAGGTGTTCGAATTTATAAAGGAGAAGAGTTCGAATTTATAGGGAAGACATATGATTAGAAGTTCTATTGTAAGTATAATAAGTATTTATAAGGCATAGGATTAAAAGTTCTATTGGAAGTAGAATAGGAGTTCGAATTTATAAAGAATAAGAGTTCGAATTTATCGAAAAAATATATAAATAAACGTTCTACTAGAAGTAAAATAGGTGTTTGAATATATAGAGCAGAAATATAATTAAATATTTTATAGAAAGTACGATCTTCTTAAATTATATATTTTTTATATAGTTAATTATACTTATATTAGAAAAATTTATTCATAAATCCAATACTATTGTCATAAAAAAAGTCACCGTATTTTAAAAAAAAAAAAAGAATTGATGTGTTAACATAATTCACCGTATTTAAAAAGAAAAGAATTGACGTGTTAACATAATAAAAGAACAATCTCATGCAAGAATCCTAAATAAATATAGGAGTATCTATAATATAAAGAGAAAATAAGATGTGTTTTCATTTTCTAAAACTCCAAAAATTTTAGAAAGTCTAGAGAAATTATAAATTGGAATTCACTCTATTTTTTAGGTTTTGATTTAAGGAAAAAAATTGTTGTGTAAGATAAGTATCATCAATAATATGTAATGAAGTTGGAATTTCGATCCCAAACGAGAGCGGCTCGAAACATGTTTAACGGGAAGACGGTTCACTATAAAAGATTGTACTAGCTATTAAAATACCATATTGATGTTATAAATTTTATTTTATTTTTAGGATTTGATTTTTATGGATAAACATTATCATACAAGTAATATATGTAAAAGTTAGGTTTTTGGTCGTAACGAGAGAGCGGATCAATAGTAATAACCGTGTTTAACAAGAAAGCGGTTCATTAAATAAGACCGTATAAAAAGTGTTTAAATATATAATACATAAAATAAAATGTTTTATTGGAAGTAGAATACGAGGACGGTGGAGACGTTATATACGATTTTTTTAAAACTATACATCTTTTTTCCTAAAAATCCTTTATTTTAACTTTTTTATACAAGTTTATCTATAATATACAGAAAATATAAGATGTATTTTCATCTTTTAAAACTCTATAAATATTAGAAAGTTTAAAAAATATAAAAATTGGAATTTACTATCTTTATATAGTGAAGTTATAATTTCGGTTTCAAATAAGAGCGGCTCGAAATGTATTTAACGGGAAGAGGGCTCGCTAGAAAAGATTGTATTAGCTATTAGAATTTGATACTGTAATCATAATTTTTTTTTATTTTTACGGTTCGATTTTATGGATAAAAAAATATTATATAAGTCTTTATAATATATGTTAAAAAGTTGGGATTTCGGTTTTAACGAGAGAGCGACTCAATCGACAGAATCGTATTTAACAAAAAATTAGTTCATTAGAGAAGATTGTTTAATTATTAAAATTTAATATTAATATTATAATATAACGTAAATGTATTGAATTTTTTTAAAAATAAAAATTGTAATGTCGAAACGCGGCTTTATCAACTAGTAACCCTAAAAAAGAACAAAGATATTGATGATTGAAGGCAGAAAGCATGGAAACAACAATAGGAATAGAACAAGAAGAAGAAGAGAAGCAACAAGTGTGGAGTTGGGGCGCAGGTACAGATGGTCAGTTGGCTACTGGGAGGCTTCAAGATGAGCATCTTCCCCAGTTGCTTCCTTCTTCTCTTTTTCAACACCCCGTCTCTTCTTTCTCCTGTGGAGGTGCTCATGTCATTGCCCTTTTGCAAGGTACTATTCTTTTATATATGTAGCATCTTTTTTATAGTTTTATGAGAATATATGAATTCAATAGTTTAAAAGGTGTTAACTTGAGAGAGGGAGGGAGGGAGGGAGCGAGCGAGCGAGAGAGAGAGAGAGAGAGAGAGAGAGAGAGAGAGAGAGAGAGAGTTGCAACTCTTGTACAGTGTTATGAAAATGTATTTGAATTGAATATGTCAAAATGTGTTAACTTGATGCATATATTACATGAACACACACAAAAACAGATGACTTTTATATAGTTTAATGAAGATATATGAATTGAATAGGTGGAAAGGTGTTAACTTGGGGCAGAGGGACTTCTGGTCAATTGGGGCATGGGGATTTGCTCAGCTGCTCACTCCCAAAGCCTGTTGAATTTTTTCAAGATTTTGTTGTGACTTGTGTTTCTGCTGGATGGAACCATTCTGGTTTTGTTTCAGGTTTTCATGATTTTCCCCACCATTGTGTTATTCCTTGCTGTTCGATTTGTTTATGTTCAGGGTTTAATGTAATGTTGTTTGATTTGTGTTTTGTTGTTTATTAGATAAAGGTTGTCTTTTTACTTGTGGAGATGGGTCATTTGGTCAGCTTGGTCATGGCGATTTAAAATCACACTGTACTCCATTGATCGTCTCATACTTTGCTTCTAGGCGTGTTAATAAAATCGCTTGTGGTATGCGCCATTCACTGGCCTTGTTAGAAGGTACAATTAGTTCTTTTGTTGCATCAGTGTGATTTTTTGTTCCGTAAGTAGTTTTCAAGAAGGATGACCACAATTATATTTTCCTTATCCTTCGTGAAGAGGGGATATAAAGGAAAATTAGTTGTTGCTACTCTGTATTTATCTTTAACTTTGTGGGGCTCCTAGATTTTGAAAATTTGGTCTAGTAGACTATTCACACACTAAGCTGATATCATAATGAGTTAGTATGTAGCAAAGAGGAGGAACTATAGTCTTGTACATAACTGATGAAAATTAATACCAAATCAGTTGGGAAAGTTGATGTATTCAGAATTCAGATTAGCTACTTCTGTTTGCAATGTGGAGTATGAGAGACTGCCAATTTTCAGAAGTTTCCTTATGAAGTATCGATAACATCAACACGTCATCCATCTCAAGACAAGCATTTTAATTAAACTAAATAAAAGGAAAAGATAACTAGTAAGGTGTGTTATGCATCTCTAGCACTAGGTTTACTGGTCTTCAAACCTCAAGGGTGTGTGCTAAAGGTAGGATATGTTTGTTTGCAATGACTATAATCTCTTCACTATTTATAATTTGTACTCATTTTGTCACATTTAATTCTATGAAAAAGTTTTTTTTCCCCACGTCCTAGTTCATTTTGGGAGATTGTGTAATACCTCCTCTCACTAGGTATTGTAATAATATAAATCCATAGATTTAAATTAAGAACTGATTGAAATCTAGTCCATGGGATAATAGTCTTTGTATTAGATGGCAACGGTTTTTAGATTATATCTGATATGAATCCCCCCTATTCCGTATCAGAAATGATAAGCTCGTAGAGCTCCATATCAGAAATTATAAGCTTGTAAAGTTTCTATCATTAACATAAACCTATCAATTAGATCGCTTGTGCTATGTACCATTCACTGGCCTCATTAAATGATTCAGCTAGTTCTTTTGTTGAACCAATGAGGATTTTCTTGTGTATAGGTAGTTTTCAAGAAGGTGAATGATCCTAACAAGGGTGTACTATATCCTTTTCAAGACCGTTAATTTTTATATATGGATGATCTTAGTCCTCTATTGCGTATCAGAAATCAAAACATGTGGAGTTTTTATTATTAACATGAAACCGTTCTTGGAAGTTAGTCCTATGACTCCTACTTCATAAGTCCAGTTTATAAAACATATATAGTTTAAACATCGACTCTAAAGCAAAGATGGAAAAAGATGTAGTTATAGATGTGTAGTGTGATTCACACCTTTAGGCAAAATGACAGCTCTTTTATCAAAAAGCCTGATTTAAGCCTGATGCCATGACAAATAGCCAAATATTAAATATTACTTTTAAGCGGATAATATTTAAAAGTGATGCTTGATTATTGTATAATATGATAGTCCAGTTAGAGAGGTTTTCTTCCACCTCTATTATGAATGTGCCTAATCCAGTAGTAACAACCTGATATAGCCTTTTCAAAACAAAGATAAACTCGCTGCAACCACTTTTCTCTCAATTTTGGAAGAGATTTTGACTTTTTGAGACTGTTCTGAATGGGTTGATATTTGTTACTTGAATACATGCATGAATTAGGTATCAATAGCAGAAGGAAATCATGAGAGAGTAAAGTTCAGGTAAAGTCGATCATTGTGATTCTAATATTACAAGTCTCTAACTCTAAATTAGATATCAGCCTCTATCTGAGATATGGAGAACTTAGGTTGAAGAAGGTACAGATATAGATTAAAGATATGCGATAAAAAGGAAAGTTAATTGTTACTATCATTTATATTTTCTGTTCCTAATAAATTTTGAACAAAATTGTCTTGATAGACTATTCGTGAACTAAAACTAATGTGATAGCAAGTTCATATGTACCAAGAAGAGGGTCTATAGCTTGTACAGGTCTGCTGATAATAACATCGAAGGCAGTGTTGGAAAGTGGATCTATGACGTAAGCTACTTATGTTTGCAATATTTATATTGTACCCAAGGCAGTTTATGAATCCACTAGCCATTGATTTTTACAAGTTTAGCTACGGATGAAGAGTCTTAGGCGATCTGTAAACACAGACTTGTCTTTCCATCTTATAACATATACTCCTATATTTTTATTAGTTAGTACTTAGTACAGTATAGAAGTAGAAGAATGACTAAGAATGTGCATCCATGACATCTCTAAGACCAGAATTAAGAGCCTCTTATTTAGCAAAAAAAAAAATAAAAAAATAAGAACCTGCAAATCTCAAGAGTGTGAGATAGTAGTACCTAATAGTTTTTGGATTATGTATGATATCAAATCCATATATATCAGATACTATGCACACATGGAATTACCAAATTTTCAACTTCATCGTATGTTTGTTGCAAGCTTGAAAGTTGACTTTCTCTTTCTTGCTGTAATTGATTTCATATTAAAATTTGTTGTAGGTCCCTCAGGAGATCAAGTATATGGTTTTGGGTCTGCAAAGCGTGGTCAACTGGGTGTACCTTACGATAACACTAAATATATGAGCAGTCCTCAGTGTACTCGTGGATTGGAAGATATCAACGTTGTTTGCATTAGCGCAAATGGAGATCATACTGCTGCATCATCTAGTGAGTCTTCAAGTGTCAAATGTCTCTTGCATGATTTAAGCAATAACTAGTTTTGTCAATGTTATTAACCTAAGATCCTTGAAGGCTGGTTATAAAACCTCTTATATAAAATAAGCAAGTAATTAAATAATGCCATGAAGCAAAAACTTTAAAGTTTAAAGTCCACATTTTTTTATATTATATTAGACAATTGGAATTTGCATTTGATATACCCTTTTATTGTTGCACCTGATTCTTAAACTCTAGTTGATGGTTATATGTACATATGGGGAAGAGGGTTCACTGGCACTTCAGATATTTGTTATCCCCAGTGTGCAATATCATCTACATCACTCTCCCAGATGGCTCTTGGATGGCATCATGCTCTAGTATTAACAGGTAAATGATGTATACAACATTTTAAACTTATTTTATTGTTGATTTATGCTACAGGTCCCACTATGAGTTAGGAATTTGCTCCCAAGTGCATTTATGATGTATGACGAGGCAAACAGACACGGATATATTGAAAATGTCCCATTGTAAATGCATCTGGGAGTTCATTTGTGATACAATTTGGGGACCTGTGGCATTACTTATATTTACTCTTTAGGTACATACATCCTGTTAAACTTTTTTTCATGGAGTTAGGTACATACATGTATGTTAAACTGCCGTATAATATCTAGAACAGGGAAGTCATACTTTTTTAAGTGAGGCCAGCCAGTACATCGATGCATGTTAAACTGCAGTTTTTTTTTATAATATCTTGAACAGGTAATGGAGAAGTCTTTATGTTTGGTGGTGCCCGCCATGGAGTGCTCAGTGATCCCCAGAAAACAAGCATGCTGAAGAACGCAACTCAAAATACAGGTCTTAGCAAACCTGTAGCATGTCATGCATATAGAATATTTGTATTTTGTTCTGGTTATATGCAGCTGGCGTAACTTATTGTTCTGATGTTTGTAGTGTAGCAGCCAGGCATGTACTTGTGAAAGAATAGGAAATTGCTGAACAAGCGCCAATATTGTTCTGTAATTTGCCATATCGGCCAGTATTATAGTAGTAACATCTACATTTGTTTTACGCTACAGAAGAATCATATATAACTGTCATGGAGCGAGTCCCAGGTCTTGACGGTGTAAAAGTTCTACAAGTTGCAGCAGGAGCTGAGCACTCAGCCGTAGTAAAAGGTGAGATTTTCTTACTAAACTAGTCTATGGCTTCTGCATCCATTATTATTTAAACTTCTAAATCCATTATGCAGATGATGGTGCGATTATGACATGGGGTTGGGGTGAACATGGTCAGCTTGGCCTGGGAAGCACATGTGATCAAACTATGCCTCAATTGGTGAGTCTCAGTCAGCGAGATTCTGGGCGATACACTACCACAAAAGCTTATTGTGGCAGTGGATTCACATTTGCTATAAGGACTTAAGAGAGCTGGGCCAGCTTTACCATGTTGATGTACCCGCATTTGGATCTTTTTACCATGTATCTGACCAAGAACTTGTAAGGAGTATAACTTCTCCAATCAATTGGTGTTGTATTATCTATGCTGCCCACCAGAAAACTGTATAAATATTATCCATGGCAACTGATGATATGATTATCAAGATGAACCCCCCTTGCATATAAAATGGTAAACATGGTTGATGTAGATAGTATGGATGCAGTCAGAAAAGAGGTAAAAGTAGTTGCGGCTGATGATAGATCCATGTTGCATATTTTTCTTTTTTCAGATTTTATTTTGGGGGTATATTTATTATTTTTTCGGGTTTATGATTAGGGTATCTTGCTGCTGTAGTTTGATCATGAGCGTTCAGATATTCTCTTGGCATGAATTTTCATTGTTGAAATTCCATCTTTGTAGTACTGTCACTAGAATGCAAATTGCTATCATCACACATATCTTTGGTTCAACTTGTGTTAAAGTATTTCGAGGTTCTGCTAGTTTACAGCTATTCATAATTCGAAAGCATACATTTATCGTATGGACGTGTGTTTCATATATATATAAAGTTCATATGGTGCAATGAGAAGTCATTGTGGTTCACATATTTTGAAAGCATGTATTTGTCCAAGTACAGGAATGGGCATTGGGTCATTTCGGGATCAAGATTAAGGAATGGGCATGTATTTGCCCCGAACATGTTTCATCTCCGAAAAAAATTATTTTACATTCAGCCTTTGCCTTTTTTTGGTGATTTTAAAGTCTTGAAAATTCCTAATTGAATACCACTAAATTTTCAAGTCATAAAAAGTCTTTTAAAATCTTATTTGGATACAGCCCTTACCTAGTGATCTATTGTCAGTTTTTATTTAGCTTTATTTCATACTAAGTTCTGATCTTTGTAGCAAAGCATGTAATTATAAATAAATGTATAATTTGTTACAAATCATTGATCACCACTCTATTTAGAAGTGCTGTGTACTTTGACATTTACATTGTATGCTTTATTTATGTATTATTAATCTAACCAACTAACAAGAATACAGAGATTGTTATGTTGTCCAATAATGCGCCACCAGAGATGAAAGATTTTGGTAATTTTGATGGTGCGGAGCTTAAGTCCAATGCAGGAATCACCATGATTTCTTGGCTTCCTCTTGCATACATAGCAAAAGGACTCGTATCTTCTGGTCGTCCTTCTGCATTACCAAAATAGAATAAACCAAACCTTATCAGAAATGCATGTACATATAACGGATACATTTAACGGTTCACAGGTTCCGGAAATTTATGTGGTGCATGTGTAGTTCATATACTTAATGTATGTGTTAGTTCTTTATAAGGTTCATATAATTGAATTGTATATATTTGTCATATATGTGGTGCTTGATGTGGTTCATGTTAGTCTACACATTTCATTCTTTGAGAAAAGAGATTGTGCCAAATTATGATGTTAGTCACTTTCTATACTAACGAGTAATGACACTACAAGTCACTAGCAAAGGACTTCAAAGTTAAAAAAAATAAAAATAAAAATTAATTAACTAATTAGTGGATCAAATTTAGGTTCTTCAGGCTATAGTCCTCAACAATAGGGGTTGAGTTGGCACAGTGGTTAAGTGCCCAATTCATGAACCGAGAGGTCATGGGTTCGACTCCTGCCGGGGGTCAAAAAAAACCGGAAACAGTCTCTCTACCCTTGGGTAGAGGCATGACTGCGTACAACCTACCCCCCTCAGACCCTGCTCATGCGGGATATACTGAGTACGTTGAGTTGAGTAGGCTATAGTCCTCAACAGATCTGTAGGCCATGCTATATTGTGATCCAAGATTTGTAAGGAGTAAGGACCATGGCATTTACCAATCATGTGAAATCATGTGACCCAAAAAGAAAGGAAAAGAACTTGTTCTTTAAGTAAAGCATCTTTCAGGGGAAGTGACTGAATGAGTCAATTACACTGCATTTACATCAATAGAGCCAATTACACCAAGAATTACATAAGCTAGCAAGGTGGGGTTAAAAACAGGTAAAATTAGGGGAAGTTATGCACAATTGATCTCTGGTTAACAAGGATAAGAAAAGCCTACACCTAACATTCCCTTCTGACCATAACAAATGTTCTAAAGAAAAAAATTGTTGACTACAAAAAATATACTAAATTAGCTAATCCATTCTTTGTCGTCGTACACATGTATCTATCTTCATGTAACGATTAGTATATTGTTCTCATATCCGTCGTTCTGAACAGTGGGGCGCAAGGGGTCACACCTCCATTGACCATCTACAATGAACTTGATCTGGAAAGTAGTGCAAAAGAAAGTTACAAGTGAACCCCAATTATATATGTAGGATCAGTCATTAGGTAAATGTGCATGGGCTACCTCATATCTACCCGGATACAGTTGCAGGGTTGCAGAGAATATACCAGTTATTGATTTCTCCATCTTTCTCTGCTATACAAAAATCATATATGTAACGAAAGGTGAAACAATAATTCATCAATGAAGAATAAGCAAACAAAGGCGTTGGCATTGTGTACATGGCAGTCCAGCTCATAGTTCAGAAGTCAATCTCAAGTCTAACATTACCGCACTTAATGTCCAAAAAAGACCTTTTTCCAAGGAGTAAGCAACAGAATAATGTTGAAAAATCATAAAATTTAAAGTTGAAATTTGTTGTAAATGTTCAAGCTTCATTTAAAAAACATTTAAAATGGAAAAAATCAATCCTAACACACAAGTCACAAGCTTTCGTAAATGTTTTATAGGAGTGAAGTAATTACTTTAACTAATATGACTATATCAGGATAAATTTTTTACCTGAGTGGTCCAACCGTCAAAAGATCCCGTCAACAGAACCTCTGAGGCTGAATTAGGCCAAATTATGGTGGTAGTCTTGAGAAGTTGCAGGGCTCTCCGGGCACAATCAACCCTCCTCTGCTTCTCTTCAACTATCTTCTGTGATTCACTGCCAGTAAAATTGAAAGAATGTGAAGAACATTGATCAAACTGAAAATAGTCACGTAAATATTGCCAATTGACCAGAGGTTATTCCATACATTATAGATAGTGCTATCTTCCCTTCTAATATTGCTAGTTTGGCACGAATAGACCGCAACTTGGCCTGAGCATTCATCAAATCATTTTCGTGAAATTCCCATGTATCATAAAGCTTCTGCAAATCTCCAGAGGTGCTTTCCTGATCCTGTAGATATATGTTTGCTTAGATTTATTAGGGCTTTCAGAAATTAAGCATGCGCTCTAGATTCAAAATAAGAAACGTCATAAAATGAAATACTTGTCGCGTTTAACTTTTACCTTCTTCAGTGGCAAATCTATAACATTCCTTTCTTTTTACAAGTGACTAGAAAAACACAACATAATCCACTTCGGTTCACACAAGATATGTGAAATTAAACTGAACCACATAAAAAACAATTTAAAGCTAACAGGGGACTAACAAATGTCAAAGTGCAGAAGAACAAGATGTAAATGGATTACAATCAAATTATACTGTTCAAGCTTCTCAAACCAAATACTTTTTTTTTTTTTTTTAACATGGGAACCCGCAGCCGCTACCCTTCGGGTGCGCTCTGGGTAAACCCATGGGCTCACGCAATAGCCTGCAAACCACGTGATCCAAGGCAAACCGCACAATTGCGACAGGCTCTGCCCCAGGATGGCATAATCACAAATCCGCCTCCCATGGGAGTCGAACCTGTGACCAAGAGGTGAGATGACCTCTCTTTAACCAACTGAGACAACCCTTATGGAAACAAACGAGATGATTCACGGACTGCATTTTTTTAAACATGCAGCTGACTAAAATCACAACGAAGGGTAATGTGTTGTAGCTTTCTTCTTTGTTGACGACTTCATAAATGAGATCATGGAGAACATCCCATAACCATGCATAACTTAGTACTAATTAGGACAGATCTCTCAAATAGGGAAGACATTTTTCTAACTTTTTACGGTTTGTAAACACACGAAAGATAAGCGAGGTAATAAGCTGAGTTGACCTAAAATCGTCGGCCTTGATATTTTTGGTGTGTACTTAAATAGTGCAATCAATTGATCGCATCACATAACTTTTGGTTGTAGAGCATAATGTTACTGGTTCTATAAAATACAAGGCTGTCAATGAAACTCTTCATCATATCAGCATCTACTAAATCAAGTAAACTATCATTCTCCAACAAGGTTATGGCAATTGCACCACTTTTACAAATAGTTTCATTGCATGATCTTTCCCAACCGATAAAACTGTATAAAACTGTACAGGTATGCCGTAATGAATACAAAGCATAACAGAGTACATAAAGAACATCTTTTAGTGCTCAAGGTTTCAACAGAACTACATACAGTGAGAGCTTGATTTGAAATTTACAAAAACGGAATTCTGACTAGCATCTATCCACCACTCAAATGTGATGAAAAAATAGAAGTGCATATGTCTAAACTGCAGAGGTAAAAATGGATACAACTTCCAGTGAGGCAACTTACATATGTCTTGTATAAATGTATAATCAATATAACTTTGTGTGAACTGAATAATATCATGCAAGTGTGACAAGAAGTCATATTTGCATGTGCAAATTTCATGTACTAAAAACAATTCAAATCTGAACAGTAAAAAAATATTATAAACCAGAATATGTAAAATTAAATTGTCACCTTGCCAGTAAGATCCTTGCTTTGGGACCTCAGCAAGTGAAGTGTAGAGGCAAGCTCATGCCCCATTTGCTGAAGACGAATTTGAATCTGTCTGTGATTAAACTCGCTCTTTTCATCCAAACCTCTAATTGCACTATCAGTTAATGAAAGTATTATGTCTTGTGACTGGACATTTTCTTCTTCTATTTGATATTCGTTGAAACAAATTTCGGCAGCTATAGAAAAAAGTACCAATCAAAATAAGAATATGATCAAACTAAAAAATGCATTTAAAAATTACATTTGGAACTTGAAAATTCAAACCTTCGAACTCCGTATCTTTCAAGCCCGCTCGCTCTCTACTCCAAGTTTTCCACATATCTGGTTTGGCCGAGTATCTTACATCATTAATGTCATATACAGATCCATTACTGCTAAGATTGCTAAAGGAATTATTGAACATTCTTCTAGTGGGGATACCTGATCCGACTCTGAGATTTTCCCCAGGTTCCAACTTATCTTTCATAATGAAACAAACACAACATATCATGTTTTAAAATGTAGGAACTGAAATTACTATTTCAGAAAACAAGCAATATAATAACAATAACAAAATGACGAAACAAAATTTAAAAGATGCAACTAAAACAATTGCCCGACAAGCTTCAATTATTTGGGATGCTGCAGAAACATAAAATATGTAAGATACAGGCAAAAGGAATATGGGGCATGTCATGTATAGTTGTGATGCTGTTGCAATAACTGCACATTCCCACAAATCTCACAAGTTGTATAAAAATAGGTATGAAAATTACTTTTGCATATACTATACACTCCTGGTATATAGTATCACTATAGAGTCAAGATGAGACAGCTACATTTTACATGGCAAAAAAAGCATAGCAATTGCACACCTATAACTTTGGAGTGTCCAAAGTAATCTCCATTCTCACTAGACCCTTTAATTTGATGCCCATTACTTGTGCCAAGCAACAGATTTCTATCTTTCTCCAATCGGTTAAGAATACCCAAAATTCCCGAGTCATCCTCAGCAACCCCATCTCTGAACCAAAGAATCATCTCAAAATAATTTCCAAATAAACTTGTACTATCCTAACAATTCAATTATTCAAATGATTTTTCATAAAATTTCATTTTTTTCATGCTTTGTCCACAAAACAGAAAAAATGCAAAATTACAAATTGAGATAAAAACCTCACAGTGATCTACCAGACGACGAAGCTGATCGCGAAGAATATGTAGACTCGACTTTATCCTCCTGAACAGAAATCCTCCCTTGAAGACTCTCAACTCTTTCTTGAAAATCGACAATATCAAAATCAACCCTTTCACTCCCCCCCATTGTAGATTCCTCTTCTTCATCACTTTCATCATCATCATCAACATCATCTACATCATCAGTCTCCCATCCCAATGAAAACCAACCACCAGTCTTGATAATTGCCTCAACTAAATCAATCCTCCCACCATCAATCAGTTCCTTCTTCGTAGGAAACTTATCGGGCTTCTTCGATTCATTCATAAACTCCAAAATCTCAGCCTCCAATCCCACCTCCCCATCAATCCCCTCCTCCCCTTTACACAAACACCACCAAGATTCAATCTTTCTCCCTCTCCCCTCCACAAACCCTAAAGAACCACCATTCCCATTCAAAATCAAAGAAACCCCATGTCTTCTTTGCCCACATTTTCCAAAACCCATGTAAGAAATCCCAGGAAAACTCAAATGGGACACAGAAAAATGAGAAATAAGGCAATGGGTGGCCACGATTTTAGTAACCATCTCTCTCAGGCATTTCGTCAAACACCTAGACACACTATAAAGTAAGTACAAAACATGGGTTTGAATCTTTAAAAGATGGAGGCAGAGTGAAGCAACAAATGATACTATTCTTGAAACCCACAAACTTCCATTTATGAAATGAAAGAAAGCTTCTTGGTAACTGTAGCCTGTTTGTACAATAATAACTGTAGTTCTTTTACTCTAAGCAAGTAGTACTATATATATATACACGTGAGAGAGAGAGAGAGAGAGAGAGAGAGAGAGAGTTTAAAAGTAGAATCTTGAAAGCTCCTGAGCTAAGAACTTGAATTGTGTGTCTGTATTTTTGATATATAGAGACAATTATATTTGTGTGTAAATATTTGTCAGTGAGACAGGGTACAAATTTTATGCATCTACATATGGCATTTGTAGTTGTAGCCTGTAGGATAAGAAATGTGCGTCCAAGTTTTGCTTTACATGCACTTCATTTGTTACTTACATTTTCCGTCCAAATTTATATTTTACAAACCTTCCAAAAGAGGACTCATTTTTTTATAGAGTACTTTTATGTAAGGTGATGTAAAAAATTTAGAAAATAAATTTAGATTTTCTTTCTTGAATTTTTACAATTTAATTCTAGTATCATGACTTTAAAATTTGAATTTATTTTAGAAAATTTTGAGATCTTCTTTCTCGAGTTTTATTATTTTAGTAAAAACATTGTTATTTGATCGTTTTCTTTTAGGTCATATAGTACAAAATACTTAAATGTAAGCAAAACATACATAAAATAACAAAAATTAGTAAACATTATCCTAAATACCCATTAAATACTTTACTCGTGGTTAAATATTCGGCTGATACATTCTTTAAGTATTAGGATAACACATCTTTCTAAAAGGAATATCATGCATATATTCTACTACCATGGAGTATGAGCTGATCAGGTGGAATACTCCGCTGATAATGGAGTATTCAAACGTCCGATATTTCACTCCATTAACGATGGATTATCAAATTTAATATTCCATTTATAATTTAATATCTTGATATTTTGTTGTAATATAGTATATGGGCATCCGATACTCTACTGGTAACGGGGTATCACTCCCAACACTTTTTTAGGTGGAATACTCCGTTGATAATGGAGTATTCAAACGTCCTATATTTTGACGATGGACTATCAAATTTAATATCTTGATATTTTGTTGTAATATAGTATATGAGCATTCGATACTCTACTGGTAACGGGATATCACTCCCAACACTTTTTTGGATAAAAAATATCACCTTTAATATTCGACATATGATCGAAATGAATATTTTGATCAATATTTTTGAAATAAGTATTTTTATAAATAAATACAAAAAATGAGATATTTTGAATTTTTGTTCCCTTCAAATTTATTATATACAAATATCCAATAACTCATCAATGGAATATATTTGTAACCTCGCTAGCACTTTTAGAATGTTCCATCGCCCGCCGAATGACGTTCTAGCCTAAAAAATGCATTTTACAAAAGAGAAACAATTGCAAACTTTGAAACTACTCTAACTATTAATTTGGTAGTGTAAAATAAAAGGTACTCCCTCCGTCTTTTTAAACCTTTCATGTTTGACTAAAAACAAAGATTTTAAGATAGTGGGTAATGAATATTGTTTTTTAATGGAGTAATGAGTATTAAATATTGTTTTTAAGAAGTATTAGGTATTGAATATTATTTTTAAGAAGTAGTGGGTGGAGTAGTGGATATTGAATATAGTTTTTAAAGAATAGTGGGTATTGAATATTATTTTTAAGGAGTAGTGGATGGAGTAGTGAGTATTGAATATTGTTTTTAAAGAGTAGTGGGTGGAGTAGTGGATATTGAATATTGTTTTATATGACTTAAAATAGAAAGGAAAAAAGTATTTTAAATGTCCCGAAATAATAAACAAAAAATGTTTTAAGAGACAGAGGAAGTACTAAATTAAAATTTCAAAGAATGAGAAAACACCAACCAAGTTATCCGGCTAAAGAAAGATGGCATAGAATGGTTGTCATTAATAGGGGTCCGGATCTATAAGTTTGTTGTTCATGATAAACGTGAGGGTAGAGTACAAATAAAAAAATCCAATAAACCATACATCTCTTGTTTGTCAACAAGGTTTAGGTTTAGGAAGAGCAAGTGCAAGTCCAATGTAAATTGTTATTGCTATTGTTATAAAGTAAAATTAAAAGGTAAATTTTGGTGTTAAAATAAAATTCACCCTCCAAGATTAGTTCTATAACTAGTTTCAAATTTAACCAATTTTTTTTAACCTTTTTACCTAACTCTTTTAAGTTTTAACTTCTATTGAATATTCTCAACAAACTCATCTCTATCTAGTTAAATGATGATATGGTATGGATGCATAAATGCATCCTTGGTTTCAAATTTAGCACCAAGGATGCATAATATAGCAATAACATCAAGAATGCATCCAACTATAACACCCATTTAGAGACGAATTTTTTAGCACTTGGTGTTATAATATAGTAATAGCATCAAAGATAACATTGCATTGGATTTGTTGTTATTGGTGCTCGTCAATCAGTGGACCACATTACTTTGACACCTGTCTTATGTAAGGAAGGAGCCACTGTACAACCGAATAGGTAAACATTTATTTACATATGCAAAGCTTTTTTGAATCTTCGTGTTACTCTTGATTAGCTGATAAGCCTGATATCCTTAATAAAATTGTTTGTCATTAACTTTAATTATTCAAAAAAATATTTACCAATAATGTAAATGGGAAATCGTTTTTTTTGAAACCCAAGAGATCAATATTATAAGATTAAATCAGTTTCCGCCAAGGCCAGGATACCTTGAGGGAAATTACCAAAGTAAATACATTCGTCACTCGAAGTAGGTACAGGCGTTCTAGCCATTAGATGAGCTACACAATTTCCTCCCCTTCTTACATGAGAGAATGACACTGACTCAAAACAATTTCTCAAAGCTAGCATATCTTCAACTAATAGATCATCCGGGGCTATACCAATTCTATTGGAGTTGAGCTGTTTTACTGTAGCGAGGGCATCCGTCTCCACCTGAATATTGCTATATCCCAGTCTTCTCGCAATGATCATACCGAACCTAGCTGCTTCTTTCTCTGCCACTCTAGCTGTCCAATGCGATTTCCTTCTCGACACAGCTGCTACTACCACTTGGCCATTGCTGTTTCTACCAATAACACCGAGCCCAATCATACCTCCCCCAAGAACAGCTGCATCCGTGTTGAATTTAGTAACATTAGGGGCCGGAGGTTGCCATGAAGACACCAGCGAGCTGTTACACCTCCTAATGCCAGGGAAGACTCTTCGAGCGTACTCTACATAGTCTCCTACCATTCGAGCAAACCCCGAAGCTGTTGCTTCAATCTTTGGATTCCCATTTCCAAATATTCTGTCATTTCTGCAGCTCCAGGTAGCCCATGCTAATGTCATGAATTCTCTAACTTCAGATTTGCAAAGATGCTGGAAAATCCATTCTACTAAAGATCTAAAACTGGACATAGGTGCAGTCGCCATCTTAGCATAAATTGGGCTCTTCTCCCACAAATCTTTTACCCACTTACAATGAATAAGCGCATGAATTATAGTTTCATCTTCCTCATTGCATATCTGGCATGTTTTCTCAGCAATAATGTGACGGTATACTAGTCTTTCGCGAACCGCTAAAGCCCCTACAACAGCTCTCCAGACAAAGTGCTTCAACTTAGGAGGGCACTCCATTTCCCATATTCTTTTCCATAAATCTGATGCTATAGGTCCGTGCGTTTCTTCCCAGATCGATAAATGGCCCATCCGTCCAAGCCAATAAGCTGTTTTAACACTAAAATGCCCATCTTTTTCTGGGTACCAGTAAAGAGAATCCACTGGTTTTCTTATACTCAATGGGATTTGTATAACTTTTTATGCATCCTCAGGGCCTAACAGATTGCAGACCATTTCTTCATCCCACGAGCTGTTATCGTCGTTGATCAGCTCTGCAACTTTCATACTCAGGTTTGGGATGTGGTTTGCTTCTGGAGAGACAAACGAGTTCCCCCCTGGTATCCAGCGAGCTGTCCATACTGGGATGTCTCGACCATTGCCAACCCTCCATCTTAGACCATCTAACAACAATGATTTTGCACTCCAGATACTCCTCCAAGAGTAACTTGGATTGTGTCCCAGATAAGAGTCTAGGAATGATCCATTTTTGAAGTATTTAGCTTTGAGGATACGAGCAACTAGGGACTGATTATCATTGATTAGTCTCCATCCTTGCTTTGCAAGCATCGCCAGGTTGAACGTTTTAATATCTCTGAACCCCATTCCTCCCATGCTCTTAGGGAGGCATAGACTCTCCCATTTCTTCCAGTGAATCTTCCGTTCATTTCCTTTCACGCCCCACCAGAAACGAGCAGTTATTGAGTTAATGTCCTCCATTATCCCGTTGGGGAGTAAGAACACGCTCATAGTGTACGAAGGGATGGCTTGGACGACACCCTTTACTAAAATTTCTTTCCCCGGCTTTGACAACAGTTTTTCTTTCCACCCTTGGACCTTCTTCCACACTCTGTCCTTAATGTTGGAAAATATCCCTTTTTTTGACCGACCTATAACCGTTGGGAGCCCCAGGTACTTCTCATGCTTATCTACTTCTCTCACTCCAAGCCTTTCTGAAATGCCTATTCTGATCTCAGCTGGTACTTGCTTACTGAACGAAATCTCCGACTTATCGAAGTTTATTTTCTGCCCAGATGCTCTTTCATACGTGCTGATAACATCAGCTAAATTCGAGCATTCGTGGAGGTTCGCCCTAGCAAAGAGGATGCTATCATCCGCAAAGAACAGGTGGGAAATAACAGGAGCTCCGTAGCAGGCTCGAGCTCCATGAATATCTCCGTTCAAAGCCGCTCGGGTCAGGAGTGAAGAGAAGCTTTCTGCACACAGAAAGAAGAGGTATGGGGAAATTGGGTCGCCTTGTCGAAGGCCTCGGGATGGAATCACAGTTCCCATAGGCATTCCGTTAATCACAAATGAGAAGGAAGAACTCGAAATACATCTCATAACCCTGCTCACCCACTCGTAGCTAAATCCCATTTGAGACATCATTCTCTCCAGGAAAGACCATTCTACCCGATCGTAAGCTTTTGCCATGTCTAGCTTGATGGCCATCGTTCCTCTCCTAGAAGAATTTGTGTGTTTCATAGAGTGATAGAGCTCAAACGCTATCAACACATTGTCCGTAATTAACCTTCCCGGCACGAATGCACTTTGATTCACACTTATGATATCTGACAAGAGAGGTTTAAGCCTATTTGCCAGAAGTTTCGACACCACTTTGTAGAGCACATTGCACAGGCTAATTGGGCGAAATTGGGAAACCATCTGAGGGTCTTTAATTTTTGGGATTAAAGCTATGTTGGTGTGGTTAACTTCGTTTAGCTCAATCAGCCCACTCCACCATTTTTGGACAAAGGATGTCACATCCCCGCCAACTATGTGCCAGAATTTTTGGTAAAATAACGCATGCATACCATCAGGTCCAGGGGCCTTTGTCGGGTGTAATTGGAACATCACTTCTTTGATTTCTTCAGCTGTTGGGTTTTGATCAAGCTCGATGTTTATTTCATCTGTCACCCCTTGCCTCATAGCTTCGATAGCTGGCTGGAATTCAGTAGGGCTGGATGTCGAGAACAAGGCTTTGTAAAACTTTTCAACAATCTGGGCCACTTCTGTGAGTTCTTCCTTCCACTCTCCATGTTCATTCTTTATCCCTTTGATTCTGTTTTTCTTCCTTCTCTGACTCGCTTTATGGTGGAAGTAAGAAGTGTTCTTGTCGCCGTCCCTGAGCTCATTCGCTTTATGGGAAATCGTTTGAATCATGGAATTCGGATAAAATTAAGATATCATGTCAATTATTTTTGACTTGTGTATGATTGCAATAATTTATGATATGATGATTAAGGACTTTGTTGGGCCATGATTAAGGATTTCAGTTTATGAATAGACGTTTGTTACCGCATCTTCGATGGAAAATATCCTTGGAAAATAGGCTTTAATAATATTATTTTAATTGACATATTAGATGGCATGAAATTAGGATATTTGGCATAAGATTTTCGAAAAACATGTCTATAGGCATGTTTTTTGCCAAAAAACATGTTTAAAAGACCTGTCATTTTCTATTTAATATAAATTAAAAAAGGTAATAAAAAATTGATTGATATTAATATTACAACAATAATACAATACTAAAATTATTGTGAATCTACAAATTATATATTAGAAAAAACTTAAAGAATAATTTATCTAATATTTTCACTAAAAATAATAGATTATGACACACACACACACATATATATATATATATATAATTAAATATAAAAGATTAATAAAAAAATTTAGTAAAAAGGCATGCCAAATCATGAAAACCGGCATGCCCGTGCCACCGTGATATGCAACCTACATGAAATGGAAATTGATTTAAATATAGAATACTCCTTATTATTAGATATAACGATTATCATCTATTTATTATATATCTGACGGTTACTATTCTTTAATGGTTGGTTGAACCAAACAACCAAATTATATCATGTTTGCTTATTATATATTAGTATAGATATCCATTGGAATTTTACTTGCACTCTTATGTAAAAATTTAATTATTTTCTAATTTAAAATTTCTTAGCCAATCACTATACATATTGCCATTAAAAATGCTTTTAGGGGACAATTTTTTCAGGAAGATTGTGACTCATAAAGATTTTGAGATATTTATTGGCTGTTTGGGATATCTTAAATTGAGTAGATTTTGTATTAAAAACATAAATTTCATAAGTGATCAATGTAAGAATACTTATAAATTAAATAGGCGTTTGGATAAATTTGTTTATAAATTGATGAAGTATTTTTAAAATTAAATTTAAAAAATATTATTTAACACAATAATATCAATAAAAGTATTTTAAATTAAAAATACATTTAAAAACATAAAAATATAAATTATTAAGCATGTAAAGAAATCAAGAAAATAAGAAAAAAGTTGGCATGTAAGTTCCTGTCTAACAACACTTCAAATAAGTGCTTTCGGGCTTAAAAACTCGAAAGCACTTATTTGAAGTGTTTCTGTAAATAAGTCAGAGGCTTATTTGATTGCTTTTTGAAAATAAGTTGAAAATTAGAAATCCTAACATTCAACTTTCAACTTATTCTGTTTTCTCGATACACGCAATATATAATATCTTTTCAATCTTTTTAATCATATATCTTTTGATCCGTTCATTAGAAAATTGATATGTGTATATCAAATTTCTCTACTCATCGAGATCTATCCATTGATATTTATTAAAAAACAAGTATTTTGAAAATAATAAAAAAAAGATAACTTATAAGTTCTGATTTACCAAACACTCTACTGATTTATATGTTCTGATTTACCAAACACTCTACTGAATTATAAGCTCTGATTTACTTATCACTTATATGACACTTATCACTTTAAACTTTAAGTAACAGGTCCAAAGTACATCGTTGTTAACATTCAACTTATGAATATATAAGTTATAAGTTGAGCTAATAAATTGAGTAGACAAACACTTATCTTGGGTGTTTGGGAGAACTTATTTTCCAGAATAAGTCAACTTATTTTAAGGCGAAAGTTAAGATTCCTAACTTTTCAACTTATTTTGCAACTTATTTTTGCAACTTATTGAATCTCAAACATACATTAAATACTTATATAAAAAAAATTATCAAAATATAAAATTTTTACCCGAAAATAAGTCCATAAATTGAGCTGAGCCAAACAGACCCATCATAAGCTCTTATGGGCTTATAAGTCATAAGTTGCTAAAATAAAGGCTTATTTGGGGTATCTTAAAATAAGTACCTTATAACTTAAAGTGGGTAAGTGGTATATAAGTGATAAGTAAATTTTGAATTATAAGTTATTTAGGTGTTTGGATAATTTTACTTATAAGTTGGTGACGTGTTTGGTAAATTAAACTTATAAAGTCAAAAAAAATTATATAATTTAAAAAAAAATTATTATTTAAATTTAAGTACTAATTTTTTGGTTAATACTATAAATTAATAATGTTGCATTTATAATATTTTTTTAGTTTAAAGATATATTAGTTATACTATTATAAACGAAATAGGGTATATTTGGTTAATCATAAATAATAAAAAACGTAAATATTAAAATTATGAATAATAAGATAGAAAATTAAAATAAAAATATTTAAAATAAACGTAAAACGGATTTTATCCATAGTTTTGGTTTTGTCACCTAATATGGTTTAAATAATATATTCGTATATCGTAAAAAAATATGGATATTTCTCGAAAACTAATTTAAATTAATATAAATAAATTTATAAGATACGTTTGAAAAATAACCATGAACAAAACAAGCAATAAGCCATTAGAATTATTGAAAACGTGAAATAAATGGGATAAAAAGTATGCATTGATGGACCATCAACTTATATAAGTTTTTTAAACACGTATTCCCATATTTTGCCAAACACTCCTAACAAAAGGTTAACGGGATTTCTGCCCGAACAAGCTAATTTTTGGGTTTGCTAAACATGTACCAAGTTATGTCAAACAAGCCCTATATAGTATTATGTAACCCATATATTAGGTTTGGTATAAATTCGGATAAAATTTTTAATTTTAAGTTAATTTATGGACCATTCATTTTTAGATTTGGTATCTATATTTTAGTTCGTACAAAATTAATCTTTTTATTTGACTCAATTCTAACTAGTTTTTTACCCATTTATTATTGTTTAACTCCCGGAGGAATCTCTTTCTCATGTCAGTCGTAATTCAGGTTACGATACATGGATTGGTTAAGCATACCTTTCGGATAGATGATGAGTTTTTGTGGATGAAAGATGTCTCATTTCCTTTCGGATTGTGTAAATTCTATCTTTTAAATGAAATCGTTTCATTTATGTAAAAAAAAAAACAAAAAAAACCCTTCTAAGAAAAGTGTTTTCGTTACTTTTAATTTTTCGAAGGCAGTACTTTCCTAAGTTCATTTTTCTCGAATGGTTAAAAAACATTAGAGTTTCATTTGGGTGTACTTATTGCATATATGTTAAGTCTCTTATCAGTTTTTACAAAGTCTACTTATCACTTGAGTCTGCTTATCGTAACCGTTTTATAGAGAGCTCAGTTCTGTATATAAGCTTTAGGCCTCTGTAACATTTCATTACTTTTCACTATGTAAACTTTACAAGTTCTCAATAATGGATTACAGTTTTTCTAGTATCTTTAGATGGTATCAGAGCCAGGTTTTTCGCATTTACTTGTTTATCGTCTCCTTCTCCGGCGAACTGCGAGTTTTCATCGTCTTCTCCGGTGAATTGTGAGTTGTCTTCTCCAGTGAACTGTGAGTTTTTCGTTTTCCGGCGATATTTCATTGTCTTCTTCATTTTTCTTCCGGCAAATCGTGAGTTTTCTTTGGATTTCTCCGATGAATCATGTGATTTTCGTTGTTTTTGTCGAATTTGATATCCTGCAATTGTTCTTGTTATTAAATCGTTCAATTCCTGGCAATCGATCTTGTGCGTTTCTTGAATGACACATCGTTACTCTTATGCTAACGCTGTTTTAGGCATTTCTGATAACATGACTACTGTTAATCCACGACGTACACTTAATAATAACACAGATTCACCCACACAAACTCGTCCTGAAAATGCAAATACATCGACACAATCTTATACACAACTTGTTGATAACAATTCGCATCCTCTTTACCTGCACAATAACGATCAACCTGAAATGATTCTTATTTCCAAAAAGTTGTTAGGATCTGAGAATTATGCTTCTTGGAAGCGTTCAATGCAAATTGATTTCTCTGCAAAGAACAAATTCGCTATAGTTAATGGTGAATTTTTAGCTCCTGATGAGTCTTCTCCTTTGTATGTACATTGGAAGCGCGTGAATGATATGGTAATCACTTGGATACTAAACACTGTCTCCGATGAAATCAGTAACAGTATGAATTACTTGGACACTGCTTTTACGATTTGGAATGAACTCAATGAAAGGTTTTCTGCAGTAAGTGGACATAAGTTTTACGAGACACAACGTGATATTTTTAAGCTTGGGTAAGGCAATTATTCTATAGAGTTTTATTTTCATAAACTCAAAGGTTTTTGGGATGAGTTAAAGGCTCTTGTGTAAGAACACAGATTTTGGATAGAATTAAAACTTTTTATTATGTATGGATGTAATAGTGACTAGTGGGTACGGCTATGATGTAACGAATGTTCTAATGAATGAATGGAATGGATTTGGATTCAAATACTTATATGTCATGAAGAATGCTATTGGTTGACAATCTAGATAAGAATTATCTATCTCCTAGGAAATTAAGATTTGATAATTCCAAGGGGGAAGGTTATCCTTATGTCATCCAAATCGATATCTGTTATCAATCCAGTGGTTCCGTAAAAGGGTAAGGAACGATCGAAAGAGAACCGGGACATCTATATAACCTAAAAGAATAAAGTAAAGAATAAGTGGTGAATAGTGATTTTGGTGGAATTAGGAATATTGTTAGACGACGCTATATAGAAGTACTCGGAACGAAATTCTGAGTTCGTATTAGTGATCCAGGGGGAAAAATAGTGTATGTAAAAGCTGTCGAATTCTGAAAAATAGCACTTTTATTTTCCCCAAGATTTTCCTGGACACTGAAAGACTTAAGGAATTATTGAAGGGATTTAAGGAAAATAGGTTCAAGAATTATTAAAGAGAATGGATGATGATAGTATAAATATTAAGACGGTTTCCGGTAAAACCCTAACTAGAAACGAATGAGTTATTCCTCCGAACGATCAATGAATTGAGCAATAAACGGACAAAGAAACAAGCAAAGGAAGAAAGATACATGCATGTGGTAGTGGAAAATATCTAAGTAACCAAGTGGTGACTCAAGTAACTAGGATACTTAGCAAGAAACCAAATACTTAGCAAATCAAGATATTATCACAATAATACACTAAAGTGGATGAGAACAAAGCAAACCAACCAAGCAAAACTCTATCCTCTCTTGCAAAACACCCATTCGACTTTTTCCTTAATTCCAAGGAAGAAATCAAGCTTCCACTCCTTGTTTGATATTGTAATTTTTAAGGTGATTTCTATATTTCAAGAAACTAATCTCCTAGAAATTTCAAGTCCAAACTCCTTTGTTTCCATTTTCAAATAAATCAAGAAAGAGGAGGGTGAATAGTGCTCTTCAAGAACTAATCTTGTTTTTCTTTGATTTTTATGGTTGATTTAGCTAGCTTAAGGCCACTCAAGGATCATACAAAGCTTAGTGAGGCTAGAACATACTCCAAGGAAGGTAGACCTCTTGACATCCTAGCATTTGATTTGAGATTTATATATGTTTTTGATGGGTTTAGCTTTGTATGATTATAGTGGTGATTATAAGCATGATTATGTAGTTAGTTATGTGATTTAAGAAGCATGATGATTTTGAGGTTAGATCAGTGGTTCTAGGGCTTGTTGAGATGAGAATCATGTTTATAAATTGTGTTGATGCCCGGTGTGGCTTGGTTGTGTTGTTATGATTTTTAGAACGTTCGATTTATAGCCGTCGTAATGCCAAATTTTTGTTAACACTTAGAAACCGAGCATGGTAGTTTATATAATTTCCTGACCTTGGTAATGTTATGACTTTTCCTTGTATATCTCGAGCCATAGATCATTTTGGAGCGAGAATCGAAACATTCCGACTTACGATTTAAGAGTTATGGTCAAATTACTAAAATTTGTTTGAAACCGTAAGTAAAAGTTCATAACTTCAATTGAACCCTCGTAAAACATGTTATTCAGTGGCGAATCTTGGTAAATAAATACTAGAGGTCATAAGGAAGGTATGAGAGAAAACCACATGTCAAACGGATCGATTTTCGATTTTATAAAAATGTTTGAATCAAGGTTAAATGCGAACGAACCCCTTAAAAGTATAACTTTGGTTATAACTTAGAAAACGAACGATAAAACTCGAGGTATAATCTCGGTTCGTAATCGATCGACTTTAGAACTTATACGACTTAAGTATATACCAAGTGTGGGTATGATGACATGTCTTAATAACGAATAAATGTCGGATCGTATCGGTGATAAAAAGAGTACACTAAAAGGTGTATAACGAGATAATTCGAAAACGTGTTTCGACTTAAGTGAAGTTTATACTTAGACTTTTAAAAGGTGTTAAGTGGTTAATCTCGAATGTTCTGATTGTTTATAGATCATCGAGCAGACACAGGACACACTATCTCTACCCACACCCGATTACCAGGCAAGTTTCCAATACCTTGGAACTGTTGTTGTGATAATATGTATATCTGTTGTTTCTGATACATATGCCATAGCATGCATGCCTATTGTCAAATTATATTATGATACCTGTTCCCTGAATTGATATTGGCTTATAGACTAGATACGAATTATCAGTTATAAGCCAGATTGTTTCGGTAAGACCCTTAGCGAAGGGCATATGATATTCATTATTAAATATAGACCGGGAGTCGGTGTTTTGAGATATAGATAGTCGTGGAAACCCGGAGGGATTCCAACGGCAGATTATTATTTATTTTGAGGAATGTTATTATTAAACGTTATTTATATTTCCATAAAGTATCAATTGCTTGGAAATCTTTCGAGGAATGTTATTCGAGTATTATCTCAGTCGAGAGATATTAAATGAATGTTAATTTTGAATATTCATTTAGAGTTGATTATTTAATGAATATTATTTTGATATTCATTGGAATTTTATTTATTAAATGAATATTACTTTCGAATATTCATTTAAGGTTTTATGTACTTGATGAATATTATTTTAAAATATTCATCGAAAGTTCTATTTACTTAAGGGATATTATTTCGAATATTCCTTTAAAGTTTTGATTACTAAATGAATATTATTTGGATATTCATTTAGAAGATTATTTATTAAATGAATATTATTTTCAAATATTCATTTAAGGTTTGACTTATTTATTGAATATTATTTTAAATAATTATTGGAGTTTAATTATTTAATGAATATTATTTTGAATATTCATTTAAGGAGGGATTTATTTAGTAAATAATTCTATATATTCATTCGAGGATTACTTACGAGCAATATTATGATTTAATAATATTCCGTAATTATTATTGATTTAATAAATATTCTTGGAATATTTATTTAATTCTTTTAAATTCTTTTTAAAATGATTCGAAGATTATCTTTCACCTCCAAATATTATGTAAAATATTTCGGAGTCTTTTTACGATTATTTTATCAAGGAAAGGTTCCTAACTCTTTATTTTTCCTTTAAATATATCTTAAAAGGATTTAAATGCTCGCTCAAACTTCCATATTATAGGGGAACCTACATGAGCAATGTTATTTATCTTGTTGACTTCCCGGTCATAAATCTTGTAAAACTATTCTTTTCACTCGCAACTTGGTTGCTGTTTATCAATTGAATCTTTGAGTAACCTTCTCATCATTCGAGGGGTAAGATTTTTGGAACAAGATGGTATCCTCTAACAAGCAACAGCTTGGGAGATATGATGTTGAATTTCCTTTCCAACTAGATACGACTACTTTGTGGAGTCTTATCAATAAGTATCATACTTGGGGAAAGGGGGACGAACTTTACGTTCAGAGTCGTGAACTTCTTTTCGAACTTGGAGTCGTGTAAGAGGCCGAGTAGCGCCGGTCCATCCCATTGGCCCAACCGTTGGCCGGGGAGATCTAACAGGGTGGTAGACAAGTAAATCCGTCAGTTCTTCCTTCTACCGGTAGTAAATCTAAATTGAGCTGTACAATCTGCGACTGATTATCGTAAGGATTGGAACAGCGGGCGCGGTGAATACTCCAGCATTAGTTCATCATTCAAATTCATTTATTTTCTGCAACATTATCATTGTTGGCATTATTGGAAAAGTATTCATAATTGGAATTGCAATAATTTTTCATGCAAGTTCCTCGTTTATGATAAAAGATAATATCTTGCTTATCTTTGACATAGCAGATATTTCCACCTATATATACAGTTTGAGTTACCTTGTAACTTCATCGTTTATGTGATACTGGCATCATTTTCGTAAATGCATGGCATATGGTTTGAAAGATACTTTTGAACTGTTATATATTATCGTTCAGTTATACATTATTGTTGGTGGGCTATTGCTCACCCTTGCTTTATTATTATATCACAACAACAGCTAGACCAGATGACTCGCACAAGGCGCACTCGACGCTGGCGAGGACGATGAGACTACCAGAGCCGAAGAGAAAGCTATTGGTAGGATAGATTCATTCTTTCAGTACTAAGTATATGGGCTAGTATGACTTATGCAAATGGATGGCAAAGAGTATGTATTTATATTGTAATTCTTTTGGGTTGTAAGAACTCCAAATGTGATTAATAAAATTTGATTGTTACTCTGATTTCATCTCTGGGACTATAACGGGTGTGTTTTATAATGTTGTGTTGGGTCATAAAGATGTGATTTATTTTATGTTGAAGTGAGTTCAAGTATTGTGGATAGAAATGGAGACCGTATTGACCGGATCCTGGACCCCGGATCTGGGGGTGTTACATCTTGAGCCTGCTATTAAGTGTACTTGTGGTGCTACCAAGGAATGTGATTTACAGCTTGAATAAACAAGGTTGATACAATTCTTAATGGGTCTCCATTCTAGCTATACTGCTTCACGAGGTCAACTGCTAATGATGTCACCTTAGCCTACGTTTAATCAATCCTTCATGTTACTTAAGCAGGCGAAAAGATAGAGACAAATTCAGAATTCTAATGCTTCTCCAATGGCGATGATGGTGAATATGTCTAAGCCAAGTTCAGTTTCTAATCAGTCTTATCTTAATAATCGTTTCAGTGACAGGGCTCCTCATCCAGTTCAAGAATGTTCTCATTGTCACATCAAAGGTCATACTGTTATCACCAAAATCACGCAAGCGTACGTGGTCACAAGTAATATATGAATAAGTCGAGTTCGTTCCCACAGGGATCTGGTTATGGCTTTAATTCAGTTATTTTACCTATGCAACAATGTATGGTTATTACTCACTGCTAAGACAAATAACAAAATTGGGGTTTTAATTAACTAAACTAACTAAGATGCAAATTATCAACTAAGAATTAAATAACTAACGAGAATTGGAATCAAATTACTTCTACAAGAGTAAACATGGGATCCTAACTTCATTAAATACTTCGCTTAGATCTGACGCCTTTAATCACTATATGCAATAGTTATGATATCTGATCGGATAACACGAAACAAGTACACGCTACCTGTCAGCATACGTATACCAAACTAAACATACATCCACAAAAGAGATAGAAGATGAATAGACACCAATTATGCTTAGACCCTATATGTCTATAGAATTTGAAAACATAACGGTTGAAGAACAAGTTATCCATAAAGATCACACAGGGCAATATAAGTATTTTCATCTCATACTACGAATCATGTTGATAAACAATCATGAACCTATGCTAGCATGGCAAGTTCAAAATCTCAAGATCCACTTTCACTTCACAAGAGATTAACAGATTAGATGTTAGCTACGCATCTAACAATTAAGCACAACCATACAAGGATATCAGATATACATCACACACAGATCTTTAAAGCAATCAAGATAGTAAAGCTCCATAAATAAATCCGTTAGAATCCCATGACAACGATTAGTTCATAATCGAACCCCTCGTCATCATGGGATCTGATGAAACCATGATAAAAACAAAGTATAAAAAGATACAAATAAAACTAAGTAATTGATATGTAATGGTGATACAAATTACAATGGTAGGATGTGTTTAAATAGGCTCTAGAAGTCTTGCCCAGCAAGGAAACTACCAAATCAGAATTAAAATAGAATACGTTTCCTAAACTGATTCTGTTTTGAAGGAAAATTCGTAGCTGACTTTTCTTCAATATTTCTGGGCCGTTCCAGTCGTAATTAGACATCTGGACCACTTTAGAATGATAGAGATCAAATGCAAATCACAAACAAAGTTGGACTACTGCAGCTTGTTCAATGTGTGGCTGCTGCAATTTTTTGGAAATAAAGTGCAACACTAGTCGAATAAATTATAAGAACACCATGGGGGGAAAATAGGAATTCTAGGTAACTGATATTTATGCCCCCACTACACGGCAAATGTTTGGGCAGTTGGGGTTCATACAGGCAAGAATCCGTAATAGACCCGCAGAAAAAAATTCAAAGATACTGAGAAATCATCCAGACTTATTAATTCTGCACTAGAACAGAGCATATAAATGGCAGTCCAATTTATTTATACGGATATATTACTCTTAAAAGCAAGATTGTGCAAATCATGTGTCATATAATAAGTTATGCCGAGTTAAACTAAAGAGCCAATAATATCTGGTATTCATTGATCATTCTAGTGTATCTTGAAGAGAAGGTATCGGTAGACAAACCATCCTGTATATCCAAGTCCTACCATGCATATAAATCTTCGGAAGCTAGTACACATCAAAATTAAGAGGATTAATTAGCAAAAAAGAAATAATTAAGAGGATTATAATCAAAGTAACCACAGAAAAAAAAATTACCCTAAAAAACTAACACAGGAAGAGCCAATTACACTAAGCTAATTACACTAATGGGGTCTATATGATGAGCAGTCAACTTTAATCATGCCCTGATGTACTTTCATTATATCCACGAAATTGCTCATTAAAGTATCAAACATCCTTGGAGTACCTTACAGAATAAGGCAGCATACTGCTAGTTGTCCAAATGATACTGGAAGTAATTTTAATTCAATCATCATTTAAGCCAACTTAATTTAGTTAAAAGATTAGAGCTTGATGTGGCTCCTGTTTCTTAATATATGCATTTGCTTGAGCTCTCTGCAATCAGCTCAAGTATCAATATTTATCAAGCTTGGCTCTTCAATATTTCTGGAAGAAACTTGTTTAAAAAGCTCTAGTTATTTTAGGATTGCATACAGCCTTTTCAGTTCAAAGCATTTTATTGAGTGATATCCTAATACAAATCTGCAGCATTTTAATCCTCATTAATTAATAATTTATTATTGTGGACACCCTTCTTTATATAATAACTTATTTTTTCAAAATAACAGCCTTTCAAATAGAACCACTCTTGGTTAAAAAAGTTAATTGTTGGAAGTAAGAGCTTACCTATAGGTACAGTCCCATTTTCTCGGTTGTAAGCCTGTAATCAATCAGATCTTTCATGCTATTAACCACTTCCGATATCTGCATAGCAACCATAGAATATCAACACTAGTTAGGACTACATTTATTAAATGGATGTAGTAGTTTGGACAAACAGAAAGGAAAGTATTTAATAAGTACATTAGTCTTTTTGCCCTCAAAACCTCATTCCAAATAAAGATTTTGCAATTTGCATTTGGATCCCAAAAAAAGTAACAATTAACCTTATCAAACCTTTCACTGGCTCATGATATACTCTCTGTATCTCCCTGTAGTTGCATACTGTCTGTTAACCTAAATTGCAATGTACACTATGTTAGTAGATGCATAACAACAATAACTTAATCATCCTCCAACCAACAGTAGGCTAACAACATTTATAAAGAATCAATATATAACTAAAGATAAGAATATCATTTATAATTCATATTAAGTACTTGGTCCATTGACAACAAAGAATCATAGCATTAAAAGGAAAAAAGACTACATGTTCCAGTATTTCATATTGGAAATCACATTGAATGGCCAAAGTATAATAATCTTCCAATTAAAACTAAACACGTTTTATATTCTTATTGAAAAATTCAGTCATAGTTGTGAAGTCTAACTTCTTATATATCATACTCTGTTTTGTATATTCCATGATGGCTTATCAACCTTATGTATAGCATTACTGTAAGTAGTAAAAATTTCACATTAACTTGGAGATAAGAGTATCTTCTTGCAAATTAAAATGTTGCAAGAGCATGATTGATAGAGGACCGGTAGCAGAATTAGGTATCCAATTCCAGTTGCACATATACGATAGGCTACAAGTTTGTCTGGTGGATTAAAAATTAATAAAAATGTATTAAATAGTCAGTGCTAATGAGTTGTCTCCCAACAAGTTAAAATGACACCGTACTAGTTTGAGATAATTGTTAAAATGCTAAATCCTGTGAAGAGACAAAAGTGAAAAAAACAGAAAGAAGTGCTCCTTTAAAGAAATAGTGCACGATAAAAGTTTTACAAAAAGAGAAGCATGGACTTACAATGAAGTTATGAAATACTAGAACTTCCCAACTTAGGACATCCCATATAATGAGTGGTATCATCAAATGGAAATGTGCTTGGCTCAAACTCTAGAAGAGATGATCCACAACTTGTTTATTGAGAAGGTGGAGATCGTGAGAAAATTGGATTGTAGCTTTATGTATCTTATTATTTACACAGCTTTTTGGCTAAATAATATGTATTTACACAATTTTTTGTTGAGGGTTTTGTATTTATCATTTACACAACATTTTGATAACAGACCTAACACATATACACACGAAGAAAAGTATAGAACAGTTGCAAGATAAGAATGCAGTGATCAGTTGATACAAATTCAATTTAGCCTAATCTTGTTTTAATATTAAGACGAAATTAAGGTACAAAAAAAATACAAGAATCCAAATATCTCATATAAATTACTTATAAAAGCATATAAACACTTCAGAATGCTCTGGATACATATCAAACACTATATCTTCGCTTTTATTTGTAGACTTTTAAGTTCTAAGTTCTAACTCATCAAAAGAAAAACCACCTACAAGTGAGAGAGATGTTCCAAGTACTTAAATTCTCCAAAAACTAGAAGTTCATGGACTTGTTCTGCTGAGGCAACAATATCTTCTCGTGAACCAGCAACAAATATTATGCACTTCATGTAGAATAACTCAGTTATATTAATGTTACAAATACAATTCACGAACAGAGATGGATGCACATACAATACCTTGGTACTCTCATGAATATGTAGTTTTCTATGCTCAGGAACCAATAGATCATTGATCTCCTCATTATAAATTGATAGGAACACCCAATCCATTACCTAAATTGATAGGAGATCACATACACACACATAGAGAAAAATAAACAAATATATAAGTGAAACTAGGAGTCCAACAAATACGATAACAAATTTCAAAAATCATAATCGAAACCTCTTGTATAATATCAAACACATGATGAACTGCAACCGGAATAACTCCAGGCTCCGCAACCGAACCACCCACTGTATGCGTCTTTCCACCATTTGTTTGTCCATACGCAACTAAATAAACACAAAAACAATAAGAACCTCAATTTAACCACCTACACCATAATCAAAACCGAAAAATCAAAACAACAAAAGGAAATAGATCTAACATGTAACGCCCCGACTTCTCAATACTGAAAATATACTTTTTATAATTAAATAGACTTTGATACAGGGGAATTTTAGAAAATTTCGGCATGAAGCATTCGTAAATCGGACTATCCACCTGTATTTCAACCCAACCAAATTCCAATTTAACAAATACAATTAAAACTTAATACACCAACGATTCCTCACCGAGGATCGATTCCAGGTTATGGTATGAAACAAGAAACTAAACTATACAAATTATTACAATTTCTTTCACTACCCTGAATACAATCAATATACCGTCTAATCTAAAGCTTAGTTCCAATCTGTGCTTACCCGCTCTGACTTCGAGATCTATCCTGTATAGGCTGCTGTTAGGAATATGTTGTACTTGATGATAACTTCACAATCAATCAAATTGTATAAGGTTTTGTAGTTGTCAACGGATGAGGATTTATAACTCTATCCGTTGACAGGTTGTTCATCAATGGATGAGGTTTTGTAGCATACTACAGTATCTCTATGTTATCAGTTGATAGTGTTTTTATCCACAGTCATGTTGACCATCAACGGATAGGCAGAATAGGGTAGCCAATTGTAAATAAGCTATGCTATGTAATTCTGTCTAAGTGAAAGTGTATCAACAGATGAAGACAAAACTCTATCAACGGATACAACTCAAATCCACTCTATCAACGGATACAGCTCAATACATCATCAACGGGTGTCAGTGCACAATATCAACGGATAATCATTGACACTGTCTTCTATGCTAAGCTGGGGATTAGCAGTTGATAAGGACAGGTTTGACTGACAGATCACATGGGTTGATAGTAGATACAAAAAGCAGTATGGCAGCCATACTTTGGAAACACAGAAGAAAGAAGCATTCCGTTTACACTATGAATACAAGAAAGGTGCAGGAGACATGTCTGTTCACAAGGACAACCTTTCGGCTACATGTGTATTTGGAGTGTAGTAGCAAGTCAACTAGAATTAGATTAATATTATCTTATTCCAGTAGTACTTGTAAAACTTTGGATTTATAACCAAGTGTAGCAACTCTTTGAAGGCTAAGAAAACAGATACATTTGCTTAGGGTTTTTATTGAATATTCTTAGAAAGCAAAGAGTTGTAAAACAGAAGCTGTGTACTTTTGTATCACAGAGTTTTCTTCGAATAAAAGCTTCAGGTGGTGCATTTAACCACCTGATTTTTTATGTGTTTGTGCATTAATCTTTCTACAGCAATTATCTAAGTATAGATTTCTGGAGTTCTTATCAGAAATTTATAAATATCAAGAATTGTATTCAACCCCCCCTTCTACAATTATACAAGTGTGTAATCTGGGAATAACAATTGGTATCAGAGCAAGCTTCTAACATATTTGAAGTTTAAAGATCAACACACTTCCAACATGTCTAAGAAGGATTATGAAGTAAAGATTCCAGTTCTTGATAGAGAGAATTACTTTCACTGGAAAGTAAAAATGCGTCTACATCTCTCGTCTATTGATGAGGGTTTTGTGGATTGCATTGACAAGGGTCCTCACGTTCCAATGAAGACTGCAACAAGAGTTGGCCTGGCTGAAGGTGTGCCTGACACTCTCATTCCCAAACCTGTTTCTGAGTGGAGTCTTGAAGATATTGCAGAAGTCCACAAAGACAAAAAGACCATGAATATACTGTTCAATGGTCTAGAAACAGACATGGTTGACAATGTTATTAACTGTACTACCTCCAAGGAAGTATGGGACACTGTTCAAACCCTTTGTGAAGGAACAGAACAGGTGAGGGAAAACAAGATGCAACTATTAATCCAACAGTATGAACATTTCCACTTTAAGAGTGGAGAAATATTGAATGATACATTTAGTAGATTTCAAAAGCTACTAAATGGTTTGAAACTGTATGGAAGAATCTATCAAGTTAAAGATTCTAATCTCAAATTTTTGAGATCACTGCCTAAGGAATGGAAGCCAATGACTGTTTCTCTAAGAAACACTCAAGAGTACAAGACATTTACTCTTGAAAGGCTCTATGGAACTTTAAAGACATATGAGCTGGAAATGGAGCAGGATGAAGAGATTGAGAAGTCTCAAAAGAAAAGTGGGTCAGTTGCACTTGTTGCCAACTTGGAGCAAAAGGAGGAAAGGACAGAAGCTGCTAGTTCTACACCAAACAGGGAGGTTTGTAAAGGTAGAGCATAATCAAGCAGGAGCAAGGAAAAGGTGTCTGAGGAATTGAATGTCCTTCAGCAGGATGAATTGGATGAGATAGATGAGCACTTAGCTTTTCTATCTAGGAGATTCTCTAAGCTGAAATTCAAGAGAAACTCTGGGGTGGCCAAGCCATTTAACAAGGATTTTTCCACAAGCAACTATGTGGATAAATCCAAAATTAAATGCTACAATTGTGGAATTGCTGGTCACATGATAAGTGAATGCAGGAAACCTAGATCTGAGAACAAGGGAAAGTCAACTGAGGCTGTTGACTATAAGAAGAAATATTTTAATCTTCTCAGGCAGAAAGGAAAGGCATTCTTGACCCAAGAGTATGACTGGGCTGTTGATGACAATCATTCTGATGATGATGTTGAGTTTGTCAACCTTGCTTTAATGGCTGATTCTGGAGAGCAGGAAGCAAGTTCAGCTAGCAATCAGGTATTTTCTACTAATCTCTCTCAGCTCACCAAAGAGGAATGCAATAGTGTTATAGATGAAATGTCTACTGAACTATATCACTTAAGTGTTACTCTTAAATCACTTACTAAAGAGAACAATAGGATTAAAGAGTCTAATCTGTTTTTAAGTGATAGAAATGCTGCTCTAGAAGCTCAATTTCTAGAATTTGAGAAAATGAGAGTTGATTGCAATAATGCTAAAAGTGAACTTGAAGCTGTGTTAAAAAGAGAACTGATTTTAAAAGACCAGCTTGAAAAAGAACAAGGGATAATTGCTAAATTTCAAAGTTATAGGAATATTTCTCAAAACATAATAGAAGTCCAGGGAATAAAATCGTTTGTGAAGGATACCTGGACTCAAAAGAAAAAGGAGCTAGAACCTGGCCTTGAGGATCTAGAGACTATCTGTGAATCAACGGATAGTGATCATCCGTTGACAGACGAACCATCAACGGATGAGAGGTATCCGTCGACTAACAAAAAGTTTGTTAGTAAGAAGGAACTCAAGAAACTGGATATCAAGTATGGTCCAGTCAACAAGAACGTTGTTAGTGGTGAGTGTAGCAAAACCAAATCCAGTGGGAAGGCTAAGGCAGGTGATTTACATAACAAAAAGGCTGTTGGTAAATCAGATAATGAAAAGGTAGAAATTGAGGGTAAAAAGAAAAAGAACAGAAATGGTAAGATAGACATCAACAAGAAAAACAATTATTCTCCTGACAAGTTTGCTCCTAGGAAAACTTGTAGTAATTGTAATAGTGTCAATCACCTATCTTCTAATTGCAAGATTGTCAACAAGGCTCCTGTTCATGTACCTCAAACAATGCCAAGTATGCCTGCAATGCCTGGTTTGTATCAAAATGCTAGTTTTTCAAATCCATATGTGAACATGCCATATGTGTCTAATCCTTATTTTCAATCTGTGAATGTGCCACAAATGTCATGGAACATTCCTAGCATGAATAATATGTATGCCAATTTTCCACAAATGCATGCATCAAATATTCATGCAAATGAGCATTTGTCAAACCCCATCACTCAAGCATCTACACCTAAGTTGAAGAATGCTAAGAGTGCAAAGTCAAAGGCTAACAAGAAAGGACCCAAGGAAGCTTGGGTACCAAAATCAACTTGATTTGTTTTTGAAATGTGTGCAGGGAAACAGAAGGAATCTATGGTACCTAGACAGTGGATGCTCTAGGCACATGACAGGAGATTTAACCCTGCTCACAGAGTTCAAGGAAGGAGCTGGCCCTAGAATTACCTTTGGAGATGACAGCAAAGGATATACTAAGGGATATGGCCTGATTTCAAAAGACAATGTCATCATTGAAGAAGTGGCTTTAGTTGAAGGTTTGAAGCACAATGTGCTGAGTGTCAGTCAGATTTGTGACAAAGACTATGAAGTAAAGTTCACAAAAGAAGCCTGTGTTGTTTCTGCCAAGGAAGACAACAATGTGGTATTGACAGGCTTTAGAAAAGGAAATGTTTACATAGCTGACTTCAATTCAGCATGCTCAGAATCCATTACTTGTCTCTTCAGCAAACAAGTAAGGATAAGAGTTGGTTATGGCATAAGAAGCTGTCACATTTGAATTTTAAAGTTATGAATGATTTGGTAAGAAAGGATCTTGCTAGAGGAATCCCTCAATTGGAGTTTGTCAGAGATGGACTGTGTGATGCCTGCCAATTAGGGAAACAAAAGAAATCATCCTTCAAAAGCAAGACAGAGTCATCCATTGTTAAGCCTCTTCAATTGCTACATATGGACTTATTTGGTCCAGTAAATGTCATGTCTATTTCAAAGGAGAAATACTGTCTGGTGATTGTAGATGATTTTTCTAAGTTCACATGGACCTTCTTCCTTCACTCCAAGGATTGTGCAAGTGAAATCATCATCAATCACCTCAGAATACTAAACAATGGTTCTGAATACAGAGTACAAAGAATCGGGAGTGACAATGGTACTGAATTCAAGAATTCCACAATGAAGATTTTATGTGAAGAGAATGGAATTGTCCATGAATTTTCTGCTGCCAGAACACCTCAACAAAATGGGGTTGTTGAAAGGAAAAACAGAACTCTCATTGAAGCAGCTAGAACAATGTTAAGTGAATCAAGGTTACCAACATATTTCTGGGCTGAAGCTGTCAACACTGCATGCTTTACTCATAATATTTCCTTGGTCAATCAAGCTAGAGGAATGACTCCTTATCAGTTGTTAACCAACAAGAAACCAACTTTAGCTTTCCTTCATGTCTTTGGATGTAAGTGTTTTGTGCTAAGGAATCATGGAGATAACTTGGGCAAATTTGAAGCAAAGGCAGATGAAGCTATTTTTGTTGGATATGCAGCAGGGAAAGCCTACAAGGTCTATAATCTAAGAACCAACATTGTTATGGAATCTGTACATGTTGTGTTTGATGATCAAAAGATTCTAGGCCTAAATGATGAAGGCTCCCATGAAAAGTTGGAATTTGAGAATGAAGGTGAAGGAAGAATGTACTATGATGATGATGAGGAAGATGAAGATCATGACCACAGAGATCCACCAAGAGTTGTTGTACCAACTAGAAGTGATGCTTACACTGGAAATGAAGCATCCGTTGACAGTCATTCTGGAGCATCCGTTGACATTATTAGAGATGCATCCGTTGACAGAGATTCTCAAGCATCCGTTGACAGGCAAAATGATGCATCCATTGACAGTCAACTTCATAATTCATCAAGGACAACAAACTCAGGGGGAGTTTCTCAAGGTCAAAATTCAATGCTAAATCAACATGATCATGCTCATGGAAATGAAGCAACCTCATCAAGATCAAACCTTCCACCTGCAAGAAAATGGACTAGAGATCATCCATTTGAGTTAATCATTGGTGAATCAAATTCAAGAGTCCAAACTAGAAGGGCCACTCAAGCAGAATGTCTATACAGTAGCTTCCTGTCTCAAGAGGAACCTAAGAGAGTGGAAGATGCCCTTCTAGATCCAGATTGGGTCTTAGCAATGGAAGAAGAGCTAAACCAATTTGAAAGAAATAAAGTATGGAAACTTGTGCCCAAACTTGATGATAGAAGTGTCATAGGTACTAAATGGGTTCTCAAGAATAAGACAGATGAAAATGGCATAATTGTGAGGAATAAAGCTAGATTAGTGGCAAAAGGCTACTCTCAAGAAGAAGGAATAGATTTTGATGAATCTTTTGCTCCAGTGGCAAGACTTGAGGCAATAAGAATCTTTCTAGCCTATGCAGCACATGCCAATTTCAAAGTCTATCAGATGGATGTCAAAAGTGCCTTTCTAAATGGGGAACTGGAAGAAGAGGTCTATGTCCATCAACCTCCTGGCTTTGAGGATCCAGAATTTCCAGAATATGTATATCTTCTCATGAAAGCACTTTATGGTTTGAAGCAAGCACCAAGAGCCTGGTATGACACTTTATCTCAATTTCTTTTGGAGAACCACTTCACTAGAGGTACAGTAGATAAAACCTTATTTCACAGGAATATCAATGGCTCTTCAATACTTGTTCAAATCTATGTAGATGATATTATTTTTGGGTCTACAGATGAGAAGCTTTGCAAAAGGTTTGCCAAACTTATGCAAAGTAGGTATGAAATGAGCATGATGGGTGAATTAACTTACTTTCTTGGCCTACAAGTAAAGCAAGTTAATGAGGGCATTTTCATAAGTCAAACAAAATATATTTATGATCTCTTAAAGAAATTTGACTTAATGGATTGTACCTCTGCAAAAACACCTATGGACACTGCAACTAAGCTTGAGTTGAATACTAAGGAAAAGTCTGTGGACATCTCAAGCTATATAGGCATGGTAGGTTCACTTCTATACCTAACAGCTAGTAGACCTGATATAATGTTTTCTACTTGTCTTTGTGCTAGATTTCAAGCTGACCCTAGAGAGTTTCACTTAATAGCTATTAAAAGAATTTTCAGGTATCTCGAGGGAACACCAAACCTTGGCATTTGGTACCCAAGAGAATCTGGTTTTGATCTAACTGGCTATTCAGATGCAGATTATGCAGGTTGCAGAGTTGATAGGAAAGTACTACAGGTTCCTGTCAATTTCTAGGAAACAGGCTTGTTTCATGGTTCAGTAAGAAACAGAACTCAGTCTCCACTTCTACAGCTGAAGCTGAGTACATTGCTGCTGGAAGCTGTTGTGCATAGATTCTATGGATGAGAAATCAACTCATTGACTATGGTCTAAAAGTTGAGAAGATTCCAATTTTCTGTGACAGCACAAGTGCTATTGCCATCACAGGGAATCCAGTGCAACATTCGAGAACCAAGCACATTGACATCAAATACCACTTCATTAGAGAACATGTGATGAATGGTACAGTAGAAATGCACTTTGTGCCAAGTGAAATGCAGCTTGCAGATATCTTCACCAAGCCTCTTGATGAATCCACATTCACAAGATTGGTAGGTGAGCTAGGTATGCTTAACTTGTCATAATTCCTAGTGATATTTGATTTCACTGCTTTGCAGCTAGGAATGTGTTTTGATTTACTTGAGAATTAAAAACTCTCAGAAAAAATTTTCTTTAGAAATTTTGTCCAAGGCAAAATTATCTTATCAACGGATATCCTTTTACCCGTTGATAGCATAAACACATTCCTAGATTTTTGTATATCAACGGATAACAGCTTATCCACGTCATCAACGGATAAACTGTTTCTCAACCGTTCATTCCATATCCGTTGATATACATATTTTCTTTTAAATATAACCGTTGGTAAACGTGTATCTATATAGGACTGGTTATATTTATTTTCTTTTATTATTTGACAGTTACTTTTGACCAATGGGTAATTACTTTTAATTATTTCATTTTCAATTCTTGAAAAGTATAAAAGGCTGTCTTGTGCTCTCACATCTCACTTTTATCGACTTTCAAGATTCTCTTAAGTAAACTGCATCTTCTTCACAAAAACTCTCTGCAACAAAAGTTCAAACTCTTCAATGGCGCCTATTGTTAAGATGATGTCTTCCACTGGGTTCACCTATGAGAAGAACAATTTCGCGGCCTATGTCGATACAGTGAATGCCCCAGAAGCTTATCACACCATGATGAATTTTGTGAAGAACTGTAAACTTTCGTATGCTATGACTGCTACCACTCCTCTAATCCACGAAGTAATCGAAGAGGTGTGGGCATGTGCTGAGTACAATGGCACAGACGGTACAATTGCTTTTTCTCTAAAGGGTAAAAACTATGTAGTTAACTCTGATGTGATAACTGCTTGTTTAAAATTGCCTGAGAATAACTGTCTGAAAGTACCCAGTGATGCTGAAATAGTTGACATGCTTAATTCGATAAATTATGCCCTCAGTACTGATAATTTAGGAAAAATTGCTAGGAAAGGGATGGTTAAAGAATGGAGTTATTTTTGTGATGCCTTCATTAAAACTTTTTCAGGCAAAATTAGTAACTTTGATGCTGTTACCCATTCCATGCTAGTTATGCTGTGTATGCTTCTGACTGATAAATTCTATAACTTTGGCACACTAGTCATGTATGAGATAGCAGCAAAATTAGGTAAAAAGGAAACTAGGGGCAAGAATATCTATTTTGCTAGATTTTTGATGCTCTTAGCACTGTATGTATCTGAGAATAAGCTATCCATTGCTAACCCGGATAGCAAGTTCACATGTTTTGTTCAGGAGAAGAGAGTCTTAAGTGATTTAATTCGAATGAACTCCAATGCAGAAGTACAATTGGTATATCTACCAATTGTTCAGGTAACTCTTTCTAACCTTGAAACTCCTATCTCTAACCCCCAAATTTCTTTGCCTTCCTCAGTCACAATGGAGTTTGTAGTAGTGACCAAACAGGCTCCTACCCAAGTGACTAAAACAAAAGTTTCCAAACCAAAATCTAAGAGACAAACCTCAGGTGTTTCTCAAAAAGCACCTGTTGCAAAAACTACCACAACTCTTGAGGGGAGTGTGAAGGAGGTAGTGAGTGGTGAGGGACAGGGTGCAAGCCCTAAGAATAAGGTGGGTGAGGAAAGTGCACCAAATAGCCAAGCCCAAGTTACATCCTCTCAACAGGGTGTGACTACTAGTTCTACAGCAACTCTGCACAAAAGGGTAAGGGACACTAGCTCTCACTCAAAAACCTATGGAAGAAGAGTAAAATCTAAAACCATAGGGGAAGCACAGGGTGCACACACAGTACAGCAAACTGTACCTTCTCAAATTTAGTTTGATGTGACTTCAATAAATGTGGAGTCACAGCCCCTTGATCTTAACCTTCAAATCGATACACATTACAATCCACCATCACCAACTCCATCTCTGGATGTGTGTTAGGACCAAACTCAACACGCAAGTCCACGTGATCTCAAGTAATACAGATAGCAAATAAGATTCGTTCCTACAGGGACTCGTTGTATTGTCTAGTTAAATTCACTCACCAATGTATGATTATTATCCGATGTTACGACAGATTAACAATTGGATTTTTTTTGTTTATCACTACAATTACTCTAAGATTTATAACTAATTATCAACTACTTGAACTAAGAATTATGTCGAATTGCTTATGCGAATAAAACATGGGATTTTAACTTCATTAAACAATCCATCTATAGTCTCCACTTCTCTAGCCTTTTCATGTGATTTGTTAATACCTGATCGAATACACAAAACTGATATAAGCCAACCTTCGTTGCACAAATACCATCCTAAGTAACATCCACAATAAAGATAGAAATCACTTAGTCTCCCAATTATGCCTAATCTCTATATGTCTATAAAGATTGAAACATAATAGTTGAATTACAAGCATTCAATTGATCACATAGTCGTCATAAAACGATTAGAGTTACGACATTAATTATGAATGAAATTCTCACGCATAAACCTATGCTAGCATGGCAAGTTCTAAACTCTTATATCCACTTTCGCTTCAATAAAAATTAACACACAATTACAGGAGTTAGCTACTCTCCTATAACGAATTAAATCAACCATGATAGGATATCACATCAATCACACTATAGGCATCGAGAAGATTTAACAAATAGATTTCATGAATAAATCCGCTAAAACCCCATGACAACGAATTAGTTCATAATCAAACTAATCGTCACCATGGGTTCCAATGTAAACATGATAGAAGGAAACGAATAATGATTGAAATAAATATCAAGGGTTCTAAAGAATACACCCAAATCAAGCATCCACAAACTAGAAAGAATACAAGAATAAATTTAAAACTATCTTCCTCCTCGCTTCTTCGTGCTTCAAAACTCCGTAGATAAAATACGTGGTCTCCCCCTCTCTTCTAGGGTTTTTCTTCCTTTAAATAGGCCTCCAGGTGCAAGAAATTCGTTCAACTCGAAAAATCAGCAAACCATAATCTAACAGGAATCTTCGTCAGACTATACAGCGCTGCGGCGCTATTTTTATGTAGAAATACGCCCGTGCCCTCTGCAAGCTCGAACACGGCGCTGCCGCGCCGTGCCTTCTGTTCAGCAACTGAATTTTTTCCCTTTTCTTCATTATAACTCCGATTTGCGCTCCGATTGCTCCGCTTCATTCCTTTAACACCTGTGATTGATATTCCTGCACAATACCTTTAAAAGAGATCAAAAATACCACAACTCGAGTACAAACATTCGTTTTAAGCAAAATAGAAACATTTTAAGTGAATAAAATATCCACTCATCACACCCCCAAACTTAAACCGATGCTTGTCCTCAAGCATAAACAGACAAATTATTTACAACTAACTATTACCACTTCCGTAGGTGATCACGGTTGCATTTGGCATATGCAACAAGCCCTTTAAACCCCTAGGCAGCCCTAGTGGACGAGTATGGTCTCGTGAGGGCCTATAGCGAATGTACCCACAAAATCCGATCTATAATGCAACTAACAATGCAACTAACTATATGTATGCAACTACATGAAAAATGCAATGATCCCCTTTAAACTCACCAAAACCAACTAACCAGCAAATATCTCAAAGAATGCAACAAATCCAAATAGAGCTCGACTAAGTCCCCGTATACTAACAATACATGAACAGAAACGTGCGTGTGTGCGATGCTCATCAGAAATATTCCCAAACTAGGTCAAAAATCATACATGCTTTCAGTCAGGACAATCACAGGTTTATAACTAGAATAGACTGTAGACACTTCATAACCTAGGAACACCTCCACCCTTATCCAAGGTAGACAGAAACTCATGTATAATTACTATGACACATAATACTATATACAATACGCATGCTTATTTAACCGTGCAATGAATGAGACCCCAAAAGGCTTATACAATAATACCCATGTAGCGAGTGTTGGGTCAGTGGATCCCAGACTATAAAAGCCTTAGGTCACTAGGACTAAGTCCCCTTAGACTTAATTACTCGAGTATTAAAGAGCTCACTCTGGTTAATTTTGCATTTAACAATTAGACTTTTGACTTTTTTTTTTCTTTTTTTTTTTTCTCTTTATATGCAATCTGGAATGAGCCTTTCTCATTTCCAACCCTAGACTACTCGTATAAATATGAGCCGGCTACTAGCCATTTGACACCTAGCCATTATTAACAAATATTTACAACTAGCATGAAATCCCTGGTTTCCCCCAAACTTAGACTTTAGTGCTCCTACGCCATTAAGGGAATAACGAAAATTCTAAATATAATCAAGCGATTAAATCTCTAAACATCCAACAAGCATGACCCTAACCTAGCCCAAAAGCACCCAATGAGTCTGTGTAAAAGAGTTTTGTTTCTGAAACACGCAAGTCAATTTCATAGGCACTATAAGTCAACCCTCTATTCATCATTACCACGCTCAATTAGACACCTACCTACCAGTCAGAATTAGCAAGTTCTACGGGATCATGAAAATGCATGCCATGCTCATGCAACTATATGAACATAAATATCACAATCACAGAATGTCCTATATGTCATACAAAAAAAAAACAAAATGCTCTAACTAACATGCAAATATGCTAACATACAAATATGCTTCTAACATGCACACACCTATTATACAAGTGCACCTTGTATCCCCACCCCCAACTTAAAATTTTCAATGCCCCCATTGAAGGTAAGAATACAAAAGGTGCAAGGCATACCTACTCGTCGCCCGAGCCACTCCCATCGGGAGTGTCCGGTGGCGGATAGACAGCGCCAGCTCCTGCTCCAAAGGACGGAAAAGTCACGTCCACTCCACTCGCACGAAAAGCCGTGCTCAAAGCCTGTGCAAACTGACTAAAATCTGCTGCAAAACCTGCCTGCATATCGTGCACCGCATCGATACGCCTCGTCAAACGCCTATACTGTCGCTGAGTAATAAAAGAACCTCCTCCCTGAGGCTCCTCATGCTGCTGCTCCTGCTGCTGCTGCTCTACTACTACATAACCAAGACCCCACCAATCCAGCTCACCTCCATCCCACTCAGCCAGCCTCCGTATACTCTGATGATCCAGCGCCTCCTATGGCTGCTGCACAACCTCCTCTGCTGCCCAACGAGCACCACAATCCCTAGCCAACCTAGCAATGACCGAACCATAAGGCATCGCCGCCGTGGTACTACCTTGCATAAAACGCATAATCCCCTGATGGATCAAATTGCCCATATCCACAAATTCTCTACTGCATATAGCATACAACAGGATAGCCCTCTCAACTGTCACCTCATTCGAATGCCTAGTAAGGATAAGGTTGGCACAAATGAACAAGTGCCAAGTACGCCCATATTTATTCAGAGCCGTCGACAAGAACGAGGTGGGTTCAGTAGTGCCTCTTCTTAAACGCCACTCTGTACCTGGAACACACAACCGCTGAATAATCAACTGAAGATCCACAACATCGCGAGTCTTCCCCGACCAATCCTCTTGACCCCTCTTAGGAGCCGGAAGCCCAAGAACACGATGAATAGCACGCGGCTGATAATCCACACGAAACCCACGAACCTGGCTAATCTCATTCCTTTCCACACTAGCGTTCACATAGAACTCGCGAACCACAGTCATCGGAACAGGTTCCGGAACCTCACAAATTTGCTCCCAACCTCTATCCATAATATTCTCCAACATGTGCCCATCCGCTGCATTACGCAAAAGACCCATCTCACGAGCAATAGGACGCCCCAACAATCGATTATACTCCTCACGAGCCCCATTATTAATAAATTGAGGTCCACCATTGCCTCCCTCAGAATCAGATGAAGATGAAGAACGAGGGTTCCTCCCACCAGCCCCACTACCACCAGCACCCGCACTACCACCAACAACAACCCTTTGTCGCTTGGATGCCATTGAATTGATTGGAAGAAGTGTTTATAGTGTTTAAGAATTTTGAGATTTGTAAGTTGTGTATGTATAGGTAGGATTGTGTAAGGGTAGGTATATATAGGGGAAATTAGGGTTAGTGGGTGTGAGTAGTGGGCTTGGGTAGTGGGTCAACTAATAACAAAACTATTTTTGTGTTTTCAAATTTTCTAAATTTTTTTTTTCTTCAACAGACCGTGCAGCGCTGCCGCTCCAGAAATACACTTGGAAACGGCGCTGCCGCGCCGTGGCTACTATTGCAATTTTTTTTCTTTTCAACAACAATCCAAGTGGGTTGCCTCCCACGAAGCGCTCTTTTCACGTCATTAGCTTGACGTAGCTTCATTTCCTTACGTTGCGCAAATTAGAACCGCGGTCTCAACTTCGCGATTCAACTTTTCTCCAAAATATGGCTTTAACCGCTGACCATTGACCTTGAACGACTGATCCGGTAACTTGTCGAAAATCTCTACTGCCCCATGCTGAAAAACTGTTTTGACTGTGAATGGACCTGACCAACGTGACTTCAATTTTCCAGGAAATAACCGAAGTCGAGAGTTGTACAACAACACCAATTGCCCGGGCTCAAACGTCTTAAGAACCAACCGACGATCATGCCACCTTTTTACTTTCTCTTTGTATAGCTTGTTGTTCTCATAAGCTTGCAATCGAAACTCGTCCATTTCATTCAACTGAACCATACGTTTTTCACCTGCTGCTGTAAGATCAAAATTCAGCTTCTTCAACGCCCAATAAGCCTTGTGTTCTAACTCAGCTGGAAGATGGCATGCTTTCCCATACACTAGCTAAAATGGTGACATACCCAAAGGTGTTTTATAGGCTGTCCGATAAGCCCACACCGCTTCATCAAGCTTCAACGCCCAATCCTTCCTAGAAGGACTAACTAGCTTCTCAAGAATTCGTTTAAGGATGATAAGCTGTAGCAACTCGATGATTGATGTTGTAGCGTGCCATAAGAGATGTAAACTTTCGATTGCAAAAGTGCGTACCTTCATCACTGATGATCACCCGTGGAGTGCCAAACCGAGTAAAAATATTCTTGTGAAGAAAATTGAGTACCACCTTAGCATCATTCGTTGGAAGTGCTTTTACCTCCACCCACTTAGACACATAATCCATGGCTACAAGAATATACTGATTACCACACGACGGAATGAACGGTCCCATGAAATCGATTCCCTACACGTCAAAGATCTCTACCTCCAACATGACATTAAGAGGCATCTCGTTCCTACGGGAAATATTACCAACTCGTTGACATCGATCGCATCTCAACACAAACTGATGAGCATCCTTGAATAGAGTCGGCCAATAGAAACCTGCTTGAAGAATACGTGTGGCTGTCTTCTCACCCGCATAGTGGCCTCCATAAGCTGTAGCATGAAAATCATTAAGAATAGCCTCGGTCTCACTCTAAGGAACACAACGTCTAATAATCTGATCAGCTCCTTGCTTGAACAAAAACGGTTCATCCCAAATATACTGCTTGACATCGTACAAGAATTTCTTCCTTTGAGCATGAGAGAGCTCAGGTGGAATGATGTTGCTTACTAGATAATTCACAATGTCGGCAAACCATGGTTCATCATCTTGCACTCTGAATAGTTGCTCATCAGGAAAAAACTCATTAATAACCGTGTTGTCCTTAGGCGACTTTCCATGATCTTCCAATCTAGAGAGATGGTCAGCTACCCGATTCCCCGTCCCCTTTCTATCCTTGATTTCCACATCAAATTCTTGCAACAGAAGAACCCAACGAATCAACCTTGGTTTAGCATCTTTCTTTGCAAGGAGGTAGCGAATAGCAGCATGATCCGTATAAACTGTCACCTTAGTACCAAGCAGATAAGAGCGAAACTTTTCAAACCCATAGACAATAGCAAGTAGTTCCTTCTCAGTGGTGGTGTAATTCAACTGAGCATCATTGAGAGTTTTGCTTGCATAGTAAATAACATGGAACATTTTTTCTTTCCTTTGGCCTAGAACGGCCCCAAGTGCATAATCACTAGCATCGCACATCAAAGCAAATGGTTGGCTCTAATCAGGAGCTGTAATAACTGGAGCAGAAATTAGTTTCTTCTTCAAGATCTCGAACGCATGTAAACAAGCCTCATCAAAATTGAATGGCACATCTTTTTCCAAGAGATTGCAAAGCGGCTTAGAAATTTTCGAGAAATCCTTTATGAAGCTCCTGTAGAACCCTGCATGACCAAGAAAGCTGCGAATACCCTTGACTGAGATAGGGATAAGAAGATTCTCAATAGTTTCCACCTTTGCCTTTTCAACTTCCAAACCCTTACTCGAAACCTTGTGTCCCAAAATGACACCTTCTTGTACCATGAAGTGGCACTTTTCCCAATTAAGAACAGGATTTGTCTCCACACAACGTTTTAAAACCAAACTCAAGTTTTCCAAGCACTCAACAAAAGAGTCCCCAAAGACTGAGAAATCGTCCATGAATACTTCCATATTAATCCCAATCATGTCAGAGAAAATGGCCATCATACACCTCTGAAAAGTAGCTGGTGCGCCACACAACCCAAAAGAAACACGTCTGAATGCAAATGTACCAAATGGACAAGTGAATGTAGTCTTCTCCTGATCCTCGGGTGCTATGAAAATCTGATTGTAACCAGAATACCCATCAAGAAAACAATAGTATTGACGTCCATCCAATCTGTCAAGCATCTGATCAATGAACGGGAGTGGTAAATGATCTTTCCGAGTGGATTTGTTCAACTTTCGATAATCCATGCAAATTCTCCAACCAGCAACTGTTCGCGTAGGAATGAGCTCGTTCTTCTCATTAGTAACCAATGTCATGCCTCCTTTCTTAGGCACACATTGCACCGGACTCACCCAAGAGCTATCAGAAATCGGATAGATAATGCCCGCGTCAAGCCATTTAAGAATTTCCTTCTTCACAACTTCTTTCATAACAGGATTCAGTCTCCTTTGATTATCGACTGTAGGTTTAGCTCCCTCTTCCAAAGGAATTTTGTACATGCAATAAGAAGGACTAATACCCTTGATGTCTGCTATAGTCCACCCAATGGCTGATTTGAATTCCCTTAAGATTCTCAATAGTTTTTCCTCTTCTATGCCTGAAAGCTTAGATGATGTAATAATAGGTAAGGTACAAGAATCACCAAGATAGGCATACCTTAGATGTTCAGGCAATGGCTTAAGTTCCAAGGTAGGTGCTTCCTCAATGGATGGTTTAAGTCTAACATGAGACTTCTTCAATTCTGACAACCCCAATGATTCAAATGGAATCCCAAACTTCTTCCATGGAGATGCATTAAAATATTGCAAGTGTTCTTTATCCTCTTCGTTCTCAACCTCCAAGTCATTAGCAAGAACTCTTTCCAACACATCAGCTTTTATCAAGTGTTGAGTCGCGGAGTTAACCACATTGTCGACCATATCAACTTTGAGACACTCCTCATCGTCAGTTGGAAGCTTCATTGCGTTGAAAACATTAAAAGTGACGTTTTGATCGTGCACCCTCATTGTGAGTTCTCCCTTTTGGACATCAATAAGAGTTCGGCCCGTAGCCAAGAATGGTCGTCCCAAGATAATAGGAATCTTCTTGTCTTCCTCGAAGTCAAGAATAACAAAGTCGGCTGGAAAGATAAGCTTGTCGACCTTTACCAAAACATCCTCAACTATCCCTCGAGGATAAGTAACTGAACGGTCCGCAAGTTGTAGAGTCATGGTAGTTGGCTTTGGTTCTGGAAGACCAAGTTGCATGAAAACTGATAAGGGCATGAGATTAATACTTGCACCCAAATCACACAAGCATTTGCTGAATGAGAGATCTCCAATAGTACATGGAATGGTAAAGCTCCCGGGGTCCTTCAACTTAGGCGGCGACTTTTGTTGCAAGATGGCACTACATTCCTCCGTCAAGGCAACGGTCTCCAGCTCCTCAAGTTTCAATTTCTTCGAGAGTATGCCCGTCATAAACTTCGCATAGCTCGGCATTTGCTCAAGAGCCTCCGCAAATGGTATGTTAATCTGAAGCTTCTTGAAGACATCCAAGAACTTAGCAAATTGCTTGTCGAACTTTTGCCTTTGAATTCGTTTTGGCTATGGAGGAGGTGGAAACACCTTATCTTCTTCTTCTTTCTGAGCATTATCATTCTTACAAGTTATAGGAGTCGAGGGAGTAGCATTAGGTAGCAATTTATGACCAGACTCGACCCCAGCATCAAAATCAATTTTTTCTTCCAGAAGCTGCGGCGCTGCCGCGCCAGTATTATACTGGGAAACGGCACTGCCACGCGCGTGCAGTCTGTTCAGCTTTTTCACTTTTTTCCTCGGTTGATTTTTCTTTGTTCTGACCTTGTAGAATTCTTCCTGATCGTAATGTTACTGCCTGGACCTGTTCCTTGTGATCTTTCTTGCCTGGCTTCATCTCTGTGTCACTCGGAAGCGTTCCTGGTTGACGGTTCAACAATGCATTGGCAAGTTGGCCAATTTGATTCTCTAAAGTTTTCAATGACACCGCCTGACTCTTGTACATCATTCGAAGCTCTTCCAATTCAGACTTCTCAGACTGATTCAATGAATTCCCTTGAGATGGTTGAAATCCCGGTGGATTGAATGGTTGCCTTGGAGCATAAGGTGGTGGTTGATAGTTCTGATTATACGGCCTTGCATTGAACTGCTGATTTTGGGGTTGCTGAACACCACCCTGATTGTTGCTTCAACTGAAATTATGATGATTCCGATTGTTGGGATGATAAACATTAGGCACTGGTTGCTGAGATCTTTGAAAATTACTAACAAATTGTGCAGATTCAGATGAGATAGCACACAGATTCGTGTCATGAGCCCCTGCACACAATTCACACACCATAGCAACCTGGTTAGTCCCATGATTAGAAAGGGAATCTACCTTCATTGTCAACGCCTTGACTTGAGCAGTAATAGCAGTAGCTGCATCCAAGTCAAGAACTCCAGCCACTTTAGCAGGTGGCAAGCGTTGAGTAGGATTCTGAAACTCATTGGCCGCCATCATTTCAATAAGATTATAGGCATCCTCATAGCTTTTTGCCCATAGCGCACCTCCAGAAGCTGCATCTAACATAGGCCTGGACTGAGCTCCCAACCCGTTATAGAAATTGCTGATTATCATCCAATCCGGCATCCCATGATGAGGACAACGTGCCAATATCTCCTTGTACCTTTCCCAAGCTTCCCCTAAAGATTCCTGAGGTTGCTGAGCAAACTGAGAAATAGAATTCCGATAAGCTGCTGTCTTCGCCATGGAGAAATACTTCGTCAAGAACTTTTGAGCACAGTCTGCCCATGTTTTAATAGAGCCTGATGGCATAGAATGTAACCAACTCTTGGCTTTATCCCTAAGAGAGAAGGGAAATAGTCTCAATCTGATTGCGTCATCTGTAACTCCGTTGAATTTGAAGGTGTCACAGATCTCAAGGAAGTCCCTAATATGAGCATTGGGATCTTCAGCAGGACTACCCCCAAACTGTACTGTATTCTGAATCATCTGAATGATGTTTGGCTTAAGCTCGAAATTATTAGCCCCAATAGCTGGGCGAACAATACTGGTATGAATATCCTCCACTTTTGGCTGAGAGAATTCACTCAAAGCCTTCGCTGGTTGTGCTTGATCCGCCATTTCTTCTATTGATTCAAGATCGTCTTCTAACCCGATGTTCTCAAAGTCAAGTTTTCTCCTTGCTAGTTCTTCTCGACGTGCTTGAGCTCATGTACGCATACACTCTCAAAAAGTACCTGAAATTCACCAACAAGAAATTTTAATGACCACTGATGGCAAATACTGAAACTAAACAAACAAAACCGCGTCCCCGGCAGCGGCGCCAAAAACTTGTTAGGACCAAACTCAACACGCAAGTACACGTGATCTCAAGTAATACAGATAGCAAATAAGATTCGTTCCTACAGGGACTCGTTGTATTGTCTAGTTAAATTCACTCACCAATGTATGATTATTATCCGATGCTACGACAGATTAATAATTGGATTTTTTTTTGTTTATCACTACAATTACTCTAAGATTTATAACTAATTATCAACTACTTGAACTAAGAATTATGTCGAATTGCTTATGCGAATAAAACATGGGATTTTAACTTCATTAAACAATCCATCTATAGTCTCCACTTCTCTAGCCTTTTCATGTGATTTGTTAATACCTGATCGAATACACAAAACTGATATAAGCCAACCTTCGTTGCACAAATACAATCCTAAGTAACATCCACAATAAAGATAGAAATCACTTAGTCTCCTAATTATGCCTAATCTCTATATGTCTATAAAGATTGAAACATAATAGTTGAAGTACAAGCATTCAATTGATCACATAGTCGTCAAAAAACGATTAGAGTTACGACACTAATTATGAATGAAATTCTCACGCATAAACCTATGCTAGCATGGCAAGTTCTAAACTCTTATATCCACTTTCGCTTCAATAAAAATTAACACACAATTACAGGAGTTAGCTACTCTCCTATAACGAATTAAATCAACCATGATAGGATATCACATCAATCACACTATAGGCATCGAGAAGATTTAACAAATAGATTTCATGAATAAATCCGCTAAAACCCCATGACAACGAATTAGTTCATAATCAAACTAATCGTCACCATGGGTTCCAATGTAAACATGATAGAAGGAAACGAATAATGATTGAAATAAATATCAAGGGTTCTAAAGAATACACCCAAATCAAGCATCCACAAACTAGAAAGAATACAAGAATAAATTTAAAACTATCTTCCTCCTCACTTCTTCTTGCTTCAAAACTCCGTAGATAAAATACGTGGTCTCTCCCTCTCTTCTAGGGTTTTTCTTCCTTTAAATAGGCCTCCAGGTGCAAGAAATTCGTTCAACTCGAAAAATCAGCAAACCATAATTTAACAGGAATCTTCGTCAGACTATACAGCGCTGCCGCGCCATTTTTATGTAGAAATACGTCGCTGCCGCGCCACAGAATTGCCCCAGCGCTGCCGCGCCCTCTACAAGCTCGAACACGACGCTGCCGCGCCGTGCCTTTGGTTCAGCAACTGAATTTTTTCCCTTTTCTTCATTATAACTCCGATTTGCGCTCCGATTGCTCCGCTTCATTCCTTTAACACCTGTGATTGATATTCCTGCACAATACCCTTAAAAGAGATCAAAAATACCACAACTCGAGTACAAACATTCGTTTTAAGCCAAATAGAAACGTTTTAAGTGAATAAAATATCCACTCATCAATGTGGATATGATATCTACATCAATTCCTGATTCTCCATCTTTAAGATTCTTGGAGAAGCCCCACTCTGCAATTGGTGGTCATCATCTTTTTGATGATTTGTTGGGCCATCAACCTTCCATTCCTGAATTCACAACAACATCTGTGGCCTCATCTTTAAAATCAATCTCCACAGATTCAGTGTTGGTTTTCACTTCAATGGATATTATCATTCCTTCATCAACGGATATCCTTCATCCGTTGACAAGTGTTTCTCCATCAACGGATGCGCCTCTGTCTAGCCATCCGTTGACAGCTATAACTACTCCATCAACGGATATCCCTTATCCGTTGATAACTCACTCTACCACTGCTATATCTGACATTCCTGTGTCAAGTGTGGAGGAGTTCTCAGTAGTTGAAACACTTTTAGGATTGAGGGAAGGGAGTGAGAGGCTGCCTTGTGAGCAGGCAAAAGGAGAGGCAAATAATGAGAGGCTGACCATTTCTTTAGGTCAGGCAAAAGGAGAGCAAGAGAGTTCCACCTTAGTAGGTGAAGGTGAGGGTGTGAGAGGTGTGAGCCAGGGGGAGCCCCTGATGCAAGAAAAGAGAGATGAGAGGAGAGAAGGGACTACAGGAGAAATAAGGCAGGAAGATCCAGCCATTGCAAGTGAGTTAATGGAGGTTAATGAAGCTTCTAAAGAGATGGAATTTCGACAAGAATATCAGTCAATTATTGACTCCATCTCTTTGGATCCTGAAACCTTTACTCACCCTGTTTCTGCCTATCAAGTCATGGCACAACAGGGCAATGTGGAAGCAGAGGAGGCAATGCACCTAGTGCACACCTCACAATCTCTACAAAGAGCAAAGGAAGCTTTGACAACTCTGCTTCCAGATGCTGACAGTGAAGAGTTTGGCAGTGATGATAGTGAAAGCACAGCAAATGATGAAGCAATCAATGTGGCAGATACTCCAGACTGGCTATTTTCTACTGCCACTGTGGCTGGTGACTTCAATGTGGAGATTGTGAAGCAATATCAATCTGCTAGGGCTGAGCACCAACATGCAGATCCACAGAGAAAGGCTGTCCTTCAGCAATTAATGGACTCCCTGAAACTTCACAAAATGCACATGGTCATTCAAAGAACACAACAGGAGGATGTCCAAACTGCAATTAGAGAAATGAAAGTGGAACTAGATGCCAGGATTGAGGCACTAGCCCCTACTACCACTCAGAAGGTGCTGACTAGCAAATTATTGAAGGACGATAGCCTGGCCAAATCTGTTCAGCATCTCTCCTCCAGAGTGGATAATATGGAATCTCAAATGCAGACACTCATTGTCAATCAAGCCAAACAGACTGAGCTACTGGAAAGGCTGCTTGCAGCCTCATCTCTAGCCCTTGATGCTAACAAAAAGGGGGAGAAAAAGGTAGAAGAGGTTGCAGCTACTTCTAGTCATATTCCAGCTTCCAGTAGCAAGATAGAACAAATTGAGGGGGAGCAACAGCCAATGATAGTGGTCAATCCAAAAGAGTTTACTGTAGAGGCTTCCCCTGTGAGGAAACAAAAGGCTTTGCCTGTGATTCCTGACCTATTAGAAATCTCAGATGGTGAAAGGCAAGCCAGAATAGAGGCCTTAGAAAAGATCAACAAGGAGGCAAATGAAAGAATGATGAGAACAGAAAGGATGATCAATGAATCAATTGTATCAAATCTGTTCTCCACTCAGTCCTCAGCTCCAACAATATCAACTACAATTCTGAAGGTGCTCACTCCAGAGATTGTAGCTCCTACATTCTATGATGCTGAACCATCTTATGTCAAAGAATTTGAACCATACATAAAAACCGGAGCCTACTCTCCACCAAAGGCAAATGGGAAGAACAAGTTACAATTGGACTTTCCATTTCCCAAGGATGATGAAGGAAAGCTAATGGGAAAGCAAATTAAAGAGTTCAAGGAAAATGCCAATAGGAGTGTAAGAGAATGGATGGCTGTAATAATAAGGAATGGAAAAGTCTTAAATATATCCAATAGCCATCCTAGATTTGTTGAAGCAAAAAGAGAGGAGACCTCCAGACTTCTCAAGGAAGCTCATCCAAGTGATGAAAATCAATATGAAAACTCAGATGAGAAGCAAGCCAGGCTAGCTCAGGAGTTAATGGATGAGGTAGAGGATGAAATGAGGGAACCTGAGGAAGTCCCCAAATCCAAAAGGAAAGTGAAATCAGTCCCCAAATCCAAATCTAAGAGAGTGAAATCAAAGGCAAGGAGGCCTGTCTCTCCAGAAATTGAAAGCAAGAAAACAGTTGGCTCATCACAACCTATTTCTGTAAAAGTATTCAACCCAGCTGTGAATTTCCATGGTGATCCTATAGTACCTAAAGAGGAACCAATGAATCTTGACACCATTGAGGTTCCTTCATTCTTGATGAAGCCTCAACAGAAGCCTATACATAAGAAAAGGATACCAAGGAAGCAACCTTCAAAGGAACCAATTCAAGTTGCTAGGGTACCTGCTATTGTTAGGCAGCCAATATTGGAAAACAAGGATAATTTTATCTATCAGGCAGATATTGAAGAATACTCTGGCATGAATCTGTATCTGGATGAATTGTCAGAAGTAAGAGGAATTGACAAATATAAACATTTGCCTGAGAGATTGGTCTTTGTATACAAGGGAGGAAAGGAAAGGACATGGCCACTACAGAGGGTTCTTGGAGAAAATTATCTGACCTTAACCAAAGTGTTCTCTGCAATCAAGAGATACACAGGGTTCTCCAAGATAGCAAAAGGGGAGATACTGGACAGAATAGAACAGATAAGGAGGGAATGGAACTCACCATCAAGTCTACCAAGGAAGATGAAGATCCCATACAATGGACAGAAAATGCACCTTCAACCCTTCTGGATGATGGAGTTCAGGGATGAAGATGGTAACAGGAGATTCTTCAGGTTAGAAGACCAACTATCAAAGGCTAGTTCTCAATACCTGAGATGGTTACAACAAAAGCTAAATCCAAAGGTTGATGATGAAGATGCCTTCTATAGGCAACTCCAAATGCAGATTGAGTCCAACTCTGCCAAAGAAGGAAAATCAAGGGTGATGCCAACAAGAGAAAAGAAACAGTCTTAATCTGCTCAGTCTAGAGGAGCACTTCTCTGTAAATTTCTCAAACTTTCAGTTTTTAATTTTTGTAGCTTAATACAATTTTTGCATTGTCCTATATATATCTTTAGGAATGTTTTGTTATCATCAAGGTCCTGAATTTATGCTTTATTGCCATCAAGTATAAATTGGGGGAGATTGTTAGGAATATGTTGTACTTGATGATAACTTCACAATCAATCAAATTGTATAAGGTTTTCTAGCTGTCAACGGATGAGGATTTATAACTCTATCCGTTGACAGGTAGCTCATCAACGGATGAGGTTTTGTAGCATACTGCAGTATCTCTATGTTATCAGTTGATAGTGTTTTTATCCACAGTCATGTTGACCATCAACGGATAGGCAGAATAGGGTAGCCAATTGTAAATAAGCTATGCTATGTAATTCTGTCTAAGTGAAAGTGTATCAACAGATGAAGACAAAACTCTATCAACGGATACAACTCAAATCCACTCTATCAACGGATATAGCTCAATACATCATCAACGGGTCTCAGTGCATAATATCAACGGATAATCATTGACACTGTCTTCTATGCTAAGATGGGGATTAGCAGTTGATAAGGACAGGTTTGACTGATAGATCACATGGGTTGATAGTAGATACAAAAAGCAGTATGGCAGCCATACTTTGGAAACACAGAAGAAAAAAGCATTCCGTTTACACTATGAATACAAGAAAGGTGCAGGGGACATGTATGTTCACAAGGACAACCTTTCGGCTACATGTGTATTTGGAGTGTAGTAGCAAGTCAACTAGAATTAGATTAATATTATCTTATTCCAGTAGTACTTGTAAAACTTGGGATTTATAACCAAGTGTAGCAACTCTTTGAAGGCTAAGAAAACAAATACATTTGCTTAGGGTTTTTATTGAATATTCTTAGAAAGCAAAGAGTTGTAAAACAGAAGCTGTGTACTTTTGTATCACGGAGTTTTCTTCGAATAAAAGCTTCAGGTGGTGCATTTAACCACCTGATTTTTTATGTGTTTGTGCATTAATCCTTCTACAGCAATTATCTAAGTATAGATTTCTGGAGTTCTTATCAGAAATTTATAAATATCAAGAATTGTATTCAACCCCCCCCCTTCTACAATTATACAAGTGTGTAATATGGGAATAACAGCTGCCTCATTGCTCTTATATGATTTTTAAGATATAGACATCCACCCTTAATCCTAACTAAAAGGTTAGGGAAAATAAAGCAAGAGTGAGCCAACAATGCTCAGCAAGTTAATAATATAGTGAAACAATAATATCTCAATAATTCATTGATGAACAATATCAATGATCAATATTTCTCAAAGGAGTAATTCAATTTCCATTATAGGATTAAACTTTCCATTTTCTTCAAATCATCTTTCATGAAAACATTTCTTTTCTTAAAACCATTTTATCATTAAAACATACTTTCCATAAAATCTTTTTAAATTCATTTAAGTTGATTTTCATTATTCTCCTAATTACGGACAATACGGGTGATCAGCCACGTAAAGTCCCCATTCCTTTGAAATTGGGTTCCCAATTAGGCAACACATTGGCATTTAATGCTGGACTAGGACCACCCTAGCCTCTTACGCTAAATAAAAATGCTGGACTAGGACCACCCTAGCCTCTTACGCTTTTCCAATTTATAAACAAATTTATTATTAATAATTTAAAACATTTCACTTTTAAGTCCTTTATACTCACTGATAATAGATCAGCCCAGTATAAGGAATTTTAAAACATTTTTAATTAATTAATCCATTTTCATTTGCAATTATAAAAGACTGAGGATCAGGGAAGCATTCGATATAAAGAATCATAAACAGTAAAGCAATAAGATTGAATTAACATAGCATGGTGCAGCAAAACAGAATCATATATAAACAAGGAGACATAAATCATTTAAAGAACGAAGCAACTGTTAAGATTCAAGGATTTAACAACAATTTATAGAATATACATGGAATAGAGAAATCTGAAGTTCAAGGAGGATTTAAGTTACTGCACTGGTCATAAACAATTGAAGAATCGAAGAACAAAACAAGGGTTAGGGTTCTAGAATTTAATTCAAGGGTTATAAAATTTGGTTTCGCTGATATGGTTTAACGGAATAAACATAAGGCAAAAGGCTAAGATAAAGCAAGACAGAAATTGTAAGTCAAGGGTTATAGTTCGACGAAAAATAGGGTAAATAATAAGGTACATGTGTTTCAATAGTAATTTATAAGGAATAAACAATAAGGTATAAAAGGTTCAAAATAATTAAAAAGGAATGACATTAAGGTATAAGAATTTAAACAACAATTCATAAGCAGTTCAAGGAATCTGAACTTAAATACAAGGTTTGAGTCACTGGCAACAAAAGAATGGGGTATAGATACAAGCAAAAGGAATTGAAAGACATATCAGATAAATAACATAAAACAGTTTCACATCACTTGAACGATAAGTGAGGTTAGTACACTTGCCTCAATACACAGGGTTTCCATTTCCAATACTTTAACTCCTTTTCACTTTACATCCGTCTCTACTTGACCTTTCTTCGATCACACATCCATTTCCTTTATCACTTTGGCAATCCTGATAATTCTCTCATTCCTCTACATTCCATCTACACATGCGCTGGCTTTTAGCTGGCCTCCTATGCGTACCTATATACAGGTAAAGTACCACTTCAGTACGCGTATAACCTTAACCGTCTAATCTTGTTCTACCCAAACGCGTCCTATAAAGCTTTACAACTTGTCACATATAGCTTATACAGATCATATTCTCAAAATAGTAACATACAATCACAAAATCATATAAGCACTTAGCACGTATTACCAAATAATACTTATGATCTACAATCCACCTATAACATAAATATACAGATAATTCTTATTGAAATACTATAAGAATCGTTTAATTAGTTCTAATAAAATTCGACAGCACTTTCTTTATAAAATGACCTAAGCAGTCGGGATACAACCGACCCAAGCAAGTAATTTGGCGATTCCTTACCTTAACATCAACTCAATACCCCTTGCAATGGTTACGTATTATTTTAACACACACTATCGGTTCGCTTCTAACAGCACATATATCCATTGCTAAATACGTGTCTTTTATCCCATTCGTAAGCTATCATATCCCACATTTCTTATCCACTAACAACTGTCAAGGTAGATTAATGAATGCTTAACAATCAATAAACATTTAATTAACACCAACCATATTGTTAAAAACCTGTGGTAATAATTCATATGATTTGAATTAACATAACTTTATGGACTAACAAACTAAATTACTTACACATATAACACATATATTCTTTTTAAAAAAATTCAAGCTATACAATTCAAACTATACCATCAAGTTACAACTTAAGAATTCGGTTATACTAATTACATACATACAACCTTTTGTGACCTGCAATTAATCCTAACATAATCAAAACCCACTTGTAATATTCTGAAACTTATGAAACCACATATCAATTCAACAGGAACACCAACGAGCACCATTTTATTCTGGCAACATATCCAACTCCGATCGATCCTTAATTTTACACAAAATTTATAATAATGTGTGTTAAGCGTATTTTCGAGACAAACAACACAGCCTTAACATTATTCTTACAACCAATCATCTTGACAACACCATCGAGGATTCAAACCTTCGACTTGAATCAAACACAATCACTATGAACTTGACTCCAAACAAATGAAATCAACTACAACGAAACACCAATAAAACAGAACAAAATAGCACTTGGTAAACTGGACTTAATATCTCGGACGAACACAAAAACACGCAGCAACGAGAACTCGGCCCAATCCAAAAACTACACAAAAAAATAACATGAACATAAACCTTGATCTCAGCTACAGACAATCAATTAAAAATTGAAACCCATCAAAAATCAAGAACCCATCCTTCGGTTTTTGATTAATTTGAGCCACACCAGATTCAATTCATACACACAGGTAATATACAAGCTCAACCATCACTACAGCAGTGTTAACAAGCTCGAGTCGAATTTAAACACAAAATTTCACGCGCACACAGCGACTTACCCATGGACACCCAGTTGAACACCCATACACACCGTAAGTATAGATTACAGAGATGGCCAGGGGAGAGGAAGATATCAATTCGTACAAGCATCATCTATATATACAAACTCGAATTGCAGCTTACAAATGCGATGGAGGGCTGAGACTAAAGGGAGAAAGACTCACGCAACTGCACACACATACGATATACACACTATTTAGAAGAAAAGGGGGGAGGAGGGGCTCGGGACAGAGGGGAATTACGGGAGAGACAGAGAGAGAGGGAGAGAGATTTAGATGTTTAGAGAGAGACTCGAACGAGAGAGACATAGAGAGTTCGGAAGTTTGCTGTCCAGGTAGAGAGGATTTGAGAGATTGGAAAAAAAAACATGCCTAGAACAATCTGGAGAAGTCCAGTTGTGAGCTTAAGAGCAAAAAATGGAAATTTGAAATTTTCTAATGCTGAAAACAACCAAATTAAAAAAAAATCCAATTTAATTCACTTCTAAAATCGTAATAAAATGAAAAAAATTTTGGTAAAAATTAAAATTTAAAATTTTAAAATGAAGAGAACGAAATTACAAACAACCACATATTTTTAAAATATTTTTAGGGTAAAAAATGAATTAAATATGAATTTTACAGGATTTGATCCTTTAAATGCAACATAACTATTAAAATCATTTTAAAATACTTGAATACCAAAAATAATTCTCCCAATAATTTTAAAACTAAATAAATATACAAAGATGATATTTTCGTGATTTTTAATAACTCCGATGATTTTATAAAAATTTTCAAAGATCAATAATGCATGATTTAAATAGATTTAAATCGTCAAAAATTCAAATAAAATTACACGAACCCACATTTCACATATACATCATCATATAAGCACATAAACATGATGTCACACATATTTAATCCTAAAAAAAAAAATTCACCTCATATAATCCACATTAATGTTAAATAATAATAATTATTATAAATACGAAATTTCTAAAGGGTTATATCCTTCCCCCCTTAATAGGATTCTGTCCTCAGAATCAATCGTAAGAAAACATATGACGGTATTCTCAGACATTTTCTTTTAATATTCAAGTCATCTATTCCATTCTAGAACTCCTTTATATCGATTCATATTTCGCTAGGCTCGTCCTATAAGCCCGTAAATTCTATCATAAACTTAAACCTTTGGTTTACATGTCTCGTTAATTCTAGATACTGATCACTCGCACGTGACGATCCTTTTCTACCGAAAATCGGACATGACCTATTCATATTATGGATTATGCCCTGTACACAACGCTTCAAGTACTAACTCAATCATCCATAAATAATTCATTCATATACAATACTAAAACAAAACCCGCCTTTACTCGCAGCAAACATATAAACGAAGAAATCCTCCTTGTCTCGCAGTAAACAGGTAAATAATTAAATATTTAAAACAAAATCCACGCGATTAGGACAATTGATGCCACTTCCACGCTCCTACTCATAATTCAGATTTCCCCAGATAAAACTGTGAGAAAAAGAATATCAAGAAATCCCCCAATCATTCTTACTCCCCTTTCACGTACAATGTTACTCGAGGAGGGAATAATTGGAAAACTTCTATCCATCCTCAATCCCATTGTTTTACTGAGTAACCTTTCCGAAACTAATAACCATTTACCTTGAAACGTATATATCTTATTCGCAATTCAAACTATTCCCAGGGTATTTTCAATCTTTCCTTGTTCGTCCAGTTGCACTAACATTGGGACGATTTTCAATCTCTTCCTTAACTCCTAAAAGCTTTGTCCACTTTTATCCCTTTGTTTCCTGATTGGTAGCCGTCTACTATTGTAACTATCTTGGTAATATCTTTGACAATCTTCGATAATTACTAGCTAGTCCTTCAAAGTTTTCGATCTCCGCTAACGTCTTAGGCCTTTCCCGATTCATTACTGCTTTGTCGTCACGACATTCATTTCGATCCTTTCGTCATATCCTAAAAATTATAATTCTTTCAAGTCCAAAGCTCGTACTTTGAAATCATACGCATGTTCTTCTTATATTCTTAAATTTCTTGAGATGTCTTCCGATCTTGAATTCTTGAAACTCATTACATACTTGATAGTAAATGAATAACCGAATTTATATCTCCGTCTGGTGAAAATCCTAGTAATTCATCCATATATACATCCAAAAGTTTAAACACGGGGATTTGCTCCAACCTAATCGTCTCCTTACTAGTATTTCTCACATGTATAAGATAATCATAAATCTTGTCAGAATAACCTCTTAGTCTGCACGATCGTTAAGACTCCTTTGTCAGCTTTCGACTTCACAATATAACTTATATATATGATAATTTATCTCAACATCCAAATTCTTGTAATATTTTATCTACTGTATCCACCATCACTCTACTTTCCACTTAGACAGAATTAATGATCTCGTGTCCTTGTCATCTGCTGCTGATCCATACTCAATCTTCCGTATTATCGAATCTTGTACATGTGTTGTCGATCCAATGAGTAATCTAATCTTGATATCCAATCCCTGCTTTAACATCAGTTCTTCAAACCTGATCATCCAATTCTCTGTCGATGCAAATGTACCTTGTACCACTTAGATGTCATATCATCTCCATTTTTACTGCATTCAATTACCGATAGTTTTAGGAATCATAAGGGTTTATAGCAAAAGAAGTCAATGAAATAGACAGGTGATAACATGTACGAATATCTAAGATGAGTTTTGTTTGATAAGAATTTTATAAGAGAATTTAACTGAGAGATCAATATGATCATTGAACTAATTTCAGGTTGGATTTGTCACTTAGGTCAACCGCCATAGCACAAAAAGGGGGCCAACCTTCTGTACTTTCATGACAAACACAATCAGTGGCGTCCCACCAGACTTCTATCACATAGATAAGATGTCCTTGAATCCCCTATATACATAGGGTTGTTCATCCCAGTTTGAGTAAAGAAGGTTAAGTATTCAGGAAGTAACAAAAAGAATTCAAAAGTTTCAAAAGTTTATATATATATATATATATATATATATATATATATATATATATATATATATATATATATATATATTGTTGAATAAGAAATATCAAATATTCGGGGAAAATAAAAAGAATTCAAGGGTCTCAATAATTTATATGAATCAAGTTGAATCAAGTGATCCCCTGGAAAATAGAGGTATCTCTGAAAAATAGGATTGTGTTTAAATGAATCTGAAAAAAATTCGTCATCAAGTGAAGTATAGTTGATTATCAAAGGTGATGGGGTATTATCAAAATAAGAAGAAACAGAAATGAAGGTTAAATCTCCTTAAATGAATTCAACGGCTGGTAGTACTGAATAACCACACCCTTACTCCAACACATGCCAGGAACAGTATTTCACATCTTGTTAACAATCCTTTCGCACTTTCTATATCGCTCGCGGGATAACTAAAGTCGGAAAAGAAACTCTAGAAGGTACACGAAGGTCTACACGTAGCGTCTTCCAAGCTGATAGCTCCGGTCATCTATTTAGCGTATGTTGTTCCGAATTATCTGCCGCGTCCTAAATTGAGTCTTCAGATGAATCAAATTCCTGCTCGCACGATATGTCGAAATACCAAATAACGTCGCAGCAGTCGTCCTAATATCCTAAGGCGAATCTTATCCTAAATCGTTCCACCTAACATCTCACCTAAGAACTTACACCTAATTATCCTAACTTGTTTCAGTGACCATAACCTGTCGCTCTGATACCAACCTGTAACGCCCCGACTTCTCAATACTGAAAATATACTTTTTATAATTAAACAGACTTTGATACAGGGGAATTTTAGAAAATTTTGGCATGAAGCATTCGTAAATCGGACTATCCACCTGTATTTCAACCCAACCAAATTCCAATTTAACAAATACAGTTAAAACTTAATACACCAAAGATTCATCACCGAGGATCGATTCAAGGTTATGGTATGAAACAAGAAACTAAACTATACAAATTATTACAATTTCTTTCACTACCCTGAATACAATCAATATACCGTCTAATCTAAAGCTTAGTTCCAATCCGTGCTTACCCGCTCTGACTTCGAGATCTATCCTGTATAGGCTGCCTCATTGCTCTTATATGATTTGTAAGATGTAGACATCCACCCTTAATCCTAACTGAAAGGTTAGGGAAAATAAAGCAAGAGTGAGCCAACAATGCTCAGCAAGTTAATAATATAGTGAAACAATAATATCTCAATAATTCATTGATGAACAATATCAATGATCAATATTTCTCAAAGGAGTAATTCAATTTCCATCATAGGATTAAACTTTCCATTTTCTTCAAATCATCTTTCATGAAAACATTTCTTTTCTTAAAACCATTTTATCATTAAAACATACTTTCCATAAAATCTTTTTAAAATCATTTAAGTTGATTTTCATTATTCTCCTGATTACGGACAATACGGGTGATCAGCCACGTAAAGTCCCCATTCCTTTGAAATTGGGTTCCCAATTAGGCAACACATTGGCCTTTAACGTTGGACTAGGACTACCCTAGCCTCTTACGCTAAATAAAAATGCTGGACTAGGACCACCCTAGCCTCTTACGCTTTTCCAATTTATAAACAAATTTATTATTAATAATTTAAAACATTTCACTTTTAAGTCCTTTATACTCACTGATAACAGATCAGCCCAGTATAAGGAATTTTAAAACATTTTTAATTAATTAATCCATTTTCATTTGAAATTATAAAAGACTGAGGATCAAGGAAACATTCGATATAAAGAATCATAAACAGTAAAGCAATAAGATTGAATTAACATAGCATGGTGCAGCAAAACAGAATCATATATAAACAAGGAGACATAAATCATTTAAAGAATGAAGCAACTGTTAAGATTCAAGGATTTAACAACAATTTATAGAATATACATAGAATAGAGAAATCTGAAGCTTAAGGAGGAATTAAGTTACTGCACTGGTCATAAACAATTGAAGAATCGAAGAACAAAACAAGGGTTAGGGTTCTAGAATTTAATTCAAGGGTTATAAAATTTGGTTTCGCTGATATGGTTTAAAGGAATAAACATAAGGCAAAAGGCTAAGATAAAGCAAGACAGAAATTGTAAGTCAAGGGTTATAGTTCGACGAAAAATAGGGTAAATAATAAGGTACATTTGTTTCAATAGTAATTTATAAGGAATAAACAATAAGGTATAAAAGGTTCAAAATAATTAAAAAGGAATGATATTAAGGTATAAGAATTTAAACAACAATTCATAAGCAGTTCAAGGAATCTGAACTTAAATACAAGGTTTGAGTCACTGGCAACAAAAGAATGGGGTATAGATACAAGCAAAAGGAATTGAAAGACATATCAGATAAATAACATAAAACAGTTTCACATCACTTGAACGATAAGTGAGGTTAGTACACTTGCCTCAATACACAGGGTTTCCATTTCCAATACTTTAACTCCTTTTCACTTTACATCCGTCTCTACTTGACCTTTCTTCGATCACACATCCATTTCCTTTATCACTTTGGCAATCCTGATAATTCTCTCATTCCTCTACATTCCATCTACACATGCGCTGGCTTTTAGCTGGCCTCCTATGCGTACCTATATACAGGTAAAGTACCACTTCAGTACGCGTATAACCTTAACCGTCTAATCTTGTTCTACCCAAACGCGTCCTATAAAGCTTTACAACTTGTCACATATAGCTTATACAGATCATATTCTCAAAATAGTAACATACAATCACAAAATCATATAAGCACTTAGCACGTATTACCAAATAATACTTATGATCTACAATCCACCTATAACATAAATATACAGATAATTCTTATTGAAATACTATAAGAATCGTTTAATTAGTTCTAATAAAATTCGACAGCACTTTCTTTATAAAATGACCTAAGCAGTCGGGATACAACCGACCCAAGCAAGTAATTTGGCGATTCCTTACCTTAACATCAACTCAATACCCCTTGCAATGGTTACGTATTATTTTAACACACACTATCGGTTCGCTTCTAACAGCACATATATCCATTGCTAAATACGTGTCTTTTATCCCATTCGTAAGCTATCATATCCCACATTTCTTATCCACTAACAACTGTCAAGGTAGATTAATGAATGCTTAACAATCAATAAACATTTAATTAACACCAACCATATTGTTAAAAACCTGTGGTAATAATTCATATGATTTGAATTAACATAACTTTATGGACTAACAAACTAAATTACTTACACATATAACACATATATTCTTTTTAAAAAAATTCAAGCTATACAATTCAAACTATACCATCAAGTTACAACTTAAGAATTCGGTTATACTAATTACATACATACAACCTTTTGTGACCTGCAATTAATCCTAACATAATCAAAACCCACTTGTAATATTCTGAAACTTATGAAACCACATATCAATTCAACAGGAACACCAACGAGCACCATTTTATTCTGGCAACATATCCAACTCCGATCGATCCTTAATTTTACACAAAATTTATAATAATGTGTGTTAAGCGTATTTTCGAGACAAACAACACAGCCTTAACATTATTCTTACAACCAATCATCTTGACAACACCATCGAGGATTCAAACCTTCGACTTGAATCAAACACAATCACTATGAACTTGACTCCAAACAAATGAAATCAACTACAACGAAACACCAATAAAACAGAACAAAATAGCACTTGGTAAACTGGACTTAATATCTCGGACGAACACAAAAACACGCAGCAACGAGAACTCGGCCCAATCCAAAAACTACACAAAAAAATAACATGAACATAAACCTTGATCTCAGCTACAGACAATCAATTAAAAATTGAAACCCATCAAAAATCAAGAACCCATCCTTCGGTTTTTGATTAATTTGAGCCACACCAGATTCAATTCATACACACAGGTAATATACAAGCTCAACCATCACTACAGCAGTGTTAACAAGCTCGAGTCGAATTTAAACACAAAATTTCACGCGCACACAGCGACTTACCCATGGACACCCAGTTGAACACCCATACACACCATAAGTATAGATTACAGAGATGGCCAGGGGAGAGGAAGATATCAATTCGTACAAGCATCATCTATATATACAAACTCGAATTGCAGCTTACAAATGCGATGGAGGGCTGAGACTAAAGGGAGAAAGACTCACGCAACTGCACACACATACGATATACACACTATTTAGAAGAAAAGGGAGGAGGAGGGGCTCGGGACAGAGGGGAATTACGGGAGAGAGAGAGAGAGGGAGAGAGATTTAGATGTTTAGAGAGAGACTCGAACGAGAGAGACACGGAGAGTTCGAAAGTTTGCTATCCAGATAGAGAGGATTTGAGAGATTGGAAAAAAAACATGCCTAGAACAATCTGGAGAAGTCCAGTTGTGAGCTTAAGAGCAAAAAATGGAAATTTGAAATTTTCTAATGCTGAAAACAACCAAATAAAAAAAATCCAATTTAAATCACTTCTAAAATCGTAATAAAATGAAAAATATTTGGTAAAAATTAAACTTTAAAATTTTGAAATGAAGAGAACGAAATTACAAACAACCACATATTTTTAAAATATTTTTAGGGTAAAAAATGAATTAAATATGAATTTTACACGATTTGATCCTTTAAATGCAACATAACTATTAAAATCATTTTAAAATACTTGAACACCAAAAATAATTCTCCCAATAATTTTAAAACTAAATAAATATACAAAGATGATATTTTCGTGATTTTTAATAACTCCGATGATTTTATAAAATTTTTCAAAGATCAATAATGCATGATTTAAATAGATTTAAATCGTCAAAAATTCAAATAATATTACACGAACCCACATTTCACATATACATCATCATATAAGCACATAAGCATGATGTCACACATATTTAATCCTAAAAAAAATACACCTCATATAATCCACATTAATGTTAAATAATAATAATTATTATAAATACGAAATTTCTAAGGCGTTATATAACAGACTATTAAAACCACGGACAACAACAATAACAACAAGCAAAAATAAATTTGCAAAGCACAAATCAAAAACCCTATAAATAAAGCCCAAAAATAAAAAAATACTACATGCCTAAACATCGAAAATAAAAAGCAAAAGGGGGGGGAGAGAGAGAGAGAGATAGAGAGAGAGAGAGAGAGAGAGAGAGAGAGAGGGAGGGAGGGAGGGAGGGAGGGGGGACGAGAGAGTGACCTTAAATAAAAGCCTTCAAATGCAAAGTTTCTTTTCTTAAATAAAAGCCCAAACGAAGAAGGCCTAAAATCAACATCTATAACATTAAGTCTGAAGAATCACTTACTTTGGAGATGACCCAAGCTTAAGAATCAAACAATCTGCTAAAAAAACCTAAACTAAAAACCAAAATTTGAATTTTCAAACAAAAATGAGAAAAATACTTACTAATTTGAGCGGATTCGAGATAGATAAAGCCTCCAAGAGCAACCAATTAACAGAAATCAAAAAGTAGGATTCGACCTAATTGGGATTCGAAAAGGGATTTTGAAATCATAGGTTAGAATTTGGGGGCTTGTAAGTTAGGGTTTGAATTTGGGGGCTTGTAAGCTAGGTTTTGAATTTCGGGGCTTGTAAGCTAGGGTTCTTCAAATTAGCTAGTTTGTGAGTGAATTGGTTTGAGTGATAGATGAGTTTGAGTAAGGAGCGGGAGATGGGAAATGTCCGAAGGAGGGAAATGAAAAAAAAGGAATGAGGGAAATGTTTCTAAGTACTTTGAGGGAAAGTAGGCTTGGAAAAAAAAGGAACGGGTAAATGTATGAACGCGTGTTTTTTTGTTTTTTTAAAAAGTGGTTGAGACATCGGTTTTAAGTATAAGTGATGTTTAAAACCTACTTTAACATTGGTTATAGTAAAACTGATGTAAAACAAACCTTTAACATTGGTCAAAAATGTAAACGATGTTAAAGGGGCGATGTCTATTGACTGTTTTCTTGTAGTGTCTTTCTCACCAGTTCTATGTTTCTCGACATGTCACCTTTGTTGAAAAAGATTTTCCATTCTCTACACAGACTTTTATACAGCCTCTTTTTCAACCACCAGATCCTACATCCTATTTTGATAATGATACAGCTTTTACTCCTTTGGATATTTCTCCTTCTACTGATCCTTGTGTTGACATTATTGACACATCACAATCATCTGTTATCTCTACTCCATCAGCCACATTTACTTCTTCACCAGACATTTCTTCTTCTCCTATTAATAGTGATAGTACTATTGATAGTGACAATACTATTACCCCTGTTTCTTCTTTTTCTCCCCCACAGCCTCCACAAAGAATCTCTCTTCGTCATAAAGTTCAACCACAATGGTTAAAGGATTATGTCACTTCTAAAGGTCCAGCTAAGGCCAATATGATCTTGTCAAATTGTCAAATGGATATGAACAAGTACAACTTGTCACACTATACACCACCTACTACTGTTTTTGCCTGTGCTGTTAGCCCTCAAACGGCAGTTTGTGAACCCTTCACATATAAATAGGCTGTCCTTGATGATAGGTGGATTGAGGCCATGTCTTAAGAGCTGTGACGCCCCCAGATCCGGGGTCGGAGATCTAGGCGCTCACGGTCCATTTTCCATTAGTAACATACCTGTTCTTGCACATAATATAAATAACACAGCCATCGACCCCACAATAAACTCACACCACACTCACACACACAGGTTAGAGCCTCAGAAACGTCACACATTGATTAAACAGTAATAAAGTTATCAGAGTTATTACAGACCGAATTAAATAGTGTTTATGCTACCAGCAACACTTCGATATGAAGCGAAGTTGGCGGCTTGAAAGTTTGTTACGATACACTGCCTTGCACAGGTCATGCTGATAAATAAAACGTACTAACAAAAGCTGCCAACCAATCCGGCTAATGGGGCCTACCGGTGGAATCTCAAGTGGTGGCTCGGGCCTAGTCACCTGCTTTCGAACAGTCTGCCTGGGTCTTGCCATTTCGCTTAGCTGTTGTGTTTGTAAAATTTGAAAACAAGCAAGAGTGAGCAACTATAGCTCAGCAAGAAATATATATAAGATAGACAATATAACATCTCATATGATTGGCAAATGATATATTTGTTTGTATCAATCAGTTATAAAATCACTTGTCATAGTTGATAAATCTCGAAGGTGCAACAATACGTGCCCTTGTTTTCAAATTAAACTTGCAGTTCTAGATACTGCATTGAATCAACATCTTTCTCATCAAAATAGAACACTATCAGCAACTTGGCACAAAAGCCTAAGAAGCAGTGTCAAAGCATTTTTCCAAAATGGAGGAATGGGACTGAAAGAAAACACAAAACCTGACAAGGATTGACGATGATCAGTCGCCACATCCAAGTCCAATAATCCGCGGGTCTTCTCTACCGGTAGAAGGATAGAAACTACATCCGTAACTATCCCTCGGGTGAAAACTACATCCGTAATCACCCTCGATGAAAACTACATCCGTAATCATCCTTCGGCAACACCTGGGCCGGAATAATAAGTGATGGACCGCCTGGCTCACGGCCGCTTACACATCCCGGGAATCGTTCGTCAACGGTTCCCACACCTGCCAGAGTCCCTTTTTCTTTTCTTTTAAAACTTGATTTTGATTGAAAACAGAGTAATTGAGGTCCGACATCAGTCGACCGATGATTCTTGAAATCATACAAGAAGCAGAATCTGACCGGGGGTTTCGAAAATGTTTTGAGTTCAAATGAGTTCGAGTTTGAAGTATTAAAAAGTATCTTGGATTAACTTGTCTTTAAATAATGAACAATAATTAATAAATAATATTTTAGGATTTAATATTAATAATTAATAAAATAATTATTCGATAAAATAAACTTTTAATCCAAGATAGGGTTTCGAGTATTTACGAAGATATAACAATAGTTATTTGAGTATACGATACCACCCGAATGACCCTTCGGGTTTTCGCAATCTAGATACGATATAATAATATACCGCTCCCCGGTCAATAGTATATACGGACCGCTACGACCTCTATTGCTAGAGTCGTTGTCCGAATCAAGGGGTAAAAGCATACATGTACTTGTTCAATCTCAATTGCATCAATACTTCGATAAACATAGCATTTGATATAATTTAAAAACTACAAACACAACAGTAAAAGTCCTTGTATATGGGTAAGTTTTGAAAATTAAACTTGCCTTGGTTTGGTTGGGGTGGTCGAGCGTGCGGATTCGAACGATCTATACATAAACAATAATCGTTCGTTAGTACCTTAACAATTTCTCTTTAATTACGGGGTTTTAGGGGGTATGAAATTAACTTAACGACTTCGTCTTATGACTCCCTAGCCCCACTATAGGTCCATGTCATCTCTCGATTACGCTCGTCACTTACTCGACTTAATTTAGTTACCACGTTCAAATCATAACCACTAACCCTAGAATCATGTTCCACTAATCGACTTTTTCCATTGCGCGAATTTTACTCTAGCATTTTTATAAAATCCAAAAATTCATATTTTAATCGAATTCCTTTTGGGTGGTCTTCACCATTGCATTACCTACATTCTCAAATTTTTCCATGACCCCACATATATTTTAAGGTGTTTAAACAAGGTTCACAAGGGGGTCACTTAATGCAGTCCATAGTCCAGAAACAAAATTCACTCCTCCGGCCATAACTAAAAATCCACACATCACCTAGCTATGATCCTTACATTTCCAGAAACTACATTCAATTATCTTTCCAACAATATAAGGTAGGACATCAGGGGACATCATTTGGGGGTTCAAAATCGTGCTAGAACACAGATCAAAGTTCCTGGACAAACTCAGCAAGCTCAAACTACCTAGATCAACCATTATTCCTACTTCCATAACATAATCACCACTTAATACACTTAGATCATGACTCATAACACTCATGGAGATATATATATTAACCATAGTCATAAAAATCACAATCTCAACATCAAAACTCAAGATCCATGCTATCCAATACATATACATCCAAGATTAGTCCTAAAACACATGGATCTACTACCATACTATATAAACATTACATAACCAAGGGGGTTTGAGATTTGTATACCTTCTTGAGTAGCTAAAGACCTTGGATGAGCTTTACAACAACTAAGAACACTTGGATGAGCCCTCACAAACCTTAATCCTTCAAGATCTAAAAGATAACAACTTATGTTAACACCCTTCTAAACTTTCAACAATTTTTATCTCAAGAATCAATGGATGGAATGCTATGAAATTGATACCATACCTCTATTATAATGCAAGGAAGCCCTAGGATTTTTGCTTGGGATTGTAGGTGAAGAAATGTTGGAGAGAAAATCTCTCTCCCTCTCTCCTTGTAGTTCGGCCGAGAGCTCTAAAAAGGGGGGGGGAGTGTTTTCTCTTTGTTTTGTTTTTGAAAGGTAATGAAATGATAAGTAGGATATGTATTATTGTGGGTATTAGGTGTAGTTCACATGTTGCCAAGCTAGAGTCTAGGTTGTCTCCCCATGCCCTATTGTCCCCTAGGTACATCACCCATCACACATGTCACTATTCACTTCTACTTTATGCTTTCTAGTTTCTTTTCCTAACTAGCTAGTTACATGGCACTTGCATGTAATTTCTTTCCTTGTAATATTATTCTCCCACCAATGCTTGTCATTTAATCCTTACTTCGTATCGTATCTTAATTATTCTCTCGTAATAATATTTCGTCGCGTAGAGATTTCCCCTATAATTCCTTAAGTACTTATTGTGTAAATTCCTCGAATGTTCGTAATTCCTCGTCATAACTCTCAATAAATCTTTTAATATTCTAACCATTCTCAAATCCCAAGTTTAATAAATATTACTAACAGTAAGACTCTTGCCTTCACGATCTCTCTGTATATCTTACATAATAAATGCAACAACGCAGTTTCTCAGACAATCAATTCTATTAATCAACAGGGATGACTAGAAAGGTTCCATAATGATAATGTCACAAAATATTAAATAAAAGGAAATATTACCAAAAATTAGGGTTCTTACAGCCTCCCCTCCTTAAAAGGATTCCGTCCCGGAATCAGGTTGAAAACAGTTGGGGGTGCTTTTCACGCATCGCGCTCTCTAGTTCCCATGTTGATTCTTTGACATTCTGATTCCTCCATAAGACTCTCACTAGTTTGACAACCTTGTTCTTCAGCACCTGTTCTTTTCTATCCATGATTTCTACGGGTTGCTCGACATATGTTAAGTCTGGTTGCAGATCCACTTGATCATGTTCTATCACATGTCGGAAGTCGGTATGGTATGGTCGTAGCATGGACACATGGAACACATTATGCACTTGATGTAAGCTCGGGGGTAAAGCCAACTCGTAGGCTAACTTCCCAACTCGTTTCAAGATCTCAAAAGGTCCAATAAATCTCGGGCTTAGTTTTCCCTTCTTACCAAATCTCATCAATCCCTTCCACGGCGATACTTTCAACATCACAAACTCTCCTACCTCATATTCTTTGTCCTTGCGGGTCTGGTCCGCATACTTCTTCTGTCTGTCTTGGGCCGCTACCAGCCGTCCTCTTATGAGGTCGATAGTTTCTCTTGTCTGTTGGACTAGTTCAGGCCCTAAAATCTTTCGCTCTCCAACTTCTTCCCAACACAAGGGAGACCGACACCTTCGTCCGTATAAAGCTTCATATGGGGGCATGCCTATACTCGCATGGTAACTGTTGTTGTAGGAAAATTCGATCAACGGCAAGTGGTCATCCCAACTTCCCTTAAAATCAATGGCACATACCCTCAACATGTCTTCGATGGTCTGGATGGTTCTCTCACTCTGTCCGTCTGTTTGGGGATGGTATGCCGTACTCATGTTTAACTTGGTCCCCACACAATCCTGAAAACTTCTCCAGAACCTGGAGTTGAATCTTGGGTCTCTATCTGATACAATGCTCACAGGAACCCCATGTCTAACCACAATCTCCTTTAAGTAAATATCTGCCAGCTTGTCGACAGTATATCTCTCGTTGATTGGAAGAAAATGTGCTGACTTGGTCAACCTATCGATAATTACCCAAATGGCATCATGATTAGTCTTGGTCCTTGGTAATCCGACCACAAAGTCCATCGCAATCTGCTCCCATTTCCACTCGGGTATCTCTAAGGGTTGCAACAATCCACTGGGCCTCTGGTGTTCGGCCTTCACTCTTTGACATGTCAAGCATTTACTTACCCACTCTGCCACGTCCTTCTTCATATTAGGCCACCAATAGTATTCTCTTAAATCTCTATACATCTTAGTGCCTCCAGGGTGAATTGAGTACCTCGAACTATGAGCCTCTTGCAAAATCTCGTCTTTTAATTCTCGAACGTTCGGGATCCATATCCTAGATGCGTACCTCATAATTCCATTCCCGTCCTTCTCACACTTAATTTCCTTGCCAGTCAAAATTTTCTCCATCGAATTCTTTTCTTCTTCTATCTTCTTTTCCTGGCATAACTTAATCTTTTCCAATAACGGTGGTTGGAATTTTATTTCCATTAGACTCTCTTGTCCAATTCCTGGTAACCTCACTTCAATCTCCAGTTTCTCAAGGTCCTTGATCAATTCGTCCACTGACGTCATCATCTTAAGCTTCTCCTTTCGGCTAAGTGCATCGGCCACCACATTGGCCTTCCCTGGGTGATAATGAATCTCACAATCATAATCTTTGATTAGCTCTAACCATCTCCTCTGCCTCATGTTTAACTCTTTCTGAGTGAATATGTACTTTAAGCTCTTGTGATCCGTGTAGATTTCACACTTTTCTCCGTACAGATAATGTCTCCAGATCTTCAAAGCAAAAACTATCGCTGCTAATTCCAAATCATGGGTGGGGTATCTTATCTCATACTCCTTAAGTTGCCTGGACGCATAAGCAATCACCTTACCGTGCTGCATAAGCACACACCCTAAACCTTTATGGGATGCGTCGCTATAAATTACAAAATCTCCCTTATCATCAGGTAGGGCTAGTACTGGTGCTGTCACCAACCTCTTCTTCAACTCTTGGAAGCTCTCTTCGCATTTTTCAGTCCACACAAACTTCTCGGTCTTGCGAGTTAGCTGGGTCAAAGGGGCTGCTATCTTTGCAAAGTCTTGGACAAATCTCCTATAGTAGCCATCCAACCCTATAAAACTTCTCACCTCTGTCGGTGTGGTTGGTCTCTCCCAATTTGATACAGCCTCTATTTTGGCTGGGTCCACTAGAATACCTTGTTCGCTAATCACATGTCCTAAAAACTGAACTTCCTTCAACCAAAATTCATACTTCGAGAACTTAGCGTACAACTTTTCTTCTCTCAATGCTCCCAATACAATCCTCAAGTGCTCTGCATGTTCCTCCTTCGTCTTGGAATAAATTAAAATATCATCGATGAAGACTATAACACACTTGTCCAAGTATTTCTTGAAGACTTGATTCATCAAGTCCATAAAAGTTGCAGGGGCATTCGTTAACCCAAATGACATCACTAGGAACTCATAGTGTCCATACCGGGTGCGGAAGGCCGTCTTTGGTATATCTTCTGGTTTGATCTTTAACTGGTGGTACCCGGTCCGCAAATCAATCTTAGAGAAATAAACTGCATCTTTCAATTGGTCAAACAGGTCATCTATCCTGGGCAAGGGATACTTATTCTTTATAGTCACCTTGTTCAACTCCCGGTAATCTATACATAGTCTCATGCTACCGTCCTTCTTCTTCACGAATAACACCGGGGCTCCCCATGGTGACACACTAGGTCTTATCATCCCTTTATCCAACAACTCTTGTAACTAAGTGGCCAGCTCTTTCATTTCCACTGGGGCTAGCCGATATGGGGCTTTCGAAATTGGGGCCGTACCCGGAACTAAGTCTATAGCAAACTCGATGTCCCTATCGGGTGGTAGTCCGGGAAGATCGTCCGGAAATACATCCGCGAACTCATTAACGACAGGGATTTCCTGCAGGTTTGGTGCCTCCTTCTTGGTATCCTTCACATAGGATAAATATGCTTCGCATCCTTTACGTAACAACTTCTTAGCTTGAATCATAGTCAGGAACTTTTGGTTTTGCCGTTTCCCACTAAATACTACTTCCTCGTCCCCTGGCAGTCTCAAACTTACTTTCTTCTTGACACAATCAATCTGGGCTCCGTGGGTTGTTAACCAATCCATACCTACTATTACGTCAAACTCCCCTAGTTTAAAAGGTATTAAGTCTACCCAAAAGTGTCGCCCTTCTATTTCTAAGTCACAACCTGAACATACTTGGCTAACGGGAATAATTTCATGATTAGCTATCTCTATTTGCAATCTGTCTTTCAATGGTTCAGTCTTAAGGCCTAACTGACATACAAAATCTAGAGATATGAAAGACTTGGTAGCTCCCGAATCAAATAAAACATTTGCTTTAACTGAGTTGAGTAGTAGGGTACCTGCAATCACATCCGTGTTCCTCACGGCATCCTGCACCGTCATGTTAAAAGTTCTTGCAGTAGGGGCCTTGTTAGAAGCAGTTCCACTCACTCTCGATGCAGCTGGCCCAGAGGACATACATTCCCTCATTCGGTGCCCTGGTTTCCCACACTTGAAGCAATTACCTCCGACACTTGGGTTGTTACTAGTTCCGCGACAGGCGTTAGCATAATGGCCTGTCAGCCCACACTTGAAGCATTTCACATCTTGCAGGTCACACACGCCCGCATGTTTCCTTCCACATTTATTGCATTCTGGGGGTTGGGCTCGGGATGGGGTAGAGTAAGACGATCCCTGTGGTCGGCCGCCCTGGCCCACACTCCAACTTTCAGCTCTCTTGGTTCCAAAGTTCCCGCTGGGTTGGGACATCGTTCCTCGCTTAAATTTGCTCGGAAAGCTCCCACCAGCAGAGTTTCCCTTTCGACTATCCAACTTCCTCTTCTTTCCTTCCCTCTCTTTCTGCATCTGTTCACTCCCAGCCTCAACAATTGACGCTTTCTGTACCAGGGTGGCATAGTCTGTCAGCTCAAGAACCGCCACACGATTCTGAATCCAATGTTTTAGCCCTAGTTGAAACCTTCGGGCCCTCTTTGCCTCAGAGTTCACATATTCTGGCACAAACCTCGACAGCTCAGTAAATTTGGCCTCATACTCGGCCACCGTCATGTTTCCTTGCTTCAGCTCCATTTGTGTCTCCATGAACCTAGGAAAGTACTTCTCCAAGAACAGCTCGCTAAATCTCTCCCAGGTTACCACACCTCTTCCTTCCAAATTCTTCTTAGCTTCCCACCAATAGTTCGCCTCACCCTTCAAAAGGTAAGTGGCGAAAACAGTCTTCTGCTCCTCAGCGACACCTAGTATCTCGAAAGATTTTTCCATTTCCTTCAGCCAAGCCCTTGCCTCGACAGGGTGGCAGTTCCTTTAAATTCTGGGGGTTTCAGGGATTTGAAGTTCCGGAAAGCATTAGCATTAGCATTCTTGGGTGTTTGCTGAACTGGGGGACGGTCCAAGTTCTGCCTAAGTAACTCCATGAACTGTTCCATAGGGCCTCCTCTAGGATGTTCTACCTCTCGGGTATCATCACCCGCTTCTTCTTCTTCATACTCAGAGTCATCAAACAGGTTATGATCGTTGCCCTCATTCTCACTCAGGTTGACATCCTCCCCTTCATGGTTCTGGTGGCCTCCGGCTCCATGGTGGCTACCCTGGCCCTCAGAACTGATCGGGTGGGCTCGAGTGTTCATTCTTCTGGGTGGCATGATTCTGATAATAAAACAAGAAAGGGGTTAGGGTTTTCCAATTACCTGACAGCGTTTGCACGGGTCAGGAGCGTATCGTTCCTCCTCATAAGGGTGGAAGTGCAAAAGTTTTAATAATCCGATGTTGGAGATAAAATGTAAAACATTTTTGGGGGAAAAATCCCTTTGGGATGCGAAAACATTTACAATAGTTTTCAAAACTTCGAAACCTCAAAAATATTTTTCAAAATTTCAAAACATTTTTTTTTTGAAAAATTTATTTTTAAAGATTGTAGGAACATTTTTGGAAATTGTAGAAAACAATTTGAAATCGCATGTCGTAAATTTGAAACAATATGGTTGTGTTTGTGGCTTGTAGCAATTGTATAATCACAGTTGTATATCATAACAGTAAAGCATGGCATCGGAAAGTAAAGCAATTGAGGCAATATTAAGGAAACTGAAACTAAATAAGTACGGTACAAGGGTTATCACAAGTTTGGCTGTTAGAGCCAAATACATAGTTCCGATGTCAAAGTCTAGCAAAAGTGGAACAAATACGAATACATCATCCGAATAGTCAGGCTACACAAAAGTAGGGCTACATCCATACATACTACCCGAAGTCACATCTACATATCTATAGGTCAGTCTACTCATCCACTGGTCAGAAGGATACCACTGCACAAGTCAACTATCCCGCAAAATCGACACACTAATGTCATCTGAACCTAGGGGACTGAGCTATCAGTAACACATCACGGGGCCGCGCCGTGACGGAGCAAGGTCCTCACTCGGGTAAATGCACGATGCACAACACGCCTAGCATCCCTAGCCTGGATCACTCCGCCCCCGCGGATCCCTAAACCAAGAATCCTATCGCGACTCCTCATCTCAATCCTGTGGAGTCGAGCCCTAGTCCTCCTAGCAACAGTGGTCCTCATCTCAGCCTCGATCCTCAAGCGCGCCTCGCGCTCCTCCACTAGTGCCCGCCTCGCTTCATTAAGTCGGGCCTCTACAGATAGTAAGTCTCGGGTCAGGAACTGTACCACATAAGCATGCTCAGTACCAGACACTGGGGGTAGGTCCGCCGGTGGAGGTGGTATGACAGGAACAGGCGTAGGTGCAGCAGCAGCAGCAGGAGCAGGAGCAGGGGTAGGGTCAAGCTCCTCCTCGCCAGAAGTATCATCCTCAGAGTCACCGTCCGATGAAACAGGGCTAGATGTCTGTGGAGAAGGTGGGGGTGACACAACACGACCCTCGCCGGATCTCACACTCTCCTCATCAGTAGCTACAGGAGATGGGGTAACAGGCTCTGGCTCGGGCTCAGGCTCAAAGGGCTCCTCAACGGGATCCTCATCATCAGTACTATCTATCACTGTAATCCAAGGGCCAAGCTCGGAGTCAGCACCCATATCCTCCTCAGGATCCTCGGTCTCTCGCATCAGGGCCTCGTCCTGCTCTCTCTCGAAAGCCTCAGGGTCTGGTATCTCCTCCATCTACACAAGGGAAATAAGGTGGGTCACTAACCATAAAAGAAGGGTTTAGGAGTAGTTCCCTCACGGGCCTTAAAGTCAGGGCTATATCCGATAACCCGACTACAAACTCGATGAGAGTTCTAAGTATTATTAAAGTTGTTATTAAGGTTATCGTTATTGTTATTATTATTAGGGTTGCTTTCTTAAATTACTATCGTTTCTGAGAACTATAACCTCGCTCTGATACCATTTCTGTGACGCCCCCAGATCCGGGGTCGGAGATCTAGGCGCTCACGGTCCATTTTCCATTAGTAACATACCTGTTCTTGCACATAATATAAATAACACAGCCATCGACCCCACAATAAACTCACACCACACTCACACACACAGGTTAGAGCCTCAGAAACGTCACACATTGATTAAACAGTAATAAAGTTATCAGAGTTATTACAGACCGAATTAAATAGTGTTTATGCTACCAGCAACACTTCGATATGAAGCGAAGTTGGCGGCTTGAAAGTTTGTTACGATACACTGCCTTGCACAGGTCATGCTGATAAATAAAACGTACTAACAAAAGCTGCCAACCAATCCGGCTAATGGGGCCTACCGGTGGAATCTCAAGTGGTGGCTCGGGCCTAGTCACCTGCTTTCGAACAGTCTGCCTGGGTCTTGCCATTTCGCTTAGCTGTTGTGTTTGTAAAATTTGAAAACAAGCAAGAGTGAGCAACTATAGCTCAGCAAGAAATATATATAAGATAGACAATATAACATCTCATATGATTGGCAAATGATATATTTGTTTGTATCAATCAGTTATAAAATCACTTGTCATAGTTGATAAATCTCGAAGGTGCAACAATACGTGCTCTTGTTTTCAAATTAAACTTGCAGTTCTAGATACTGCATTGAATCAACATCTTTCTCATCAAAATAGAACACTATCAGCAACTTGGCACAAAAGCCTAAGAAGCATTGTCAAAGCATTTTTCCAAAATGGAGGAATGGGACTTAAAGAAAACACAAAACCTGACAAGGATTGACGATGATCAGTCGCCACATCCAAGTCCAATAATCCGCGGGTCTTCTCTACCGGTAGAAGGATAGAAACTACATCCGTAACTATCCCTCGGGTGAAAACTACATCCGTAATCACCCTCGATGAAAACTACATCCGTAATCATCCTTCGGCAACACCTGGGCCGGAATAATAAGTGATGGACCGCCTGGCTCACGGCCGCTTACACATCCCGGGAATCGTTCGTCAACGGTTCCCACACCTGCCAGATTCCCTTTTTCTTTTCTTTTAAAACTTGATTTTGATTGAAAACAGAGTAATTGAGGTCCGACATCAGTCGACCGATGATTCTTGAAATCATACAAGAAGCAGAATCTGACCGGGGGTTTTCGAAAATGTTTTGAGTTCAAATGAGTTCGAGTTTGAAGTATTAAAAAGTATCTTGGATTAACTTGTCTTTAAATAATGAACAATAATTAATAAATAATATTTTAGGATTTAATATTAATAATTAATAAAATAATTATTCGATAAAATAAACTTTTAATCCAAGATAGGGTTTCGAGTATTTACGAAGATATAACAATAGTTATTTGAGTATACGATACTGATGTGGCAGAAATGTGTACAATTTAAAATCGCAAGCGCACGATCATCGTTTTAATATTTAAGATTCGGTCCACAGGGAATAATTTTATTCGTGATCCTTAATTTCTAATTTAGGCGAATTAGAACAATTGGGTTTTCGAGAGTTATGATTTTATGCTATTTAATTTTAAAGGAAAATTTAAACTATTATAAAAATAAATTTAGTTAAATATTTTTTTTTTACCAATTAAACTTTAAAAGAACAAAAAATTAGTCACTCTAAATTTCTAATCGAACTAGGCAATTTGGGTTTTGGAAAAATAATCTTATTTTACTTCCCACTAGAAATTCTAAATTATTCTAAAAGAAGATTTTAATTTATTCTAATTTTAAACTAAGTCATTAAAAATTAAAAGAACAAAAACTAAATAAAAAAAAACAAAAAAAATAATTCAAATTCGAATTAAAAGAAAACTTAACTTTTGCAAAATTTTTTTTGATTCTATTTAAACCTAAATTAATTTTTATTTAAAAGAAAATTAATTTTTTTTCCTATCCGAGTGACTCTAATGACTCAGTAAAACTCAGTTAACACAGTTCATGAGCAAACAACTCTAATTAACTAAACTGGGTTAATTCAAAACCACAACAACGTAGCTCAGCACAAAACAGAATCTTAGCAGCAAGAACTCGACTAAATAGCACAACTAGAACTACTAAACTCATACACAGAACACACGAACTCAGATTGAATGAGCAAAGCAATCGGAAAAAAACTCAGAAAGATATATAGGATCGTAATAACCCAATTAGCACAGCAAATTCAGACTCAAGCAGTACCAATGCAGGCTTCGTACAACTGCGAATTAAACACAACAAACAGCACTGCAAACTCAGCAACAATTATAACCAAAACAAAACCATTAATACAACAAAACGAAGCCAACGACCTAGACTTTTACTCGGCAAATAACTAAAAAAAAAACCAAACATTAAAAACACGAACTCTATATTCACAGCAGTAACATCGGCAATTTTAAACCGACAAATACGAATAAAAATAACTCGGTGAATGACTCGATTGAACTGCACAGAAAAGATGACAAACAACTTCGAACAAAAGACTATCATCAAACACGAGTGCAGTTAACTTGACGAACGCAGCAACGATGAATTCTCAAAAACGAAACCAATATGAAACTTAGTAAGTAAAGAACTCGGAAAACAGCTCAATGAAGTGATGAACAGACCATGCCAAGTCGTGAAAGCTGAGAACAACTTAGACTAGAACAAAATCTTAAAATCTTAGACTAAAACAAAACTTTAACTAAACAAAACAAGGGAAACAAAATCTTGAACGGAAACTAAACTAAACTCATAAAATCTTGAACGGAAACATGGTGAGACTGATTCAACTTAGACTAAAACAAGGGGGCTAATTAAAACAGAAATGCAAATATAATTCAAATCAACACTTCTTCGTAGAAACCGAAGAACTCAGATTTCAACCATATGGCGAAAACAAAAACATCTACAACGCAATACGAACATTTTGGCAATTCATTGGACTCAGACAACGAAACTCAGAGGGACTTTCGAATAAAACAGAACGAGACAGGGGAAGGGGAGAAGAAAAATAAAAGGATCTGCTGGGTTTGTTGCTTGGTCGAAAAAGAAGCAGGGGAGGGGGTTTTGATTCGAATGAAAGAAGGGGAGAAGGGGGAGAGGAGAGTGAGAGAGGGGAGATTAAGGAGAGAGTATTGTTAATTTGCTTGAATCAGTCGAACAAAAAGGATGAAATGGGTTGATGGGTTTCAATTTGAAAATGAGAAAAAAGAGTGGATTAAAGGAGGTAAGAAGGAATGAGCTGGGTTTATATGGTGATCAAACAAATAGAGAGTAACACTGAGATCTGTAAATAAAACAGGGGAGCTAGCCTCGAATTAAACAATATAAGGCAGGAAAAATACGAACTGAATATAAAATAAATTTTTTTACAAGAGCTGCAAATAAAATTATAATTATAAATTTAGAAGTCCTAATAATATTAAGGCTTGTTCTAAACCTAATCCTAATACTAAGTGATTTTACAAGAGAGAAAAATGAATCTATTTATAGGAAATAGATTTAGATTTGTGGTTGGTGTGGATTAATCCCCACCATTCATTTTTGTTTGGTGGGATTAAATCCTAGCCCTCCATTTTTATTTATTCATTTATTTTTTTCTTTTTAGATTTTAAATAAAAATTCAGCTTTTGCACCAAACTCCCTCTTCTTTCCTTTTCTTCTATTTTGGTCCTTCTCCTTCTTCTTTTTCTCTTCTTTGACCATTATTTCTTTATTTTGCAATTTCTTCAATTTTTCTTGAATTTCCTGAAATACAACAAAATAATTTATTAAAATACGAATTCAAACAATAAATAGGTAATAAAAATATGCAAAAATATGCACTTATCAGATACCACCCGAATGACCCTTCGGGTTTTCGCAATCTAGATACGATATAATAATATACCTCTCCCCGGTCAATAGTATATACGGACCGCTACGACCTCTATTTCTAGAGTCGTTGTCCGAAGAAAACATTTCAATCTAAGTTCAAGGGGTAAAAGCATACATGTACTTGTTCAATCTCAATTGCATCAATACTTCGATAAACATAGCATTTGATATAATTTAAAAACTACAAACACAACAGTAAAAGTCCTTGTATATGGGTAAGTTTTGAAAAGTAAACTTGCCTTGGTTTGGTTGGGGTGGTCGAGCGTGCGGATTCGAACGATCTATACATAAACAATAATCGTTCGTTAGTGCCTTAACAATTTCTCTTTAATTACGGGGTTTTAGGGGGTACGAAATTAACTTAACGACTTCGTCTTATGACTCCCTAGCCCCACTATAGGTCCATGTCATCTCTCGATTATGCTCGTCACTTGACTTAATTTAGTTACCACGTTCGAATCATAACCACTAACCCTAGAATCATGTTCCACTAATCGACTTTTTCCATTGCGCGAATTTTACTCTAGCATTTTTATAAAATCCAAAAATTCATATTTTAATCCAATTCCTTTTGGGTGGTCTTCACCACTGCATTACCTACATTCTTAAATTTTTCCATGACCCCACATATATTTTAAGGTGTTTAAACAAGGTTCACAAAGGGTCACTTAATGCAGTCCATAGTCCAGAAACAAAATTCACTCCTCCGGCCATAACTAAAAATCCACACATCACCTAGCTATGATCCTTACATTTCCAGAAACTACATTCAATTATCTTTCCAATAATATAAGGTAGGACATCAGGGGACATCATTTGGGGGTTCAAAATCGTGTTACAACACAGATCAAAGTTCCTGGACAAACTCAGCAAGCTCAAACTACCTAGATCAACCATTATTCCTACTTCCATAACATAATCACCACTTAATACACTTAGATCATGACTCATAACACTCATGGAGATATATATATATTAACCATAGTCATAAAAATCACAATCTCTACATCAAAACTCAAGATCCATGCTATCCAATACATATACATCCAAGATTAGTCCTAAAACACATGGATCTACTACCATACTATATAAACATTACATAACCAAGGGGGTTTGAGATTTGTATACCTTCTTGAGTAGCTAAAGACATTGGATGAGCTTTACAACAACTAAGAACACTTGGATGAGCCCTCACAAACCTTAATCCTTCAAGATCTAAAAGATAACAACTTATGTTAACACCCTTCTAAACTTTCAACAATTTTTATCTCAAGAATCAATGGATGGAATGCTATGAAATTGATACCATACCTCTATTATAATGCAAGGAAGCCCTAGGATTTTTGCTTGGGATTGTAGGTGAAGAAATGTTGGAGAGAAAATCTCTCTCCCTCTCTCCTTGTAGTTCGGCCGAGAGCTCTAAAAAGGGGGGGGGGAGTGTTTTCTCTTTGTTTTGTTTTTGAAAGGTAATGAAATGATAAGTAGGATATGTATTATTGTGGGTATTAGGTGTAGTTCACATGTTGCCAAGCTAGAGTCTAGGTTGTCTCCCCATGCCCTATTGTCCCCTAGGTACATCACCCATCACACATGTCACTATTCACTTCTACTTTATGCTTTCTAGTTTCTTTTCCTAACTAGCTAGTTACATGGCACTTGCATGTAATTTCTTTCCTTGTAATATTATTCTCCCACCAATGCTTGTCATTTAATCCTTACTTCGTATCGTATCTTAATTATTCTCTCGTAATAATATTTCGTCGCGTAGAGATTTCCCCTATAATTCCTTAAGTACTTATTGTGTAAATTCCTCGAATGTTCGTAATTCCTCGTCATAACTCTTAATAAATCCTTTAATATTCTAACCATTCTCAAATCCCAAGTTTAATAAATATTACTAACAGTAAGACTCTTGCCTTCACAATCTCTCTGTATATCTTACATAATAAATGCAACAACGCAGTTTCTCAGACAATCAATTCTATTAATCAACAGGGATGACTAGAAAGGTTCCATAATGATAATGTCACAAGATATTAAATAAAAGGAAATATTACCAAAAATTAGGGTTCTTACAAGAGCTACAAGCTCTAAAGTCTAATAATACTTGGACGATTGTCCCTACACCTCCAAATAAAAAGGTAGTAAAGTGCAAGTGGGTATACAAAGTTAAGTATTTCCCAGATGGATCTATAGATAAATTCAAAGCTCGTTTGGTAGCTAAAGGCTACACTTAAATAGAGGGGCAAGACTATCATAATACGTTCTCTCCAGTTGCCAAAATGGCTACTGTTCGTACTGTGATTGCTTTAGCTACTGTTAAACATTGGGACATTTTTGAACTTGATGTAAACAACTCTTTTCTTCATGGTGATTTACCAGAAGAAATTTATATGGAGATTCCTCCTGGTCATCCCCTTCATGGCACTGATTATATCTGCAAACTCATTAAATCCATTTACGGTTTAAAACAAGCTTCCAGACTTTGGTTTGAAAAGCTTACTTCAGTATTACTTGATTTGGGATTCACCCAAACCGTTGCAGATTATTCCCTTTTTGTCTATCGAAACCATGATGTGTTTGTTGTTGCTTTGGTCTACGTGGATAATATACTGCTTACAGGCAAAAGTACAGATTTCATTGTTCATGTTAAGAGTGTTTTGCATTCTACTTTTACAATTAAAGATTTGGGCTTAGCCAAATATTATCTTGGTCTTGAAATACATAGAATAGCTGATGGTCTGTATCCTCATCAACATAAGTTCGTTCATGATTTGCTTTTTGAGGCCGGTCTTGAGAATGCTAAGCCACTGTCTCTTCTAGTTGATGTTAACATCAAACTCACTCCCACTGATGGAGAACTATTGGATGATCCTTACATTTATAGAAAGTTTGTGGGTAAGCTACTTTATCTAACTATCTTGAGGCCAGAAATCACTTATGTGGTTCATCATTTGAGCCAATTTTTACAAAGCCCTCGTGTTCCACACATGCTTGCTGTTCAACGTGTTTTACGATATTTGAAATCCATACATTTTCAAGGCTTATTTTACTCAGCTCAATCTACTTTACAGTTATAAGCTTATTGTGATAGCGATTGGGGTTCTTCTTTTGACTCTTTTGGAATGCTTCGAAGCATCACAGGCATGTGTCTCACTCTTGGTTCTTCTCTTGTGGTCTGGCATTCCACCAAACAAAAGGTTATTTTTCGCTCTACTGTAGAAGCAAAATTACGTGCACTTGCATATATAGCTTGTGAAATTTCCTAGTTTAATTTGCTACTCTCTGAATCGGGTATTCCTCAGTCTCTTCCAGTACTTGTTCACAGTGACAACCAAGATGTTTGGATATTGCTGCTGACCCAGTTTTTCACCCTAAAACGAAACATTTTGCTTTGGACTATCATTTCGTTCGTGAACAGGTTCAAGCACATCTTATCAAACCACAGTTTCTTCCTAGTTCCTCCCAGCTTGCTGATATTTTCACTAAGGGCCTTAGTCGTCATATGCATTGGCATTTGCTGTCCAGATTGAATGTTCGTCAACGACATTCAATCTGATGGGGGAATATTTAATATATGTTAAGTCTCTTATCAGTTTTTACAAAGTCTACCTATCACTTGAGTCTGCTTATCGTAACAAACTTATCGTAACCGTTTTGTAGAGAGCACAATTCTGTATATAAGATTTAGGCCTCTGTAACATTTCATTACTTTTCACTATGTAAACTTTACAAGTTCTCAATAATGGATTACAATTTTTCTAGTATCTTTAGAGTACGGAGAGTAAAGTAAGTCCACTGGCCTTTAAACATGCAGAAACTAGAGACTAGAAGCTCATACTAAGCTCCGGGCCTTAGTCCAGTCCTGACGATAAGTAAGCGTTTCATTTTCAAGATTTCATCGATTATGATTTTGAATTTAAATCTTTTTGAAATCTTCAATTTGTTTGTAATAATTAATCAAGATACTAAACTATTGGCTTATCTTAAAATAAGTAGATTATGTCTTATAAACATAAGTGTCATATAAATGATAAGTAGATCAGAAATTATAAGTTCAGTAGAGTGTTTGGTAAATCAGAACTTATAAATCAGTAGAGTGTTTGGTAAATCAGAACTTAAAAGTTAACTTTTTTTATTATTTTCAAAATATTTATTTTTTTAATATATATCAATGGATGTCAATGGACACATCTCGATGAGTAGAGAAATTTGATATATGCATATCAATTTTCTAATGAACGAGATATATGATTTTGAAGATTTGAAGGATATTATATATTGCGTGTATCAAGAAATAAGAATAAGTTGAAAGTTGAATGTTAGGATTTCCTAACATTCAACTTATCAACATATAAGTCATAAGTTGAGCTAAAACTTAAATAGGCAAACACCCCTCATAAGTTTTTATGGTTTTATAAGCCATAAGTCAACAATAATTTGAAACCCCAAACAGATTCTATGTTTGAGTCACGATGAACTTAATTTATATTCTATAAAATCTTTTTCAAATTTATTGAAATTTAGTGTGATTTGTTAGATTTTTGAAGTACTATGCGGTGTTTTTTTTAATGTAATTCTAGGTACTTCAAAGTAATAATGTGGTATAGATGACATTGTAAAATTTTGATTGGAAAGATTGGTATAAATAAATGGGTCCATTTTATTATGACCAATTACAATTATGCATTTATTTTTTGAAAATTATTTTGGATACCAATTTGATATCTAGCATTTTCTTTTTGAAAAATACTAGGGAACCAAACAAAAGTTCCTAAAAACTTTCCCAAATGCCACATGTTTGATTTTAATTGGTTGTAAAAATAATAATGAGATGGACTGTAAAGCATAATGTAATGTAATATGTAATAAATGACATATATAACTCAACTAGGATAAAAGATAAATAATATCAACTCTATACATGGATCGTGAAATTTGAAGAACAGGCACTAACAAGGATCAAATCGCTGAAAGAAGTTCATTAAAATGATCAAGCCTCAGTGACAAAATAAGATGTACAGATGATTCAGTTGAAGGGCCAAAAGATTCCAGTGATAAAGTTTTTATGATTGCAAAATTCTTAGCAGTGTTCTTAAAGACATGATATGAAGACCATGAGTGAATGTTAGTCGTCTGTGAACCAGACCAGTTGCACTAGGCGTCAACACTTCACAAAAGAATGGAAGAATCTAACTCAGAAAAACTGTTCAAGAGGTATGATTGAGTTTAGAGCAGTATTGATATCCTCTATTCAATTGGAAGCTAAATATTTAAGGATGTCAAATTAAGAGGAAAATGAATAGTATCCGAAATCAATATTCATATGAATAGTATCCGAAATTACTATTCATATGAATAGTTATGAATAGTAACTGAAATCACTATTCATATGAATAGTATCCGAAATTACTATTCATATGAATAGTAACTGAAATTACTATTCATATGAAAAGTAACCAAAAGTTTCAATCAGCAAAAATAGATTATGGAAAGTAAGCAGGTAGGTCAAATCAAGCTTTTGAAATTAAGAAGAAGATTCGGCTGGATTGAAAAACAGGCGGCTTAGAATATCGTCATCAGTTACATAATATTAGCTGCATAGTGATTTTCTATCACCTATAAATAGGCCTGTTGTATTTCATTTAAAAAACACATCTCAAAACACAACTCTCTCTTCTCTCTCTTATATCTTCTCTGTGTAAGCTGCTAGACAGTCCATCTAGTAGGAAAGCCGGTTTAGCCCGCTTTCAGGAAGTGTCGGGTAGAAGGTCCTCGTGCCTAAACTATCCTAGGAGTGTTTGATTTTGTAGCTGATCCATAGGATTAGATTGTGTAACAAATCTCCGGGTTTTATCTATTCAAAGATATTTCCCAAACAGTTGTGTTATTTCGATTCAGTATTTTTGATTTCATATCCACATCAAAAATCAAAATATTTTTTAAATAATGTATTCAACCCCCCTTCTACGTTATTCCGGACCTAACAATTGGCATCAGAGCCACTCTATTATTATACAACAGTAAAGATCCAAAAAGCTATACAATCATGACAGAGAAAACACAAACTCCAACAACAAGCAGATATGAATCTATCAGAGTTCCAATACTCAGGGCATCAGAATATCCCATATGGAAGGTGAAGATGGAAATGTTTTTGGAGGCTACAAGTCTAGAGTACTTAGACAGAATCCATGATGGTCCACATAAGCCGACCAAATTGTCTGTTGCAGTTGATAAAGAGGAACAGAAAATGATTCCATAGGAGAAGAAAGACTACACTCCTGAAGATATCTCTTCTATTAGCAAGGATGCCAAAGTAAGGCATTTATTACATAGCGCTCTTGACAATGTTATGTCTAACAGGGTCATTAGATGCAAAACTGCTAAGGAGATTTGGGATGCTTTGGAAGTCAGATGTCAAGGAACCAAAGCCATCAAAAAGAACAGAAGAACAATACTCACACAGGAGTACGAGCACTTTGACTTGAAGTTTGATGAGTCATTAACAGATCTATATGACAGATTCCTGAAATTGCTGAATGATTTGTCACTGGTAGATAAAGAGTATGATCTTGAAGACTCCAATCTGAAATTCTTGTTGGCTCTTCCTGAGAAGTGGGATTTAAAGGCCACTACCATTAGAGACAATTATGATCTGGAAGACATGTCTCTTGATGAAATCTATGGAATGCTCAAGACTCATGAGCTTGAGATGGAACAAAGAAGCAAAAGGCATGGAGGCAAGCCCAAGTCAATTGCTCTTAAAGCTGAGGAGAAAGCATCTAAAGAAGTTGCTGTGAAAAGAGTCAATCCAATGGAAAGTCTCTTATTACAAAGTCTGATACTGAGTCATCAAACTCTGATGATGACTCAAACTTTGACAATCTCACAGACTCTGATGATGATGGCAGTGATGCTGAGATGATACAACTTGCAGCCCTGATGGTAAGAAGATTCAAGAAGATGGCTTACAAGAACTTCGGGGAAAGAAAGAAGTTCACACGAAGAGATTCAAATTTCGAAAAGAAGAATTTTAGAAAAGCCGAGGGAAAGGAAGGCAGGTCTGGGAAAGTGGACAAGTCCAAGATCAAATGCTATAATTGTGGTGAGAAAGGACATTTTGCACCTGAGTGTAAGAAAGCTAAAGCTAATAAAGGTCAAGCTTACATCACAAAGAAGACACTTCAAACTCTGAAGAGGAGGTAAACTATGCCTTGATGGCAAATGGTGATAGTATCTCTGAAGCTACTGAGATCAAGGTACCTCACTCTACTCTAGCTTTTGATACTACTGATACATCTGAGTTAAGACTCTTTCTTAAAAACTTGCATGTTAGCTACAAAGATCAGACTTTAGAAAATGAAAGAATAAAATCTGAAAGTCTAGACCTTAGAAAGAGAAATGACTATCTAGAATTAGAATTAGTTTAGATGTTAAAAATTTAGAAAGAGAGAGATGATGCTATTATTATTAAAATTGAATTATTGAAAAATCATGCTTATCTTGAATCTGAACTTGCTAAAGAAAGAAAAATTATTAAAACTTGGACTAACTCTGGTAAAACTACTCAGAATATCTTAGAGAATGGTTGTTGGAAACAAGGTCTAGGTTACACTGATAAAAAGAAAACTGTCAACCTAGAAGCTGAGACCTCTAAACCTGTATTTACTAAAAGGGCTGCAAAGCCCAAAATTAATCCTGTGAGGTTTGTACCAAAATCTGTCAAGCCTAAAACTGAAAATGAGGAAGGCTCCAAACTAGAAGTTAAGAAAAACTTAAAATCTGACAAACCAAAATAGGATGAAATCAAATCAGTAAATATTGGCTTAATGTCTCAGCTTAAACACAAGCTGAAGAAGATAAAAAGAGTGAACAAGGTAAAAGAACCTAGGAAAAACAGAAATGGAAAGGTAGGCATCAATAAAAGCAATAACTATATGCCTATTCCCAATGCTTCTAGGAAGAAATGTCACAACTGTGGAAATCCTAACCATCTTGCTACTTTTTGCAGGAAGAATAAAAATATAAACTCTATACCTTCTAAGTCAGGAGTTAAGAGTGGTTCAGTTATGTATAAGCCACAGAATCCTTGTTTTCACTGTGGAAGTATTTGGCATTCTATTTATACATGCAAAGAGTATCATAATTTGTATTATGATTATTATGAACTTAAACCCTCTTTGAATAAATTCAAGATTGATTCTACATGTATAAATTCTGATAAAAAGTATGTTAGCACAAACTCTGATAAGACTTCTGCTGCAAAAGCTAACAAACTTAATAAGGCCAAAGGATCCAAGCAAGTCTGGGTCCTTAAAACTAATCATTAGTTGTTTTTGTAATTGCAGGGTGACAGGAAAAATATCCTTGTTCTGGACAGTGGATGCTCAGGACACATGATTGGAAATAAATCCCTGCTATCAGAATTTGTGAAGAAAGCTGGCCCAAGTGTTTCTTATGGAGATGGCAACATAGGAAGGACTCAAACATAATCTGCTAAGTGTGAGTCAAATCTGTGACATAGGTTATCATGTGGATTTCTTTGAAGAACACTGTGAAGTTATAAGAAAATCTACAGGCAAAGTTGTTCTGAAGGGATACAAGCATGGTAACATTTATGAAGCCAAGCTTTCAACAAACTCTGAAGGCTCTGCAATCTGTCTACTGAGTAGAGCATCAATTGAAGAAAGCTGGAACTGGCACAAGAGAACTTCTCATCTGAATTTCAATAGCATTAATGAGCTAGTAAAGAAAGATCTTTTGAGAAGATTGCCCAAATCAGTTTTTACTCCGGATGGCCTATATGACTTATGTCAGAAGGCAAAACAAAGGAAAACTTCATTCAAAAGTAAGACTAAATCCTCAATTCTTGAGCAATATCACTTATTGCATGTTGATTTATTTGGTCCAGTAAATATAATGTCTATTGTAAAGAAAAGATATGCGTTGGTTATTGTTGATGAATACACTAGATATACATGGGTGTATTTCATGCACAAGAAAGAAGAAACTGCATCAATCTTAATAGAGCATGTCAGACAACTGGACAAAGGATCAAACCATACAGTGAAAATCATAAGAAGTGATAATGGCACTGAGTTAAAAAATGCAGCCATGGATGAATATTGTAAAGAAAAGGGAATAAAGCAAGAATTCTCTGCACCTGGAACTCCTCAACAAAATGGAGTAGTAGAGAGAAAGAACGGGACTCTCATAGAAGCTGCAAGGACCATGCTTGATGAAGCAAAGCTGCCAACTTACTTCTGGGCTGAAGCTGTGCAAGCTGCTTGTTTCACACAGAATGCTACATTCATAAACAAGCATGGCAAAACACCATATGAGATGGTGAAAAATAAGAAGCCGAACCTGAAGTACTTTCATGTGTTTGGATGTAAGTGTTTTGTTCTTAAGACTCATCCAGAACAACTTTCAAAATTTGATTTAAAAGCTGATGAAGGAATCTTTGTTGGATACCCACTATCCACAAAAGCATTCAGAGTCTACAATCTGAGAACAAAAGTGGTCATGGAATCTATCCATGTGTCTTTTGATGATAAGAAGATAACAGGACTTGAAGATTTTGATGAACATGACCAGCTGAGATTTGAGAATCAAACAATGATTTTGGATCTATTAGTCACCACACTCAACACAATTATGAAATTGGGGAATCATCAAGATCAAATTTGCCGAGACAAAGGGTATGGAGTAGAGCGCATCCCTTTGAACAGATCATTGGTGAACCGGACATGGGTGTACTGACTAGAAGAGCAACACAGAATGAATGCAATTTCGCAGGATTCTTATCTCAAATTGAACCTAAAAAGGTTGATGAAGCTCTTGATGATCCAGATTGGGTAACTGCAATGCAGGAAGAACTCAATCAGTTCGAAAGGCAGAAAGTATGGAAGCTAGTGCCAAGACCAAAAGATAAATCTGTAATTGGCACTAGATGGGTGTTTAGGAATAAACTGGATGAAAATGGCATTGTTACGAGGAACAAGGCTCGATTAGTAGCAAAGGGTGACTCTCAAGAAGAGGGAATTGATTATGATGAAACCTATGCTCCAGTTGCAAGGCTTGAAGCAATCAGGATGTTCTTAGCATTTGTTGCACACTCCAACTTTAAGGTTTTTCAGATGGATGTGAAGAGTGCATTTTTGAACGGAGATCTAGAAGAAGAAGTCTATGTTGAACAACCCCCTGGGTTCGAAGACAAGGAATTTGAAGGTTTTGTGTAATTTCTCTTCAAAGCTCTCTATGGTCTCAAGCAAGCCCCTCGAACATGGTATGATACTCTCTCCAAGTTCTTACTTGAAAATGGTCTTACAAGAGGTATCATCGACAAAACTCTCTTTCATAAAAAGCATAAAAATGATATAATTCTGGTGCAAGTCTATGTGGATGATATAATATTTGGTTCTACTAATGATTTGTTATGCAAGAGATTTGCTAAGCTAATGCAGAATAAGTACGAGATGAGCATGATGGGTGAGTTGTCCTTCTTCCTTGGACTTCAAGTTGTTCAGAAGCCTGATGGCATTTTCATCTGCCATTCAAAATACATAAATGATCTTCTGAAGAAGTATGGGATGGAAGAAGCAACTACTGCCAAGGCCCCGATGCCAACTGCTGTCAAGCTTGATCAAGACAAATCTGGTAAGTCAGTTGACATCACGAAGTATCGAGGTATGATTGGCTCTCTCTTATACTTAACTGCTAGTAGACCAGATATTATGTTCGTAACTTGTTTATGTGCTAGATTCCAGGCTAACCCTAAAGAGTCACATCTTATAGCTGTTAAACATATTTTCAGATACCTTAAGGGAACCCCCAATCTTGGGATTTGGTATCCTAAAGGAACAGGTTTTGACCTAGTTGGTTATACAGATTCTGACTTCGCAGGTTGTACGAATGATCGGAAAAGTACTTCTGGAAGCTGTCAGTTTCTAGGAAGAAGGTTGGTGTCTTGGTACAGTAAGAAGCAACACTCAGTATCTACCTCGACAGCCGAAGCAGAATATATTGCGGCAGGTAGTTGTTGTGCTCAGATCCTGTGGATGAGGAATCAACTTCAGGATTATGGACTCATGTTGGACAAAATTCCAATTCTATGCGACAACACGAGTGCCATTGCCATTTCCAACAATCCAGTTCAATACACCAGGACTAAGCACATTGATATCAGGTATCATTTCTTACGAGAGCATGTCATGAATGGAATTGTGGTATTATATTTGGTTCCCACAGATCAACAAATTGCAGACATCTTTACTAAACCACTGGATGAATCCACTTTCTCCAGGTTAATTGGTGAACTTAGGATGTTAAATCTGTCTAATTAATTTTGGATAATCAATAACTGCAATTTGTTATAAGTTCACATGTATTTTAAATGTCCATATGTTTAGGACTTGTGAATTTATTTGCATCCAGTTCTCATATTATAGTTATCTTTATATTAATTACCATGCTTATAAATGCTATATTTTATGGCAATTAGTTTGTAAATAATTATGGTAATTGTAGCATAATTAATAAAACATTTTATTGACATATATCAATTAATGATATTTTGTTAATTTTATGTCTATTTAATTGTGAGTTTATCTGATTATTGTGGATTAATTCTTGATTTACTGCGTGATTATTTTTAATAATTATAAGTATTAAATATGTGTATATGTGTATAGGCTGATAGGTTTCGGTGATAAGATATTTTTCGGCTGACAAGTTTCGGTGATAAGATGTTTTTCGGCTAATTAGGTTGTTAGGTGAGAAATTAGTGATCGGTGTTATTCTTTAAACATAACATGTCACTATTACACCTAACCCGTCACTATTACACCTAACCCACTAGTCCTTGAAACCTTATAAATGATGAGTTTTTGTTTATGTTTAACATCATCATTTTTCAGATATACATACAGAGCATATACACACAATTGTTGAAAATTTCAAGCTTTGACCCGAAAGATCTCACAATCTAGTTGGTGGTTTTTAGAGCGGATTTCATACTCTTGTTATACGAACTAACCTTGTTTGAATTTTCTCAAAGTTTTGAAAATGGCATTGCAGGGAAGCTTTTTAATTGCTAAAGTTAATCCTATTTCCATTCAGCAAATCGAAACCATTCAGGATGAGCAATTTCGGGCTTGGACACAATTTCTGAATGAACATTCATTAATTCGCTATGCTTTAGTTACACCAGTGCAGCTTAACCATGATGCATTGCGTGAACTATATTGCAGTGCGGTTAACACTTCTGGACATGACGGGTGTGCAATCACATATCGACTGTTTGGTAGGTCGATTAGGGTCACTGAACGAGATGTTAATCGAATTCTCCATTTTCCTATGAAAAATCTCGTTTCTGATCCTGTACCTGAACAGATTGAAATGTTCTTTCGTTTTATAAGGTACCAAGATGGCAATTTCAATACTGGTAATCTTTCTAGAACATTTCTAACCCAGTACTGGAAATTCTTCTTTCACACTCTTAACCATGTTTTTTTCTCAGATAGAACAAATCAAGATCGAATACCTGAATTAATTCAAAAAATAGGGTATGCGGTCGCCAATAATTTGAGGATAAATTTTGGAAAAATAGTGCTTGGTCAAATCATTTTAAAGATGAAACACTTGGGAACAAGAGATGTTCGGACTCAAAATGTCAAATGTCTATATCCAAGGTTTCTACAGCTAATATTAAATGATTTTTTGAATGATGAAGACAGGGAACGCTTGGAAAATGGTCGAAAGGTGGAATGTTCTTACATGAAGACGAATGTAATTAATTACATAAGTAAAAAGAACTATACGGATGTGCCTACAGTCCTAACTGAATATCTACAGACTGTCCCACTTCCGTTGTTACCAAGACCAGTGAGAGGAGGTATACAACAAGGTAATATTTCAATCCCTGCTATTCCAACATCTATATTCCCTATTGTATCACAGGAAATACAGTTTCTACAGCCCCTAGTGGCCATCTTACCCGACCAAGAGCAGGAAATCCCACCGACTCTAACACAGGTCGAAGAGCCCATTCTACAAATGAAACACAAACACAACAAACTCCTACACCTCAATTGTCACTTAAACGATCAGCCATCAACACTTCTGAGGGTAATAGTGCCTCAGCAGCACCACATAAGGAGTTAGTTATATCAGTCGCTCTACCTCATTCTAAACGGAGTAAACCCAATGAACCTGAGGTAACGACAACTGTTATTGAAACAATTCTTTCTTATCCATTGAGTGCAAATGTAAATGAGGTTGAATTGACGGGAGCAACTATCTTGAGTTCCATTTCACGGAACATAAGAGTGGTTGATGATCATTCTAAAGATCAAATGCCTTCACAGGCATCCGAGGTGGAATTACCTACCTCAATAACTGCTGGTGAATCTTCCATTTTACGGAAAGATCCATCGGTAGGTGGTTCTTTTATGAACCAAGTGTCTTCACAGACATACAAGGGAAACTTGGGTTTTGTGCCATTTAATCGATTCAATTTTAACCGCCCAGAGGGAAAATCTCTGGATCTCTTTCGAGATTTACCACTCTTTACCAGTGGTCGGCAACTCGCCACGCGAGGACGAAAGCTCACGAACTTTCATTGCACCATCCGTGACCTCTGAAAAAGGGGCTAGGATGATTTCATTTGCAGGTACACATATCGGTGGAAGCTTTGGAGGAGGGTTGAGGGAAACACGAACAGAACATGTAAGTGTCACCCAAACCACTAAACCGAGTGAATATAGAGTGTTGAGTGAAACACCTGCAGAACGTACGAGTGAGCAACCTACTCAACCACATGCACTTGTAACCAGAAAGGAATACAGCAGACTCCTAACACGGGTCCAAACAATGTAGAAAGAGTTGCAAAATATCCGTAAGTCCATTGCAGGAATAAAAAATTTACAACTTATTCAACATGATGCATTCCAGGTTCAATTAAATTCCATGGCAGCCCAGTTTAGTCATGCAATAAATTCCTTGGTGAAGACTGCTTCGTCTAATTTCCTAACTCCACATCCTACTATTCTGGAGGATAACCCAACTGAGGGGGAGAAGATGGATCAGCAAGAAGCTACTAGGTGTAATAAGGGCAAGGAAAAGGTTGTTGACACGGAATTAACTTTATTTTGGGAAAGGAAAAGCTAATGGGAGTATTAGTGCTATGTGGAAAGAAAGCAAAAGCAAACTTGAAGATATGTTCAGTCTAAAGGAACAACTATCTTGCACGTGGTTAATTTTAGAAATCTGGAAAATGTATATATATGATCCAGAATGCACTTTAATATTATTTATCTTTGAACTTCATTTTTGTTGTATCAGTTGAGTTATCCTCTAGGAATTTGCTTATCAAACCCTAACAATCAAATAGAGGGAGATTTTAAAGCATAATGTAATGTAATATGTAATAGAGGACATATATAACTCAACTAGGATAAAAGATAAATAATATCAACTCTATACAGGGGTCGTGAAATTTGAAGAACATGCACCAACAAGGATCAAATCGCTGAAAGAAGTTCATTAAAATGATCAAGCCTTGGTGACAAAATAAAATGTACAGATGATTCAGTTGAAGGGCCAAAAGATTCCAGTAATAAAGTTTTTATGATTGCATAATTCTTAGCAGTGTTCTTAAAGACATGATATGAAGACCACGAGTGAATGTTAGTCGTCTGTGAACCAGACCAGTTGCACTAGGCGTCAACACTTCACAAAAGAATCGAAGAATCTAACTCAGAAAAAACTGTTCAAGAGGTATGATTGAGTTTAGAGCAGTATTGATATCCTCTATTCAATTGGAAGTTGAATATTTAAGGATGTCAAATTAAGAGGAAAATGAATAGTATCCGAAATCACTATTCATATGAATAGTATCCAAAATTACTATTCATATGAATAGTAACTGAAATCACTATTCATATGAATAGTATCCGAAATTACTATTCATATGAATAGTATCCGAAATTACCATTCATATGAATAGTAACCGAAATTACTATTCATATGAAAAGTAACCAAAAGTTTCAATCAGCAAAAATAGATTATGGAAAGTAAGCAGGTGGGTCAAATCAAGCTTTTGAAATTAAGAAGAAGATTCGGCTGGATTGAAAAACAGGCGGCTCGGAATATCGTCATCAGTTACGTAATATTAGCTGCATAGTGATTTTCTATCACCTAGCCTGTTGTATTTCATTTTAAAAAACACCTCAACACACAACTCTCTCTTCTCTCTCTTATATCTTCTCTGTGTAAGCTGCTAGACAGTCCATCTAGTAGGAAAGTCGGTTTAGCCCGCTTTCAGGAAGTGTCGGGTAGAAGGTCCTCGTGCCTAAACTATCCTAGGAGTGTTTGATTTTGTAGCTGATCCATAGGATTAGATTGTGTAACAAACCTTCGGGTTTTATCTATTCAAAGATATTTCCCAAACAGTTGTGTTATTTCGATTCAGTATTTTTGATTTCATATCCACATCAAAAATCGAAATATTTTTTAAATAATGTATTCAACCCCCCTTCTACGTTATTCCGGACCTAACATGGACCTCCATATATTCACATCAATCATCCAATTAAAAAATTCCATGTATTATGCCACATCATTTTGGAGACTTTTTTGGTTCCCTAATATTGCTCTTTCTTTTTGATGTCAAGAAGTACTAATGGTGGAATTGGATATCAAATAAATCATTATTAAATCCTTAGACATGAATTTGTGCATATCACATTAATCAGTTCTTTTCTGAAAATTCTCAATATAATCTTCACTATTATATCAATCAAATCACGTTTCCTAAAATCGAAATATAAATCCAGTTACATTGGTACACTAAAAATTTTGGTAGATTAATATTCGATAAATTATAATTCTCATAAGTTAATAATTTCTAGCTTGGATAATTCAAAAAATGATCAATTTGATAAAATAATAAGATATTTCTTTTAAAAAAAATCTATATATATAATTGATTCCAATAATAGTATGAATTAATAATTTCTTTCTATTTATAAAAATATATGTCTTAAACTTTTGTAAAGTATGATTCTTAAAATAAAAATCCTATATAAATTTATATTTTATAGTAAATATTATAAAGAATATGGAATTTTCGTAAAGAATTACAAATTTAGTGATCAATATTTTTGACGTTTTGAATGTTTCTTTACGTGTAATAAATTCCAAAACGGTTGTACAATATTTAATATCATATAAATATACATCAATTTATATTTTTAATCTTGTTAATATCCATTTAATTTGTAAACTATCATAATTAATCGAATTAAGCATAAAACATACATTTTATTTAAATTTATATAATTAAAAAATAATTATGTTTGATGCCAAAAATTTTAGGGTGATTGCCCTTTCTACCCACTTTTTATTATTTCATGTCCAAAATGCCCAGATTCGTGAACAACCGCCCAAAATGCCCACAGGATACGCCCATGACTGAGGAGTATCCTCGGATTCGCCACAGGGGTAGGAGTATTTTCAAAGTTACGCCTGTGGAGACGGAGTAATGTAGTGATACGCCAACTGAATAGGCGTAACTGGGCTTGGATGCACATCTCGGGAAGGCGCATCACAGGATACGCTTCTTGCACATGCGCATCCAATGTCTTCTTCGTTGCAGAGTTCTGCCAATTTTGCGATTCACCGGTGATTTCAATCGATCTCTACGTTCTCCCCTCGCCCGTGATTTTCCGGTCACTACATACACACAAATGAATCGCATGTGTCTCCTCTACAATCCTATACAAGTTTTCAACCATTTCATTTGCCAGAATTTGAGATCTCGCGATTTACATTCAAAATCGATTCCGGCGATCGATTTTTTTCTTCCTCCGTTCACCCCCTCCCGTGTTTTTTTAGGCACGTTATGCACACCAATCAATTCGTCTCTTCACCCTCTACACATCCATACCATTTTCGTTACGTTTTATTTGCTGGATTGGAAACGCCTAAATCTGATTACATCGTCGGCGGGTGGTGGTAGGCGGCAATTCTGACAGCTACAGTAAACGTCGGTTGCGCCTCTCCCATGGGCGTGAGCCGTGGGTATTTTTGGCGGTGTTTTGAAAAACGGATATTTTGGGTAGTGGGTAGGGTAAAAGTGGATATTTTTGGGCATTATTTCAAATTTTTATAAGTTAATAATTAATAAATTATTAATAAATTGTTATTTTTTAAAATTAATAAAATTCTCTTATTCCAACTATATCAGGGATCGTTTGGTTAGGGGTAATAAACAAAGGAAAATAAAATCAATTGAACTACTAATTCTATTTGTTGGTGTTTGTTTTGTAAAAATAGTCGTTCCCTTTAATCATTTTTTGTTTTAAAATTATTCGATATTCCTCATATTTCCTCATATCCCATTCTCCACCTCACTAGGTATTTTATTTCTCTTTACTTATTTTTTTCCAGTTCAATTATAATTTTTATCTTAAACCATTAAAACGTAGATTTATATGTAAATAAAATAAAAAATAATTTTGATTTAAATTTTATAAAATAAAAATAATTTTAATTTAAATTTTGATCCCATTTATTACCTTTCTGAATTCTATTCCATTTCTCCCATACAAATCAAACTCCCCTTAATTTAAAGAAATGACATATTGACATGACCTTATGGGAGATCCGTTTTCTTCAGGCTAGAGATGCACAAAAAGCCTGGGCCCGAAAATCTGGCCCGGCCCGATCTGGTCAAAGCCCGGTCCGGAAAAGCCCGGCCCGGTCCGGGCCGGACTTAGGGCCTTCAACGGGCCCTATAATATTTTTAGCTGAAGCCAGGCCCGGCCTGGCCCGGCAAAAGCTCGGGCTTAGCCCGGTCTTTTGAAAAACCTGGGCTTCGGTCCGGCCCTGAAAAAAGCCCGATTAAAGCCCGATTAGAATCTGATTTTTCTTATATATTTACATATATATTTATGTATTCACACTTATTACAAATATAAAACACTTCAAGCGCATATATATATTAACATGTTCATTACTAAATATATTATATGAATACTTAAATTTATCATACATGAATAAAATATATACCAAGTATACATGTAATCCGTTGATTTATAAAAAAATCAATGAACGATCGAAAGATTGTAAATATTCATGTTGGTGGTTCATCAATTGTATAAAATATATGTTTTGTATTTATTTATTTATAATAATAATATATAAAAACTTATCGAATTTGCAAGAAATCGGCTCTATCTAGCTCGGGCCCGAATAAAAGCCCGGCTCGACCCGGTTCGGACCCGAATAAAAGCCCGACGTGGCCCGCCTCGAGGGCCGAAAATGACCTAGATATTTCTCGAAAGCTTGACCCGACCCGGGCCGATCAAAATTAAAGCCCGGGCCGGGCTTTGACCAAAAAACCCGGACTTTTTATGACCCCATCAAAACCCGACCCGGTAGACTTTATGTGCATCCCTACTTCATGCTCATTTTCCTCACGAATACATCAACTAGAGGTGGCCAAACGGCCGTGCCGTGCGGGCCGTGCCGGTTTGGCCACGTGCCGATCTGTTTCAAACAAGGCACGGGCACGCACATATAGTTTGGACGTGCCGTGCCGTGCCGTGCCCCTAAATTTAAAACCCGTAACTGGCACGCGAGCTAGGCGGGTTGGCGGGCTTTTTTTTTTTTTTTTTTTTTTTTAAGGAAAAATCGAATGTGGTGGACATAAAATTTGAATTTTTTTATTAATTTAATATTTACTTTTATTATTGTCAAAATATGAAATGTTTCGAATTAAAATGTTTCGAATTTGTAAATTTTTTCTTTCGAATTTTTAAGAAAATACGAATCATACAATTATATTGAAATAAAAAGAGTAAAAGAGGACGGTACCTCTATTAAATTTTATTAATTAGAAAATATTTTACAAATGGGGTGAGAGGACTCCTCTCTAAAAAAACGGAACAAACCGCATTAAACATGTTTACAAAATTACAAACAAATAAATTCTAAATCTAAAAAATAAATCTAAAAATACAAGATAATACAAAATTCTACTCACTAGTCTTCTTGTTCGGCCCCCGATTCTGATGAAGTATCCATTATCATCCACGGATCATCTTCTCCGTCTGAATCATCCGCTTTTTTTCCTTGTTGTCTTTTTTCGGCTTGATCCCAATCTTTTTTGCAAACACATATTTTTATTGAATCGGGTGCAAGACTTGATCTCTTCTCGTCTAACACTCTTCTACCCGCACTAAAAGCGGATTCGGATGCAATTGTAGAAGCGGGGACTACTAAAATATCTTTTGCAATTTTTGCTAAAACCGGAAATTGTAACTCATGATTTTTCCACCATGTTAATATATCAAACTGATCATTTAACTCATAATGATACGAAAAAAATTCATGCAACATAGTAAAAGCAGTAGTGGGAGTACTTTTACTAGATTCGGAAATCATAAATTTTGGTTTTTTGTTAGTTAATATCGATGCAATTGTTTTATTAAATCTACTACCACCACTATTACTACTTTTAGGCGGCATAGAAATTTGAGTTTTAGCATTATATATATCAACAAGACGATACAAATAATCTAAACAATTTTGAACATATAATTCACAATTATATGAAACATTTAACGTTTCGTAATAATGTTTTAACAAGACTTCTAAACCATCCTTTCTAACACCCGGATCAAGAAGACATGCAATACCATAAATAAAAGGAAATTCACTTAAATATTCGATCCACTTTTTCTTCATTTCTTCTATAATAAAACTAAAATTATCATCTTGTTCATAATTAGCTAAAGTGTTAACAATATTAATACATTCAATAATAACGTGATGTGCATTTGGTTCATAAACATAAGAAATAACTTTAGTAGCATGTGAATAACAATCAAGTATATCACGTACGGTAGATGCCAATTCCCAATCATGTTCACTAATATGTGAATCTTCATTTTGGTGATTTGGTTCACTATTATATAATTGCATGAAAATATCCTTATAAATAATTGCATCACTTACTAATTTATGAGTCGAATTCCATCTAGTCGGACAATCAATCCCCCATTTTTTCGCCTTTAATCCTCTATCTTTACACATTTTCTTGTATTTTCTTTTAACATGACCCGCAAAACGTAACCACTTAACTACTTTTCTTATAGGTTCTAATAACGTAGTTAAATGTTTAATCCCAATTTGACAAGATAAATTAACTATGTGAGCACAACATCTAACATGTGTAAATATTCCATTACAAATTAAAGGAATATCAGCCTTAATATAATCCATAGCTTTGTTATTAGCGGCGGCATTATCTAACGAAATTGTAAAAACCTTATGATACAAATTAAATGCCCTAATTGTTTCTAAAATTCTTGTTTTTATGTTGAAACCGGTGTGTGACTCGTCCATAATATCAAAAGCAATAATTCGTTTTTGTATTAAGTAATCATTATCTATCCAATGAACCGTAACACAAATAAAAGGCTCACCTCCACTCGAACTCCAACAATCGCTAGTTAAGGAAACCATACCGTCAAATGTAGCAAAATAATTAATTAAATCATTTCGTTGACTAGCATATTGATTTTGTGTGTGACGTTTAAGTGTATTTCTAGGAATTCTTTTAAATGCCGGATTTATCGTAGTTTTCATCATATATTCTAAATTAGGACTCTCACCGTGGGAGAAAGGCAACTCGTCTAATATAGTGTATCTAGCAAATTCATTAACCATACGTTCTCGATTATAGTGAAAAGGCATACCTCCACCGGGCGACGAAGTCATAAAACCACCGATTAATGTTTGTTGTTGTGTTGAAGTTCCTCGTGCCGTTCCACTTTCGTGACTTTCCTTCGTAATATTATGTTTAGAGTGTAAATGTCGATCAAGCGTACCCGTGCCGCTTCCCTTTCGATGCAAAAAAGGTTTTTGTTGTCGATTAGCTTGTATACATAATAAACAAAAACATTTGGCTTCGGTGGGATCTTGTTCGGTCGGCGCCGGGACTCTATTAAAATAATTCCAAACATACGAATTTCTGCTCGCGGAAGACGAACCACCTACAAAACAAAATTAAAAACGATTAATTAACATGTAAAACTTACCAAAAATAAAATAAATCAATTTAAAAGATACAAACATAAAATAAAATAAAACGAATAAAAACAAAGTTATAAACCAAAAATACGAATAAAAAAAAAATAAACGTACCGGCTTCGACAACAGGTGGTGGTGGCGGCATGGAGGAAGTTGCTTGGCTTGAACCTTGCGAAGAAAATGTCCCCCTTCCTTCTTCCATTTAAGCTCACCGGAAATTAGTTAAGCTCACCGGAAATTAAAACCGGAAATTAAAAATTACTATAGAGATAGAAAGTCGATAGGCTAGCCGAGATA